>OZ024724.1:47212898-47812898 GCA_964016875.1 Fallopia convolvulus
AGCGACCATATTTTGCATTTAGCGACCATAAATATGGTCGCTAATTTCGCTTTTTTTTGTAGTGCTCCATCAATGCCTCTAGAATGAAATTTAGGGATCGTGATTCATAAGTCATGACACCCACAACGTGAACTGGTCACAAACCCTAAATGGTAAGAAACTAGCATTCACCAAACAATCATATCCCACACAGAGACCTTGTGAATGTCAGAAAACACAAATTTCTCGCAAGTCAATCAAGCAATTGAATGTAACAACAGAGACACATCAGTCATCAACAGCAAAGCACTGATTTCACAGCAAATTCCTAAGCTCGTCACAAATCAAAACAGAACACATCGATTAACATACAAAATTCATCGGCAAATTTCCTTCTTCAATCGCATAAACAAAGAACAAAAAATATCAGAATCTGGCAAATTTCCTTCTTCAATCGCATAAGGTGAAGAAAATTTGGGCTTATGCCTTTTCGATTTGTTTTTGGAGGCAGCGTGATTCGTGGGAGAGATTGAAGGCGAAGGTGAGATCGAAGGTGAAGGTGAGGGCGATGGACCGAATAACGTTCTTGGATCGAGCATTTTGTGGAGCCTTCGATCGATTGGAGACTTCGATCGTCCGTCCGTCATCCTTCGATCGTCCGTCATCATGTGTTTGCTTTGGGAGACTTCAATTGGGCTTATTTTTTATAGGGAAATTCGTTTTGGTGCCCTCTAGTTATTGACTTTTCCTTTTGATGTCCTATAAAAAAAGTTATTCCTAATGGTACCCCTCTATTTTATAAAAACATAGTTCCGTAGCCTAAAATTCAACAGAACAAACTTTCCATCCATATAGTTCCGTAGCCTAAAATTCAACAGAACAAACTTTCCATCCATTTTTCCATCCATTTTTGGTCTTTTCCGTTTAGAGATAAATACTAACCCATTTTGACTCTCATTTTTCAGATTTTTATGTTAAAAAAATTCAGCTTACAGTAAAAATAAGAAAAACCAAGTGGGCAAACATCGAACTTGAGGGAGGCCGACAACCCGATATATCGCACATCTGCGGGAGGCCGCTTGAAACAAAAATGACAACCCCAATGAGGAGGCTGGGTGACGGTAACGACGTTGGGACTCCTATGGCCGACCGGCGATGAGGACGCTCCAAGCGGACGACTTGATCGAGGCTCCAAGCAACTACGAAAAAAGAAACTCTTCCACCCAATTTTAATTTCAATCTTTGAATTTTAATTTCAATTTAAGTTCTAATTTCATTTTTAATTTCATGATTCCCCGCATTGAGATTTTGAATGCTCAAAGTGTTCGAAATTCAGTTGAGATTACTGGTTAATTAACCTTATCGGCGGGAATCGGGCCGCCGGGATTATTCTTCATAATCCGGTTGACGAGCAGTGCAATTCTGGGGCTGGAGCTACCACTCCAGACGAAGATTAGGAGGCCCGAAAAGGAATGGGATGGAAGAGGGGGGATGGGATGGAAGAGGAGGGGCTCGGGATTTTGAAGGAGATGTGAGATGTGAGAATCGATGGCTTTCTGGACGCTGAACATGAAGACAAGAGAAGAGCTGGAGGGTTAAAATGGATTAGAATTTAATTATTATTTTTATTTTTTGGGATGGAAAATAATAAGTGCAAAATTTGTCTACGGGAAGGAGTATTTTGAAAATAGGAGGACACTAAAAGGAATAATTTTTTTTTATGGGCACCAAAAGAAAAGGTCAAAATCTAAAGGGTACCAAAAAGAATTTTGCTTTTTTATATTTGAGAGTGAAGTTAAGGGTATAGAAATTGAGTGTATTTATAAAATTGCCACCTTGTTAATTTATTTTATTTTATTTTTTTCAAAATTACAGGAGTAATCTGAGTCACTGGATCATGTGATCCGACGGCTGATAACTCTCCTTCCGTTTTCATGTTAAGGGTTGGTTTCATTTGAACCAAACTCATGGTATGGGTCTTCAACTAATTATTTTTATTTATCTTTGAAATTTATATCATATATAAATTTATCTTTTTAATTTTATATAAAAAAAAAATAGGAGTAAATAATTTGAACGCCCTTGGTGAAAAACATTCGGGTTTATTAGACGCGTAATTTGAATGGCGTATTGTACTTCTAATTTTTCGGTCAAACGGCAGCGTAATATCATTACCCCCGGAGAGGATCGGAACTTGGAAGGCCTAATTCCCGCTGGAAAGTGAAAATCGCCCCTAGTTGAAAACCCTAACTCTGCCTCTGTCACTATCCTGCCGAATTAGTTTCTCCGATCGTGTCCCCATCGCCGATAGTGAATTGGCAGCAGGTATGGATCTAGTAATTATATATTGTCTAAGTTTGGGAAATTAGAGATTGCTTCTTCTTTTTTTGAGTTGTATATCGCAATGACCCACTGTAGAGAGTTGAATATTGTGAATCTCTCATAATTTGATTAGATATGGGAAGTGCGAAATTAGGCTCATTGTGATATGCCCTTTTTGTTGATTTGAATATATGCATCATGATCGCATGAAGAAGAGATCTGATTTGGGCATGTGTTTAAGATTTGGTTCTATTTTTGGTGTTATATATGAATGTAATGAGAAAGATGAAGCCAGAACCTTGAAGCTAGAACTCTCCCAGAAATTCGGTTTCTCCCCACACCCATCAGACATCTCTTGTTGCTTTGTTGCAATCTGATCCCTTAGTTCTTTTATAGTTCTTTTATAGAAATTGTCCAGAAAATGAAAGACAGCATTACTCTTTGAACTTTGAAGGTCTCTTTTTCAGTTCTTGATTAGTCTTCCTGTGCTTCTCTAGCTGCTCGTAGTATTGAAATTATAAATCCAAGTTTCATTTAATAACAAACTAAAAACAGCCAAGGAAAAAAAAAGAGTACAGACTACTAATAATTACTAAACCTGAGAATCCAATTCCTTTGTCTTGAAGCTCCAGTGTGAAGGAGGGGTCTTTATTTCATCTTCAGTCAAGTCATTTCATCATCCTTTGATGTCATGCTTATACGATTCTCACAACCTCCTCTTTAACTGTTTATGAGAAAATTCTCTTGTTTCAAGACTCTTCCAAAGACTCTCCAACAGCTCTTCCAATCTTTTGACACGGTCCTCTTGCTCTTGTAACTTGTAAGGAATTATTCTTCTCGTGTAGCTTCTCTAGCAGAGCTTTACACTGAAACTGTGCTGATAGAGCTGAAGCACCACTAGCGTTGGCACTAGCCCGAGTAAAGGTAAGTTGGGATGTGAAATTGTCCAGCTCCTTTTATATAGGGGAAGAATGTCACCATACTGATTTGTGTTGTTTGTTTCTTGGACATCTATTGGGTATATGTTAGTATTTTTGCTCTTCCTTTTAGCCCAAAACTGAAAGTGTCTCCCTTTCCTCTAGATATGGGAAAAAATGAGTATCTTCTAAGCTTGAGTGCCTAAATGCTAGCGGTTTTCTGGCTTGATCATGATCATTCAGCATGCATTCCAATTCGTTTTTCCAATTCTTTAATGGATTTCTGATTTAATTGAGGAATTTTGGCATTGTTTTTACTGTAAAATCTCATTCCAGTTTCAGTATCAGGTGTATATGTCAGTGCTATTGTGTACTGCTGTAATAATTTTTTCTTTAGGATGCTTGAAGAGCCTTGTCTTCTTCTCTTGTTTTTCTTCTCATTTTCAGCAAATTCATGTTTGAAATTTGTAAACAGAATTGCTGGTTATTTTTAGCAAGAAAACACAATGAAGCATATAGTGAAGATTCTATCATTGCTAGTTGCCATATCTGCAATTTGGATTAGCTTGCTGCAGACATCAGTAGTTCCACATAGCTACACTTGGTTGGTGAGACTCGTATTCTTTTCCTAATTCATGTTCTGTAATTGTCAAGGCTCTTTCTTGCACGTTTTATACCTATCAAACCTTGTATCCAAAATGCTTAATGGCGTTACCCTCGCCGGTCTTTCAGATGCCAATATACTTGGTAATATCACTGGGATGTTACGGTCTATTGATGGTCGGTGTTGGATTGATGCAATTTCCTACTTGTCCTCAAGAAGCAATTCTATTACAACAGGTTTACCGCCGTTCTCTCTCCCTCTATCTTAATACTTTCAGCTACTTCTCATGTGTACTCAAGATTTTTTTAATTTGCTATTCTTTTTTGCTCTTTTTAGGACATTGTTGAAGCTAAGGAGTTCCTCATGCAAAAGGGAGTCGATGTGGGTTCTGAATTCTGATTAGTGCACAAATGGTGGAAGGTTTTTCCAGTGGAAGTACAGTGCAGAGGTAGCTAATTTTCTGAAACATACTTGTTGTCAATCATTGATGTAGTAATTGGTGGAGTAAACATAGGAGAAATGAGACTATGAAAAAAGGATTCAGCGGAAGAGTTTCTTGGTATATTTCATGGAACCATACTGATTTTCTCTACTGTTTGTTTATAGGAGTCCAATAAGCATTTTTAGTGCGTGAAAATATAGTGGATAGACTATAGCAGAAAATAGGTTATTGATATCTTGCATTCCTTAAAACTTGTTGAAATGAAACAAGGTCGACAAATTTCAAATTCTCAGTGTTGTTGACAGATTTAACTTAACTTTACACATTTCAATATGAAAAGAAGTTGCACAATGAAAATTCTATGTGAAGTGCACTTCAATATTGGAAGTTGGAAAGAAGAAAGACCAGAACGGAATGCATCATATTCATTAGACAATATGGTGCACAAAAGTTCATTTGGTATTTAGAACCTCTCAAATAGAGAAATTTAGAAACCGATTTTCCCCTTTGTTTTTTCATTGTTTTTTTGGAATTTACAAAATTTATTTGAAAAAACCATCTTCTAACTTTTTCGTGTTATGAACTGCAACAAGTTATATGGACTATAACAAGTTTTTTTTTGTTTAACAATACAAGGCAAATCTTAGGTTACTTGAGAGTTACAAGGCTAACCTAAATTTTTACATCGGATGATCTTTAAGAAATCTAATAATAAAGATTGTTGATTTACAAGCAATCATAAATAAGTAGAAGTAAGAGATCCATGTGCTAATGTTGCTTGCATGCTAGTAATAGCTTGTTGTAGAAGAGGAATATCGACATATAGTTGTGCTAAGAATTTTTCAATATTATTATATCTCCTGTAATAATGAAAGAAAATAAGATGTGCAATATTTTGAAGCAAAAAATGAATTAGAGATAATGGTTTCATTTTTTTCAAGGTATCTTTTAAGTTCTTTTTTAAAGAATTAGTAACTACTAAATTATCACATTTAATAATAAGACTAGTAATATTCATTGAAGCAACAAACTTTACACCTTCTAAATGCGCAAGAGCTTTGCCATCAAAATAGTAATTAAAGGAAGAGACTTTCTATCAAAACCTAAAATTTTACTTTTATGATCACGAATTAAGAAACTAGCAAAAGAAGAAGAATTATTTTGCTTAGAAGCATCAAAATTTAATTTCAACCAATGAGGAGAGGGTTTAATCCAAACACCATTAGGTTTAAGCTTATGTTGGGATTTTTCTTTAACTTTTTTCAAACAAGAAAAGGTCCATTGAAGATGTTGAGTAAAAGCAAGGTTAGAAGAAAAGAGGTTTGAATCTAAATGAGAAAGGTTAAAAATTAAGGCATCTCTTTCCACCAAAAAAAAAATTAAGGCATCTCTATGACCCCCAAATATTCCACCATAGTAAGAACCATTGAAGATGTTGAGTATAAGCAAGGTCAGAAGGAAAGAGGTTTGAATCTAAACGAGAAAGGTTAAAAATTAAGGCATCTCTATGACCCCCAAATATTCCACCATAGAAAGCACAAAATATCACTATTTTTTGGTCGAAGCACAAAATATCACTATTAGAATTAGAATTTATTGTTGTAATTAGATTAGTATTAAAAGCTCCGGAAGTAAAGAAATGTAAGGAATATGAACTCTAACAATTTACATGAGCTTCAACAACACATATTTTTATTACTCCCTCCCTTTCATTATATATGTCATTTTAGCAATTTGCACATTTTTAAAGAAAGATATTAAAAATATTGTTATATCATCATTTTTTACTCCATTTTTTAATTTATTGAAAATCACTACTAAAAACCTATTAATAATTACCAGGACAAATATGTAAGGTAGAGACCAAAATAGCTAAAACGACATATATTGTGAAACAAAAAAATAAGGCTAAAAGGACATGTATAATGAAACCAAGGGAGTACTTGTATCACATATATGATTGTAGATGAACTATTGAACATTATATGATTGGAGGTAAATTGTACAAGGTGAATTATTCACCTTCTTTACCTCCTTATTTTCATGCATGAATGATGGAGATTCACCTTAGCTTTTCCTTAGCACGGGATGTTATTCTGAGGTTGTGGTATAAGTATGAGAGTGTAGCAGAGCACCATGAATACTCAAGTATCAAATTATGGTTCATCACCAACTGCAACACTTTGAGCAAAACCCCATCGCTTGTGTTATCAATGAATAGAGTACCCCCCAACAACTCGAATAGATACCATGTTGACAATAAAATCGGGTCTCCTCCATTAATCAACATGTTATTCAAAACATTATGACGATGGAAACACTTTTAGGTCGAACTAGCACTTCACTTTACTCCATAGTCAAGTTGTAGAAGTTCATTATCCAGATCTTCAGATCAGCATCATTATACGTCTTTGCATTCTTTATTCCGTTCAGCGGCAATCCCAAAATGAAATTTACATCATGGAGGGTCTTCATTATCTTGCCCCAAGAAAAATGAAAACTATTCGTTTCTAAATGCCACCTCTCGACAAACGTCGTAACCAATGCTTCATCTGTTTAGTTAAACTTCTAGTTCTATAAGCGCATTAATTCGCTACGGTTCACAAGGCCGACCTACTCTGCCATAGGATCCAACTTATCACTCCAAAAATCAATCTTTACTTGCTTGTGCAATCTTAACGGTTGACAATTCCCCTGAAACCATTACAAATAAAAAAGCATTGTAAAATCAAGTTAAAAATGGCTAATTAATTAAATGACTAAACATCATTCTTACCTTGCCCGGGTCTTCCCATATAGCATTCGCAATATGATTGTTAAAGTCAGTCAGTAAACTCGTATCATACGTCCCCACCATATCTCTCTTGTGCAGGCTCGACCTCAGCGTAAAAAGGGGGTGTTGGGTGGTACGAAGGCTCGGAATCTCGGGGTGCTGAGTGGTAGGCCTCGTGATAAGAAGGATCGGTTTGATAGTGGGTGGGCTCAAACAGAAAGTGGGAAGGTCTAGCTTGGTGGGAAGGCTAGCTTGGCTTGGTGGGGGTCGGACGGAACTAAGAGAGGGGAGTATGAAATCATATTAAGGAAAAATGGGTCAGAACGTGTGTCGGTCCTGTGTGTGACAACATTCTCCAATTATGATTGTAAATTTCGAGTAGCCCCGAAATCAAGATGTGGGCTTGGTGTGGGTAGGGAGCTAGATGACGCCCACACATTATGGTAATGATGTGGTATAGTGGATAAGAAGATGTAGAGAAGTCAAACTGTGATCGGGAGCAATCTACATATAAATAATTTACTTAATTGGTACGCATATAAAAACTATAAATAATACGATAAATTTAAATCTACTTCTAACATACTACTCTATAAATAAATATAAATAAAATGAATAAATTAACACGCATAAAATATAATAACGTACCTAAATCAAAATCTAATATATCAAAATCTAAATTGACATTTAAAGACATAAAGTATAATAACGTACCTAAATCAAATTTCATCGGTTGGGATAAATCGAAATTAAACGCATTTGGTATCGTTGGCTGAACCTGCATCTCCTGGCCCCTTGCTCGACTTCGGTGGTTTCCATCACTGTCTCATTTAAATCTATTGGTTGCGATGAAGACGGATGTATCTTTTTCAATGACTTTTTGATTTATAGCCTCCTAAAAACTTCCTCCATTGCTTTATAATTTTTTTTCCCTCTTTTTTTCCCCTTTCTTTTCTTTTCCTTTTCTTTTTTTTTTTCCGAATTGGCATTAGGCCAATGGGGGCATTAGCCCTATTTTATAAGGGGAAGAGAGTCGTTGCAATTACAACGACTACCTTTGGGGTGTGTCAGTCAAGGCGATCGATTCGGGCTCCACAACTGTTGTTGCTGCAACAACAACATGTTTACTTTAAAAAAAAGTCGCCAATTGCCTCAACCGACGTGATAGTGCGTTAGTCAAGGTAACTGACAAAAAAGGGGAGCATCTTGAGATTCTGCTCGGGGCGCTTCGAATTAGCCTTTTTTAATTTGCATCTTTATCTATCAATCATAATCTAATATATATATATATATAAAAGCAATAAGGTTTGGAGCCTTCACATTGCGTCACCTCAGCTTTTTTTCATGTGTTGTTTCGAGAATACGCCATGTAGGATTTTGCCACATTTCACCTTTTCCTTAAACAATGTCATTATATTTTTTACACGTCATATACCACGTCATATTATATTCTGTCCCATTATTAACATGCCATATTTAATTATATTTAATAAATAATAATTAATTCAAATAAAAAATTACAATGATTACGTATGGCAATTTATCCTCAAATCAAGAAATTTTAGGCAATTTATGTACAACTAGTCAACCACCATATCAAGCCATATCAATATATATATTTTTCAACTTTTCAATTAATGTACGAATTGGATATTATAAAAGAGTAATATTTATTTGATTGAATTCATAATTTTTATAATAAAAATTATCTTATTTTATATGTGAAATTTCTTTTTACTACAATTTTTTTCAAATTTACGTACAAAACTAAATTTTTTGATTCATTTATTTACCCTAAAAAATAAAATATTTTATACGTGATCTAAATCTTATTATAATTTTTAAATAATTTTATTTATCAAATTTTTAGCACTCTTAACAACAAATTAAGTTTTTTTTGCACCACCAGCTTTTGAAACATGTCATCCTATTGTTAATCCACATAGGATTTTGCCACTTGTCATTTAATCCTTGCTCTATAAAAATTATATATTATTATTCTTTCCACTTCATATTCCACATGAGAAATTTTTTTCCACTTAATTAAAATGTGTTTATTTTCCAAATTTAGATAATATCTTAATTTTTGGTAGGAGATAATATCTTAACTAAAAACGTGTAACTAATGGTTGAATTTTTTCCTTATAAGCCAATAAATATATATTAACATTTTAGTTGTTTCTTTCTCTCTATTATATTAAAAGATAAATATACTCAATTACATCTATTATTATTAAATGAAATATTATTTTTCAAAATCTCATCTCTTCCATATTTTCAAAATATATCTTTTTACTTTATCTTATTCATATATTATCTCCTTATTTTAAATTATACCTATTTATGAAATATTAACATAACTATTATGCATAACCCACCTAAAATACTAATAAAACACAAAAATGATGTATTTTGCAAGTTAGTCCCCTCTAGACGGAAAGCGAAAAAGTTTCGTCGACACCTTGTTCATCCCTTCACATTCGCCTCCATCGTCCTTCACAATCTTGTTCAAGACATCTTCAATAGCTGCCATTGGTAATTTGATATGCCACCTTTATCCCCTCGTATTGTTCTACACCGAGCACACCAAGATGCCGCCACTACATCCTCGCCCTTCTATCTTCCACATCTTCCCTCCTTTTGTTTGCACCTCGTCCTGCTCCGCAACACCAGCACTTGCTCCGACGAGATCTCAACCCTAGCACCTCCAATCGTCTCCGACTCCTCCTTGACATCCCGTTTCCCACTGTCGCGCCTTCCATAACACATCCCCAATTACCAAGCGAATGAAAGAAGCCCTAATTTCTAAGTTGATCCAAATAAAGATTGATTTATAAAATTGGTGCACGAATCTCTCTAATTAAAGTGCAAATTAGATGTTTGTTTATAGATTACATGTTTATTTTGTAAAATTGAAGCATCAATATGTGCAATTGGTGTTCAATTTGCTCAAGTTTTGTGCTGGTAAAATTGTACCATTCGATGAACTACCATGGCGGCGACTGGTGGAGATTAGGGTTGTGAATACAGGAAAATTAACAGCGAAATTTGGAAAGGACTTTGTTGTAAAATTAGAAAGGACTTTGTAGTAAAATTAGAAAATTTTAGGTGATTTTATTATTTTTGACGGGTTATGCATAACACACCCCATAATAAGGAAAATGAGCAAGATAGATTATTTTATCTTAATAATTTATATTTATTATCAATTTTAAACTTAATAATCTAAATTTAATTTATTTTATTTGATTTTAAAGACAAAACAATTTTTATACATATTACGGACAACAAATTACTTACATTAAATTTTATATTATAGTTTTATTTATTAATATTACGGACAACTAGTTTCTCTCCTATTTATATTGGTTACTTTTTCTTAATTTACGTGAATTTATATTTTGGACGTGATAAATATAAATAGGAGAGAAACTATAATAAATAGGAGAGAAACTAGTTGTCCAAGGTGATTGGATCTATAAGGTGGACACCTGGAAAATAAAATGAATAAAAAATGAGACGAGGTGAGTGGTGAGCGCACTCCCGTCATCCAAAACGACAGCATCCCAGCAGCAGAGCAACCGTCATTCTCCCTCCCCTCCCCAAGGCCAAACGCCAATGGCTTCACTCAGCAGCGCCACCGCCTCCCGCCTCGTCCTCCCTTCCGCCTCCGGCGCTTTCACCCGCTCCACCACCATTCTCCCTTCGATTGCCTCTGCCGCCACCTCCTCCTCTCCTCTCAACTCTCTCCGATCCGCCCCTCTCGTTTCTCGTCTCTTCCTCCGACAGGTTTTTTGATTTCGACCGTCTGTCTGATTCCCTCTCTTTCACGCACATTGAATGTTTTTCTGTTTATGAATTCGATTCTGACTCTTTTTTCGCTTCTTTTTCTTGTTTGATTTGTTTGGAGAAGCGATCTTCGCATGTGCTTCAGAGGAGGTTCAGCTCGGCGGCTGCCCCTAAATGCTTCGCTTCCGATCCCGAGCAGCTCAAGAGTGCCAGAGAAGACATTAGGGAGCTTCTCAAGACTACGTTTTGCCACCCGATCATGGTATCAATTATTTCTTGACGTGTTTTTTTGGTTATCGGAAGTGGATATGATTCGAATATTAGGTTTTGCTTTGAACTGAAATTCGTCCCTGATACATTAGTTATGTAGTTACAAGCGAACAGGGAAAGATTCTAAGTTTCTACTATTCTGTAGTTATCTTAAACAAGATATGAAACTTACACAAAACTGAGAAGTAATCTAGATTCTAGACAGCTTTTCTTCATTGATTGATTATCTGATGGCACTGCAAGACTAACCTTAATTCTTTGGCATAAATACTCCTGTAACTGTAGTGATCTCCTTAACACAGAAATATGGATTCCATGCCAAAACATGATATGTTCAGACTATCTAGTCTTCTTCAGCTCATATTTTAATTTTACTTCTTGGATTTTTTTAGGCTGCGTAGGTCAGAAAGAGAAATTGGAATGTGTTCTTGTATGAATTATTTTGCAAACTCATGTAATCTTTTGCTGGATGCATATTGTTTTCCGGTATTCTCTCTAGGTGTCCCATGACTTTCCAAGCGAATTTTGCAAATTGCAGATGGAAGGCTTTAGCCATTATACCTTACTGCGACTTAACGCTAATGCCATTTGTGCATTGTAAGCAAGAAGAACCACTGACATGAGAACAATAATTTTTCAACACTTCAATAGGTTCGTCTAGGATGGCATGATGCTGGAACCTATAACAAGGACATACAGGAATGGCCAAGAAGAGGAGGTGCCAATGGGAGTTTGAGGTTTGAAGTTGAGCTCAAACATGCAGCTAATGCAGGTAACTTGTGGCATCTGTGATAGTTTTTTGATAAGGGCATTTTTCTTCTTCGGGTTTATTAGTTTGCCTTTGTTTAAACTTCCTGCAGGTCTTGTAAATGCTTTAAAACTTCTCCAGCCTATAAAGGACAAGTATCCTGGTATTACATATGCAGATTTGTTTCAACTGGCTAGTGCTACTGCAATAGAGGTATCCCATTATCCTCAAGTTGTCTCGTAAATGAACCAAGCTGTCATGCACTATAGTTGGACTCATTGACGAGTCTTGAAAACTTTCAGGAAGCTGGTGGACCCAAGATTCCCATGATATATGGAAGGGTGGATGTTTCTGGACCAAATGAGTGCCCTGAAGAAGGGAGACTTCCTGGTAAAAACATTGATCTTTTTAATATTCTTTAGTTTAGTGCTCGTATCTGAAAGTTTAAGGATACACTGATAATGTGAGCAGGAAAACTTGTTTTTGGCCTAATAAAAAATAAGAAATTCGCTTTGCATGCACCGGGATTCTGCTTGATTGACTTACCTAAACAGTGGGAATTGAGGGTACAGAGACGTTTACCAAGATTCTGAAGTATGCTATAAAATTTTGTGTACTTCCATAAAACTGATTCTTATTCAACATTGAAGTGTAAAGCATTTTTTTCAGTCTCGTTCTTAAGTTGAGCTCAAAGAAATGTCGCTTTGAGAAGTTTCATGTATTGTTATCTTTAAGCATATCCTATTTCGTTTGTTCTCACTCCACAGTAGAGTTTTGACTGATTAAATAGTTTCTTTCTCTCAGATGCTGGTCCTCCTTCACCTGCTGAACATTTACGCAATGTTTTCTACAGAATGGGTCTAAATGATAAGGTGATTGGATCTTTGACCAGTTTTTGCTCCATCACAACTTGCACATTTTGTGACTGCATAGCTGTATCTACAGGACATAGTTGCTCTATCTGGTGCGCACACACTTGGGAGGTCCAGACCTGAACGAAGTGGTTGGGGCAAGCCGGAGACAAAATACACGGTAATTTATGAAATTTCACAATGGTTTTCCAGTTAAGATTATGCCAAACTTTTTCTGGGTAATTAGCACACTTTTAAGCATTGCTAAATCAGTTCTAGGCTTATTATACTGAAGTTTTTTTGGTTCACCTCACCTTATAAATGTCTAGAGAGGATTCATGATCTCGTTCTGATAGTCATTTCTAGAATTAATTATACGTTGTATCATGCTTCCTGATGGCAGAAAGATGGACCAGGTGCTCCAGGAGGACAATCTTGGACTGCGCAATGGCTGAAGTTTGATAATTCTTACTTCAAGGTTAGATCAAACACACTTTTTGGTCCTTGATGTCACAGGAGACCACTCTTTCTCTGAACTAATTTTGGCCTTGTGAATTTAGGATATCAAAGAAAGAAGAGATGAAGATCTGCTTGTTTTGCCGACGGATGCTGTTCTCTTTGAGGATCCTTCTTTCAAGGTAAATAATTTGGCTTGATCTTGTGAGGGAAACAGTTAACTGTACTACTATATTGGATTAATCTTCTGACAGTCAAATCTTACAGGAATATGCTGAGAAATATGCAGTAGACCAAGAGGTGTTCTTCAAGGACTATGCTGAAGCCCATGCCAAATTGAGCAACAATGGAGCCAAGTTTGATCCTCCTCAGGTTTGTGTAATTTATACTCTTCTTGTGAAGGGTGACAGAATTAAAAGTTGGGTACATTTAAGTGCTACATAAACTCAAGAATCCTTTTATTATATTTGTTTTATACTGCTATAGCATCACAAAATTCCATGATACATCATTAGCTCCGTCAGTTAATTGTTGTTTGTCTGAGCACTTATAGTACATGTTTCATCTTTGTGCTAGGAAATAGGGCATGCTATTCATAGTAGATTAATTAGACCATCTAAAATATCCGTAGAAACCTGAATTTTCTTTCATCCTTCATGCTTATTTCCATTCTAATATCTCATTCTGAAGTTGATGTTTTTAGGTTTTCATTCATGGTTCATTTCCATATTTTCTCGGTTGAAGATGTGCATTTGAATATGATATTTTCTTATAGTTCTTATATGATGGATATTGTTGCATATGACTTCATTACAGTGTACCCTAATTACCAAACTTTTGTAACACATGAATAATGAACACTGAACAGGGCTTCTCACTAGACACACCTCCACAACCCACTCCAGAGAAGTTCTCAGCAGCCAAGTACTCATCTGGAAAGGTTAGTCACCCTATGAATCTCGTCCGTTTACATCAGATAAAATTTCAATCCAATGGAAAATTGCAATACATGTCGAAATACTACTTAAAACAAATTTGGTTGTGTTTTTTGCCCTCATTTTTGGGTTACATTTTGCAGAGAGAGCTTTCGGATGCGATGAAACAGAAGATCCGAGCAGAGTACGAAGGCCTTGGTGGGAGCCCTAACAAGCCTCTCCCAACGAACTATTTTCTCAACATTATGATTATTATTGGAGTTCTTGCTATCTTGACATCCCTACTTGGAAACTAGAACAAGCTTTTTTTGTTTGTCTGATATATTTTCAGTTGTGTGATATATGCTGTATATTTCTGGCATGGTTTATGGTACAAGTTAATCATATCATAACTATATACTAAAGCGGAGGTTAAAAAAATATTAAACGACACATGTCACTTTTAGATTGGACCACACCACCTTTTTAAAAAAAAAATCTTTTATTTTTGAATATGATAAATTCTTATGCATGTTTTTAGAATATAGGATACAAAATCTCATTATTAAACAATCTTTTATTTTTGAATATGATAACTAGAAAGATTTTATTCCATCATACAAATTCTACAATATTTATTTTATTTTTAGATTGATATCAACTTAATTAAAACGTAACAAATACAAATAAATAATAAAATAATTTTATAAAAACCCGTGCAAGGCACGATAACTAAGACTAGTAAACCTACTAATTAAGAGAGGGCTTTGTCATAGTGGGAGCGGGTAAAAAATAGCTACCATATTATTATTTTCGTTATCGCCATAAAGGTATTTTCTTAAATATTATGTATTTATTATTCATTTTATTTATTTTCCAATTATATTAAATATGGCGGTTAAACAACTTGAAGATTTTATCTTTCATTAAAAATAGAATTAAAGTTGGAGAAAGAGTGAAATATTCCTTACTTGGGCTTTAAGGCAGTTGGCCAGCATTAGAAGGATAATATTTTTGGCATTATTGATAATAAATTCGGCCCCCCTACCTCTCTCTCTTCTATTATAAATACACGTCTTCGCCGTGTAGGGAGAGACACATGTGCATATTGGCATATTCAGAAACCCTATGCAGGCTAATATTCGCTTAGCTTGACAGTTCAGGGATTCACCGCTCTCTTGTTGTACCTCGCCGCTCAAGCGACAATTGCTCTTCTGACTTAGGTATCGGAGGTGGATTAGGGGGTCCCCGCCCCCTATGTCCATTGTTTTGCAGGTTTTAGGTCAAGAGATTGAAGGCGGAGCGGAAGAGGAGGAGTTCTTAATTAGTGCATTGAAGACGAATTGAAAGCGGAGTTTTTGTGCACTAACAATTGGCGCCGTCTGTGGGAACGAGGATTAAATCCATGAGTAATCGTTCCTAGAAGAGAAATAATCGACTTTTCGAAGCCCTGGGGCGATCGCGCAGCCTCAACGAGTGAACCGCGGCCGCGGAACAGAGCATCGCGACCGCGGCCACCAAAACCGCGATTGCGTCCTACCGGAGTGTGCCTCCGGAAATTCGCGCACTCCGGATTTTCGACCGGAGTGCCCCTCCGGAAATACGTGACTCCGGAAATTCGTGTTTTTTGGGTTTTAAGAGGATGTCAAAAAGCGATCCATCCATGAAAACGTGAGGTTGGAATCGATCACTGACAACCAAGAAACAACCTTTCTTGGCCCCGAAGAAACGATGAACTTGCAAACCCTAGATCGCCAGCGAGTTCTAGCGCCACCGCGATCGCGGCCCCATCGGTCGCGACTGCGGCCTCGTTAACTGCGACCACGGTTCGTACCACCGCGATCGCGGCCCAGGCGAAAGCAATCGCCGTGTTTTTTTTTCGAAATCCAAAACCCTAAAAGCGCCTGGGGCAAAATCCGACCTTCGCTCGGAAAAGAATCAAGATTCATGAGGTGATCAAGCAAAACTCTGATATTCGCTCGGAGGATCAAACCCTAGAATGTACCAAGCAACAACTTATTCAAAGATGATCAAGTCCGTGACCCGACCTCACCCTCAAAGCTTGGTTACTCTACATGCAAGCTAGCGAGGTTCGGATCAAGCGACAAAATCATTGGTCATAGCGCTACACAATTTGATGAAATTAATTAGCAATCCGCGTCGCTGAACCCGAAAGCAATCAAGATAGTGGGGCATCGACCACCATCATGAATGAAGACGAGATTGTGCTTGACACGCACTCTAGCTTTCTCTTTAAGAGAGAACCAGCAGATTCAAGGCAAGCATAATTGAATAAAGACTTGTCGCTATCTGATGTCTCTTTATTTGGTGGTGTTTTCATATGTGATTTCCTTTGTAAATATGTTTCTTTTTCCCCTTTTCTTGTGTGTTTTGTTCCTTTTTAGCTTAGTTCCCGTATTTCTATGAGATTCGGAGACTACGCGCGTTTTATGTGTTTTGTAGGTGTTTTGGCATGAATCGAGGATCGATTTGAAGGAGGGTCGAGACATGGAGCAAGGCCCGAGCAAAGGAGGAAAGAGAGGAGCAAGCCATGAAGAAGAACAAGAGGAAAGCCAACAAGAAGAAGGTGGAACGAGGTTCGGACCGAGTTGCAACCAACCTCGGGCCCGACTTGAAGTTTCAACCTCGGACCGACTTGCACAGTAGCTCGGGCCCGAGGTCCTCCGTGTCGGTCCGAGTCGGTCACTGGACTACTTGGGCTCCAAGGCACGAAATTGTGAACTTCCACTTTTGCCCCTCATCTAATCTATAAAAGGCCCTCTTGTCTTCTAATTTGGGGGGTTCTCTCACACAAGGAAGAGGTTCCCACACTTGGCAAGGAACCAACCCTCAAGAGGATACTTGGAGAGCAAGGAGGAAGGAGAGGAGAAGGAAGAGAGAGAGAATCGGCCAAGGGAGAGGAAGGATTGATAGGTTTGGTTGATAGATTAGCTTTGCTTTGTTTTGATCTTGTGGATTTGGAAACCTTTGATTGGAATTTGTGGATTGCTTTTGATATTTGAATGAAACTTGACTTTGTTTTGAGATTGATGATGTTGATTGCTTTGCTTTTTGATTTGTTTTCTTTCTTTGTTTGCCATATGGAGTAGATCTCCTTGATCTTGGGTTATGGGGGAAAACCTTAGCTAGGTTTGGGCTAGAAACCCCAATTCCATAGCCTTGAGTGTTTGATCTAAGGAACCCACTCTACATAGAGCTACAATTCCTTGCGAAAGTAAGGAATCAAGGCTTGTGATTGGTAAAGTAGCGAAAGTGAACATGTGTCAATCTCAAGACCTTGCTTCGAAGGGGATTTCCCCAATGATCGATGTGTAGAAGTGGTTGGAACGAGGGCGAAAGCACTCGATCCTAGTCCGATCATCACTCATTGCTTGAATTGGGGTGGAAAAGCCTTAATCTACTAGAGAAGGAACCCAAAAGCCCAAGATCTACTTTCAATCTTTGAGTTCGACAAACCCAGCTACCTCGGGCCCGACTTACCCTACGTCGGTCCCGACTTCTTCTTGTCGCCAACATCGGGCCCGACGTGACCTTTGTGTCGGTCCCGACTGTTCACTTTGTTTTCCTTTGTTTTAAGTTCTCCTTTCTATCTTTCTAGTATCTAGGCACCTCAATCGAGTAGATTTCCCGAGTGTTCGACACCCACCACATGCTACAACGGGGTCGGGTTATAAATTGTATCTCTAGACCCTCGCACCACCGAGAGGCGATCAAAAGATTGGCGCCGTTGCTGGGGAAGTCTAAGTGCATTGAGTGCCAATTTGGTGAGTTTCTTGTGTTTTGGTAGTGATTTGGGTGAGGGAATAGCCTAAACCCTTTGTTTGTTTTTGATTTGTTTTGGTTTGTGTCTTTGTTTCGTAGGTGTATGCTAGATCGTTCCTCCCGAGGAACACTTGAGCTTGAGTTTGTGAGTGATCCGGAAAGTATTCTCAAGGAAGCCCGAAGAAGGAAAAGGATGGAGAATCAAGCTCTCCATGTTGATGAGGAGTTGGCTCAACTTAGGGCCGAAATGGCTAGATTGCAACTTGAGAAGGACAATCAAGAGGCGATGGCAAGAAGAGAACGGGAGCAACGGATGAGAGTCGAGGCTCAACTCAACGCTCTACCCCGGAATGCACGCCAATACATGCATCCGGAGTTGAGGGTACCCGAACCGGCTATTGTGCTTCCCGAGGTTGCCAATAATTTTGAGATCAAGACGCAATTCATTTCCCTCATCAAGCGTGATCAATTCGAGGGCCGTCCACATGAGTGTCCCATAGAGCACGTCAAACACTTTGTGGACATGTGTGAGACGATCTCTACCGATGAGGAGACGTTGGAGTATGTGCTTCTAAAGGCGTTCAAATGGTCACTTGGGGGCAAGGCCACACATTGGCTCGAGAGCCAATCTCCTAGGTCAATAACAACTTGGAAGACACTCTATGATGCTTTCTTGATGAAGTTCTTCCCGCCCTCAAAGACAACCGAGCTAAGAAGGAAAATTGCAAGCTTTCAACAAGGTCCGAATGAGCCTCTCTTCGAAGCATGGGACCGTATCAAGGAGATGTTGCGCCAATGTCCTACTCATGGCCAACAACCATATGTGCTTCAAGACATCTTTTTCCAAGGCATCAATCCGGCAATGAAGGACAAGCTCAATCTCCACACCGATTGTGGGTTCATAGACTTGACACCGGATCAAGCTTGGGAGCTACTTGACAAGCTATCCGATTATGAGGCCATGTATGGGGTGAGTCAAGCTAGAAAAGAGGTGAAAGTTCAAGGTGAAGGTGCAAGGAAGTTATATGATCCAAAGGGAGAAGACATTGACAAGGATGTGAAGCTCCAATTCCTTGAAGGTGAAGTGAGCAAGCTTAAGAGGCAAGTCCACTACTACAAGCAAAATGCTAGAGCTTGTGAGGAGTGTGGATCCTTTGCACATGCTACACAAGTTTGTCCGAATGAGAGCCAAGTGCGCTTGGCCGAGCGAATTGAGGAGGCAAACTATGTTCGAGGAAATTTCGGTGGAAGAGGCAACTTCAACAATGGTGGTAATGGCCGGTGGAACAACGGTCAAGCTCAAGGCTACAACAACAACTTCAACCAAAACGAGCCAAGGGCGCCACCACCACCATATAGGCCCAATGAGCTACAATCATTTGCTCAAGAGATGAGAGATGGGTTCAAGGAGATGAGGACCCAATTCAATGAGTTTGGTGCATGGAGGAGGCAAATCGACAATCAATTTGCCCAAATTGCAACTCAAGCCCCGAGAGAGAATGGGAGACTTCCGGGCCGACCCGAGGAGAACCCTCGAGCTCAAAACAATCAAAATGAAGTCCGGGCAATTGGATTGAGAAGTGGCCGAAACCTACCCGAGCCACACATGCCTAAGAAGAATGAAGAGAGTCGGACCAACTTACCCAGCAAGTCGGGTCCGACGTTCCCCGAAGTCGACCCAACAAGAAGATCGACCCCTTTACCGCGGACCGAGGTTGAGAGTAACTCAGGCCCGACGTACCCAGACCTCGATCCGACTCCTCTGCCCAGGACCGAG
Source organism: Fallopia convolvulus (assembly GCA_964016875.1). NCBI lineage: Eukaryota > Viridiplantae > Streptophyta > Magnoliopsida > Caryophyllales > Polygonaceae > Fallopia > Fallopia convolvulus. The sequence continues at coordinate 47,232,524 of OZ024724.1, forward strand.
ATTCACAACATCGGGCCCGACATGGTGCCTAAGTCGGTCCAACCAGGAAATGTTGCAAGTGAAGTGGGGAAGTCCAAGGAGGTTGATCCAAGCAAGATTCAAGGTGCAACAACTCTTCCATATCCCTCGAAGAAGCCGAAAGATGTTGTTGAGAACAAGTTCAAGAGGTTTCTCAAACTCTTGCAAGGCTTGAACATCTCTATCCCGTTCACCGATGCATTGAGCGAGATGCCATCTTATGCCAAGTTTTTAAAGGAGATTTTGAGCAAGAAGAGGTCCATAGTTGAAATGCAATATGAGGTCAAGACCTTGGAGTTACCGCAAAAGCTAGGAGATCCCGGTCGCTTTTCTATAACCATTGGTGTGGGGTCTCAAAACTTCCAAGCCTTATGTGAGCTTGGGGCAAGTCAGTGTTCTAAAAAACGCCCTAGGCGGCCGCCTAGGCGGCGCCTAGGCGCTCGGCGGACAAGCCCCGTACAGTTTTAGGCATATGCGGGCTTCTGGGCGGGATTGGGCTTCTGGGCGGGTCTCGGCGGGTCTCGGCGGGACGGGACGGGTCTGCGCGGGTATGTTTCCGTCTAGGCGGGTTTACGAGAACTAAGTTATTTTTTTTAGTTTTGAATTGATTCTGACTCTTGCTTTTCACTATCCCCGCCGCACTCCATCGAGTCCTCGACCATTCCTCGTTCACATTCTCATTGTATGGCAACCCTCGTCCCTGACCCACCGCCACCGGCCTGACCAGCCATAACCGGCGACGTCTCCGACAAGTATTGTTCTCCTCTCTTCTCAACTGTTCTCGTTCTCTGGTCTAGACAGTCTAGTGCAGTTTTGTGCAGGCGCAGCTGTGCAGTTTATGCTTGTTCTCGTTCCTCTCATCCTCTGTAAGCTTCAGCCGCAGCAGCTCCAGGCCTCCAATGCGTCACCACGCCTCCACTGCTCCACCAGACCACCACACCTCCACGTTTTAGGCTCCAACAGGTTCTGTTTTTTGGCCACCACTGCTCCACTTTTCTAATTTGAGTCTTAAGTTTACGAGGGGCAATTGAGTTACTTTGAGTATGTGTTGAACTTGAACTTGAATGGTTGTTGTGCAGCCAGCAGGATTCGGGTTTGTATGCAAAAGCAAAACTGATTTGTGAATTGTGATTTCAATTTTTTGCAGCTTGTTGATTTCAATTTTTTGCAACTCATCACTGATGTATACAAAACTGATTTCAATTTATTAAAGCAGGATTCGAGTTTGTATGTTTCGATCGTTGATTTTAATTTTTTGCAACTCATTAATCATCACTGATGTGTGTAAAACTGAAGTATCATGTGTAAATTCAGATTACTGATGTGTAAATTCAATTTTTTGTATGAACTGATTACTGATGTGTAAATTCAGATTATTAATTTAGTATATATATAAGAGTGTGATCGTGTAAATGTGTGAAAGTGCTTACCATATTTTTGCTTTGTTTATTTGATTTTCAATATTGTTAATCTATAAATTCATATTGCTTTGTTTTTGTATGCTACTATGTTGTACTTTCGTGTATTTGTATGTTGTAAATTCAGATTGCTTTGTTTATTTTTGCTTTTTTGCAACTCAAATGTATTTATTTATTAAATGTTGTGTGTTTTGTTTCTTAATAAAGGTTCATGATTTATCATTTTTATATATAGATTAGAGATTAGAAATAACTAATTTCGTCTAAATCCGCCTAGGCTCTGTCTAGGCCCCGCCTAGCCGTCTAGGCGCTAGGCCCCTACTCACCGCCTAGCTCCCGCCTAGCGTTTTTTAGAACACTGGGGCAAGTGTTTCGGTGATGCCTGCTAGCATTTGGAGAAGAGCTAATTTGGGTGAAATGGAGCCGACCGATATGTCCCTAACTATGGCCGACGGCTCCATCATCAAGGCTAAGGGAATATTGGATGATGTACCGGTGCGAGTTGGAAAGTACTTTGTTCCCGATGATTTCGTGATCTTGGACATGCACGAGGACCCCTTGGTCCCAATAATCTTAGGAAGACCATTCTTAGCTACGGAGGGGGCAAGGTTTGATGTCAAAAACGACAAAGTTTCCTTTGAGATTGGTGAAGAAAAGGTCGATTTTCACTTCAACAAGGCCTTGAATGAGCCGGACGCCTTGGCTATCCTCAAACTTGAAGAGAGTGCCAAGAGAAAAAGTGAAGAAGTGGAAGTTGCTAGAAAGGTCATTGTGTTGAGAAGTGATGAAGGGTTCAATAAGCAAATACAACCAAGGGAGTTGTTGGAGCAAGTTGAGGAACAAGATGAGTCAAGGATCAATGCTAGCCCAAGGAGAAATGAAGAGTATCCTTACTTATATCCTTTTGATGTTGGTGATGACCACAATTCTTCCCAAACTTTTGATTCCTACATTTGTTTAAGTGATTTGAAAGATGACTTAGGAGACTCCTACATTTGCCTTAGTGACTTGAAAGATGAATTGGTAGAATCTCCTAGGAATTCCTTGGATAACTTTGGTGTAGGAAAAGAGGAACATAATGGAGCAAGTAAGGAGGAGAAATCTCATTCGTTGGAGGAGTATGATGAGAGAGGCCCGAGATCGGAAAGCCATGCCTATATAGACCATCGTTGGTGGTTTTATGGGTATGAAGGCAATGGGAATGGTCATAACAATGGAGAGAAATTCACCGTGTTTCACCCGCCATGAGATTGAGGTTAGGAAGTCAATCTAGTGACTCTAAACGAGCGCTTCTCGGGAGGCAACCCGAGCTAGTAGCTTTCTTTTTCGTAATTTTAGTTTAATTTTTCTTAGTTTAGCCTAGCTTTTCTCTAACCAATCACTATCTAGTGTTTTGTGGATTTTTGGTGTTGTGTATTCTTCAAGGTTGTGTAGAATTTGAGGTGAAATATATAAATGGAAATATGGGGAAAGAAGTTGCAAGAGGATGGAGTAAAATTGGTGACCCGAATACTCCCACATCGAGCCCAGGTAAGTCGGGCCCGACATAGGGACGTCGGTCCATGAAGTCGGTCCGACCCGATTTGACTAGTTGGAATGCCAATTTTGCCCTTGACCTAATTTGTCCACTTCCCCCATTAAATACCATCCCCCACCTACCTACCATCTTCATATCAACCACCATTCCCAAAATACAACTCACCTTCCCCACACTCTCAAAGTCGGCCATCCTCTCACTCACCATACTTGATCCACACACTCTTCCTTTCTTCATCTCGATCCAATCACGAAAAGGCCTCCCTAACCCGATTCCAAGTAGAAATTTCGAGTTCAATCTCGTTCTTCATCCCCCATCTCGATCTAGATTGAGAAATTTTGAGTTCTAAGTTGATTATTTGTTTAAAAGTTCAATACTCTTCAAATCCGGTATGTGTTACTCGATCTCTACCTATTTCCTTGGATATTTTGTGCTTTCATTGCATAGATTGAGTAATGCCATGTTTGATTGAGAGCTTGAGCTTGAGCATCAATGGTGGATTTGCATGATTTGTGAAATTGAGCTTTAAAGTTGTTTATGCATGCTTAGATCCATTTAGAACTTCGATTAGGGATGTTTGATGGTTGAATTTGAAATTTAAGTGCATGATAGAGTGATTTGGGTTGATTTGAGGTTAGAGTCGAAGCATGAACTAGGTCGAGATCGACGTGCCCAGGAAAGTCGGGCCCGAGTTGTGGAAGTCGGTCCAACAAGTCGGACCGAGGTTGAGTAAGTCGGGCCCGACATAGGTTGGAAGTCGATCCATATTGTTTTTGCTCTCTTCTTGTGATATCATGTGGATTCATGTGTTTCATTGTTGGCTATAGCCTAATCATGATGTAGTATGATCATTTGCTTAGCCATTGTTAGAAGATATCCATGATGATTCATGTTGGATTGTGATGCATGTGTGTTTAGAGACTAAGTATGGGGTTCCCCTTGTGTTGAAGTGTTGTTGTGTGTTGATGAGTGCTTTTGTTGAGTTGTATGGAGTTTATCTTGGACCCTTTTGTTTGGTTGGATGTGTGTAGGTACCGTGGTGACTAGAGCTTCATCATCTCATGCGGAAAGGCCGAGGAAGAAGTCCAAGAAGTCAAGGAAAGAGCCAAAGTTGGATGATGTCTACTTGGAGGATGATGAGCAAGTTGAGAGTTATGCAAGGTATGCACACAAGGTGGCTTGATTGGGAAGCCGTGAGGAAGATGGACATGGATCAAGCTCTTCCAAGATGCTACTCCCACATCGGTCTCAATGGATGCTAAGATGGGACAACACCCACTATCCCGCCCTCACCTCGGAATTCATGGCCACATTTGAATGCACTTATGATAATGTGGAGGATGAGGAAGGGGCGATCACTTTCCAATTGGGCAATGAGGACCACAATCTCTCTCTTAGGGACTTGGCTACCTACTTCGGGTTTCCATGCCCAAGAGAAGAGACCGGCGTCGACAACGAGAAGGTGAACCAAGTATGGCGGCATGTGGCCGGGAAGAGTGAGATGAGAAAAGGCGCCTCCACAACCGAGATTGCTAGCCCTCTTTTTCGGGTCATGGTGCGAGTTTTGGGATGTGCAATCTATGCTCTCCATGAGTTGAGCAAGCCGATGAAGGAAGAGATTATGTTGCTACATGAGATGCTCTTCAACACCGAGAAGCCCATGAACCTTGCATGGGAGTGGGTCAAGATGGTGCGAGACTTCCAAAGCTCCTCTTGGATCTACTTCGGCGGGATGATATCAAGGCTAGCCATGCGTCTAGGAGTTGATCTTAACAAGTATTCTCCGGCTCCGAATGGTGTTGAGTACATGAACATGAAGTATTTCAAGAAGGCCAACATCATCAAGGAGAAGCTCTACATGATTTCTTTGGCCCCTCACTCGAACTATGATGGTGTGTCGATCCGGTTGGTGCACAACCTCTATGATCTTTCTCGGTATCAAAATTGGTACCAAGTGTGGGCCGGCAAGCCACACTCATTTGGTGACCCCGAAGGTGCAAGAGAGGGGCGGCGACAACAACCTCAACACATTCGGTTTACCTCCCCTCCATCTTCACCGGATTCCGACCAAGACAACTTTGTGTTTGCACCTCGTGGGGATGACATGGATGTCGATCAAGAGCAAAATGAAGAAGATGAGCGCTTCCAAGGCTTGATGGCCAACCTCCGAGCCACGCACCAAGCTCCAACACTGGCGGACCGAGGTACACACCACGTCGGGCCCGACTTCCCTCAAAGTCGGTTCGGTGCTTTCTATGGTGATGAGTTCCCGAGGCACTATGAGCGTGGGGAAGGGAGCGGCGCAAGGCGAGAACAAGCTCAAGGTGGCGGTTATGAAGGCTACGCCCAATGGTATGGTCCGGGAATGGTGTTTCCCGAGCGACAACAAACGGTGGACATGTCCTTCTTGGCCAACCAAATGGCCCATCTCCAACTTCAACAAGAGAATGTTCTTCAAGAGGTCCATCAAGTGAATCTCCAACAACAACACATGTACCAACAACAACAACAATTGCTTCAAAAACAAGGTGCTTTCCAAGCTAGACAAGAAGAGATGAACCGAGCCCTCGGCTACACTAGGCGAGAGGTGGAGGAGCTTAGAGAGGTGGAAGACCAAAGGTGGTGGGTCCAAGATAGCTTCAACACATGGATGAGCGGGAACTTCCCTTCCCATGAGGACCAATGGACGCGCCCGGATCCTCAACTCCAACCACCACCACAAGACTTCTACCAAGAGCAAGTGTACGAGAGGGAGCGGCAAGCGAGGCTCCAAAGAGGACGTAGGCGTGACAACCCCTTCGAGTGATCCTAGACATGCCATTGAAGAATAAAGAAATTGTGAGCTCTTCATACTATTCTCTCTTGCTTTTAAGTTTTGGTTTCCTTGTTTGATGGGGACATCAAAATTTTAAGTATGGGGTGGGGGTAAGTGTGCTCATGATTTCACTTGCTTGTGTGTTTGTTATTTTGAGGATATTGGTTTTTGTAGTTTGTGTGTGGGATGTTTGTTTCTTGGTTTGTGGTTTGATGAAAGACATGGATGATTGATTTGGTCTTGAATGGATGAGTCTTTGTTTTTGGTTTTAGAGAATTTTTTGCAAAAATCCACAAATTTTTTTTTTTGAAAAATTGTGTTAAAAATAACAAAAAGATTTTGTGTTTTGTAGTTTTTGGACTAGAAATTCCCATCTTAGATTGCCAAATAAAAGCTAATGATGATGTGAGCATGTAAATTCCTTTGCATATTTTTGGATGGTTTAGCCTCTAAAATGATGTTGCTTTTGACGTGATCATGATATCTTGCTTGTTTTATTGAACATGTGAGTTCTAGGATGAGTTCCTATGCAACTAAGTATGAGTGACCCTTGTGAGATTGATTTTTGGCCATTCTAGGGATGCTTGTTCGTATTTGCATATCCCTCATGTTTCTTGTGTGATTAGCTCATTCATGCTTAGTAAAACTTGCTATTGCGGTGTTTATCTATTTTCCAAGACCGTCATGAGATTTGTCCTGGCATTGTCACATTGATTTTGAACTTTATTCTTCTAGTCACATAAATGTTCCATATCCTACCATGAAGTGAATCCTTTGTTTGTAGCCCCGTTCTAGCCTAAGCCTTTGTTTGAAACTCCTCAAAAATATTATTCCTAGCCTTATATGACTTGACCCTTATGGGATTGGACTTTAGAAGAGAGGTTTGGATTGTATTTGAAGAGTTGAGATTCTCTTGGGTTTAACGGCAAAGAATGGTGTTATGAATCATGTGGGTAGTGCATCTTTGTTGTGCAAAAAAAGAAAACAAACAAAGAAGGAAAGAAAGAAAATGTTGGAAATGTAAAGTGGAATGAAAGCAAAGAGCTTAAGTGAAGAAAAAGGGTCCGACCGAGTTACAAGCCACATCGGGCCCGATGTCATAAGAAAGTCGGTCCAATGGAGAAAGCGTGGAAAATCCAACAAAAAGCCTAAGAGCAAAGATGAAGTGGAATGTTAAGTGAAATTTTGGGTTGAAAGGAAAAATGTTAAGACTTTTGGGTGAGCGTGAAATTGATTGTGGAATTTTGGTGAAGTTGGTGAGAGTTTAGGTTGTTCAATCCCCATTGTAAGCACCACAAGACCAAATAATTCCCACCTTGAGAAATACCAAAAGCCCCATTACAACCCGGCCGAATGGAACCTCTTTGAGGACCTCCATTGAGCCAAGTTCGAAATTCTTTGTGTACTTTGTATTAGGCATCTCTAGGTGGAGGAATTGGTGATATTAGCTTCAATAGTAAAGTCCTTACTTGCATGATTTTTGAGCTTGAGTGTTCATTGCTAAACCCAAACACATGATGAGTGATACACATTCACATATCCCTAAAGTGAGGCTTAGTTGCATTGACTCTATTCCTTGGAACACTTAATCATGTGTGATGATGTAATCTTGCTTGAATATCAATCACTTGTGCTTAAAATGTGTTTTCATACGAGGCTTTACTTGAAGATTATGTTTCGGTCTTGCTTACATTGTTATTGCTTGAGGACAAGCAAGTTTAAGTATGGGGTATTTTGATGTCTCTTTATTTGGTGGTGTTTTCATATGTGATTTCCTTTGTAAATATGTTTCTTTTTCCCCTTTTCTTGTGTGTTTTGTTCCTTTTTAGCTTAGTTCCCGTATTTCTATGAGATTCGGAGACTACGCGCGTTTTATGTGTTTTGTAGGTGTTTTGGCATGAATCGAGGATCGATTTGAAGGAGGGTCGAGACATGGAGCAAGGCCCGAGCAAAGGAGGAAAGAGAGGAGCAAGCCATGAAGAAGAACAAGAGGAAAGCCAACAAGAAGAAGGTGGAACGAGGTTCGGACCGAGTTGCAACCAACCTCGGGCCCGACTTGAAGTTTCAACCTCGGACCGACTTGCACAGTAACTCGGGCCCGAGGTCCTCCGTGTCGGTCCGAGTCGGTCACTGGACTACTTGGGCTCCAAGGCACGAAATTGTGAACTTCCACTTTTTCCCCTCATCTAATCTATAAAAGGCCCTCTTGTCTTCTAATTTGGGGGGTTCTCTCACACAAAGAAGAGGTTCCCACACTTGGCAAGGAACCAACCCTCAAGAGGATACTTGGAGATCAAGGAGGAAGGAGAGGAGAAGGAAGAGAGAGAGAATCGGCCAAGGGAGAGGAAGGATTGATAGGTTTGGTTGATAGATTAGCTTTGCTTTGTTTTGATCTTGTGGATTTGGAAACCTTTGATTGGAATTTGTGGATTGCTTTTGATATTTGAATGAAACTTGACTTTGTTTTGAGATTGATGATGTTGATTGCTTTGCTTTTTGATTTGTTTTCTTTCTTTGTTTGCCATATGGAGTAGATCTCCTTGATCTTGGGTTATGGGGGAAAACCTTAGCTAGGTTTGGGCTAGAAACCCCAATTCCATAGCCTTGAGTGTTTGATCTAAGGAACCCACTCTACATAGAGCTACAATTCCTTGCGAAAGTAAGGAATCAAGGCTTGTGATTGGCAAAGTAGCGAAAGTGAACATGTGTCAATCTCAAGACCTTGCTTCGAAGGGGATTTCCCCAATGATCGATGTGTAGAAGTGGTTGGAACGAGGGCGAAAGCACTCGATCCTAGTCCGATCATCACTCATTGCTTGAATTGGGGTGGAAAAGCCTTAATCTACTAGAGAAGGAACCCAAAAGCCCAAGATCTACTTTCAATCTTTGAGTTCGACAAACCCAGCTACCTCGGGCCCGACTTACCCTACGTCGGTTCCGACTTCTTCTTGTCGCCAACATCGGGCCCGACGTGACCTCTGTGTCGGTCCCGACTGTTCTCTTTGTTTTCCTTTGTTTTAAGTTCTCCTTTCTAGCTTTCTAGTATCTAGGCACCTCAATCGAGTAGATTTCCCGAGTGTTCGACACCCACCACGTGCTACAACGGGGTCGGGTTATAAATTGTATCTCTAGACCCTCGCACCACCGAGAGGCGATCACTATCCAAGCCTTGGAGAGATCGCTAGGCTAAAGCGTAAGATCCAAGAAAAGCGCCTCATCGATGAGTCGACAATCGAAAGGACCAATCGACGACTCGTTAGCATTATCGGATTCGCCGATAACTGCCGTGGTCCCGAGCCGGTAAACGCTGGTGAGAAGATCGAAGAAATACAAAAGGCCAAATACGAGGAAATTACCGCAATCGAAGAACCTCGCGAGCGACAAAGGCAGCGATCGCGGCCAGCAAGGCCGCAGTCGCGGCCAGAATCACCGCGGTCGCGGCCAGTCTCCAAAATCGTTCGTTGCCTCAGTTTACGAGTATCGCGCCCGCGGGGCCCAAAATGGCGACCGCGGTTTACCCCAGTAAGAGGCGCATTGAGATCAATCCTTGAAATCGTACGCCGCGTGTCGGAATCAAGGATTCAAGACTAAGTGCTGGGGCATTGTAAAACCGAAAGGTCAGCAATGCTCGAATATGATAGAAGAGTTCAAGTTATTCAAGAATGGACAATGATCGAGCGATCTGAACGAGTCCATTGGTGCATTGCCAACATTTGCCACTCGTGCAAGAATCGTTTAAGACCTCGATGCGCGTCGAGACAACGGGATGTCCAACAAATTGGCATCTAAATTGAAATTGTGAGCAAGAACGTGCTTGCAATTGTGACCATGATCACAAGAGACGAAACCGTGTAAGGATCTCGAATGGCAAACACCCTTGATGTGTAACTTGGATGAGAACATTAGCCCTCGAATATCGCCGGGGCAAGGAAAGTTCTCTTGGGAAGCGTTCCCCCAAGCAAGGTTGAGCCTAGATTGTATGAGATCTGTGAAAACATGTATGAAGTGTACGTCGGAGATTGCATTTCGGCTCTCCAAGCTCGTTTGCAAAAAGATATTGGTGGCCTTTTATGTGAAAAGTGCCTCGAGAAAACCAATAAAAGAATCGTCGCGTTCTTTCCAACCACATCATCTTCGCCGAGGATTATCAAGACATTGTCACTATTTAGCGCAAGGTCGGAGAGCATATAAGAAAAAAAGTCTCGACGGGGGAGACGTCCCCCGGACTTTGAATCTCGCTCGTTGGAAAGAACCACGGCCACGGAATTGTCAACCGCGACCGCGGAATCGCCGGCAGTCGTCTTCTTGTTGAAGGCTCCTTTGCGTGGATGTTGAGCTAAGGCTAGAATTGTTAGAATAAGACGCCTTTTCATTTTCTTTTGTTTTCTTAAAAAGTCTGGCCAAACGCTCTTTGAACTTGAAACGTTCTGTTCTCCCTAGTCTGTTTTGTTTGTTCTAATGATTCTACCTTAGTACTTGGCAAATGATACGCTTAAGAGTGGGCAAGATTTCTATGATATTCGCTCATAGAAATAAAGTCTATGATATTCGCTCATAGATGTGTAAACTATGATTACTCACTTATAGTTAAATTCATGATATTCGCTCATGAATGCCCATGATATTCGCTCATGGACAAAAATCGCACGCACGCACGCACGTTAGGGGAACCCTATCGACTAATCTGCATGGACACTTCGATCAGGAGAACTTTGTATCCTACGTCACTGTATATGAGAAAACGTATACAACGACGTAGGTGGGGCAATTGTGAGCGGGTAAAAAATAGCTATCATATTATTATTTTCGTTATCGCCATAAAGGTATTTTCTTAAATATTATGTATTTATTATTCATTTTATTTATTTTCCTATTATATCAAATATGGCGGTTAAACAACTTAATGGAAGATTTTATCTTTCATTAAAGATAGAATTAAAGTTGGAGAAATGGTGGAATATTCCTTACTTGGGCTTTAAGGCAGTTGGTCAGCCCTAGAAGGATAATATTTTTGGCATTATTGATAATAAATTCGGCCCCCCTACCTCTCCCTCTTCCATTATAAATACACGTCTTCGCCGTGTAGGGGAGACACATGTGCATATCGGCATATTCAGAAACCCTAGGCAGGCTAATATTCGCTTAGCTCGACTGTTCAGGGATTCACCGCTCTCTTGTTATACCTCGCCGCTCAAGCGACAATTGCTCTTCTGACTGAGGCAGGATTAGGGGGTCCCCGCCCCCTATGTCCATTGTTTTGCATGTTTTAGGTCAAGAGATTGAAGGCGGAGCGGAAGAGGAGGAGTTCTTAATTAGTGTATTGAAGACGAATTGAAAGCGGAGTTTTTATGCACTAACACATAGGCTCTTTGATATCCCTCCCTTCTTTTAAGCACAAAAAAAAATCATTACTCCACCTGGTCAGCAAAGTGCTTAGTCATCTCAAAATCGTATCTTTCTGTGTTAAAAATTTCAATTCTCTATGAAATGCCGTCACAATTTCCATGTTAGATTTTCAATTCGATCTTCATCAACCTCCAACACTCATTAATTCCTCCCCCTCCTAACCTCAAATTGTACCTCAGAGAGGGCCCTAACGATTTCTACGCTCTCTACTGTCCACATTATAAAAATGTTGTTAATTGTTATGTCAAACATGTTAGATGTATTCATGGTGTAGTTTGTGTGTCTAAAAGCTCGTCTACACTTCATAAGTACGTTTCCTTCCCTCTCCTTCATTGCACGTTCCCTTTTGTATATATGTCATATTACATACCTATAGGCTTCAGTTATGACCGTAAGCCAATCTCCAATGGCATACTCTAATACTCGTCTCGACAATGTCATTGGAATGTAGCAATAGCTCATGTTAAATTTCGGTGAGGCAATATAACATGAAGGGGGCAGTCCACATAGGCCAGGAAGACCAACCAGTTGTTAAACCAATAAACTTATGCGACACCTAATTCTAAATACAAAAAACAAGATTATTATGTGGCAATCACATAAGCACACCAATACGAGTCTCGGAGCCAATTAATGTTTAATAAAACAAAAATAGTTTAGTTGAGATGCTTATGTGAACATTTCATACTAAAAGTGTCTAGTTGACAAAAATTACATGTCCCCAGTTTTTTCGAGGTAAATTTGAATATTTTATTCAACCAAAACTTTCACCACGAACCAATAAGTTTTGAAACTATAAATCAATTTAATCGTACAATCTCAATCAAAACTCCTAATGTAGTAATTATCGAAGCGGTAATGAATTTTGTCGATTATACATTTATACATCATCATTAAGAACCTGCATGGTCATAAAGTTTGGCATATATATACCAAACTCGCGGTCTTCTTCACTTAATTCAAGTCTACAGAATGAATAATCATACAAATTAAGTGCAATTGCAACTCATAAGATTGACTCACGTTCAAAATTTGAACAAATCGATAAGCTATGATGTGCACTTTAATTTGGAATTGATGATTTCACTTCCATCAACAAACTCACACATGCCATAAACACTTGCAAACTGTTACTACTCTATGATAAGAAATCTTAAAAATTAATCTTGACAGTCGGAATATGATGGTGAGTTTTTACTTTGAGTTTACAAATGATCTTGTTCCATAGGTTTAAAAATTTTATAATTTGGTATTCCTTTGCCATACAATTGATTAGAGAACTCAAACTCAAATTGAGAACGTTGTCAATTGTCAACCAGGTAGATGTAATTGGATCTTACCAAAATGCTATATGAAATAGGATAATAATAACATATTAGAGTATCAAACAAAAGCCTCTTTAGGCCATACATGATACATCCATATCGATCTAGTCATGTTAATTAAATAATAAATAAATGAACAACAAACTACATAAGACTTTACTTTGGGATCATACATGAACAACATCGATTCGTCACAAAACATCCCCTAAATATCTGGTCGTTGGAGTTTTAGGATGTTCATTGTTTTTCTTTTTGTCCATAAAACACACACAAGCCATTACAACAGGGGAGAGGGATACGAACTCGATCGCGGCCTAATAGTCAAAAATAGTGAGAGTTAATTATTATTATTTTCTGATTAGATTGTAACAGCAAGTTAAAAGACTTTCACAACAGCATTTGCACACAATCTATACACAAAAGCCAAGCTAGAATCTGTAGCACTCGTATATGTAAACGCAAACACTATAAAAAAAAAAGCTTGTCAAGTGTCAGAAAGTTAACAAAAGTATGTAAGTTGTAGCATACACTGATCATAGAGTAATTTGGTCATTCAAGTCCCTGAACATGATTTCACAAAAAAAGGGTGTATCATAATGAATTTAGATACCTGGATCTATTTAGAAGAGATGGGAATAATCTCCTCCTTCATATAAGACTGGGCTTTAGGATCATCCATCAAAAACATGCTTTCCTCGTACACATGTCTATTCGATCACTATGATGTAATACATATCATGATTGCAATTATTCTTGTTCCATTGCTCAAGCCCATATGGATCCGGTTCCCCAAATGAAGGTTCAAATATATCGATTTTGTTTGGCTTGAACCTATAAAGCTTCTTCCAAGTGGTAGCCACGCCATACTCTTCCATCACCCACAACTCAACTTGTCCCTCTTGCTGACCCTTACTATAAAAAACCGAGTTCACTATAACCGACAACATGCCGCTAAACTCTAAAATCTTTTTGTTCAACGGGGAAGATAACATTGGTGTGATTATTTCTCGTGGGAGCTCCATTGTTGTGAACTCTTCGCTCTCACAATCAAACATCAACAAAGAAAAGGTGGGGCGCCGATGTACGAGCCAATGAATCTTCCCATTTACGAAACACCCGGCTCTACTACCATCAATGAATTCGCAAGATTTGAGGTCATGAGCAATGGAGGCCCTCAAAAGACCTTCTTGAGTTGAGTATACCTCGTATGTCGGTACAACTGACCAGTATATGATAGGATAATAAGGGATCCGAATTCTGACAACTTTGAGATCGTTCTTAGAAATGTCGTATCCAAATCCTATTGCACAACGATAATAATCATAAGTCTTAGGAAGCCTAGGGAGGGTGACATACTTGTGGAATACCGGATTCCACAAGACGTTAGAATCATAGGGCGAATCCAGCCAGTATGAAAGACAGACCACGCCACGAATCGAACCAACAAAGAAGCAATAACGACTTTTCCCATCTTGCGGAATCCGAAAGGGAAAATGTAGTTTCTGGTTGATATGATTTCCAGGAGAATCTCCAGGTCGACGACAAAGATTGTAGGAATGGCCACAGACTTGGAGATAGGGTTTCAACTTAGGAGGCGTGGAGGAAGGAGGGAAGGAGTTGTGAAGGCTGATGAAGAGAGGCGATGAGATTAGGGTTTTACATGATTTGCAAGCACAAACGAATCGGATTAGGGTTTTGGTGGGTAATCTCTTGAGAATTTCTACCAATAAATCTTCGTTTAATATATTAGTTTTATTTTTCGATAGGGTAGTTTATACGATAAGATACATATCATTCTTAAAAAAAATTACTTATATCAATAATTATTTTTAGAAATGATAATTTTTTAATAAGATAAATATAGTTTTTTTAATATCAATTTAATCAAATTTACAAACAAATAATACAATAATTTTATAAATCCGTGCAAGGCACGGGAACTTAAGCTAGTTAAAAATACGATAAGAAAATATCTTTTGAGTTTTACTAAGTTTTTTCACCCAGGCGTCACTTTAATTAAACACTGGAGTAGGTAAACAAACCCATTAGATCACGCATGGATATATAGGTTTAAATTTAAACAAGGGTCCGAAACCGGCGGTTTGCTAGTTCTAGAACCAGCGGGAAACCGGCCGGAATCGCAATCCAGATTCCCACTAAGGTTCCAGTTCCTCTCCCAGGAATCGGGGAAGCGGCGATTCCGAACCGGGTGGAACCGTTGGTTCCACAAATAAAAAAAAATTATAACTATATATTAAAGTTGTACCTTTTCGAGTCACTTGAACGATTCTAGCCCCACCTCATATTTAAAAATTTAATTTTTATTTCTATTATTATAACTTCTTTTTATTAATTTCTTTTTTAATTATTTAAATTTATCTCTAACATCAAACAAATATCTATTTAATATAACATTATCTTTTGAAAGTTTCCTTATAAAAATATTTAAAAATTAAAGATAAAATATTTAAAATATTTAAAATAAATATAAATCTTGTAGCTTATATCTTTTGATGAATTTATTATAGATATGTAGTGATTTTCTTTTATAAAAAAATCAATGATAAATATTATAATTTTTAAAATTAATAATAATAGATACTAAAAAATTTAATAGATATAATGAAATATTTGATAATCTCTAAATTTACGTACATGAAAAGTAATAAAATATGAAAAATATAATATTTGATTAAAAAACTATAAATTCTATGGGCAACAAATTACTTATATTAAAGTTTATATTATATTAACATTATTTTTTGAAAGCTTTCTTATACAAGTTTTTAAAATTAAAGATAAAATATTTAAATATTTAAAAATAAATATAAATATTTTATCATATATCTTTTGACGAATTTATTTATAGAAATATAGTGATTTTATTTTATAAAAAATTAATAAATAAATAGTTAAAATTTTTGAAATTAATAAAAATGGATAATAAAATAGTAGATATTGAAATATTTGACAAACTCTAAATTTACGTACATGAAAAGTAATAAAATATGAAGAATATAATATTTGATTAAAAAATTATATAAACATTCCACGAACAATAAATTACTTATATTAAAGTTTATATTATATTTTTATTTATTTATTAATATCCTATTTGTAATATTTATAAAATATCGAATCGTAGTCGTACATGGTACGACGGGTAAAACTAGTGTCTATAATATACCGAATCGTAGTCATACATGGTACGGCGGGTAAAACTAGTAGAAATAACATATATAACCATGGTTGCGTTCTAACAGCCTAACCGAGAATTAATTTAATTTTGTTTATATTACTTCCAGTTCCGGAACCAGAACACGAGAGCAACCGCCGGTTCCGAAATCGGACCCATGTCTACTTAAATTTCAATACGTTTTATTATTAATAAGATATTCATGAAAATTTATAATATCAATTTTAAATAAACGAATTCCATCTTATCCTTGGTTTGCTGCACATCAAAGGTCGTCAGTTATATGTTTTTTCCTGCTTGTTGTGCTTCGTTTCCCCTTACTGAGTGTGTAAATCATGGGGTTTGTCCATGATAATGCGAGACTTTGACTTAGTTTGACTAA
Organism: Fallopia convolvulus; assembly: GCA_964016875.1. Taxonomy (NCBI): domain Eukaryota; kingdom Viridiplantae; phylum Streptophyta; class Magnoliopsida; order Caryophyllales; family Polygonaceae; genus Fallopia; species Fallopia convolvulus. The sequence continues at coordinate 47,248,621 of OZ024724.1, forward strand.
GCGCTTTTTATATATGCCTTTTCTTTATACTTTGGAATTTTACTTGTTCCAAAAAAAAAAGCGTCCCAAAGCGTATAAACAGTTTGAAACTGAGAAATACTTGAGGATAAACTTTTTACAGTTTACAAAAAGAAGACATTATACTGCCAATAAAGAACAAACAACAGTTTGAACGACTTTAAACCAAGTAGCTAGGTGAAACTAAAATATTCCGGGATAAGATGAAAAAGTTCATTCTAGGAGTTTTCATGAGCTAACTATAACATACATGGTACATATTCAATCTCCAATTGATTCCGCTGATCAAACGAATGAGTAGAAGAGTTAATTTCTATTAGAGTAAGCTAAAGAGTTCCACAACAACATTGCACACAACGTGAAATCCAAGAAAAAAAATTAAAGACAATTTCATATGCAATAATTTGTATGCTTACTATGCAAGCACTCATATATGTAAACACAAACACTTGAAAATCTTGTCAAGTGTCCAAAAGTTAACAAAATCTATCATTTACCAAAAAAAAAAATAAAAAAAAATAAAGCTCCACCTCAAAAACGCAAGGCAACCTATACTAATGGAAGGAAACTTTCTAGCCTTAACTATTGGCAACATCAATTATCACTCAAATTAAGAATAGTTGTAGGAAACTCAACATATCATAATAGAGTGCATAAGCCATTCAAGTCCTTCAAGACCATTTCAAAAAAAAACTCTTGTGTATCATAATGAGTTTATATTCCTCGGATCGGCTTAGAAGCGAGAGGATATATCTTCTCCTTCTTAGTATAAAACTAGACTTTGGGATCATCCATCAAAAACATGCTATCCTCGTAAACAAGTCTACTCACTATCTTCTCAAACGTCTGATTATAGTTGCTACACTTGCTCCACTCCTCAAGGCCATACGGAACCAGTTCCTCGAACGAAGGTTCCAATACATCGATTTGGTTTAGCTTCGATGCATAACAATAGCGGAACCTATAAAGCTTCTTCCAACTGGTAGCCACGCCATACTTTTCCATCACCCACAACTCAACGTGTTCCTCACGTTGACCCTCATAATATAAATGTGAGTTCACTACCACACACAACATGCCATTTATAAACTCTAAAATCTTTTCCTCAAGCGGTAAGATGCTTCGTGGGAACATTTTTTGTGGGAGCTCCATCATTGTGAACTCTTCGCTCTCACAATCAAACATCAACAACGAAATGTCAGCGTGAGAATATTCTACAAGCCAATGAATATTTCCATTTACGAAACACCCGATTCCTTTCATACTGTGGACGAATTCACAAGATTTGAGTTTATCATCAATTGCCACCCTCCATTCACCTTCTTTAGCTGAGTATACCTCGTATGTCGATTGAGAATTAGGGTTCCGAATTTTGACAACTTTGAAATCATTCTTAGAAACGTCGTATCCAAAACCTACTTGTGGAATACCGGATTCCAACGGGGTCTCGGAATCCAACGATAAAGGAAGCATAGGGAGGGTGACATACTTGTGGAATACCGGATTCCATAAAATAAAGGAATCATAGGGCGAATCGAACCAGTAGGAAAGACAGACTACGCCACGAATCACATCAACAAAGGTGAAACTATGCCCTCCAACACTCTGTGGAATCCGAAAGGGAAAATGTAGTTTGCGTTTGATAATATGCTTGCCCGGAGAATCTCGAGGACGAAAGAGATGGTAGAATTCGTAGCGAAGTTGGAGATAGGGTTTCAATTTAGGAGGCGTGGAGGAGGAGGGTGGGAACGAGGTGTGAAGGTTGATGAAGAGAGGTGATGAGATTAGGGGTTTCCATGATTTGCAAGCACAATGGAATCGGATTAGGGTTTTGGTGGGTAATCTCTTGAGTATCTCCACCAATAAATCTTCGTTAATATGATTTAAACGTTCCAACATAGAGGCTGGAACAAGAATCGGGCGTTTGGCAATCACAAAAGTTGACAAGTGACACTAGGGAAAGTAAAGCAGCGCCTGCAAAACCAAATATGTCCGACAGTAGTTAGGCCAAAGCCACAAAATTAAAAGAAATCTCGGTTCCTCCTATGATCCCAGCTCGGTCAAAGAAAACTTCTAGTGCAAGCGGATCCCGATTTGCTATTAGATGAGATCCAAATCTCAGAACAAGTTTCCGGTGAGACAATGCACACCGACGACCACTCTGCTCAGCCCTCGATGGCGAATGCAAACTCGGCGGGAAACACTTCAAATTCAAATTCTATGCCCATGCAAACCGAATCGATCGCACCCACCGGTGATACACTCGATCACCAATTCCAGGCAGAGCATCCTCTTATCCCAGGATCGGAGGGGTCCATTCATGCCATCTCTGCCTCGACTAGCGAACAGAACGCTAATCGAATTCATACCACTAATGATGGAGGAAAGAGCTCTTCTTTGCCGGGTGTCGATGCCTCCGGCTCTAACTAGTGCTATTGCACGCCTTGCCGAATTTCCGGTTTTCCGCTCTTTACTTAATACTGGTTCTTTTATGGATTGTTTAAGTCTAATGGTATGGAATGTCCGTGGAGCAGGAAATTGAAGATTCCAAAATTCTCTTCGAGAATTAGTTCGTTTGCACCGGCCTAGTGTTTTGGCGCTCGTTGAACCCCGTATAAGCGGGGAACGAGCTGACATTGTTTGCCAATGCATTCAATATGATGGCTTGCTAAGGGTTGAGGCGGACGGCTTCGCCGGTGGGATTTGGCTCTTCTGGAAAACCACCGAGGTTACTGTCACGCCCATTTGCATCCATCGACATCACATCACTATTGAAGTCTCTAGACGCGAAGATGAGCCATGGCTTCTCTCGGCCATCTACGCAGCTCCGAATCCTTCTCGTAGGCTTGAACTATGGGATCACCTAGAGGACTTTGCTCACATTAATAATAGACCATGGCTTCTAGTTGGTGATTTTAACGCTACTGCTGGCATTCATGAGCGGATCAGACACTCGGAATCTGCAACCCAGTCCTCATTAGCTTTTGCAGAGAAAATTGATAAGCTCCAACTAATTGAGCTTGGCTTCTCTGGCCCGCCCTTCACTTGGACCTACGGAAGAACTGAAGATAACTTTAATGCAGCTAGAATGGACCGTGGTCTTTGCAATGAGGAATGGCGTCTAAAATTCCCTCATGCTTCCGTCATGCACTTGGTTGAACCATACTCTGACCATTTACCTATTCTGATACAGACATCGCCAAAGCTTAATCCAGTCACATCTCCAAAACCTTTCCGGTTTCAAGCAGCCTGGCTTCTCCACTCTAATTTTGAACAATTCTTGTTTGATTCATGGAATTCGAAGATGGATTCATTTTCCTCTCTAGCTTCTCTTACAGGGTATCTTCAGTCCTGGAATCGAAATATATTTGGCAATATCTTCCATAACAAACGACGTCTCTGGGCTCGATTGGAAGGAATTGCCAAGGCAATGGCAAATCGCCCTTCTCAGCGCTTGATTGATCTCGACAAGAAATTCAGGCAAGAACTCTACATTATTTTACACCAAGAGCAAGCTTTCTGGTTTCAAAAATTGAGAGCCAATTTTCTCATTGATGGCGATCTTAATACTCGGTTCTATCATTTATCTACGGTAGTGCGTAGAAATGCTAATCGTGTACTTGCTCTCAAAAATTATAATGGTGAGTGGACTATCGACAGCATAGAAATTCAAGGCATGATTCGTGACTATTTTGCACAACTTTTTACTGATGATCAAAGGCTCACTGCAGCAGCACCCTCGTGTGCCATTTCTTTTCCGTGTCTTGACAACGACCAGATCGATCACCTTGCTTATCCATTTTCTCAAGATGATGTGTGGATGGCATTGAAAATGATGCACCCATACAAGGCTCTGGGACTGGATGGATACCCCGCTATTTTCTTCCAAAGGCAATGGGCTAAAGTATGTCAGCAAACGACAAAAGCTGTATTAGATATTCTCAATTCTGGTCAGTTTCTACCCAATATCGCATATGCTCTAATCACTCTTATTTCCAAGGTAGAGACTCCTTCCACACCTGCAGACTTCAGAACAATATCTCTCCTTAATGTTGTGTTCAAAATTGCCACAAAAGCTATCGTGAATCGTCTCAAAACTACTCTCCCCGATCTTGTCTCGCCGGCCCATGCTAGCTTCATTCCGGGGAGACAGATTATTGACAATATTGTTATAGTCCAAGAAGTTCTTCATACTATGGCTGCTACAAATGGTACAGCTAGATGGATGATGCTTAAAGTTGAATTAGCAAAAGCATACGATCGTGTTCGATGGAGCTTTCTACATGAAACGTTGTTGAATGCTCATCTCCCTGTACATCTAGTTGATATTATAATGAAGACTCAAACAGAGGGGAAAATGGCAATTCTTTGGCAAGAAGCTCGCACTGAATCTTTCAAACCTTCACGAGGAGTTCGCCAAGGAGATCCGCTATCTCCGTACCTCTTTGTTTTATGTATGGAACGTCTTTCTCACATTATTCAAGAAGCGATCTCTACTTCTCGCTGAAAACCGGTTGAAGTTGGAGGAGTGGCACTCTCTCACCTTTTTTTCGCCGATGATTTAGTTTTATTTGGAGAAGCCTCTCTTGAACAAGCTTCTATCATTAAAGAGTGCCTTGATCACTTCTGCAAAATCTCTGGTGAACTTGTGAACTTCCATAAAAGTTCAGTTGTCTTTTCCAAGAAAGTTCGAGCTACTGTTCAGGTTGAAATCAGTTCCTCCCTTGGTATGCCAATTGCTGATGACATGGGCAACTACTTGGGTGTTCCGACTATCTGTGGGAAAATGACTACAGAACGCTACTCGTTTTTGCTTGAGAAGGTGTCTTCTCGACTTAGAGGATGGCAATCTAAATGTCTTTCTATGGCGGGTCGAACAACTCTTGCTAATTCGATCCTAACGAGCCTCCCTATGTATGTGATGCAATCCACCCTTGTACCTCGAACTTTTTGCGATGATATTGATAGACTCATTTGTGATTTTATTTGGGGCTCGAACTCGGAGTCAAAAAAAATGCATTTGATGTCTAGAGAAAGAATTTCCCGGCCAAAATCTGAAGTGGGGTTGGGAGTCCTCTCTATGAGGCATGCGAATGCTGCGACACTAGCAAAACTCGGTTGGCGAATCCTGACTGAACCAGATACAATTTGGTGCAAGCTCTTGCGTGGAAAGTATTGCCATGGAAGGAAGGATATTGATATGTTCAGATTGAATCCACGATCTTGACATATGTGGAAAGGTGTTATTCATGAAGTTGCTATTCTTTCAAAAGGCGTTCGTATTTCAATTGGGAATGGCAATTCTTCTCTTTTCTGGTTACATCCTTGGCTCAGCGAGAACCCCCTTATTGATGATGCTATTGTATTTGTCCCTGATGACCTTCTTGGCTCAACAGTTGCTGAACACTGGGTTGGTTCGGCATGGAACTGGCATATACTGGATTCTTATCTTCCGCCTTCAATTAAGAACTCCATGGCATCCTACACTGTCAGCGCTGATCCATCAGAGAATGATAGTATCTTTTGGGGTCCAACTTCGTCAGGCCTCTTCACTACGAAGACTGCGATGACAATTGTTCGTAATCAAGATTCTCCATCCTCTGCTCCCAATTTTAATTGGGTAATTGTGTGGAAAATCCCGGTCCAACAAAGAGTTCGGAATTTTATCTTCTTACTGTTGAATAATGCCTTAATGTGTAATTACAACAGACACCGAAGACATCTCCCGTCTTCTCCGGCCTGCCCCCGATGCAATATGGAGGAAACAGAGTTACATCTCCTACGTGATTGTCACCAAATCCAGCTTGTGTGGCTCGCCATCTATGTCTACTGGTGATGCAAGGACCAAATCTTGCTGAATGGGGTAACTCCTTCGATTAGCAATGCTAATTTGATGAAATCATGGATTCCTCCTCCGCTGAACTGGACGAAGCTCAACGTCGATGGCTTTTCTAAAGGCAACCCAGGGATTGGAGGAGGAGGTGGCCTTTTCAAAAATCACGAAGGTACCTTTCTCTATGGTTTTAATTTTTAGTGTGGCTCTTGTACAGCTTTGAGGGCTGAGCTCTGGGCCCTGTTGTATGGAATCGAAGAGAGCTTGTCCCTCGGAATAACCCACTTGTCGATTGAATCTGATTCCTTAATTTTTGTCTCCCTCTTAAAGGAAAGCTTACTTGTTGCTCACCCAGACATGAACCTGATTCGCCGATGCAAGCAGATGCTGAGTCGTGCCAATATGGAGGTTCGCATTAGTCATGTTGCTCGAACAACAAATACTGCAGCTGATAGTGTAGCAAATCTCTCTTTACATAGCAATTTACAATTCAATAAATTCGATGTACCGCCTGCTTCCTTGGCGTGTGTCTTTTCTAATGACATTGGTACTATGATGTAAACTCTACTGGTTTTGATTTAATTTATTAAGGGCTCAGCCCTCTCCCTTTCTGATCAAAAGAAAAAAAGAATCGGGCGGTTGGAATTGTGGGTATGGTAGGGTTTTGGAATAGGAATGAATGGATGAACATAATATCTCAACCGTTAAAAGAATAATCAAAAAATTAATGGTGAAAAATACGAAATTAATATGAAAAATATGGTCAATATTAATTAAAAAGGTTGTCATAGTTAAATATGGATAGAAATATGGGCCAACTTTTTATATTAATATTTTAAATTACGGATTTTTTAAAAACTTAATGACAATGTCATTATGACATTGTATAATTAGAAGAAAAAAAATTTTGTCCATATATATGGATAGAAATTGATATTAAAAATAATATAACAGATAATTAAATTAAATATTAATAAGATGAATGGATAAAATAAAAAATTCCATAAATTGAAACATTTTTCCAAAATATCTTTCCAAAATAAGATGATATATGCAGTATATAATTATCACGTGCAAGATCTTGTAATATAAATATAACTAATAAAAAATTATTATTATTAAAAATATAAGGAAGATAGAGAAATAACATAATATATAAAATAATTACTATATGGATAGAAGATAATTACAAATTAAATAATGAACATGAACAAAGATAAAAATAATGGGTAGCGATAAAAATTTATACAATCACATAGTAAATTGATTAAAAAATTATTAAATAAGATCAGTGGATAAAATTGGAAATTACATCAGGTGGTTGAATTACATAATATATAATTAATTAAAAAATCATTATTAAAAATTAGGTGATTGTAACATAAATTCTTAATGTCGAAACTGCCAAAAAGTGCTTCAGGTTTAGAAGATATATATTGATATATTGATTGATTGATTATTTTGCCAAAGATTGACTTTAATAAAAGTATGGTGTGGTCCAATCTAAAAACAACATGTGTCGTTTAATATTTTTTTTTAACCTCCGTTTTAGTATATAGTGTAATAACTGCGGTTTTTGAGGATATTTTTGAATTTTTCTCGGATATCCTTTTTAACCTTTTTGTTCGTTTTAACGCTTAATCCAATATTTTTGTTGGAATTTAACTCCTAGAAAATTCTAAGTGATATCCTAAAATCACAAAGAAATGATTTTATGGATCAGTGTAAATTCTAGGATTTTTTCAGTGGAAAAAGAATATTTATTGGATAGGCCGTCTTTTTAATTATGTATCGGAAAGGATTTAAAATACGAAATGGAAGCCTTAAAAATTGAGGGTAGCGTGATAAAATCATGGAAAATTGATTTTATTGGTCTACATAATTTACGGGACGTTTTGTATTTAGTAAGTTTTTTCCATCCGAGGTACATAATTTTACCGCTTTAACGCGAGTCCCGTTCCAAGACGGGTTTTGAATTTTATAAGTGTAACACCTCCTCCTTGTTGTACTTGAGGTGTTACCGCAAGTAACCCTAATTAGTCCTAATTCAAGGTTACCCAAGGCTTTAAAACTTATAACCAAAACAAGTATTACAACACTTTATTACAAACTGTAGTATGACTTACTTCAATACACAAAAGCATAACCAACAACTTGGACAAAAGTTAAATATTTAACAACAGACTTGTTCTTCTTCAAGCGACTACTTTCGAAACCTTTTTACTTCCTAAACTCCGCACCAGCCGGCCATGCAATTGAATAAGGTGGTCGGGTTAGTCTAATGAAAGACTAAGCAAGTGGAGAAAATGACTGGTTCCTATGGTAGTGACTAAACATATTGGCATCGAAATCCGAATGACAACCGGTCGATGATCCAACAGTTAGCAGTCCCATAGAGGATAAGAAATGAGGCATGCATAATCAAAAGATAGGACTCCACAACTTGCGGTTCCATTACGAATCATGAGCAATTGTTGGGAACTTATATTAATCACACAATATTTTTAAAAGCCTCCATCGACTAATCAGATTGACTTAATCAAAGTTTGATTAAGAATCATTCATAACCGGGAGTAAGAATGGTTATCGAAAAGACTAACCATTCGGGTATATTAATGTGCCTAACACACTTATCTTATATTACTTTCCAAAACTTTTCACAATCAAGTTAACAACTTTTAATCGGCCTAGGCTGCCGAGAATCCACATGTACATGGTGACGTCAAGATGAGAGGGATTATTTCATCCATTATCATTGATCAACACCTAGTACCAATTGCACTTAGCTAGAGTGCATAAACACCTCCTTTGGCGTTAAGCGAGGTATGAGTCATGACCCGAATGTTGGGATATGATAGTAACGAGCTAAACCTCCCAACATAGACTGTGTTATAAAGAGGTCATCGGAGACTCGGCTCCTACCCCTGAAACTAATTTACTTCACAACAATGTCTCAGCATGAGACAACATACAAGGTCGCATATAACGGACCTAAATCCAGTTCTAGCGCAAACTGAATAAACAACATGGTCATTATTTCTAACAATATAACAACCTATCATATTTTATTAAGCATACAAGTTGTTCCCAACACAAATATTAAATGGGATTCAATTCCTCATTTAATAACATTAATGCAAGAGCGAACCGTCCACTTGCCTTATAAGGCGTGCTCAACGCTCTCAACGATTCCAATAAAAATCTTTATCATCCTTTGGCCAATTATAATAACAGATTCTTCAACAACGAGCTCATGGATACACTTTTTAGTTGTATTCTCTACTCCTACAACTTTCTAATCGATAAACGATTTGATTTCCGAATATCGATATATATATAAATCCTTAGTTATCATGCTTCAAGGAGCCATCTTGGCGGAATTATAACTAATTATCCGCTTCATTTTTGAAACAATTTTCTAAATAAAAATTGTTCATTAGTAACAGTTCTTAAAGGTTACCAAATCTCGGATCAAACGGATTAACAACGAATCCTGAGTAATTATCCGAAGTCCTTTACCTGCCAATCGATGTCCAAACTTGTCTTCGCTATAAGTAACGATCCAGACGTCCGTTTCTCGAGCGGTTTGAACCTGTGGAACCGTATCAACGTCAAGATTATAAAAACCATAAATTTAATTAGCAAAGCGGAACTTAAAGGTCCTTAGGGTGGCTCTGTAACCACTCCGCTAATTAATTTTGAGCGTTAATACCTTCACTTGAATCTTTAGCTCGCTCGGCTCGATGGCGGCTCGACCCAAGAGCCCGAGGGTGGCGGGGTGATGCCCGGTGGCAACCCTTGCAGTGGGTGGTGATCGGAAAAGCTACCGATCGTCGGCGACGTCGCGCGGCGTGGTCGAAAAGGTTGGCCGGCGGTGAAGGTTCGAAGTCCTTACTCCCGAATCCGACGTCGTCGTCCCGTCCCTCTTTTACAGCAGCAGCAACCAACTTGTATTAAGGAGGAAGAAGAAGGTAAGGGTGGAGGTGAGGAGGAGGTGAAGAGGAGGAAGATGGTGGTGAAGATGGTCGCCGGCGGTGTTAAGTTGCTCCCGAATCCACTCTCGGTTTTGTTTGCTTTTGAAAGTGAAATGGAAGAGGATAGACTTTGACTAGGCAGAGAGCTAGACTTGATAAATATGCTATCACAACTCCTTCGTGGTTAAGCAAGAAAGTATGGATTTTAAAACAAAACCCGTCTCGGAACGGGACTCGCGTTAAAGCGGTAAAATTATGTACCTCGGGTGGAAAAACTTACAAAACGGAAAACGTCCCGTAAATTATATAGACCAATAAAACCAATTTTTCATGATTTTATCTTGCTACATTCAATTTTTAAGGCTTCCGTTTCGTATTTTAAATTACTTCCGGTACATAATTAAAAAGACGGCTTATACAATAAATATTCTTTTTCCACCGAAAAATCCTAAAATTCACATCGTTCCATAAAATCATTTTATTATGATTTTAGGATATCACCAAGAATTTTCTAGGATTTAATCTCCAACAAAATATTGGATTAAGCGTTAAAACGGACAAAAAGGTTAAAAGGATATCCGAGAAAAATTCAAAAATATCCTCAAAAACCGCAGTTATTACAATAAGCATATCTTCCTAGTCTTAGTAAGGAAGGAATCGTGAGAGAGTTGGGGTTGGGGTTGGACTTTTCAACCCGTTCAAATCAAAAGAAGGAACCGGAGAAAGAATTTTAGGACGGAACGACGCACTCGGGAGAAAGGGGCTTCACCGCCGGTTATCTTCTCCGTCCCCCATCATCTTCCTCCTTGTCCCTTCCACCTCATCTCTTCTTCTTCCTCCATAAGATTGAACTTGGGCTGCTGCAAGAGGGCTAAACCACCAAGAGAAATCCGGTCGGAACGACGGTTCGAGGGAGATAGAATTCGAATCTTCACCGCCGGCTTCCTTCTCTGCCTCGCTGCCCCGTCGCCGGCGTTCCTCTTCTCCTCCGACCACACCCACCACAAGGGGCCACCGTCGGGCAACGCCAAGCCACCCTCGGGCTCGGGGATCGAGCCTTTAACGAGCCATGGGCTCGAGTGAAGGTATATACGATCGAAATTAATTAGCGGGTTAGTTGCGGAGCCACCGTAAGGGTCTTTCGGTTCCGCTTTGCTAATTAAATTTATGGTTTTTATAATCTTGACGTTGATACGGTCCGACAGGTTCAAACCACTCGAGAAACGGACATCCAGATCTTCGATTATAGCGAATACAAGTTTCGGATACCGATTGGCAGGTAAAGGACTTCGGTTAATTACTCGGGATTCGTTGTTAATCCGTTTGATCCGAAATTTGGTAACCTTTAAGAACTGTTGCTAATGAACAACTTTTATTTAGAAAATTGTTTCAAGAGTGAAGCGGATAATTTGTTATAATTCCGCCAAGATGGCTCCTTGAAGCATGATAAATAAGGATTTATTATATATCGATATTCGGAAATTAAATCGTTTATCGATTAGGAAGTTGTAGGAGTTGAGAATACAACTAAGAATTGTTTCTGTGAGCTCGTTGCTGAGAAATCCTTTTGTTATATTTGTCAGAAGGATGATAAAGATTTTTGTTGGAATTGCTAAGGACGTTAAGCACGCCTTCTAAGGCAAGTGGACGGTTCTCTCTTGCATTATGGTAATTAAATGAAGAATTGAATCCCATGTGTTGGGAACAACTTGTGTGCTTATTAAAATATGATAGGTCGTTATATTTGTTAGAAATAATGACCATGTTATTTATTCAGTTTCGCGATAGAACTGGATTTAGGTCCGTTATGTGTGACCTTGTATGTTGTCTCATGCTGAGACATTATTGTGAAGTAAATTAGTTTTTCAGGGTAGGAACCGAGTCTCCGATGACCTCTTTATAACACAGTTTATGTTGGGAGGTTTAGCTTGTTACTATCATATCCCAACATTCGGGTCATCACTCATACCTCACTCAACACTGGAGGAGGTGTTTGTGCACTCTAGCGAAGTGCAAATTGGTACTAGGTGTTCGTCAATGATCATGGATTTCATCCCTCTCATCTTGACGTCTCCATGTACATGTGGATTCTCGGCGGTTTCAGTCGATTAAAAGTTACCAACATATTTGTAAAAAGTTAAGTAATATAAGATAAGTGCCTTAGGCACATTAATGTACCCGAATGGTTAGTCTATTCGATAACCATTCTTGCTCCCGACTATGAATGATTCTTAATCAAACTTTGATTAAGTTAATCTGAATAGTCGATGGAGGCCTTTCAAAATGTTATGTGATTAATATGAGTTCCCAACGATTGTTTATGCTTCTTAAAGAAATCACAAGCGGTGGTGTTCTTTCTCTTGTTTATGCAAGTCTCCTTCTTATTCTCTATAAGACTGCTAACTGTTGGATCATAATCCGAGTCTATTCGGATTTTGGATGCCAATATGTTTAGTTACAACCATAAGAACCAAGTTAGATTCTCCGCTTGCTAGTCTTTCATTAGACTAACCCGTCCATTTTCTTTTCTTTTATGGTCGGCTGGTGTCCACCGTTGTATACGATACATCAGGTTCTTCTTGGAAGTGGATTCAAGAGGCGGATTCAGATGTTTGAAGCTCCAGAAGTTGAAGAAAGGTTTCTAATGGCTATACTTGAGTGAAGATCATGGTTGAACTACTTCAAAGTGAAGCTGAGTTTCAGAAATAAGAACTCAAGGAAGACTTGATGAAGATTTTGTTCAAATAGAAGGTTGTTATGTTTATTTAATCTTTTTGGGTTAAGGTTTGTATAAGACCAATTGTATTTATTCCGTTGTAATGTGTTTTTTTTGCTAGTTTGTTTAGTTAGTTTAAAGCCTTGGGTAGCTTCGGTTTAGTCTTAATCGGGGTAACTGGCGGTAATACCTCCAGGGTAGGAAGGGACTGTTACATATAGTTATATGATATGCTGATTAGAGAGTCTGAATCATGTACATCGTAAAGTGTTAAGAGTGTATTCAAAGATGATTTACGATGTATCGTAATAGTACTTTTACACTTTACGATATACTTTTAATATTTTACAATCCACTTTTAGTTGTCTCATATTTACAAAGAATATTAATAAGCAACGTATAATAACGGATTCGAAATTGTATTTATTTCGCACAAGATTAGAGAATGTACAACACATTAGTCAAGCTTAGTGTGAGAGAGCTTGTTATATAGCATTAGATATAAGAAATTAGACCTACTCATGCCGAGAGTTCAAAAGGGGTTAGCATAAGAGACAACAAGAGGTGGCTAGATGCCAAAGGCGGCATTCCTAGACCAATTTATTGCATTATATAGACAAGTTATTGCAATAGTGCTTTGTTATCCGTTTAAAATCATATGGGAGTCCATCTTATGATTTCAGTTTAAATTAATTATCATCACTGTATTTCATAGGTCACCTTTAAAATATGCTTTTTTTTCCCTAATGAATGAGAGGGTAAATTATTCAAACAGCATGAAACTGAGAATTACTGAATATAGAAGCACTCAAATTAGGATAAGCTTTTTGCAGTTTTAAAAAAGAAGATATTGTACTAAATATAGAAGCAGTCAAATTTGGTACAGGGTTAGCAAGAACCTTAGAGTTTTCAAGAGTGAACTGATCAAACTACAAAATCTTTGCAAAAATAAGGGTTTGAAATATAATTAAAAAAGGAGTGCTAATTAATCTGCAAAGATGTAGCTTAGAGAATGAATGCTAAGGTTGTGCAACCATTTAACATCTCTGACTAATTTCAGCTTCAATTTTCCTTTGGCGAGGATCTTGGTGAGGATGGTTGCTTCATTTGTGCAATCCAAATAGGTAGTTGTACATGACTTGCACAAAAATTATACATGAAAGCCAAGGAAACATTAGAGACAATGAGCGCACAAGAATCTGTATGCTCGCCCTTTCTAGAATTGTAACCATTGACAACATTAATTGTAACTCAAAGAATAGTTCTAGCATTCAAGGATCTTATACAGAGTAAGTAGGGAATTCACGTCCATCAAGACCATTTCACAAAAAAAAAATATAATGTTTATCCTCAAGGGATAAGAATTAGCTCCATCTACGTTTCAAGAGAACTAGCTCTGATTTATTATAAGACAAGGCTTTGGGATCATCCATCAAAAACATGCTTCCCTCATAAACATGTCTACTCACTATGAAGTGATACATTTCACTATAGCTATCGTTTGTGTTCCACTGCTCAAGGCCGTATAGATCCAGTTCCCCAAATGAAGGTTCAAATATATCGATTATGTTTGTCTTCAATGCATAATAATACCGGAACCTATAAAGCTTCTTCCAAGTGTTAGCCACACCATACTCTTCCATCACTCACAACTCAACCTATCGCTCATCACGATATACATGTGAGTTCACCACCACTGACAAAATGCCACTAAACTCTAAAACCTTTTTGTAAGACGGGGAAAATGACCTTTGTGGGAATATCTCTCGTGGGAGCTCCATTTTTGTGAACTCTTCGCTCTCACAATCAAACATCAAAAGAGAAAAGGTGTCGTGCCAACGTACTAGCCAATGAATCTTCCCACTTACGAAACACCCGGTTATATTACCATCAATGAATTCACAAGATGTGAGATCATGTGCAATTGTCTCCCTCCAAACACCTTCTTGAGCTGAGTATACCTCGTATGTCGGTACAAATGATGATGGGTATGATACGGAACGATAATTAGGGATCGGAATCCGAATTCTGATAACCTTGAAATCATTCTTGGAAATGTCGTGTCCAAATCCTATTATAGTGTGATGTCGAACCGGTTTTTCTATCTTAGCAGTCTCAGAATCCAAGAGCAAAGGAAGCCGAGGGATGGTGACATACTTGCGGAATACCGGATTCCAGAAAATAAAGGAATCAAAGGACGAACCCGACGAGTAGGAAAGACATAACACGCCACGAATCACATCAACAAAGGTGAAATATTCCAATGTAGCACTCCGCGGAATCCGAAAGGGAAAATGTAGTTTGTGTTTGATATGATTGCCATGAGAATCCCCAGATCGACGACAGAGATTGTAGTACACGCCACAGAATTGGAGATAGGGTTTCAATTTATGAGGCGTGGCGAAAGGAGGGAAGGAGTTGTGAAGGCTGATGAAGAGAGGTGATAAGATTAGGGTTTTCCATGATTTGCAAGCACATTGGAATCGGATTAGGGTTAAGATGGGTAATCGCTTGAGTATCTCCACCAATAAATCTTCGTTTATGTGAATTAAACGTGCCAACATACCTGCTTGAAGAAGAATCGATCGCTTGGAATCGTGGTTGGACTCCATTGAAAAATTCAACGCGATATATGAAAGCTAGGGAAATTTTCAATGGAGGAATGGATAAGTCAACAAGAATAATGAAGTAGCGATTATTTTAGTCCAGAATTTCTGAAAAATAAAAGAATATTTAATAAAGAATATCTTCAAATCTACTCCGATAGTAATTTGTCCAGTTTTTTTATGTTATTAATTCTTTAAAATTATAATTCTGGGAATATACAAGGAAAAAAGATCTCTTTTACTTGGCTAGAAATCGATTTATTTTTTTTTAGTCGAAGCTAGAAATAGATTTCTTTAACCTACAAGCATCGCAAAGGAAAGGGGATATAAAAACAAATAAAAATTAACGTGAATTTTGACTGGAATTTTCTCTTTTGAAAATACAAATCTATGTATATATATAAAAGACGCAAGGAATAAGGCCACCACATTGCGCCACCTAGGATTTTCTTACGTGTCGTTTCCACGTTAAGCCACCTATGATTTTGCCACATAAGATTTTTCATTTTGGAAATTTATATGTTGATATTATTTTAGGATAATATAGAAAGAGGATAAATTAATGTAGGAAAGATTCTATCTAAAATAAAGATGTTATCTACTATATATTAGAAAATAGGATAGACCTAAAATATTGTATCTAAAATTAAAATAAATTATAGAACAATAGATATTATATATTAAGGAAAAAGAGTCACGTGCGAATGGGCGTCTAGGTACGAAATAAGAATAAATCTCGATCGTCCATTCAAAAAAATCAACGTCCCTGATTAAACATTCATTTAAAAAAATAAAAAACGACACGGACGAATTTTTCCCGAATTATTCACGAATTTTTCGAAAAATACGTTTTTATGAGACACGCTCAGTTTGTTCATCAGAAATAGCGATTTGTTCATCACAAACTAGCATTTGTTCATCAGAAACTAGCATTTGTTCATCACAAAATAGCATTTTTGTGCATAAGAAACTAACATTTGTTTATCAGAAACTAGCATTTGTGCATAAGAAACTAGCATTTGTTCATCACAAAATAGCATTTGTTCATCAGAAACTAGCATTTGTTCATCACAAAATAACATTTGTGCATAAGAAACTAGCATTTGTTCATCAGAAACTAGCATTTGTTCATCAGAAACTAGCATTTGTTCATCACAAAATAGCATTTGTTCATCAGAAACTAGCATTTGTTCATAAGAAACTAGCATTTGTTCATCAGAAACTAGCATTTGTTCATTAGAAACTAGCATTTGTTCATCACAAAATAGCATTTTGTGCATAAGAAACTAACATTTGTTCATCAGAAACTAGCATTTTGTGCATAAGAAACTAACATTTATTCATCAGAAACTAGTATTTGTGCATAAGAAACCAATGAACAAATATGAATATAACAATGAACAAATCCACAATGTTGATGAACAAATCCACAATGTTGATGAACAAATCCACAATACTGATGAACAAATCCACATTGTTGATGAACAAATCCACAATACTGATGAACAAATCCACATTGTTGATGAACAAATCCACAATACTGATGAACAAATCCACAATATTGATGAACAAATATGCCAAAACCAATGAACAAATATGTATATAGCAATGAACAAATCCACAATGTTGATGAACAAATCCACATTGTTTATGAACAAATTGATGTTACTAATAAACAAATATGCATAAACCGATGAACAAATATGTCAAAACCAATGAACAAATATGAATATAACAATGAATAAATATGCATAAATTAATGAACAAATTGATGTTACAAATGAACATATATGCACAAAATTGATGAACAAAAATGCCAAAACCAATGAACAAATATGTCAAAACCAATGAACAAATCCACAGTGTTGATGAATAAATCCACATTGTTGATGAACAAATCCACAATACTGATGAACAAATCCACAGTGTTGATGAACAAATCTGGTCCGTTTTTTTTTCAAAAATACGCGAATAATTCGCCAATAATTCGCCCGTGCCGTTTTTTCCCCTTTTAAGTGAAATGATCAGCGCCTTTAATTTTTCTTGATCCAACGACTCTTGTTCTTTCTTATTTCGCACCTAGGCGCCCATCTCACCTGAACCGGACTCGTATATTAAGATACATATAATAATTCATTGTTTCCAATTAAATTTCTATCTATTTGTATGAAAACAAAATTCAAATTTTATTTAAAAGAAAAGAAAATTATTTTATCTTTATCTTTTTATCTATTTATATAAGAGATTTATCTTAAATAAAATTTTGATAAAAAATAGAACTTTCAATATCGAGATAATTACTTGCCTAAATTGAATTTTGATAAAAAAAAATGATTATCTTTTACTTAATTTCCTTTTTGAATTATTATGTAAATATAAATGATTTTCTTATCATTAAAAAATAAGATATTGATTTATATATTTTCATCATTTTTTATTAAGTATATTTTTAATTTTTATTCAAATTTTTTTGTCTATATTAATTTATATTTTTCAATTAAATTCCTTTATATCTATTTATGTGAAATAAAAAATTTAATTCGAATTTAATTAAAAATAAAAAAATTAATTTATCTTTATCTTTTCATTTATATATGTAACAGGTTTATCTTAAATGAAAGTTTGATTAAAAAAAATCAAATTTTCAATATCTAGGTAATTACTTGCCCAAATTTAATTTTGTTAAAACAAATACATTATCTTTTCATTAATTTCCCTTTTGACTTATTCATGTAAATATAGAAGTTTTTTATCTTTAAAAAAATCCAATCTTTGCTCCTTTTTTTATCTTTTTAACTTTTTATTTTAAAGATTTTAAAGAATTGAATTTGATTAAAAAATTATAAGAATTTACATTTTTTCTTTTTTGTCTATTTTAAATTACAAAAATTGAATTATTCTATGTAAAAATAATTTTATTCATATGTGTTCATAGATAAATTATCATTAAGCCATCAAAATCATATTGGGCTCACCTTAATGATTTTGGCTCCGTCTCACATTTTAACAAGTGTAAAATTTTATGTAATCTTTTTCTAATATAAAAGTTATTTTTATTTTTTTATAATAAATTAAAATCACATTTAATAAATAAATTAAGAATTAAATCCATGTAGTCGTGCAGGGTACGACGGGTATAACTAGTTTCAAAAACTAAATAGATTTGGGAGAATTTTAGTATAGGTAGAGTTAGGGTTACGCTGTTGGCGTACTCATATCTCAAAAGCCTTTCTTTTGGTGTTCATTTCTAAATCCTCAATGAAATCCCGTCACAATTATGGTTGGAGATCTTCAAGAGACTACTGATGAATATCAAAGCCCTAGGCCGACTCCAAACAGTTTGCAAGTCATGGAAATCTCTCATCTCATCCACCTTCTTCATCAACCTTCAACACTCGTTCACTAATTCCTCTTCCACGCCTCCTAACCTCAAATCGTATCTCCGATTGGACTGGGGTAATAATTTCTCCTACGCTCTCTACCGTCCTCATTATAAGAAGAAGACTGGTTCTTATGTCAAACATGATAGGCAAAGTTTGCATTTTCCCTTTACATTACGCTCGAACTTTGTTTTAGTTGATGTCATTTACGGTGTAGTTTGTCTGTCTAAAACCTCGCACCCCTCCTTCGACTCCGCGATTCTTTGGAACCCCACAATTCAAAAGTACGTCGCCCTCCCTCGCATTTCTTGGACGCTCCCGGATGTCTATATGTCGTATTACATAGCTATAGGGTTCGGTTATGACCGTTGTAATAGTGATTTCAAAGTTGTGAGAATTTGGATCCCTCCTCCTCATTTAAGCCAATCGCCATTGGAATACGAGGTGTACTCGTATCGACAAGGTCATTGGAGGGTAGGAATTGCTCATAACCTCAAATCTTGTGACTTTAATGTAGGTCTCGGACCTACAACCAGTTGTTTCGTCGATGGAAGCATGAATTGGCTGATTTCTTCAACGACAAACGAGAATCACACGGTGTTGAGGTTCGATTGTGAAAGAGAAGAGTTCACAAGTCACAACAATGGCAACAATGGGGGTCCCACAAGTGTTCGCGCCATATTACCATGTCCCGGCTGTGGTGTATGGTGGCATGTTGTCATTAGTCGCGAAGTTCTATGATAGATTAGAGTTGTGGGTGATGGAAGAGTATGGTGTGGATACTTCATGGAAGATGCTTTATTTGATTCCAAATCGCAAGAATTTGAATGTGGAAGATGTTGGGATATTCCATGAATCACATGAGAAGATGGCTCCTTACGGCCTTAAACAATGGATCAGGCAGAATAGGTTTCACGAGATGGTGAGTAACTATATTTACGAGGATAGTATGTTTCTAATGGATGATCCCAAAGCCCAGTCTTACACAAAGGAGGAGGACAAAGTTCAATATAATTAGGTTATTTAGATGGTATTATATAGATTCTTCTGACAATGCTCATTTAGGTAATTCATATACATGCTTTGTAAACCCTTCAAAAATATATGTTGGAGTCTATTTTATTAATTCAGTTTTAATTCATTATCATGAGCCTATTCATAGACCACTTTTAATGTATGATTAGCTTCAATTAAGTGAGGCAAGGCACATAGTTTGAAACACAGTTTCAGGCAATAGAGATTACTAGAATCCGTAATTCCCTACCCCGTTTCAAATCCAGATGTAGTCCTGGGTTTAAGTCCGACCCGAATCCACTGGGACAGGGCGAACATGGAAACAAAAAAGAAATAGAGATTACTAGAAAAAGTTTTGGCATGGGAGTGTTTCAATTAACTAGCCTTTCTATCAAAAGAGGGAAATGAACACTCCGACCACCGTGAAAACGCTAAAACCACTATCTTTCAATATCTCCGCTCTTACTTTTTTTTTTTTTTGGAAAAGTTACTTTGATATATTATAAGAGTGGGAATATACTTTTGCACAATATTCATCTTCATTCTTTCTTTCCCACCTCAGTTTCCTATAAGAAATAAATCCTCCTTCTCACAAATTGGGTGTTTAAACTCTTGGGTTGAGGTGATACGGGGTTAACCGTGATTGGCCCGATCTTCGACAATCAACGACTCGACAACAAAGAAAACAAGCGAACGGTTAGAGGTGAAACGAATGGGACTCGACACAAACTGGAAAATTCAGAAATGAAATAACAAGACTCAACGAAAAACAATATGGAAAGAAGATCAACCAAATGAAACAACAAAGAGACCCTCGTTGCTTTGAAAACGAGAACCAGATTGAATGATCAAGTGACCAACCTTGTACGACTTCACACAATCAAGGATCCAGCCTTGAAAGCACGAAGAAGATGCTCGTATTCGACTAGCACACCAACTATGGACGATAATTGATGCAATCAAGACAAACCAAGCTGAAATTGCAATACTTGAAGACCAAAGCCTTCGATTCTCACTATGGAGAGAAAACACTCAGTTTTGTGATAAAAGTTGTCTAATCTGAAATAATGAGCAACTAGAGTTATTTATATGTCCTCCTAATAATCAGAACTAGCTAGAAAAGTCTAAGTAAAAACAAATAAAAGGGCGGCGGCCCAAAATGGCCTAACAAGCCCAAGCAACGCACACATGTGCGGGGTGTCGCTGGCGCGCGCGCTTGTGCCGCAACCTAGGCACCACGGCGTCGGTGTCTCAATCTGGCACATCGTGGCTTGACTCCTTGGCGACGAGGCTCATGAGCAATGGCTTGCATTCAGGGGCGTTCTTGGCTTCCTTGACTCCATGATATGCCACGAATGCGAACAAGTCCCTTTGAAGCTTCTTGGCTCGCGCCCTTGTCATCGGACCATCAAAGAGGATGGGCGTGCTCGGTGGTGACTTGACGGATGGTCCCTCATCATCCTCCCCTTCTTGAAAAGGATTCAACCTCGAATCAAGGTCTTCATCTACAGCAAGATAAGGAGTTAGATCAGCCACGTTGAATGTAGCACTCACGCCGTACTCTTCGGGCAACTCCAGTTTGTATGCATTATCACCAATGCGTTGAAGCACCTTGAAAGGCCCATCTCCACGTGGTGACAGTTTGGACTTTCGTTGCTCGGGGAACCTCTCCTTCCTCAAATGCACCCATACGAGATCTCCGGGCTGGAAAACAACCTTGCGCCGGCCCTTGTTAGCTCGATTGGCATTATACTCGGCCTTTTGTTCCAGCTTGATCCTTGTCCTCGCATGTAACTCCTTAATGAACTCAACCTGTTTTCCTGCATCAAAACTTTCTTTTTCCCTCATCGGAAATGGGGTAAGATCTAAAGGAGTTAGGGGGTTAGTACCATAAACGCACTCAAATGGAGTAAGCATAGTAGATGAATGCATTGTCCTACTGTATGCAAATTCCACATGAGGCAGCATTTCTTCCCAAGATTTCAGGTTCTTCCTAATAATGGCTCTAAGGATGGTGGTTAGAGTCCTATTGGTGACCTCGGTTTGGCCGTCGGTTTGTGGGTGGCTAGATGTGGAAAATAACAGCCTAGTACCCAACTTACCCCAAAGAGTTCTCCAAAAGTGACTAAGAAACTTCACATCCCTATCACTAACTATGGTTTTCGGCACACCATGCAGTCTAACAATTTCCCTAAAGAATAAAGAAGCTACATTAGTGGCGTCGTCTGTTTTGTGACATGCTATGAAATGAGCCATCTTAGAGAATCTGTCCACAACTACAAAAATAGAGTCTCTCCCCCTCTTAGTTCTAGGTAATCCCACTATAAAATCCATGGATATGTCTTCCCAAGGGGCTGAAGGTATGGGCAAGGGCGTATACAGGCCATGAGGTTTCAATTTAGATTTAGCCTTTAAACAACCAATGCATCTCTTAATAGCATGTTCTACATCTCTAAGCATATGAGGCCAATAAAAATGTGCACGCAGCATATGATAAGTCTTATCCCTACCAAAGTGACCCATTAATCCACCCTTATGGGCTTCATCAACAAGTAACAATCTCAATGAACATCTAGGAATGCAAACTTTATCCATACGAAACAGAAATCCTTCATGCACATAATAAGACTCAAACGACCCCTTTTCATGACATGCTTTATATGCAACCCCAAAATCAGCATCATCCACATAAAGATCCTTAATATAAGCAAATCCAAGCACCCTAGAATCTAATGTGGTTAACAAGGTGTGGCGTCTAGACAAAGCATCAACCACAACGTTATCTTTGCCCTTTTTATACTTAATAGCATATGGAAATGTTTCAATGAATTCCATCCATCTACCATGTCTCCTATCAATTTTATCTTGGCTCTTAAAGTGTTTTAGAGATTCATGGTCAGTTTTAAGCACAAATTCTTTAGGCCAGAGATAATGTTGCCATGTTTTTAACACTCGAAACAAAGCATACAATTCTTTATCATAAGTCGAGTAGTTTAAACATGCACCTTTAAGCTTTTCAGAAAAGAAGGCTACAGGTTTACCTTCTTGCATGAGTACACCACCAATACCAATGCCGCTAGCGTCACACTCCACCTCGAAAGGCCTTGTGAAGTCCGGCAGCACCAACAATGGGGCGTGTGTCAATCTGTCCTTTAGGGCCTGAAATGCCCTCTCTTGCGCCTTTCCCCACTTGAACTCGCTCCTCTTCTTGGTGATCTCGGTTAATGGCGCGGCAATAGTGCTAAAGTCCCTCACAAACCGCCGGTAGAAACTGGCCAGTCCATGAAAACTCCTCACTTGTCCAATTGACGTAGGCGTCGGCCAATCCTGGATCGCCTTCACCTTAGCCTCATCAACTTGCAGCCCATTCTCATTCACTACAAAACCAAGGAAAGTAACGGAAGTAGTGCACAATTCACATTTTTTCAAGTTAGCATATAAGTGCTCTAGACGCAATGTGTTAAGCACATTTCGCAAATGATCTTCATGCTCAGCTAAGGACTTACTATACACTAGGATATCATCAAAATACACCACTACAAACTTTCCTATGTAATGCCTCAAAACATGGTTCATTAATCTCATGAAAGTGCTTGGGGCGTTAGTAAGCCCGAATGGCATAACGAGCCATTCATATAGACCGAACTTGGTCTTGAAGGCTGTTTTCCACTCGTCCCCTTCCTTCATCCGAATCTGATGGTACCCACTTTTAAGATCGATTTTTGAAAAGATAGTGGAACCATGCAGCTCGTCCAACATATCATCAAGACGAGGAATGGGGTGTCTATACTTCACCGTTATATTGTTAATTGCCCTACAATCGACACACATTCGCCATGTGTTGTCTTTGTTAGGCACTAACAATACCGGTACAGCACAGGGGCTTAAACTCTCCCTTATGTATCCCTTATCCAAGAGCTCTTGGACTTGGGATTGGACCTCTTTGGTCTCCATGGGGTTCATACGGTAGGCTGGCCGATTTGGCAAAGACGCCCCGGGAATGAGATCAATTTGATGCTCGATTCCTCTAATTGGGGGTAGGCCAGCCGGTAGCTCTTCGGGGAATACGTCCTTGTACTCCTCGATGAGCCCCAAAATGGGCGGGGGCAGTGAGGCACGAAGCTCTTCACTTAACAAGCTCAGCTCCTTGCACAAGAGCATAAGCGTTGTTTCCCCGTCCAAGTAATCGTCCACTAACTCCCTCTTGGAAGCTAATAAGACGGAGGAGGGTGTGGGGCTGTCGGTTTGGCTCGTCTTACCCTGAGCTTTCCCCTTCTTCCCATTCTCCCCCTCACCATCACCACTTACCTTGCTTACCTTGCCTTTGTCGAAAGCCTCGGCCACCTGGGTGGGCGTCATGGGCTTGAGTACGACGTTCTGGCCCTTATGCACAAAGGAGTGGCGGTTGGTGAACCCGTCATGCATCACCTTCCGATCGAATTGCCATGGACGTCCGAGTAAGATGTGACAAGCCTGCATAGGAACTACATCGCATAAAATATGATCTTCATAATGTCCAAGCTTAATAGTAACATGCGTTTGCTTATTCACTCTCAATTCTCCACTATCATTCATCCAATGCAATTTGTAAGGCCTAGGGTGATGAAAAATAGGAAGCTGCAGCTTTTGTACCATTTCCATGCTAGCTATGTTACAACAACTACCGCTATCAATGATTAAATTGCACACCTTGCCTTGTATTAAACAACGACTATGAAATAGATTTTCCCTTTGATTATCTTCACATGGGGCAGGTTTAGCATGCAATGTTCTCCTAGCAATCAAAGACTCCCCAGACTCATATTCTACCTCATTCTCGTCGTCATTAACATTATTATCATGCAAATCAGATTCATCATTAGCACAAGCATTCTCATTATCATCATCAACTTCAGATTCATACTCTCCTAGATGGTTAATCAAAAGAGTTTTAGAGTTAGGACAATCTTTCATGTAATGACCTCTTCCTTGACATTTAAAGCACACTATGTCCCTAGCTCTAGAAGAGGTGTTAGAATTACTCCCCTTAGGGGCTGTGGAAGCTCCCTTTGAATTGCCCTTGTTGTTGGATGATGAATTGCTCCATGGGGTCTTACTTCGTCCCCCTTGTTCTCCTTGGGCGCCAGCTGCGCTTCCCTTCTCCTTGTAAGGCGTGGCTTCCCTCCCTTGGCCAGCTTGTGTGCTTCGGCTTTGGCTCCTCCAATTGCTTGGCTGGCTGGGCGCGCCTCGACCTCCTTGGTTCCTAAACCTTAATTTCCTTTCTACTTTGGTAGCTAGATGCAAAAGGTCAGTCATAGTAGAATAAGGGTAAAGATCAACCTCATTAGATAAAGAAGGGTGGAGAATACGAAGGAACCTGGCCATCGTGGCTTCGTTGTCCTCAACCACGTTAGCTCTCACCATCGCCACTTGCATGGCGTTGTAAGCTTCTTCGACACTCATTGACCCCTGCTTGAGACTCTCTAGCCGCTGTCTTAGCTCTCGGGCGTAGTGTTGAGGTATGAAACGACCCCTCATCAACGCCTTCATTTGCTCCCAGCTGGATATTGGTGCGTCCAGGTTGCGCCTCCTCTCTTTCACCAAGTTATCCCACCATATGAGGGCATAACCAGAGAACTCAAGGACGGCGAGTTGCACCTTCTTGGTCTCGGGAAAATTGTGGCAGCTCCACACATGCTCTATCTTCGTCTCCCACTCCATGTAAACGTCGGGATCACACCGGCCCTCAAATGAGGGTATTTTCACCTTGACCTTCCCGACACCATCCTGCTCTGGTTCTCGGGGTCTCCTAGGACGCCTATCATCACGGCGCTCCCTTCCTCCCCTTCTTGAGAACCGCTCCCAATTATCCTCCTCCTCGCCATCATACTCATCATCATAAAGATCCATATCACTTGGTGAACTTCTTTGTTCCTGAAATCCTCGAAAATCATTAGCACGATTATGCTCATCCCGAAGGGGAGTGAGCTGGGGAACAATAGGCACTCTTCGAGGAAGATTGCCCGAGGAATTATGTAAATGATTTGGATTATGAGGCACTTCCCTGGTATGGTTTTGAGAACCAAGTTGTTGTGATGTGGACGCCCTAAACGAATCACCATGGACCTGGTTGCCCGTGTTGGTGACATATTGATTCTGGCCATCGCCCACAGCTTGTGCGTGTGCCGTTGCATCAACGCTTGGCGTCACACCTGGGGCTGGTAGCGCAAGTGCACACGTCTCCAATGCAGCCATCCTAGAGTTGAGGCGTGTAATGTTGCTGTTGAGTGAGCTCAACAACTTGAACACCTCGGGGTGGATTGGCTCCGGGCTCTTGGGGGTGGTCTCATTGCTACTGTCCGTCATGATCCTAAGACAACAAGAAAACAACAAACTCCAAGCAAACTCGTTAGGTTAGTGTAATCCAAAACAGCCTCGCAATGTGTTTCACTCACACTCTCCCTCGTGTATTGCAATAATGCTCGTTGTTTCAATCTGCCTTGAAAGAATCAAAACTCAAGTTCAAAAGTCAGTGGTAGCTTCAACTCACAAAATCAAGTTTAGACACAAGATCGAAGAAGAAGAATGAAGAAATGGACGTTAGAGGATGGACAGAAATGTTTGAAGAAATAGCAACGAGGTGAGAAGGACTAAACAGAGAAAGAAGTCAAACCTCGATTAAGCTTCTCTCACCTTGAGTTCCGTAACCAAGTATGAACTTGGAGTGGTTTGTTTAGGTGAGGGTAGGCTCGAAAATGGCAGGCTTGAAAGCTCTCCAAAGGATGTCGTCCAAACTCAAGAGAAGAGAAGAAGAGATGATAATGCACACCTTAATTACTCTATGAAATGAAATGCAAACTACACTATGATATAAATGAAATAAAGAAGGATGAATAGAATCTGATCTCTGATTTTCGTTTTTTTTTTTGACTTTTTTATTTTATTTTCTTTTATTTTCTTTTTTTTTAATCAGAAATAATCAGAGAATTACAAATAATTCGAAAATTGAATGAAAAATAAAATATTAACCTCAGGTGCGAAAATAATGTGCAAGATAATGGCGGTTTGAGTTTGATTTGTTGGTGGACGAAATCCCTTGATTTTAGGAGGATGAATAGGCTGGAAATAGGTTGGTTTGGGCGTGGGGTTTGAATTTGAAGTGGGCTGAATGAGTCTCCTTGATATTAGGAGGTGGGCGCGTGATATATGGAGCTGGGATTTGGTTGTTGTTGGTCAACCTTAAAAATAGGGATGGGTTAGGGGTTTGAATTTGAATTCAATTAAATCAGATTGTAATTTCTAATTTAATTAAAAAAACAATTTGGCTGTTTTGAAACAAAGTGGTGGTCGATTTTGTGGAGGATGGTGGACGTTGGTGGTTGTGGTGGCTGAGGGTGGCGGTTCTTCTTGGGATAAGGTGTGTTTGGCTAGGTAAAAACAAACCACTGCACAAGAACAAAACCGATTAGTACTTTCAAGTTCAATTCAAAGAGAGTTGATTAATCGAACCTGATCTCGGAGGACTCTTTTTGGTGTTTTTGTGTTTTTAATGGAGGACTCCAATGGTGGACGAGTTGAATGTCGGAAACACAGCTCTGATACCAATTTGATACGGGGTCAACCGTGATTGGCCCGATCTTCGACAATCAACGACTCGACAACAAAGAAAACAAGCGAACGGTTAGAGGTGAAACGAATGGGACTCGACACAAACTGGAAAATTCAGAAATGAAATAACAAGACTCAACGAAAAACAATATGGAAAGAAGATCAACCAAATGAAACAACAAAGAGACCCTCGTTGCTTTGAAAACGAGAACCAGATTGAATGATCAAGTGACCAACCTTGTACGACTTCACACAATCAAGGATCCAGCCTTGAAAGCACGAAGAAGATGCTCGTATTCGACTAGCACACCAACTATGGACGATAATTGATGCAATCAAGACAAACCAAGCTGAAATTGCAATACTTGAAGACCAAAGCCTTCGATTCTCACTATGGAGAGAAAACACTCAGTTTTGTGATAAAAGTTGTCTAATCTGAAATAATGAGCAACTAGAGTTATTTATATGTCCTCCTAATAATCAGAACTAGCTAGAAAAGTCTAAGTAAAAACAAATAAAAGGGCGGCGGCCCAAAATGGCCTAACAAGCCCAAGCAACGCACACATGTGCGGGGTGTCGCTGGCGCGCGCGCTTGTGCCGCAACCTAGGCACCACGGCGTCGGTGTCTCAATCTGGCACATCGTGGCTTGACTCCTTGGCGACGAGGCTCATGAGCAATGGCTTGCATTCAGGGGCGTTCTTGGCTTCCTTGACTCCATGATATGCCACGAATGCGAACAAGTCCCTTTGAAGCTTCTTGGCTCGCGCCCTTGTCATCGGACCATCAAAGAGGATGGGCGTGCTCGGTGGTGACTTGACGGATGGTCCCTCATCATGAGGAGGCCAATCTTGAGTTTGTTTATTGTTCCAGATCTGAATTATTCTCTCTCGTATGTCCATCTAGATCTGAAATGCTTAACCTTGAGATAATTTTAGATCTGATTTAAAGCAGGTCTGAATAAGTTCCAAATTAATAATTTATTCAACCGGTAAATTTCACCCAAAAAAATTTGATCTGAATAATTATCCGCATATAAGAAAGAGAAAGAATAATTTAAAAAACAAACAAGTATTAATTATAGATTTAGAATTTATTTATCTTTTAATTTTATTTGTGTCATTACATATATTTAAAAAATTAAAAAACAAACAAAAAGGGGAAGTACTACAGAGTCAAAGACGCAAAGCACATAAAACAACTTGGAGACTAATAAACTTTTTTTTATTACAGGAAATATATATATATATATTATTATACCCTCGGATATTTGAGGAGATCGATGACCTGATCCGTATCCGATTCGGTAATCTAACTAATTTTCTCGGATCGGATTCGGATAATATTCTGTTGAATTCGGATTTTTGCGGATCAGATCGTCGAATCGGAATAACTCGATCGAATATTTTTGAACACCCCAACACTAAACCAAAGTCAATCCTAGGATTTTGTAACTTTTTACACATATGAATTATCCCCTTTTCATTAAAAAAATGAATTATCCCCTTTTCATTAAAAAAAACAAAAGATAAAAAAAATACAACCTTCATTGAAAATATATATACAGCCTCAATCAAAACTCCTAATATAGTAGTAATATCTAAACGGTAATGAATCTTGGTTGGATTTTCATCATAATTAAGAACCTGCGCGCATTAGTTTCCACCAAAAAAAACCTCCATTTAGCTAGGGTCATAAAGTTTGGTACATACCTAGTACCAAAACAAAATATTAAGACTGACAACGTTATCCAGTTCACACTGACAACTAGCTATCCAGCTATAAAATGTTCAGTCAAACATCCAGCTAGAATGTTCAGTGTGAAAGGAATATTGGTTGGATATTCATCATCATCATCGTCATCATCAAGAACCTTCTAATTATTTTTTTTAATGTACGGAAGGATTTGAACTTTTGTATAAATACTACTCAGTGCTACGTTTAAGAACCACCATTCCAATACACTCCAAAATTCTTCCATTAAACTTGCAATCAATTATTTCATCATCCCATTTCCATTGAATGTGCCAATGGAGTCCTCCAACCAAATGATTCTATCTTCGACTTGGATAGACAAAGATTCATGGCTAGAGATCTTCAAGAGATTACCCATCGAAAGCCTTTGCCAATTCCGATGCGTTTCAAAGTCATGGAACTCTCTCATTTCATCCTCTTACTTCGTCCAATCCTTCACTTCGGTTCATCGAAAATCCTACCTCCGACTCAATTTCAGAGAATGCAATCACAACTCCTATGCGGTCTCTACTCCTGATCAAGGCAATCCCGTCGAACATTTGAGGTTCAAATTGCATTTTCCCTTTCAGTTTCGGGATTTCACTTTCGTTGATGTGATCCATGGCGTAGTATGTATTTCCTTCTCGGTGGATTCGTCCTTCGATTCCACCATTCTTTGGAACCCTAAAATCCACAAGTACGTCGTCCTTCCTTCGCTCCCTTTTCCCTTGGATTTAGGTACGGCTAAGGCCGAGTCTAATGATGTTGATGACTTTGATAGTACTACTCTCTTTAACTCAAATGCTATAGGATTCGGATTCGTCAAATCTAAGAAAGAGTTTAAGGTAGTGAGGATTTGGATGCCATCTTGTTCTATTGAATGGAACACGGAATTACCTCCACCGATTTATGAGGTATACTCGGCTAAGAAAGGTATTTGGAGGATCTCAATAGTTGATCAAATCAACATCAAGTCTTGTGAATTCGATACTTGTGGATCTAGAGCGAGTAGGACCGGTTGTTTCTTGAATGGAGCAATCCATTGGCTTGTATCAACATTAAATGAGCGAGATGGTAGTCGAAGTTACTCCGTGTTGATGTTTGATTGTGAGACCGAAGAGTTCACAACAATGGAGCTCCCTGAAGAAATCTACCAAAATGAGATGACGCCAGTCAGTCAATTAAGGCTAAAGGCGGAGATCTTGGAGTATGATGGTAAGTTGTCGGTGTTGGTGTACTCGTGTTTCAGCTGGCAACGACAAAACAAGCTGTGGGTGATGGAGGAATATGGCGCGGCTACCTCTTGGAAGAAGCTATTTAGGATTCCGGACGGTTTAGAGTTGGAGTATGAGAATGATGGAAGGTATATATACCAAGCTTTAGCTGGGAAGCTAGCTCCGGACAGCCCTAGCCGTTGGATCAAGCTTAGATGGAATGTTGAAAGGTTTGATGAGATATTGATTATTGAGTGACCATGTTTACAAAGAAAGCTTGTTTTTGATGGACGATCCTAAGGCACGGTCTTACACAAAAGAGGAGATGGTTAAGATTTGAAGCTCATCACACAGGCTATGGATTAGTAGTTTTTTTTTTCAATTAACATAATGTCATTGTATTGCTTCTTCCTCAGAATTTTATATTTTTTATTTGAAAATTGTTTCCCTTATTGTATAAAAGGCCGGCCCTGCAGCAAACAAAGCAGAGTCAAAACCAACAAGAAATTGCAGGAACTCCAAAGTAAACAACGCCATATCAATTATATCAATACTAGCTAATTTAATTCAACCAAAAAAAATATCAAAACTAGCTAAACAATAGGCAGGCCCAATTGCCGAACACATCTGGGCTTTCTATTTGATACACAGTAGATATCTTTTTCCTGTCTCTTACTTACCGGAGAGATTTTTTTATACCGCACGAGGAAACTTGCTTTGGAATGCTCTAAAAATCAGACATAAGATTCAACAATATTTGTTGTTATACGGAGTATATTCTTGAAGATTGCAATTAATCCAGAAGGAACGTAATGGAGGAAACATGCACTTATGCTAATTAATGCAAAGCCATCATCAATTAATCCTGATTTTTTTTTAAATACTACGGAGTAAATGAGATCGTATTACAAAATGTGTTTTTTGTTACAGGGGACAAAAGTTAATTAGGTTCTCTTTCTTCACGAGGAGGATTTGATTCTTTTATTTGGATAGAAACGATGTAATGTATTGCAAATTTGAAATGGAATAGTCAACTAGCTAATTTGACTTTTACTACTATTTCAGCTAGTGATCAATAAAATCAGACGAGTGGAATAACGAGGATTAGTATATTGGTTTAATATTATGAAGTATGAACAATAAAATCAGACTAGTGTGGGATAGGGAGGATTAGTATATTAGTTTAATATTAATAATATGTAAGTTATTATATCAACTTAAATAATTAATTAGTAGATTAAAAATATAAATTCAACGGAAATTCTACGCAATAACCCTAGGGTTTGATATTATTTATGAGGTGTACCAATTTTTTACATAATGTGTGTGGTAACCCTGAGATTCATACAAATTTTTACTGTATATCCTAAAAGTTAAATTTAACCTTAAACCGTTAAGTTTTATAAGGAAAAAAAATTTAAAATTAAAATCTTAAAAACTAAAAACAAAATACGTTTAAGCCTAATAGAATCTTCTGATATAATTCCTCCACCATAACCGGAGAGAAGTCGACCTTCAACGCACAGACGCCGGCGAAGTTGCTGGTGGTGTGCGTAGTCGACGGTCGATAATGTAAATATTAAAACAGGAATTACATGGATAATGATCTCGGTGACTACTAATACAAGGAATCGATTTTGCGGCTTTATTCTGGTGATATAAAAGCTGATGATAATCGTTATTTGTCACTACCTCTAATCACTTAATTGTCACTACCTCTGAGCTGATGATAATCATTAATAGTACTGATCTATGAAGGTGATGTACTGTAGTAGCATATACACTATTAATTGGCACAAGAATTCTTCGATTGCAAGAGAGCATATACAGTATTAATTGGCACATAATTCTTGTAAAGTATAATCAATTTGTAAATCAAGCACAATTTAAGAAAACAGATCCATCGTATACTCAATTCTAAAATCATTAATCTAATTCCTAGTAATTAATTAATTCAATCCCTAATTAATTTATAAGTGAAAGTTTTACAAAACATACCCAAATCGATTTTGTAGTCGTTATTGTCTGAGAAAAGAGGGGTCCTTTGGTTGCCGACCGTCAATTAGCGCACCACCAGCAACTTTGTCGGCGTATAGTGCATTGAAGGTCGACTTCTCTCCAGTTATGGCGGAGGAATGATATCAGAAGATTCTATTAGGTTTAAACGTATCTTGTTTTCATTTTTTTTAGATTTTAATTTTAATTTTTCTTTTTTTATAAAATTTAAGTTAACGGTTTAAGGTTAGATTTAACTTTTTGGATATATCGTAAAATTTGTATGAATCTCAGGGTTACCACACGCATTATGTAAAAAATTGGTACACCTCATAAATAATATTAAACCCTAGGGTTACCACGTAGAAAAACCGTAAATTCAATTATCAAATACTAAAAAAAAATTTATGACAATGTTCTCTATATAATGTTTTTAAAATTGTACTCTCTCCGTTTCTTAGAAAGATGTTATTTAGCAAATTTTTCTTATTTCATAAAACATATTTTTTTAATATTTTTTCACTTCTTTCCAATTTTGCTCTCACTTTATAGGAGTAATAATTACTTTTAATTTTTTTTTCTAAGAGTAGGTTAAGAGTACGCATTTTTTTCTACGTAGAGGTAATTTGGATAAAGAAATAATATTCCAAATCAAGGTTAAACTATAGATTAAACCAATTGAATTTTAAGGACTAATTCAATTTTATGCTTATTGCTAGAGTGCCTTGCATATTAGGCTTTTTTTTTGGTACTTAAAGAAAGGATAGACCCGTTGTATTTATGCCTTACATATTAAGCATACATGCTATGATTGATTGAATAATCAAAACTTATTATTTACTGTTTCAAAACATATAAAACATCAAGAGCGACAATTGAATAGCTATTAATGAATGCGCAATTGGCAATTGGCAATTGGAAATTGGTGAACCAACACAAAATTTGCAAGAAATGGAATTCTTCAACGAAACCTTTTTAAGGTTGGTACCTAGACTTTGCCAAATCCTGCCCTCATGCCCCTTTTAAAACCTCAACATGACTCAAAACATCAATTTTTTAATTCATTGAGGTCACCCAGCCCAATTTACAGTTTTGAATCACTTTCGTCTCATTGTGTACTCTTAAGTCTTAACGTACTGATTATGAACAAAAATGTTCACGTAAACTTGTAAATAAAATACCTAGCTCAAACTAAGGTGGAACCCAATACTTCTATGACACTTAAGTGGGGTCCACTGAAATGATGGGGCCCAATTGGTGGGTGGCCCAACTTGCTAAAAGTATTGGGCCCCATCGGGCATAATAAATTAACTTCCTTTTTTTGTAGAAATGAAAATTTACACTTGAAGATTTTGCAAATTTCGCATGCAACTCAAAACATTTATAAATTTTACATGTTAACCTTAAAGTTTTATAAATTTTATATGGTAGCCTTGAGGTTTGTATAAGTTCCTTCCAATACCATCAAACTGTTATAAAGCATAGTTATTTTGGCAAATTAGCTATATATTTTTGATGTAATAAACATATTTTTGTTGTCAAAATAGCATGTGAATTTGAAATTTTGAAAATTTATTAATTTTTGAAAAAGAAATTTGTAAAATGGGTTTTTTTTGGTGTTGCGAATCATGTGTAACTATTACAATAGAAGTTTTTTTTATATTATTTCAAAAAAATTTAAATTTAGGTGGATTTTTTTGGAAATATCTTCTAAAGATGATAAATTTATGTAATTAAGTATAAGAATACAACTAATTTACTATTTTTTTTCTATATAGAGTAACTTGGGTGCCATTTGATGGAATTTGCGAACTCTGAAAGCAATCATGCGAAATTTGTAATAGGTTAAGGCTAGCTTGTGAAATTTAGAAAAATGTTGGGCACTAAATGAAAATTGCAAAATCTCAAAATCTCTCTTTATATTGGTATTTTATTAGAAGAAAGTTTTCGAGAAAATTCTCTTTTTAGTTCAAACCAACGCGTCTCTACTTTGCAACCACCCGAAAAGCACACGAACTTTTCTTCTACGGTTTCCACTCACGCCAGGATTTTACCCTGGGTACTTCTTCAAAGGGGCATTTTGCAACACAACGAGAAAAGTGGTCTAAGAATTTAAATTGAGCTTGTGTGACAAAATCATTGTTTCTTCTTTTCATAGCACATATCAAGGGCTCTCTATTCACATTTTTTTTCTTGAAAAATTGAATAAAACCCCTTTTATACCCTAAAAGTGACGAGCTTTTCTTACGTACGAAGGGCGTTTTGGACATTTAACATCCCACGAGATGATGACGTGGAGGCATCCTAGGGCACAAGCCTGGGCAGCGCCAGAACTCTGAAACAAAAGGAAAGAGGGCAGAGCGGGTAATTATGACCAGTGTCCGTTACTAATGGCGGATTCCACGAGCCTCTGCTGAATGCAATAAAATAACAAGAAGAACTTCCAAATTTCGCACCATTTTCTATGCATCAAATTCAAAGCCCTCTCTCATCAAATTTCGATTCGGTGTATTTATATTCTCCGATTTGAGTCGTCCTAGTACAAGTGCCTAATTTTTGAAAATCGCCTGATTAATCCCTAATCCCCCTTGGCCCCTTCCCTCCAATCTCCAATCTCCGTATCTGTTAAGTGTTAAATTCACCCTCCTTTACCCGATCTGATCTGATTTGATTTGATTTGATTTAATCGAATTAATTAATTTGTACATGAAGCAGCTTTCTCTTTCTCTCTTTCTCCTCTCATCCGCCATGGATGGGAATGAACCGAGCTCTTTTTAAAACCTTATTGAACTCCTCCACGCCTAGAACTCCTCCATAATCCTTTTCACTGATTGATTGCCGATCAAGCTCATTCAATTTCTTCTGCTTTCTCTCTCTGTCTAGTTATTAATGCTACTTTCTTTTCCGAAGCAATTGAATTGTCTGCTTCAGATCCAGTGAGGTTTTAGGTTTTACGGTTTTTACCTCTCTCACAATGTTGCCTTATTGTTTGAACGAGAATGGGGTTTTATGAGATCCTAAACTGTTGCTGCTGTTCAACTACAGAGTTGCGAGGAGGAGAATAGGGTTTCGCTGTTTTTTGTTGTTGTTAGGTGTTGTTGTGATCGACAAGAATAATGGGGTGTGGAGTTTCTAAAGTGGACGATCTGCCTCTGGTGGTGCTCTGCAGAGAGAGGAAGGAGCTGATCAAGGCGGCTTCCGACCACCGCTACGCGCTCGCCGTCGCTCACATCTCCTACTTCCGTTCTCTCAAGGACGTTGGCGACGCACTCTGCCGTTTCATTGACGAGGAGCTCGTCGTCGCCTCCTCCTCCTCCGCTTCCTCTCCATCTTCCCTCTCCTCGCCGGTGATCACTCTCCCGTCCGACGAAGGCAAGGGCGGCGGACGGAGGAAGCAACGCCGTCGGAAACTCGTCGGTTTCGCCAAGGATTCCTCTTCCTCCACGTCAATCTCTCATTCCCTGTCCGATGGGAACTCGAAGAAGAGTCAGAGTCGAGGTCTGCACAGAAAAGGACAGGTTGAAAATGACTATGAGGAGGTAAAAGGACATGGACATGACGATTCTCACCTCCATATCTCATCATCTGAAGAGGATTCTTCCTCCGGCCACATTCAGATTGAAGATAGCCCTGAAAGGGAGATTCAACCTTCTCCAATGCCTGGGATATCTTATAGCCCTACAAATCCGGTGATGAATTATACTAATTCTTACAATCCTTATTATTCCTACGATAATCCATACAATGCTTTTGATTCCGGTGATTACTCTTATAATGCTTATTATATGAAGAAAGCATCCACTCCTATACCTTCTATGATTTATGAGGAGCCCAAATCAAACCCTATATATACGCATTCTGATTACAATAAGAGCAACCAGCCTTATAGAAATGCAGGGTCCAATCCAAACAACCAGCCTTATGGAAATGCAGGGTCCAATCCTAACAACCAGTCTTATGGAAATCCAGGGTACAATCCAAACAACCAGCCTTATGGAAATGAGAGCTACCAGCCTTATGAAAATGCAGGTTATTTTGGCTTTACATTGAATTCCTTACCTTCTGAGCAAGGTGGTAACAGTAAGCAGCAACAGAAGATTCAGCTGCCGCCTCCTACACCACCTGCTCCCAACGTCTCTGCTTGGGATTATTTAAATCCATTTGAGATGCTTGAAAATACTGGTTACTATGAAAATTCTAGATATGGGCATGAGTCGAATACGAGTAGTCCGGATTCGAGGGAGCTGAGGGAGAGGGAGGGAATCCCTGAATTGGAAGAGGAGACGGAGAGTGAGGTGATTAAGGAAGTGTATGCAGAGGAGAAAAAGCAGAAGAAGGTAGCTGAAGAGTTTACCAAGTTGAATACAAATAAAAACAAGAAAAGGAACAAAAATGTGCACTTTACAGAGGAAAGGTCCACTGATTTTGGGGAGGGGACGTCCAGAGGAGTTCCATTGCAGCATCAGCATGAGCCAACAAAAGCACAGAAGCAGCCACGACGGCAGAAGCAGCCACATATAGAACAACCAAGGAAGAAACAACTGCATATGGAGGAGGATTCTCAAGCTGAGGTGAAGGAGGTGACTAGCACAAGCCCAAATAGTGACGTCAGCATACCTTCAAGTACAGAGGAGGGGTACGCAGAAAAGAAAGGTGTGAGCTTCGGGATGGATGGAAACTCCCAGCATGATATTGTGTCATCAAAGGCCAGTAGCTTCACTACTTTGTCAGCCCACGGTACACGTGACCTTCGTGAGGTTGTTAGAGAGATAAAGGATGAATTTGAGGCTGCTACTGAATATGGGAAGGAGGTCTGCCATTTGCTTGAGGCAGGAAAGCTGCCTTATCGATCAAAGGGTGTGATTCTAAGGGGTAAGGGATTTTTCCCTTTTTTCTTTTTACTCATATACAGAACTTTATGATTTGATAAATTTCTTTAAGTATTTTCTTTCTGTGTTGTTTATTTGTGCTGATTTATGCCCTTTCAACCTTACTGTGGCTCATGCAGCCATATTTTCCAGGATGCTATTTCCTGCACGACAGTCTGCATCAACTTTGCAACCTAAATCCAGACTTTTAGCATCATCAGGTTCTAGTGTAGCAAGATTGGCAAGAGCCTATGCTGGGGATCGTGTGAATGGTATTGAATCTTCCAGCCTTGTATCAACATTGGATAAGCTATATGTTTGGGAGAAGAAGCTATATAAAGAAGTTAAGGTAAATATAAATGCCAGTTTTGATTTCCCTAAATATAATTAGGTAGAGGTTTGTGTGTGTGATTGAGAACATGAGAGTGCAAGTGTGACTCATTGCATTAGATATTCAACATGAGTTAAATGGTTGATGATGTTGATACTTCTAAAATCAGCTTTTCTTTCGTATGGAGAGAAAACTTGCCTAATTTATGCTTAGTGCCAACATCTTTTCATGTATACTTGGCCATTTTTCTCATCACAAATTTTGCATTCCATGATTCTGTTGCTATTTAGCTTTTATTGGAAGCTATATTTATCTTTGTCATAAAACAGCTCTATTTTTGTTTTATTATTTATGTTACATTTTGTATTTCATCTTGTGTCTGCTTAGTTTATGCATCATAATCATTAAAGTCCTTGGTTTGAATTCCATTTTGTTTCCTCAAGAAATACTCCAGGTGCTTTGCATTCAGTATGCTTCTATTACAGTCTTTCTCATTTTGTTTAGGTCATTTTGCTCATTTTAGGATGAAGAGAGGTTCCGTGTGTTGTATGAGAGGAAATGCAAGAAGCTGAAGCAATTAGATGATCATGGAGCCGAGACAAGTAAGATTGAAGCTACACAGGCTTCAGTAAGAAAGCTGTTAACAAGAATAAATGTCTCTATCAGAACTGTAGATGCAATTTCTAAGAGGATCCACGAGCTAAGGGATAAAGAGTTACAACCCCAGCTTAGGGAACTGCTTTATGGGTATGAAGTTATCATCTATCTAATCATTTTGCCTGACTTTATGAAGCTTTTGTCAGATTCTTTGTCTTTGTTTGCTTCAGCAAAGGCATATTACAATTATATGTGATATAATGGAGAAACTAAATCACATTGCAAAGTTGTCTTGCCTGTCTTAGATTCTAGAAAGACATTACTGAGATTTTCACCTTCAACACAACTAGTCTGCTTAGGGAACTGTGATGCTAGTGCTTTTTTCTTGTTGGATTTCAGAATGTGAAATTTAATATGCTAATTGGTTAAATTAGTCTTATGCAGACTGAGAAGGATGTGGAAAATGATGCTCAAGTGTCACCAGAAGCAGTTCCAGGCTATCCTTCAAAGCAAGACCGGCACTCTTAGAGCAAACATTTCCCATAAAGATTCAAGTGTAAGGGCTACTGTTGAGCTTGAGATGGAGTTGCTAAAATGGTGCAATCGCTTCAATGCATGGGTTGACCTACAAAAATCTTATGTTGAATCTTTGAATGGCTGGCTCTTGAAATGCCTTATTGATAAACCCGAAGATACCCCTGATGGACCAATGCCTTATTCCCCTGGCCGAATTGGAGCCCCACCGGTTTTTGTGATCTGTCATGACTGGAAGCAAGCCATGGATAGAATATCACAATCCGGAGTCTCACAGAAAGTTGTCCAAACTGCCATGAACGACTTCGCATCAAGCTTACACCAACTCTGGCAAAGGCAAGATGAGGAGCAACATCAAAGACTAAAGGCTGAATACACATTGAAAGATTTTGAAAAACAGACCCGCACCATTCGCTTGGAGAGGGCAAAGATGCACAATGGACAAGATGCCACATCAGATAAAGGCAACCTCTCAATAGTGTCTTCTGAAAATGGTGTCTCCGCACTAGATGATTTGAAGGTTGATTTGGACTCCATGAAGCAGAGAATCAAAGAAGAGAGAGTTGGCCACAAAAATGCCATCAAACTAGTCAACGATGCTGTCTCTAGAAGTATACAAGAAGGCTTGGTTCCAATTTTTGAAGCTTTAGAAAGTTTTACTTCAGAAGCTGTCAAAGCTTATGATCATGTAAGAGTAAATGGTGCTAATGACAATCAGTAGAGATCTGAGAACTTGTATGCTTGTTAGGAAGAATTGGTTGATGTGCCATTTTAAAGAGCAAGAGGAAACCGAGAGGAGATGTAACCTGGTTTGCAATCATGCATCCGCCACGTTTGGGGACTTCAGTTTCTTGGATTTGCAGTATTCGGCGCGTTGTCTGGTGTACAGAATGTTGGTATTTCCCCTATTGCTTTTGTTGAAATGGTCGATGTGCCACAAGAACGGATCAACTGCAAGAAGGATGCATTGAGGGTGCTATATTGCTCTAATCATGTTTTAGCAATGCCACTGCTCAGCTAAAACAATTGGAGGACTGACGATTTGCAAGTATGTTACAGGATTGACAATTGCAGGTAACAGTTCCAAAACATGTTGTCTTGACTTTTGGTCTAAAATACTAGCATCTCTCTCTTTATATAGATACCAGAATATCTGTTCATTTATTAACAGGATGTTTTGAATTATTAGAGAACTATTAATTGAAGGGTTCATGTTTGAAGTTTTGGATCTGTTGCTCAATTGACTATTTGTGTGCCATCTCATGAATTTTTCCTTACCCTTATGAAATTAACCAATATGCCTTTTATTTTTATTTTTTTTGTAATTTCTCCTATTGCAGGGAAATTTCTGGTTTGCTGTTCCGTAGATAATGCGACAAGCGTTTGGTCCATGCAGGTATTGTTTTCCAAAGAAAATTTCCTTCCATCCTCGTATGCTTGAAATTTACCCACACTGCATTATTAGTCTAGTCCAACTTTCAATTTCTAACATAAATTTTGGTTTGACTTGCAATTTACCCACACTACTTTGTCCATGTGCTCAGGGATCCAGAACACAGAATCAAGGCTGTGCTTTTTGTTAATGAAGATCAACCAAATCTGCACTGGCTGTGACGTTGGAAGTGGCATCGTTTTCTGGAGAGGCAATACAATGATGTATTAACTGGTGTAACAAGTAGTTACCCCCACAAATTAGTTTATTCGCTCTATTGTAATTGCATCTCCAGATCTTGCTTTGTCACTTGATAGATAGTTTTAGGCCTTTAGGGGAGTAGAGTTTGATGGGCTTAAATAGAGGAATGTAGGAGATATTGTTTTAGGAGAGTAGAGTTTGATGGGCTTAACTGGTCTAACAAGTAGTTACCCTACAAATAGGCAAATAGCTTAGTCAACTATGTTTTAGGGGGGTATATTTATGTTAGTTATGTTAGTCACAGTTACCATAACTTCAATAGAAGTAGGAGATTGTTGTAACCAAAATTTTGAAATGCTAAATTACTTCCCCTCACACTTATTGTCACTTCTGACGTCTAGTGGAGTTCACTATACATATTCAATTTATGAATTCAACTGCAATTTGAGTTCTCTTTCTGTATTGAATTGAAGACTCCACTTAATACAAATTGGCAGTCTTTCGCCATTGTGATGTGATCAAGCCCACTTGAACCCACTTTCCCGGCCTGTCCCGAGCCGGTGTTCTGATCAGTGAGCCAGCCTCCAGCGATCAGCCTGCCTCGAGGCTTGTCTTTTGTACATATTCGATCGTTCATATTAATAACAGGCCTTATTATTGATTAATTGTATTTCAATTAGGGGTGTCCATAAAAAACCGAAACCGAAAAACCGAACCAAAAAACCGATTATTTTTTTGGTTAACCAAACCGACTTTTTTTTAATTTTCGGTTTGGTTAACCGAACCGAAAATATTTCGGTTTATCGGTTCGGTTTTGGTTTCCGACTTTACATTTAACGGTTAACCAAAAAACCGAAAATATATTAATATTTTATTCAAATATTAGTTATCTTTGATTTTTTTAGTGGTTAAACTCTATGATCTTTAAGGTGTTAATGTAGTTTGTCTTTCATTCTTCAATTTTAACAATTACACACTATTTTTCCATATTACATTGATATATGAGTCGCTTATTAAATTTGATGGGATACAAATTAATACACACAATATTCGATTCCACACAATATAGTATATACTCTTAATATTTGTTTACAACCGAACCGAAATTTATTATTTTAGTCTTAATTATTTAAGGTAAAATTACATAAACGGTTATCGGTTAACCGAGAAAACCGAACCGAAAAATTGGTTAACCAAACTACGGTTAACCGAGATTCACGGTTCGGTTTCGGTTCATAATTTTCACTAACCGAAATCATGGTTAACCGAACTTCGGTTAACCGAAATCACGGTTAACCGGGTTTGGACACCCCTAATTTCAATCATGTTTGGATGGGGGTGGAGTTTTATGTACGGATCATAATCGATCATGATCACATCTTGTAACTTTATACAATAGCTTTTAAATTGAACAAAAATACAACCAAACTAGTTGAATCACGCTGATACTCACAGGATAATTTTACTAAAAAATATACAATATTATGATATTAATTTAAAATTTAAAACACTTGTATATAATATCGTAATAAAAATATGTAATTTATAGAAAAATGTAAGATTGTGTCCCATATTTTATCATCATATAGGTAAAAAATTACATACTTGAAACCCGAGTCTTGTTAAAAGATAAACAAATTATTAATTAATATAAAAAATATTAGATCAAATTATTATCAACATATAGATAAAAAATTATATACTTAGATCCCAAATCTTGTTACAAGATAAAAAAAATATGTATAAAAAATATCAACATATAGATCATGTTATTATATTATAAAAGAAGAAGAGTCTCGTGCGAACACCCGCTTGTGTGAGAAATGAGAAAGCTCCCGGGCCGTTCGATCGTATCACAGGGACAGTTGAGATTGCTCTTATCTTTTAAAAAACTGTAAAAAAAAAGGACACGCGCCACGTGGGGCGTTCAAGACACGCGGTGTTTATAAAGTCCATCGTCTTCTCTCTCTCTCTCTCTCTCACACACACACACACACACACACTTTTATAGTTTCCAGAGCGGTTTCAAGCAGTTCAAGCGTGAAATTGTTCAATCGAAGCTATTTCAGAGTGATTTTGAGCCGAATTCTTACCATTAAAGCCATTAGAAAGCTCAATCCAGTTCCAGATGGAGAATCAAAGTTCATCTCAAGAGAATCAAGGTTTTTTATCTCTCGTTTTAAATTTATTGAAAACCTAGGTTTTTCGTTTGTTATTTGTGTTTGCCGAGTGTATGTATACTAAATGTTTGATCGATTGTGTTATTTTAGTGTTTATTTGAGTTGTTTGTAGTTTATAGTGTCGATTTTGGTGTTTTGTGCTTTTGTGAATAAAAAAATGCATGAATCGTCACTTTCTTTTTTACTCGATTTTTGGTCCTACTACTTGAATAAAATACAAATTGTGTGTGCATGTGCGCATTTGTTGCTTTTATCCAGTTTTTTGATGTTGAGTTTTGCAAAAGGTGATTGCGGCTTTGTTAGTTGCATGAAATGATTGGTATACGTGCGTGGGAAAGTGTTAGTGATTTTGTTGAATTTTGTTCATTCATTTGTGCATATTTGTTCATTCAAACTGGCATAGCATTTGTTTACCAGAAACTGGCATTTGTTCATAAGAAACTTGTATTTTGTTCATCAGAAACCTGCATTTACTCATCGGAAACTGGCATTTGTTCATCAAAAACTTGCATTTGTTCATCAGAAACTTGCATTTGTTCATCAGAACCTAGCATTTATTCATCAATAAAATCAAACATTGTGGTGGATACATGTATGAATTTGTGCTTTTGTATTTCTTGTTTATTTAGGGAATAAACATTCATGATCTATTAAATAACGTTCTGCAAATTATAAACAAGTAAAAAAATCTAAGGTTTGGTACAATGACAATCGGAGAAGATGAAATATGTGCTATTCGAAGAGGTTTTCCATTTTTTATTTTTGTATTGTTGTTTTCATATGTTTTTTTGTGCTTTTAAAATATGTGTTTATTCTGCCTTTTATCCCTTTTTTGGAATAGAAATCAGGAGCAAATCCGGAAGTGATGCCTCTTCCACTGTCGAAAAGAATGTGAGAAGAAAATCAATTGTTAAAAAGCCGGTTTCAAAAGAAATTGCTACCGAAGTGCCTGTATTGAGGAAAAAGCCGATTGTTGAGTCGTCTCCATCAATTAAGAGGCCTCAGCTGAACAAGGGAAAAAAGGTTGCGTCTGATGAATTCCCCGATGATGTGTTGCTTATTGATATGATCCCTAGAAAGGGAGTGACGATAAATGAACCATCTGAGAGGAAAATGGTTACTGTTGTTGGTGAATTACAAGTTGTTGGGAAGAAGAGGAAAGTTGATATTGTTGTTGGTAAAGGACAAGGTGTTGGGAAAAAGTCAAAAGCGAAGGTGCCATTGAGAGCTTTGAAGCGTGAGCATTTGTCGTTGAATCACAGGAACTCTCCCAAGCTAATTTGTGAAGTTGTTGTTGGTCTTGAAGGGGGAAACAAGTTTACTACTCTTAAAGAGATGGGGTTTGAGCACCTCATACAATAGAATGTGACTGATCTACCTAGTAAGTTGTGCTACTATTTTGCTAGTTGTTTCGACTCTACATCATGCACATTGAAGATTGGTGATGGACCAGGTGTTAGGATAACACCTGAACTTGTGCAATTTTACCTTGGTCTACCTCGTGGTCCAAGGAAAATTTCTATCCCGAAGACTGTCAAGCATTCAGATATGTACAATATTTTTAGAGAACAGTTTGTGTTGGTTGAAATTGATGAGGTGATAGGGAAGAACAAATTGATGGAGTTTGAGAAGATCAAAACTGGGCTTTTGAGTACAGTGATCAAGAAGGATGAGAATGGTGGTGCTTGGTTTAGGAGGAACTTTATTATATTGTTCTACACCCTATGTATAAAGAGAATTCAAAATGGTGGTGTAAACTTAAAGTTCTTGGATCATTTGGTAGACTTGAACAAGATCAGTGAGTACGATTGGTGTGCTCATCTTGTTGAGAAGTTGGTTGAGAATGCTGATTCATGGAGGAAAACATATAATGGGTTTTTCAGAGGACCTATTATATTGTTGCCGATATGATTTCTAATCTGTTCTTTACTACCATCAATTTGTTCATTGGTTTATGCATATTTTTTCATTAATAAGATTAATTTGTTCATTAATTTGTTTCATGACAGATTGTATATTGTGATTGTATGGTCATCTATAGTCGCCCTGCAACTCCAAGATCCTTCCCCGTGATCAAGTATTTCAACCATGATTACTTGGTTGAGAGAGAGAGAGAGAGAGGAGAGAGAGAGGAGAGAGAGAGAGAGAGAGAGAGAGAGAGTTTCGAGGATTTTAAGGGGTTTTTTGGAAAAGGCTATTTTAGAGGTTTGCTTGAGTTTGTTTACCCTTGTGGTGATCATGACAAGAATGAAGGGAAAGCCTCTGCTTCTGAACAATTTGAAGAACGAATTGATCATGGCAATGGTGGTGACGTATGTGTTGTTTGATTTTTGCATGCTTTTGTCTTTATTTTTTGCATGATGATGATGTATGTTTATTTGTTCATTAAAACTGGCATATCATTTTTTCATAAGAAACTAGCATTTGTTCATCACAAAAATATTTGTTCATCAGAAACTAGCATTTGTTCATCACAAACTAACATTTGTTCATAGCATGTTTTGTCTTTTTTTAATTTTTGTACTTATATAGATTACTTCTTGTGCAGTCATTTCTGAAAGAACATCTTGAGATGTCAATGGAACTTGCATCAGCTTTGAAGAG
The DNA here is from genome assembly GCA_964016875.1 of Fallopia convolvulus. Classification (NCBI taxonomy): domain Eukaryota; kingdom Viridiplantae; phylum Streptophyta; class Magnoliopsida; order Caryophyllales; family Polygonaceae; genus Fallopia; species Fallopia convolvulus. The sequence goes on from OZ024724.1 coordinate 47,293,437, forward strand.
ATATCTCGATCATGTGCAAAAAGTTCCAACTGAAATTGACAGCCACGGACTTTTCACCAAGATCAATGAAGCTTTTGAGAAGCTATTGGGGTTGAAGGGTGTTTCATCATCATCCCAATCTGGCACCCAAGAAGATTCTAAATCGCCAAGCCAAAATTCATTCTAGGAGGAAGCTACAAAGGTTTTGGATGAAATTGGGGTCACAATGAAGGCAAAGAAGCGGTTTGAATTACCTTCTTTTGACCTGGGTGTGTTTCCATTGAGGGATGATTGGGTTGGGGTTGTAGATATAGGTAGGAAAGTGTTATTATGCAAGAAGATGAGTTCAGGAAGGTTGATGCGACAAGGAAGAAGGATCTAAAGATTTCCTTTGTTTGCAAGGGATTAACTGATGAACAAATTAGAAAAAAGGCTGAGGAGGAGGAAGCTTCAAGAGAAAAGGCTGAGGAAGATAGGTGAAGGATTGAAGAAGAAGAGAAGTTGAAAAGGATGAAGAGGACAAGAGGATAAGAGAAGAAGAAGAGAAGAGGAAGCAGGAAGAGGATTTGTTGGAATCTATATGGAGGGAGGATGCATTAATACAAGAGGAGGAGAAGAGAAAGAAAGAGGAGGAAGAGAAGAGGCATGCAGAAGAGGAAGTGAAGAAGAAGTGGAAAGAGGAGGTAGAGAAAAAGAGAAAAGCAGCTGAGGAGGAAGAGAAGAGACAAAGAGAAGACGAAGAGAAGAAACAGCGGGAAGAGGAGGAAGAGAAAAGGAGACAATTAGCTGAGGAGGAAGAGAAGAGACAATGTGAAGAGGAAGAAAAGAGAAAGCGGGAACAGGAGGAAGAGGAAAGGAGACAACTAGCTGAGGAAGAGAAGATGCGTCTAGAAGAGGTTAAGAGGTTGGAAGATGAGGAAGAGAAGAAGAGGAATAAGGAAGAGGAAGAGAAGAAGAGAGAAGCAGAGGAGAAAGAGAAGAAGAGGATTGGGGATTTTGAACAATAGAGAAAGCAAGAGGAGGTGAAGAGGAGGCAAGAGGAAAGGAAGAAGAGGAAAGAAGAAGAGGAAGAAGGAATATGCTGAGGCAAAAAAGAAGATTGATGAAGAGAAGAGAAAGGAAGAGGAGAAGAAGAAGAAGAAGAAGCAAGAAAGGGATGCTGAATTGATGAGAATTGGCATGAAGTTGAAGAAGAAACAAGAGGAGTTAGATAAGATGAAGGAGGATGAAGCAAAAAAGAAGCATAAAGAGGAGCTGAATAGGATTCGGGATGAGGTTTGTTCATTGATTTTACTTATTTGTTTATTGATTTTTCTTATTTGTTCATAAGTTATAGGACATTTGTTCATTGATTTTGTATGTAGTTTGTTTATGAAATAATATGTTTTTTTTACATTTTGTAGATCAAGAAGCAGGCGCAGGAGTTTGGTTGTAGTTCAATTGACACTCTCGTTGGTGTTAAACTTACTGGTGAGGATGTACTTGATAAAAGAATATGTAAGCCTTCTGATTATGCGAAGTCACCTTACATGGAAAGGAGTGTTGTTTTGACAGAAAAAATATCTCCTGCGGCCAACAAACTGTTCGATTGGTTGATTGAAAAAATTCCTGATCAAAGAGGGTAACAATTCGTAGAATAGAAGTTTTCCTTTACATATTGCTCTTTTATATCTTCAAATTGATTTTAATAATAAAATTGATCATTTTTTGTTTTATGTTTTTGATTTGTGTAGCATTGAAATCTTTAAGATTATGCATGTTTCCGCCATGAAAAAGGATTTTGTTTCAATGGCGTTAAATCTGAAGTGGAAACAAATATAATTGGGCTATGGAGTTGTTATCTCAATATACAAGAGTAGTGGAAAAGTGACTCAAAACCCTTGAGGTTTTTTATGTCTCCTGAGGATTTGGTAAGAAAAAGGTTTTTCATATTCACATCGTCTTACTTCATGACTTTTGAAATTCTCAATCTAATTTATACTTATGTATATTTTGCAGTTATTTCCACTAAAGAAGGATTTTAGTGATCAAGATTCCATAGAGTTTTTCATTAATGTTGTTGAGCACACTCTTGAAAAATGCAATTGGATTCGGGTGAACAAGATTGGTCTGGTATGCATGTTTGTTCATTGATATTCTGTTATTTTGTTCATTAGTACTACATATTTGTTTAGAAAAATTAGATAATGGTTCATGATTGTTCCCCCTCTGCGTTTTTACAGTTTGTGTTCCCTATTTGTACTTCATCGCATTACTATTGCATTGCATTGAATGTGAGAGTGCCAAGTTTCCACATAATTGATAACTCGATGAAGAAGGTGTCCTTGGAAACAAAGTATGAGCACGTACCTGCTAAATTGGTGAGTTTTATTTGTGTTTGGAATTTTTATTTTTTTGACATGTGGTTTTTAATATTGAATGGGTTGTTTGTTTGTTGATGTTATTTTTTAGAGAATGTTCTTTGTTGAGCTTATGAAGTGTTACAAGATGGATGTAAGGGATTTTTTGTTCGAGGATGAGGTTAGGGTGCCATATGAACGTCTTGAGATGGATTGGAGAGATAATAGAAACAAGATTGATTGTGGAATATTCATGATGCGCCACATGGAAACATACTTTGACAGCGGCTTGTTTGGTTGGAATTGTGGACTCAATAAATATGATCAGCAACAACTTGATGATTTGAGGATAAGATACTGCAATGAATTATTTTTGAGTCCATTGAATGAGGACAAGGCGGAAGCTGAAAAGCTTATTCAAGAATTTGTCCCGCGTAAACTGACAGTCGTCTCTCGTGCTCATCCTTAGAAGAAGTCAACGAACAAGAAGAGATGTATTGTTTTGTTAGAATACAGTTTTATGGTGGAAAACATTTTAGGAATTTGGTTGTTTTTGTATATGGTTTCTTAGAATACACTTTCATGGTGGTGTATGGTTTTAATGCTGCAAACATTGTTTTTGAAATGTGGATGTTTGTTGTTGAAAATAGGTTTTTTGTGTTAGTGTGACCATTTGATCCATAAAACATGATTAATCGTAATTTGTTCATCAACACCTTAGATTTGTTCATCGATACCTTAGATTTGTTCATCAGAAACTAGCATTTGTTCATTAATACATTAGATTTGTTCATCGATACCTTAAATTTGTCCATAACTAGCATTTGTTTATCAACACCTTAGATTTGTTCATCTATACCTTAGGTTTGTTCATCAATACCTTTTATTTGTTCATTAGTAACCTTCGATTTGTTCATCAGAAACTAGCAATTGTTCTTAAGAATATCTACATGTACCTTATATTTGTTCATCAATACCTTCAATTTGTTCATCAAAAACTAGCATTTGTTCTTAATTTATTCATCGATTCAGCATATGTACTTGTACATGGAAATACATTTTATTGAAGAATGAAAGGGTTTTTGCTCATTAGATAGTAAATTTGTTCATTAATAACTGCTAATTGTTCATCCAAAACCAGAATTTTGTTCATTGATAATGCAAAAATTAATAATAGTATGCATTTCATCTTAATGCAACTATTATGTAATCAGAAATCAAAGATTAATGAGAGAACTAATTGGGAACATTGGTGCATGTCTTGCTGTTGTGTCCAAGCTTCTTGCATTTTGCACAAGCCCTTTGCTCATTGTTTGCTTTCTTCATTGCCTTCTCTTTACCTCCCGTAATACGCGCTTCTTTCTTCCTGCCCATTGTCATTGCTCGTTTTGGAGGATGTACCTCAATAACACTCAGTCTGTTTCCCAAGAATGTTTGGATTGAACTCTGCATTGTTGACGTAGATGATTCCCCTCCCAATAAGCTCAGATAGGTTTCCTTTTTTTCCTTCAAGAAACATATTAGCTCTTTGAGGTGTTCTGTGTTGTCCCTTATGGCATTAATGCAAGAATATACCTCGCCCAATAAATCAGCAATCAACAGCTTCTTCTCATTCATCACATCACATTGTTCAACTGTTGAACCTTCTATCTCAAAAGTAGGAGTCAGATTTGATATCTTCGTCCATCTATTTTTGATGTTTTAGTTGGCACCTTCCTCAAGCCAATGTTTTTGAATACGAAAAATATATGACAACATGGAATCCCGATATTGATGAACTTATTGCATGAGCAAACGAACTCTTCGTTTTGTAGCTCATGTTTCACAACATGTACCTTCCCAAACTGCTCGTTGATGTGATACTCGTGGATGTTGTTTTCCTTGACCAAATTGCTTAGACAACATTCAATAGCTTCTTCTCATTCATCACATCACATTGTTCAACTGTTGAACCTTCTATCTCAAAAGTAGGATCAGATTTGATATCTTCGTCCATCTATTTTTGATGTTTTAGTTGGTACCTTCCTCAAGCCAATGTTTTTGAATACGAAAAATATATGACAACATGGAATCCCGATATTGATGAACTTATTGCATGAGCAAATGAACTCTTCGTTTTGTAGCTCATGTTTCACAACATGTACCTTCCCAAACTGCCTGTTGATGTGATACTCGTGGATGTTGTTTTCCATGACCAAATTGCTTAGACTACATTCAATTACAGAAGCAACAATTTCTTTCTGGACGTCATAGAAGACGTTTATGGTGTAAACAGATGCATAATGTTTCTCTAAATACAATGGTGTCATTAGAGTGGGGGAGCTTATTGAAGATTCAAAGTATAACCTCTGCTTATTGTGCCTTTGTGAATCAATTGCACTCTCAAACTGCATCATGAAGATAACTAGAGAAGATGTGGATCCAATGACATGCGAGAAGAAGAAGTTTTGGCTCTCAGACCTTGAAGTTGTTCTAAGAAGTCTACCCATGTTTACATCATTGAAGTACGCAGGGATCCATATGTGACGTAGCTCAAACATCAGCGGCAACCAAGTGTTTGACTCAAGTCCAAATTCAGCAATATTGGAATGCCAAGTCTCCTCAAACTTTTCCCGGCTAATTTCATTGCTCCAAATAAGCTTTATGAACTTGCTTATGAATTGATCATTGTTATATACATCATTTGTAACCTTTGACGGTACCTTGAACATGATATGCCACATGCAGAAACGATGCACAACCTTGTCAAAAACTTTATCAATTGCAACTCTTACTGCAGGATCTTGATCACTGAGAATGACAAATGGTTCATGCCCCTCATTGCATCTTTGAAGTTTTGGAATAGCCAGACATAAGATTCGATATGTTCTTTTAGAAGCAACCCAAATGCAAAAGTAATGCTCTTCTTGTTGTTGACAACCCCTGTGAATGGTACAAATACCATTTCATACCTGAAGCCAAAGAATTTAATTTGTTCATCAATATATGTGATTTGTTCATCAATATATACGATTTGTTCATCAATAGAATTAATTTGTTCATTGTAAATTCCTGAAAGCAAGTATTAATTTTGTTCATTAATACATACGATTAGTTCATTAAAAGAATCAATTTGTTCATCAAAATTAAGATTTTTCATACCGGTTTGATTTGTATGTTGCATCAGCTGAGATAACATCTCCAAAATATGAGAAGTTCTTCCTTGCAATAGGATCACACCAGAATAATTTGGTTAATTGATGTTGTTCATCAACATCATATTCAAAGAAAAATACGTCACATCTTTCTTTTTTGTTGAACAAGTTGTCAATAACCATTTGACCATCACACTCAATCATGAAGGGGCTCAGATCTCTTTTAATATTCTTGAAATCAATTATAGTTGCACAAATTTTTTCTTATGAATTAACAAACTCCTTGTAGACTTTGTATGACTTACTTGTACCAACGTTTGCTCGGATGCAATTCATGATGAAATCTTCATGGAAGGAGGTCAGTTTCCTATTGCTATTTGCAAAGTATTTTTTCCCATCATCAAACAAACATTGGTGTGACGCTCTTCAAATTTCTTAACAATATATCCATTTCTTCCAGAAAGTCGCATAACAAGTTTAGCATTGCAACCACACCTTTTGGTTACTCTTTTTCGCTTTTTCACTTTTCCTTGTTGTCCTTCTTCTTCATGATTCTCTTCATCATCTTCTTCATCATCATTTTTGTCATCTTCTTTTTCGGCTTAAAACATATACAACCTCCTGTACTTGTGCCAATTTGTCATTTAGACACCCCACCTTTTTTTTGACCCTATTGAACACTTGAACTTAACAATTCTGTTCTATTGAATACCTAGTCGAGGGAATTGACAATGAGTGCATTACACGCGTGATGACATGGCAAAAGTATGTACCACATAATGCCATGTGTATGCCACATAATAATACTTATAACTTAAAAGATAAATTAAATTATTTTATTAAAAGAAAAAAATATAAAGAAATTAGGGATAGAAATGTGTCTTGTTCGGCATTATCTTCTTCGTCACAAACTCACAATTGGGAAGAACAATTGGGAAGAACAAAACAATATCCAGATCTAGATTTGGAAATAACAATCCTTTAGGGAACCCCACACAGCCACTCGGTGACCATTTCCACTCATTCGGATCTGAACAATGACCGCCGCTCATTCAGATCTGGCTGCCACTCATTCGGATCTAGCTGGAGACCTTAGGGTCTAGCCGGAAAACCACCTCTGGCCTCATTTCCACCTTCTCCAGGATCTGAGTATTCTGCCCGACAATCGGATATGGGAGAAAACAACCAAAACAGACCAAATGTCACCAGATCCGAACGGTGACCGCCGTATCTAGCCGGGTACTTCCGGATCTGGTGATTGCCGGATCTAGCCGGGTACTTCTGGATCTGGCCAACAACTTCTGGATTGGGGCTAGATCCGTCATTGGAGCGACATCCGGTCTCCATGGAGTCTGGCAGTGGCTATGCAGGATAGTTGTAGAAGAAAGGGGTTCAGCAATTGAAAAATGTAGAAGACACAGAGATGGTGGTGTTCAAGGGTAAAAATGTAGAATATATTAGATAATTATTGTTATATTTCTTTTATCTAGCTCTTATCTATTTTGTTAGAATCTTTTAATTACTTATTTTATGCTATTAGTTACGTAGATATCTCTAGGCTATCTTGTAACTTAATATTTTTTTGGTAGAAATCTTGTAACTTAATTAATTATAAAGCCTTTGAATGGTTCATTAATAAAAAATTAAAAATACAGTTTATTCACAAACTTCTATCGTTCTATAGAATAAAGGAAAAAGGAAATGAAAAATAGAAAAAGAAAATAGAAAGAAAGAAGGTGGAAAAGGAAGGAAATAGGAAAATAGGAAACTAGATAAAAAAAATAAAAAATAATAAAAATTTCTTTACCACTCTCTACTCTCCTAAAAGCGAGTGAAGTACACGGAGTTTGACATGTCAGCAATCAGGTATTTAATAGAACAGAATTGTTAAGTTCAAGTGTTCAATCGGGTCAAAACAAAGGTGAGGTGTCTAATTGACAAATTGGCACAAGTTCAGAGGGTTGTATATGTTTTAAGCCCTTCTTTTTCTTCTTCTTTACTAGATGCAACATGTTCAGGTTTTTGAGTTGTGTTTTTAAATCCTACCCGATTACACAACATGTATTTCCAAACTGTAGTGTTAGTTCCATCCGAAGACTTTGTAATGGTGCCAGCACGTGCTTGGAAACCACATGCATCTGCGTATTCCTTGTAGATATTTACTCCTTGTTCCAAGATTTTAAACACCATCCCCTCTTTAGGTCTTAAGTTGTCATCACAAAATGGTATGTAGTAATGTGTGTTGCCAAGCGAGATCACGATCTTTAATTCCTTTTTATCTTCTATTTTTCCTTCATTATAGGGAAAAGAAACATGTAAATACGCATCAGTATCCATTACACGTACAATTTGTTATTTTTCATTTTTTCAAAAATTGGTAATACCTATGAACAAATGTGTACTACCTATGCACAAATGCATGATATCTATGAAAAAATCTACGATACCTATGAACAAATATTGGATCAATAAATATTTGATGAACAAATGTGCAATATGTATGATCAAATACGTGATATCCATGAACAAATGTGCATTACATATGAACAAATTTGGAATATTACACATTTGTTCATACTAATGGTTGTCTTCCAAAATAAATCATAGCAATGTCCCTCAAAACCAAAAAATGGAATTTCCTATTGATAATGCATAAATATAAACAAATTTTGACTATATGCAATGAAAACTTTCAAAATCGAGTTGTACTAGCTTTAATCAGGGAAAAAATCGTTTATTACCTGGTTCCATTAATCGTAATGACTCAGATCTTCGTTGTAATTTTGAGGAAATCGTAAATCTGAACAACGCTCCTTCGAAAAGGTATAGTTTTCTCTCTGAAAAGAGAAAATCCAGTTAAATCGAAGCTTTAAATGATGAATGTGCACTCATATAGCAAGATTAGAGTAAAAATTTAGAACATATTATACCAAATCGTAAATTTGCTGTGTTTCAATCCAGTTTAGAAGCTTTATTTTTGTGGAGAAAAAAAGAGTTTTTTGGTTTTGATTTGGAAAGAGTGCCTTTTTTCGGGTTTGCTTGGGCGACAAGTACCTTATGGTAGCGCTTGACGTACACGCACACTCGTTTTTTTTCCTGATTTATATGGACACGCTTCGCGCGTCCAAATAATTCAAGCTAGATCGACGGTGGAGATCCGTTCTCTTTTTGCACCCAGGTGCCCGTTCGCACGTGAACCGCCCTCATTATAAAAAATATATATAGAGAAAGAGTGATAAAAGTAATTATAATAATATTTACTATTAAAAAACCTAACATTATTTTATTCAAGAAATGTCACGTGGCACAATTTTTTCAACAAACATTGTTTCCGCTTTATAATGTATCATGTAGATATATCAATTTTTTTTTTACATCAAATATATCTCACACACATACACACACATATAGGATTAGGTTCTAGTAAATAAGTATTTTAGTTTAAATAGTTAGAAGATATAAAGAGCGTTGGATGCAGGGAGATGAACGATACTGATTTACCCACTTTTAGTTTAAAATAAAAAAGATATAATATTGGTAACTACCTGAATCTACATGATTGTTTTTTTATTTTTCTTTGAGAAGTTGTTCATGTCAAAAGCAATTCAAACAAAGAGAGAGCGTAACCCCCGATAGAGAAGACCCCGAAAATCGAACTCCAGGCGAACTCCTCTTACGCTATTGTTTCTGAACTCCTCTGACGCTAGACGCCCATTGGACAATTAAAGAATTGTATGAACAATTGTACATACAGGATGAGCAACTATGTATTTATTGATGAACAATAACTCAACCACATTGTTCATAAATTATATATATGTACCAATATTTTTAAATTACCAATTTTTTTTATTGAACACCTATTTATTTTTTGATGAACAATTAATCAACACTAATGTGGTAAACAAGGAACAAGAAAAATTTAATTATTATATTGAACAACTATATATTAATTGAGGAACAATATAACTCAAACTATATATGAATCATGAACAAAAAATTTGTACAACTAATGTTTTTTATTGAACAATTTATTTATTCTTTTGAACACTTCTACATTAATTGATGAACAATAATCCTATTATAGGGAACAATGGGCAAATTACATCTATTTACCAAGTTTGTTTTTAATAAACAGTTTATTTGTTCTAGTGAACAATTCTATGTTAATTGATGAACAATAACCCTAATACTGTATACTTATCAAGGAAAAAATTAGTTATTTTTAAGAAGTTTTTTTAAATGAACAATTTGTTTGTTATATTGAACAACTCTATATTACTTGTTGAACAATAACTCAACAATTGGACCATGAAGAAATTATTTCTATGTACGAAGATTTTTTAATGAACAATTTATTTATTGATATGAACAACTCTATATTAATTGATGAACAACTTATAATAAGATGCAAATTTATGCTGCATTAAAATTCACGACAATTGTGAATTTCCGTGACAATACCCTAGTTCTTACATCAATAAAATTTACGGAAATCACTTGTCAAACCTATCAATACTACTAACGACAATCATAAAACAGAAAAACCTAGATCGTTGTTATCTCTTTTGCAAGTTTCTTCGTCTGTAGTTCCTCAACAAGTTCAGAAACTGGCTGCTTCTACACGTCTAAAATGAACAATATCTTTATCTCTTTCCAAATTCACAACAACACATATCCTGCAAATTATGCAATTGCAATTTTCTTTTTCTTTTAAATCATTAATATTATCACATCAGTACCATGTATTTTCATGCATCCAACGCTTCTTATATCTCATAACTATTTATTACCTCCTTACTAGAACCCTATAATATATATATATATATATATATATATATATATATAGTATTAAGTTCTGGTAGAAAAGCCTTTAGAGTAGAAAGTGAGTGTGATTCCTAGCCATTAGATTGATATTTTTGAACGTACCATATTTAAGATAAAAGAGTGTATGGTAAATCCGTACACGCTGATGGAGAGGATACAATTCAAAATAAGGATTTTCTTTCCAAATTAATTCTTTTTTCTCTATTACGGTTTTACATCAGTGTAAAAATCCGTACTCTCTCTCTCCTATCACAAGGCGTTCTAGATTCTCTCTCATGCGGACTGAAAGGGCAATTCAGCGATTCAACCGGCGATTTCAAGAATTCTCAGGTTTCGTTCTTTCTTTTGTATAATCCTACTAATTTATCCTTTATCACGCTAGATTCGAATGTTTTTCTATGTTATTGACTTGTGATTTGGTATTTTAAAGCATAGAAACCAAATGGGTGTTCTTGAATGTAGGGTTTCGACTCAGATTCGTGCTATTGTCGAATTTATGTGTTACGGTGAAGTTCAGATTCAGAATATACAAGGTTTGCAATTATATTCCATTATGAATTTGTGGTCAGTTTTGAATTTAGGGTTTTATCGAAATTTTTGGGTTTTGGTTTGTGAGTTATGTCGATTTCCATTATATGAAATTACCCATGATTATTGTGTTTGATTTTGAACCAGATGTCGACAGAGAAAGGGAGTGGTTCAAAAAGAAGAAGGGTGGTGAAAGGTATGGTTCTTGAATGTATGGGTTTCGACTCACTATCTTGGCCAGTTGAGTTTTGTAGGTTTTGTAATGAATGTTGTGTTATTATAACTCAAGGATAGTGTTTTTGTCAATTGTGCTAATGTCAATTTTCAATTGGAAAGTAATGAATCCAGAAGCCAAATCAAAACTCAAAGTGTAATGAATGTTGTGTTATTATATGTATTTTGTATGAACCATTTCATTGTGTTCACAATATAGTTCTTTGATATTCATTGAATACCGATGTTATATTCACTGATAAAATGGATGTTTTTATTAGTGTGTAACTATTTCAGTACTCATTTATATTCATTAAATTACACATTGATATTCACTGTTATCTTATTTCATATTCTCTGTTTTATATTTGACCAGCTCACACAAAGAAGATTGATGAAGAAGAGAAGTCAGATTCACATGCCTTGGTACTTGTAGGAGAAGATACTAACACTCCTCAAAGGGTTTTTTCAAGATTGAGAAGTTCAGATGTAGATGCTAGAGACATATTCTACCGGAACCTGATGTTACAATGGGGGTTAAAAAGAGAAAGACATGTGATAACAAGAAGGTCTCTTCATCATCAAGATGTGAGTTGTATGCATTGATTAAATTAGCTATGTTTGATGCGTATGTAATCTTGTTACTTACATATTTTATAAATAGTTTCAGGTCGTCTTAAAAAAGGAGTTGAGATAAGAAAGAAGATCGACATACCTAGGAAGAAGAAAGTTGATTCTACTAGAAAGAAGAAAGTAAATGAAAAGGGAAAAAATGTCCTTGAGAAAAAAGTCAAATGTGACAAAGGTAAGGGAGTTAAGATAAAAAAGCAGAAAGTTAGATCGAAGGGTGAGGAGAATGTTGAGGGAGAAGTTAAAGGTGATAACGCAAGTCAAGATGTCAAATTTCCGAGGATTTACCATAGGGGCCAACCTAAACTATTGGCGCAAGCATTGGATAAAATGAATAGAGAGCAAATGAAATGTGTTCGTAGACTTGGCTTTGGAAGGTTTTTGGATCTACCGAACTTGTACATACCAAGGTACTATTATTTTGATTTATATTATGTATATTATTAATAATTTATAGGATATGTATACATATCATGATTTATTACTAGTTTATTGATTATTAATGTTTATTATTGTTTTTATTAAACAGACTTTGCTCAATACATCTAATTGAGAGGAATATGTAAAATCAATATTGATTAAATCATGAATTCATATTCACTGTGTAATACATACATATTCATCCATTCAGTAATGCATATTACAGTTAATGCATTAACTTTTGGCTTATCCAATCACTTATGGATCTGAGCATGAAGCTATGTTATTGGCTGGTTGATCATTTTGATGCTAGGAAGGGTCATATTACGATGCCTGATGGTGAAATTATTGAGATCCGAGAAGAAGACGTGCAGATATGTCTTGGATTTCCACAAGGTGGCATAGAATTATCAAGGATTAACCCTTCCGGTAACGATCATATTTTTGAATGGAGAAGCCATATTCACATCGAAAATGTAAAGGATCATTCAATAAGACCCATTGATGTGTACACAGTCATGATGGCCAATAAAGAGGACATGAATGTCAAAGAGTTCCAGCGGGATTTCATCGTCCTCATGTATATTTGCATAATTGAACCTCATCAGAGTGGTGCAACCAACCAAAATTTGGTTTTACCGTTGGAGTCAATGGACAATGTATCAAGTATTAGTTAGAAATACACATTGGGTTTAATATTTTTATATTGCAATAATGACCATATATGTCATTTGTTAGGTTACAACTGGTGTGGTTCTAATGTGTCTAAATGATGCAAACGAGAAATGGGAAGCAAACCGGAATGCACCTTTCACGGGGCCATTGTTATTTATAACTGTAAGTATTATATTTAGAAATTAGTTTGGGTTTTTAAATTTGTAATAATATTTGGTCTGTGTATGTAGATGTTGTATCTTGATCGGGTTGTAAACTACCAACATCGTGATGTGATCCCAAGGATGTTCCCTGCATTCAGAGGGTGGATTTACGATAAGATTGTAAACAGAGAAGATTTTGAGTTGGCTCGTGGAGGATTTGGGAAGGGACAAATTGATATAAAACAAACTATACCAGAGGAGGATACCATGAAGGGGGCAGAGAGTGATGCTGGTGTTGACATAAAACAGGTGTGCTATTTTATTTGGTAATTTATTTGGATAATTGTTATTTGTTTGGATAATTGGTAATTTGTTTGGATATTATGATAAAATAAGCTGTCTTATTTTCCTTTTAATTTTCACATTTAGCATGCACATAGAACATGCATCATTTATATAAATGCTGATATTCATTCAAGTATGAATTCATATTCATTGAGTTAAATATTGATATTCATTCAAGGTCAGTGTTTATTATATCCAATTCGTTGTAATTTTCATTTTTCTTTGTCTTCAATGATAGTATTCATCGACATTAATATATATATATTCATTGATATATTCATTGATATTCATAGATGTATACTAGTTTATTATAATTTAAATGATGGTATTCATCGATGGTAATAATGATATTCATTCAAATATTCATTGATATTGATAGTAGTTTTATAGATATTATATGCTGATCATTTTTGGTGTTCATTGATATTAATGATGATATTCATTCAAGTCTGAATGGATATTCACTAATATATATATATATGTTGATACTCAATGAATTAAACATTGGTATTGATACTTGAAATGTAGTTTAGGGTATTATTTTCAATTACGATTTTCATTGAGATTTATTTATGCTCATATTGATGGCCTTATGAATTGATATTCATTTTTTAATATGAATTTAAATGTTGATAGGATTTTGTTCGTTCATTAGGAAATGACATAAGGCAGTTGGATAACATAATCATTAGCATTGCATCAAAGACGAACAACATTCCATTTGAGTGTAGGGATTGTGATACTGCAAAAGCACTTGCCGAGTCTTCTAAGGCAATGTTGGGTAATAAATCAAAATTTTTATCCCAACAAGGTGATGGAGTTCAGAATGAGGTTGGAAAGGTATTGAGCCAATCCCAAGTACCACCCTGGTCAGATGATGAGCTGGATAAAGTTATGGATGAGTTTGAGGAAGCAATAAAGAAGCGTGCAAACATAATCAAGTATGGTGTACTCGGTGATCAAATTGATTCATTCAATGAATTCAGTACACAAGCTTTTGACGTTGAAATTGAGGTTGGAAACGGTTTAGATGCGGGGGTCTTGCCCATGAAAGAAGTGCAAATGCTCAAAACAATGCAGTTGTGCATGAAAATCAGGTGTGTAAAATTTACAATTTTTTTGTTCTTTTCCCATCAACTAAATTGCATATATACATGTCTTGGTAATTTTACTTGTTTAGGTTTGTAGGGACTATGATTTTCATACAATTAGGTTTGTACCGATGAGAACCCTAAAGGACAGACACCTCAGGAGCGGAAAGATAATACCAGCTCATGCTGAAGCCAAGGAAAAAGACCCCAATACTGAAGAGGATGCCTCGGCTAAGATCGATAACGTGCCGAAGAGGGTCGTTACCGAGCCTAAAACACTCGGTACCGATGTTCCAATGCTCGTCACCGACCCCAACTCAAGTAAGTTCTCTATACCGAGCCACTCCCTTAGTCCCAAGCTCGATACCGACCCCACTAGGGTCGGTACCAATGATGAGGTATTTTTCAGTCGTTTACCTATCAAAGAATCCTAACTTAACCAATCTGAGTAGAATGGTAAGCAAGGGTCGATCCCACAAGGACTCGTGTATTTGTGTTATTACTTGGATGCCAAGTAACCATAGAAGGGGTTTTTAGAGTGAATATTCTAAACTACTATGCAAATTAAAAGTAAATATGATTGTAAATATATGAGAGATAAGTGTTCAACTAGTTAAATCCATTATATATATGCTTATTGATCATTGATTCTCTTGATTTTCAATTCACTTGAACAATCAATTGTGGATTATACTCCTACTAAGGATTATGATTCAAACTTCAATTCTAGTTGAAAGAACTAACAGTCTAAACAACCCTAATCATTTAACAACCTAAAACAACGTCTAGATTCAATTAAATGGCAGCTTTACGAGTCAAGTTATCAATAGAAACAAATACTTAGAGCAAACAGACATCTAAGTTGTTTGTGGATTTATTCCCTTCTACAACTGATAGCATGAACGAGTCAAAACAATTATAGATGCTACTTTAACTAATCAATCCCGAATGGGCATTAATCGGATTAGTTGTAAATTAACCTAGAAATTCTATTAGGTGATCAAGCTAACAAAACCCTAGAAAAACATTGATTCAATTAAGCACAAGGAATAAAACCTATTCAAGTTGTTCAGAATCAATCAAACCTCACAATGGTATGCAATCTATGATTTCAATAACGAGTCAAACACAAAGAAATTAGCAATGCATAATTAAATTAAAAGCAAACTTACAAGAGGTTCAAAGTTGCTCTCTTGAGAGAAAAACCTAGACTCCAAAAGTCTGATAAAAGTTATGAAAAAGATAGACTAACAAGAGTTTTAATATGTCTCCCAAAACAATCCTCAAACCCTCCAATTAAACATAATTTCAGACAAGATAAAACCAAGCCCAAAAGTCAAGTCCAAAAGTCGTCGGCCCATGTCCGCGTGAAAGTCTGGATTGCGCGGGTTACACCTTGAATTGTGCGGCCGCGCAATTGTCAAGTCGCGCACTTGCTCTCAGTCAAAATTGCTCGGGTTAGGTCCAAAATTGCACAGTCGCGCATTTAGCATGCAACCCGCGCTTTTACCCTCGGTTCAACATTTAGGTGACACTTCAGAGGCTGTTTTGACCTACTTAGAGTTGGAATTTGGACTCGGAGTAAAAACATGAATTGTAGCTCTTTGAATTATCTTTCAAGTGATATCAAATTCAGCTTCATCCGACCACTATATCTCCCAAACCAAGCATTGCAAGATAGAGGTATCAAAACAACAACTTCAATGCATAGCCCGAGTTTAAGCATTTTTATCCCTCAAGCTCTTGGGTCTTAGCTCTTCTAATCTTCACTTGTATCACTCCAAGCTTCATCAAACTCCACCACAATCATTTAAGATCCATCCCGTCCATGCTTGTTTACCTAAAGATCTGCAAAACTGAACAAAACAAGCGCAACTACGTACCCGAAAACACTAGATCCTGGAAACTAACCTAAAACTAAGTAAGACTTATGCAAAACCAATATAAAACATGCATCTAAACTAAACCTATACGCAAGATATCAACGATCCTTCCACAGCAACAATCGATCCGATTGTCGACCAGGGAGCACCACCTCTCAAGCCCGCTTTGGCTCCGAGATTGGTGAAGTATCTCCCCTTCCCTACTAAGAAGTCTAAGGACTCAACAGGGGGCAAGTTTAAGCGTTTCGTTAAAATTTTCCAAGGCTTAAATATTTCTATATCATTCGTTGAGGCCTTAAGCAAAATGCCGGCTTACACCAAATTCTTAAAAGAAATTCTTAGCATGAAAAAGGTCGATAACAGAGCTGACAGATGAGGTTCGATCCATAGCTCTTCCAAAAAAGCTAGGTGACCCAGGGAGATTTGCTATCACTATTGGGATTAGCACCCACATATTTAAAGCTTTATGTGATCTAGGTGCCAGTGCAAGTCTTCTACCATTGTCGATTTGGTCAAAAGCCAACATGGGACCATTGGAGCCAATAAACACGCGGTTGTACATGGAAGATGGCTCATGCGTCAAGCCAACAGGATTCGTTGATGACTTTCCGGTACAAGTGGGCAAATTCTTTGTTCCCAATGATTTTATAGTCATGGAAATGCCCGAAGATCCGGTGGTGCCTATCATCTTAGGGAGACCATTCCTTGCCACAACCGCTGCCATAATTGACGTTAGGAGGGGACTCCTAACATTTAAAATTGGGGATGAGATAGTGGAATTTTGGTTTAATCCTACAATGAAGGAGACAATTAAAAGTGTAGTTAAGATGCTCTACACCCACAATGATTTCATTGAATGTGGGGACCCTATTAAAAGGCTTTTGGAAAGAGATACACTCTCAGGCCGAAGATGGGCCGAGATAGTTCCTGCAGTCTCGGTACTGAGCATATCTACCTCGGTACTGAGTCTCCTGGCAGACGAAGACAACTCGGTACCGACCCCCTTTGCATCCGTACCGAGCCTTTCAACCGAGGATGAAGAGATCTCGGTGTTTGATTACCTTGAAGAAGTCTTGAAGACGGAACCCGAAGAGCCCATTCTTATTCTAGCTGAGACTTCTCCAACGCTCAAGCCCCTTCCAAACTCTCTCAAGTATGAATTTCTTGGTCCTAACTCTACTTTTCCTGTCATCATCAATACTAAACTAAACGGTAAGTGTTGGGACGTTGTTGGGACCTCTGGTTCTAAACAACGGATCAACGATTTAATTCTCTTAAGTTTTGATAATGACAAACACCATACATAGGGAACTAATGTGGTTTGTTCAAGTATTTCTAAGGAACACAGGTACAACCAAGAACTCTTATGAATGACCAAAAGGCAATGCAGGCCACAATGAAGAGTTTCCATCAAGGGAACTCTGAAGAGGAAAGTTCCCATGAAATGGGAACTCCTAGAAACAATCAAGAGAACACAAGCTTATAACGATGAAGAGTTTCCATCAAGGGAACTCTGAAGAGGTCAGTTCCCATGACATGGGAACTCACATGTGAGGACAACGACCGTTCAGCGCAGATCGCGGGATTCTGTCTCAGACAGCCCGAGGGAACAGTCTGAGGATCAGACTGTCACGTTTCATCCAACGGTCCGATTGATCCAAGAAGTTGACCTAGTTCAAACCAAAGTCACATGTGAAGAAAGTACAACTTGGGCATCAAGCAAAGGGCATTTTGGACACAAATGAAAGATGCGACTGCCCAAGCTCAATGGACTATAAAGCCAAATGAATAGTACTCGGTCTGAGTACTTCTCCCAGAACTCACAAATACCCACACCAGAGAAAAGAAAGAAAAGGAAGAGGAGTCCCCGCCGGCGAGTGTGTGATCTCGACGACGGTGAAGCTGAAGTTCCCAGGAGCAAGGGAACTAAGAAGTCAGCGTAAGGTTTGAGTTACTTGTGTTTTGCTGTTGTGAGCTTAGGAACTCAGTTGAGAGGATTTACTAGTGTTGCTAGAGTTAGGAAGAACTTGTAGGAACAAAGAAGTGTAAATCCGGCTGTGTAACTAAGGAACAAAGCAATTAATATAAGTACGTCATTCAAAATCCTCCAAGAGGAGGTAGAGGTTTACCCATACAACTAGTTGGTTGTAGTGGGGTTCCTCTATAAAGGAACTGTGCCTTTTACTGTTTTTATCACTTGCGATTATTTACTTCCGCTGCCTTGGGAACAGCTTAATTGCCAGTTCCCAAGCTCACTGCTCACCGTTTACGATCCAACAATTGGTATCAGAGCTTGCGCTCTAGATTTGTGTTAGCATCGCAGGTATCAAATGGCTCAGGAACTTACTCAGGTGGGGAACAATACTAGTAAGCCGCCAAGGCTTATTACGGGAAGATTTGAAAGCTGGCAACGCAACATGAAGGATTGGATGCGTGGCCAAGACTACCAAGCCTGGTGTGTCATCGAGAGAGGGAACTTCGAAATCGATCCAGCTATAGTCAACGACCTCTCAAAGTGGGGACCCAACGAGTACAAGTGCATGGAGGCAAACTACAAAGCCAAACAGTACCTAAAGAGTTCCATGTGCGTACAAGATTGTGACAGGGTTGCAAACCTTGACACAGCTAAGGAAATGTGGGAGGCCATCCAACAAATGCACGTTGGGAACTCAGATCTCAGAGAAGATCTTCAGATGAATGCAAAAAGGGAGTTCTACAACTTCCAAATGGAAATGGGAGAGTCGGTCGATAGCTACCAATCCCGATTTGAAGGACTTTGCACTAAAATGGAGGGATTGGGGATCACAAAAGAAGAAATCACCCACAAAATGAAGGTCCAACAGCTCTTCAATGGATTGACTGGAGAATGGGAAAACGAGAGAACAATGTTCATGGAAAATCCAGAAAATTGAACACTTATGCTCCATCAAGTGTTTGGAAAGCTAGTGGGACACGAGAAGAGAAAGATCGACGATAAGGAACAAACTCGAGCTCATCGAGGGATCGCACTCAAGATCGAAAAAATGCTCAAATCAACCCAAGAACAACATGAAGACTCTGAAGAAGAAGAGGATGAGGAGCTAGTTCTAGTAACAAAGGCTCTTCGAAATTTCTACAAAGGGAAGTCTCAACGGAACAGTGGGAACTGGGGAAAGGGACAAAGTTCCCAAAGAAAGCCCACAGAAAAGGATCTCTCAGATGTGACCTGCTACAAGTGCAATAGGAAAGGACATTTTGCGAAGGAATGCCCACAAGGAACTGATGGCAGGAAGCAAGGAAAGAAGGCCTATATCGCTACCTGGAGCGATGATGAAGATGAAGATCCCGAGTCATGGGCACTCCCAGACATGTGTGGCATGGCCATAGGAGAAACCACTGGGGAACAACCCAGTGAGGTAACCACTGAAACTGTTCTTGATTCTTTGAGTAACTATGAAAAACCTGAGTTGTTGAAAATTCTTTCAAGTCTTGTCAAAGATAACATAAAACTGCAAAACAAGTTGGAAAAACAGGAGCACATAAATTCTCAATTAGTTGGTCTTGAGCCCTGTCCCAACTGCATATCCCTTCTAGAAAAACTCAAGTCCCATGTGTCTCACATTGTAGATCTAGAAAGAGAAATCAAAACTCTAGAGAAAGATGAGAACACCCTCTTGCAAAACCTGAGTAAGACTCCCGAACATCTTGAAGCCTCTAGTTCCCAAATTAAGTTTGTCCCAGCCAGACATGGCATAGGATACAAAGGTGAGTGCTCCAAGAACGGAAAGTCACCCCTGAGCGAACATGAGATCCATGAGTGTAGGGCTTTAGAACTCCAGTGCGAGAAATAGAAAAATGCTCATCTCGAGGAGAAAATCAGGGTCCTAGAGAGTGGAAACAATGGTGAGAAAGACTACTATACTGGGAACTCCGAACATAGAATCTATGTCAAAATTGCTAAGGGAAATGGGTCTCGGGTGTACAACAAAGAAACCATGGATAGGAACCGTATCCAGAGACCACACACAAAATACTACCTGGGAGAATACTATAAGACGTGTTGGCACTGTGGTGCTCATGGGCACTACAAGGATGCATGTCCCAAGAAGAGAGCCCAAACCCCTAGACGCCATGAGTTCCCAAACAAACAAAAACGTCATGCTCATCACCAAAGGAACTCCAACTCTCAAAATTCCAAAGACATCAACATTTCTGACTATATCTTGAATGAAAATGTTTTCCCTTGCAAGGGACCTGGCAAGAGTCATCTTGCCTGGGTCTCAAAACACTAACTTTTCCTTGTAGGTGGCAGTGAGAGGGAACAGTACATGGTTCATAGATATTGGATGCTCGAACCATATGACAGGAAACAAGGATATCCTCATCTCACTCCACACTCATGCCGAAGGAGGCCATGTCTCATTTGGCAACAAAAACAAGGGAGAAGTTATTGGAAAAGGAGAAGTGTTGCTCAATAGATCTATCAAAGTTAGCAACGTAAATCTGGTAAAGGATCTGGGATACAATCTGTTGAGTGTCTCCCAGATGTGTGATCAAGGGAACAACATCGTAACTTTCGACTCAGATGAATGTCTCGTCATCAACAAGAAGACCAACAAAGTAATTCTGAGAGGAAGAAGATACAACAATGTGTATGTGGTGGATACCAACTTTGAACCACCAATGAAGCTGTGTCTTGCGAGTTCCCAAGATGACACGGAACTCTGGCATCGAAGACTGGGACATGCTGGTGTAAATCAAATCCTGAAGCTTTACCTACAGGATCTGGTCATTGGTCTTCCACGGATCAATCTCGAAGGAGTCAAAATGTGTGAAGCATGTGTTCGAGGGAAACAGACCAGGACCTCCTTCAAACCTAAGAAGGTGGTAAGCACAACCAGGTCCCTGGAGTTAATTCACATGGATCTCTGTGGTCCCATGAGAACAGCTAGCTACGGTGGAAAAAGGTACATGTATGTTTTAATTGATGATTTTTCAATATTTACCTGGGTTATTTTCTTGAAGGCAAAATCACAAGCGTTTGAAGAATTTGAGCCCTTCATCAAAAGAACAGAAGTAAGCTTGGGGCTGAAACTAAAAGCAATCAGATCTGATCACGGAACTGAGTTTCAAAACTTGGAGTTCCTAAACTTCTGTGAGCAAAATGGGATCTCTCACAACTTTTCAGCTCCTCGCACTCCTCAGCAAAATGGAGTGGTCGAGAGAAAGAACAGAACTCTGGAGGACATGGCTAGAACCATGATGATTGAAAGTGGAGTTCCTGAGTACTTCTGGACTGAAGCCATTTCCACAGCTACATACATCCTGAACCGAGCCATGACAAGGCCCCTGATCAACAAGACGTCCTATGAGCTCATCAAAGGGAGAAAACCAAACATCTCACACTTGAGAACATTTGGTTGCACATGCTTTGTTCACAACAACGGCAAAGACAATCTTGGCAAATTCGACCCCAGAAGCGACTAAGGGATCTTCCTGGGATACTCATCACAAAGCAAGGCTTACAGGGTCTACAATAAAAGAACCAAGAAGATAGAGGAAAGCATTCATGTCGTCTTCAATGAAAAGTCTGTAAAGATGGGAACCGAGACCCAAGGGAAGGGAACTCTGTTCAAACTAGTCAGACATGAAGACGATGATGATGACGAGGATGAGCCAAGGAAAAGGGATGAAGACTATCCAAGTGACGGTTGATCATATGACCCACCCTAAGCTAGACATGAAGACGATGCAAGGATGAGGTGGAGTGTGACATTTTCCCGATTACCTCTTGTCATCTACTATTGGGACGCCCTTGGCAATTTGACAAGAAAGCGATCCATGATGGAATATCCAACGAATACCACTTCCAAATGGAGGGAAAGAAGGTGATTTTGCACCCGATGTCTTCCCGTGAGATAATGTTGGATTACGCAGCCAAGGAGCAAAGGAAGAAGCTTGCTCAACGAGAGGAAAATAAGGACAAGAATATAGCCAAAGGGGGGCCCTCTACTCCCCTATTTTTGGTCAACCCGAAAGAGGAAAGTGAAACTTCCTTCTCGGATAAATCTGCACCACCTTGGAAAAAATGGTGTAACTTACAACTCAGTGGTCGAATGATGCTCAAATTTGGAGGAAATGAAGTAGACGCCTTAAGCTCAATCTGGAATTTGGAATCTCTAAATTTGGAGCTCGGAGCTAAGAGAACGACCTTGAACAGTTTAGAGTTGAAAACTGTCCCAAGCTACGATGTGCATGCCATTCGGGGAAGTAACACTTCTTCCTTACTTTTATCTCAAAACTTGACATCTTGGCTGAATTACTCTCATATTTTGGATAGCTTTGTCATGTACCATACCAATAGGATTGCAAAGAAAAGTGGCATAGCTTGTGCTTATATTTTGTCATATCATGTTGTGCTTGGAAAGGAGGTTTGTGTGTTGACCTTTTTTGTAGGTCAGCTGGGTTCGTGGACGCACCCTTTTGAAGGGGATAAGACTTCCTTCCAACAAAGATTGATGAGTGACATAGAACAACCAAAAAGAGAGATTCTTTTCCATGAATTGGAACAACTCATCACCGTCAAGTGTCCGATAAAACTGATGCACATATTGCAAGAAGAGGAGGAAGTTGTGGAATCATCTCCTAAAATCAAGTGTCGTCCTACCATCACTCCTAGCTCCATGAACTCGTTGGCTAAACCATGTATGGATGTGTTTCCTATGATTCCTTCAAGTTTTCCCTTCTTGCTCCATGAGGAGGACGAGGCTGTTTTAGTCACTCCAAGCGGTGATTACATTCCTTTTCTTGTGGAGGCCAAGAAAGATGTCTTTGTCATGGAGAATGCCACACCAAGGGAGATAGAAGCCCTACCTCCATTGTTGAGCTCACAGGGTGATATGAGTGCACTTCTCAGGGAAGTTTCTTGCACTCCTCTTTTCTATATTTATGACTACGTGTTGGTTGTGTCACATGCATTTGATCAAATAATTTCAGTTTTCTTTCATGCATTTGTGACATCTAGTACTAAGTACTCTTGCTTCCATTTTAGTTCTCTTGCCCAATACATGTCATCTAGGATGCATATAGGTTATAGAATTCCATTGATGCCTACTTACACTCAATCTCTTCATTGCTTTATTATGAGATGTACCCGTAAGAATAGGAAGAGAAGTGGTGTAGCTAGTGCATACTTTCTGGCCTATCATATTGAGATTGGAAATGTTATTCTTAACTTGACTTCTATAGAGTGTACTTGCTTGTGCGTCCTTCGATGTGTCCTTTGTTTTACAGGCTTGATAGATTCGAGGACGAATCCTTTTAAAGGGGAGGAGGATGATGTGATTCCATCTATCGAGTCATGGCCCCACAGTACCGTGCATATTGGGGCGCCGTTGCACACGCTGATTTCCGACCTTGGCGCGCCTTGGCCTTTGATGAATGGTACCACTTCTTCAGGCACTTTTAAAGGGACTATGCTCCATGATTTGAGTGAAGATCTCAGCCCTAAAGACAAGTTCAATTTGCACGACAAAGGAGGGTCTTTACTTGGACAAATATCCAAGGCCGGTGTCCGAGGCGCTAAGAAGCCAAGTCAAGGTACCACGCCCTATCTTTGGCGCATCACTCGAGCACATGCTAGGGAAATGCTTGACAAGATCAAGAAGGAGCTCATGGCTCATAAGTTGGACTTTGGTTAGCAAAGGTGAAAGTTGGAGTCTTATGATACATCATGGTTCGATAAGTGACAACTTAACGGTTAAGGACGATTAATGTGCTCTCGGTTTTTATGGGTTGTTTTTGTAATTTTGTTTAAATGAGGGGGCTGATTTTGTGAGGCTTGTTATCTAGGTTATATGGTCGTCCATCCCCCTCCTCCCTTGAGAGACTTGGACGAAATTTGCTTCTCTTTTCCTTGCATTTTCAATTCGAAGTTCTTGTTTTGTTTCGTTCAATTCTCGTTGTTCAATTGTTGGTGAGTCATATCCGACAATTTCGAGCATCCTAGTTTTTTTGAGAGCTTGGTGAGTCATATCCAAGTTATCAAGCATCCATATCCCCTTGTTCTCTCCATTTCGAACCATCATCCATCTCGGAGGTTTCTGCACCATCTCAGTAAATTCGACATAACTTTCAATCCGCTCATCATCTCGGTCTCATATTTTGAGGACTTCAACTAGACTCATAGATCTAACTTCTCGAGTTGGAATCACTCAATTTCGAGTTCGGACGAGGAACATCCAGCCAGTTGAAGACGGGTCAGTTGCGTGGTGTTTGTTGTCGGAATTCCTTGGATTCTCGTGGCGATCTCTTTGCACCATCATCCCCTCCATCGATCCGGCCATCAAGAACTCCACCAATTCGAGAGGAACAAAGTCTGGAAGCTAGTTCCTAGGCCCAAAAACAAGAACATCATAGGAACTCGATGGGTCTTTAGGAACAAGCTCGATGATACTGGGGCTGTAGCAAGGAACAAGGCTAGGTTGGTGGCACGAGGATACAGGCAAGAGGAAGGAATTGACTACGATGAGACCTTCGCGCCGGTTGCCAGGATCGAGGCCATCAGACTCCTAATCGCCTATGCCGCTCACAAGGGATTCATGCTTTATCAAATTAATGTGAAAACAGCCTTCCTTAATGGACATTTCAAGGAAGAAGTGTATGTAGCCCAACCTCCAGGATTCGAAGATGAGAAACTACCCAACCATGTCTATTTCCTGGAGAGGGCCCTTTACGGACTCAAACAATCTCCCCGAGCTTGGTATGACAGGTTTGCTCAATTCCTCTTGTCCCATGGGTACCTTCGTGGTTCCATAGACAAGACTTTGTTTATAACGAAAGAGTCTAAAGACATTTTGATTGTGCAAGTATGTGTTGATGACATTGTGTTTGGAGCAACTAGAGAAACTCTTGTAGAGAAGTTTAAGGACCTCATGAGTAGTGAGTTTGAAATGAGTCTCATTGGGGAAGTCACGTTCTTCCTGGGACTTCAAATATCCCAAACCAAGGAGGGAACAAAGATTCATCAACAGAAATACATCAAGGAAATGCTCGTGAAGTATGGGATGGAACACTCCAAGCTCATCGACACTCCCATCTCACCAAATTCAAGGCTCAATACGGATGAAACAGGTATTAGTGTGGACCAAAAGAACTATCGAGGTATATTCGGGTCCCTTCTCTACTTAACAGCTAGTAGACCTGATATCATGTTCTCCGTATGTCTTTGTGCTCGTTTTCAAGCTAACCCCAAGGAATCACACCTGAAAGAGGTGAAGAGAATTTTCAGGTATCTCAAAGGGAACGATAACTTGTGCCTTTGGTATCCAAGGAACAGTTCCCTTGAGCTCATTGCATACACAGATGCAGATTTTGTAGGGCACTTGGTTGACAGAAAGAGCACATCAGGAATGGCCCAGTTCCTAGGGTCATGCTTAGTCTCGTGGGGATCTAAAAAGCAAAACTCAGTGGCACTCTCCACAGCTGAAGCCGAATATGTGGCTGTCGCATCATGCTGTTCCCAAGTTCTATGGCTTAAGTCACAACTCCAGGATTACGGTATGTCTTTTGGCCCAGTTCCCATACTCTGTGATAACACTAGTGCCATAAACATTTCCAAAAATCCTGTGCATCATTCTAGAACTAAGCATATCGACATAAGGCATCACTTTCTACGTGACAATGTTGAAAATGGGAACATCTCGATGGAACACTGTAGAACTGAAGAGCAAATTGCGGACATTCTTACCAAAGCTTTAGACAGACGTCCCTACCAGCGTTTTCGAATGCTTCTAGGGATGATAACTCTAAACTAAACAAGTCCCTGTTTGTCTCTCTCTCAATGCCTGACTAGTTTATATAAGATTGCATGATAGGGAACTTGGATTTATTGCTTTCACTATGCCATGATTACTAGTCTAGAGAAAAATGTGTACAAAGGAACTCTATTTCTTTTGGCCCAAAATGATCAACCAGAGTTCCCTTTATCTCTCTTTACAAGCCACCGTGACGGTTGATCATATGACCCACCCTAAGCTAGGGACCAAACAAATGCTTCTCATGAGCCAACATATTTCCTTTATCGAGTTGCAAATTGTCTGGTTCCCTTTGAGTTCCCTAGCCCCACAAAAGGATGAGTGTGAAGTTCCCTTAACCACTTCACTCTCCCTGACCTTGAAAAGATCATGGGAACTGATGCATCTACTAAGGGAACGCTGACTAATCTTCAAAGAAAAACCGTCACTTGGGAAGCGGACTTTTGTGTCAGAGGCTCTGAAGCGTTAAAGGCCAAGTATTCAAAATTTGAAAAGGACTTCCCAAGAGATCGTGACGCGTGTCCAGAGGCGTGCTCGAGAAGTTGAAACGACGCCCCACGTTCATTGGGCAACGGTTATCGAGGTTAATCCACTTCCCTTTCTACCCTCCACTTCCTCTCTCCTTTAAAACCCCTCTTTGCTATTTTTGGACCCTTTATTCCATCTTACATCTCTGTCATTCGTCTTCCCCAAATCCCTTTCACTCTCTTTTCAAGAAACCTCCAAAACCTCCCAATTCCTTACAAAAATGGCCCCTCTACACACTTTCGCCCAGATCAAAGAGTGGGTGCTTGACAATCCCCGAATCCTCTTCATTTCTCAATTACGAGAGATCGAAAAAGAGCAAGACCCCGTCATGAAGGACGTACTAATCCAAGGGCTCTACAACCAAGTAAGCTCCTTCTTGCCCCCTCCTCCTCCTCCGGCCGACGAAACTGTCTCCTGGACCTCTTCCTCTTCCGAATCTCTTCCTCTCCCTCCTTCCAACACCAACACCTCCTCCGGAGTTGTCATCGTTGACAACTTCGGAGACGCTCTCCCCTCAATCAATGAAAACCCCACAAATCCAAACACCGCCATTCATCCAAACGTCGTCACTCATCAAAAGATCCCTCAAAACCCAAAAAATCCAAACACTCCCACGACCCCTCCAAATCCAAAAAGCGTAAACTCTGAGGCCTCTGAATTCTCGGAGCCTAGAAAGAAGCCCTTCTACAAGTTTGAGGAATACCTGAACTGCTCCAAGGAGAGTTCATGTGCTCCCAAACCCCCTTTCCCTTTTCCTTCCGATGATGGGACCTCCGAACCCCAGAGTCTACTCCCCTCTTTCTCATCCATCCCTCCTCTTCAAATCGAGGGACCTCCCAAACCTCCTCCCACAAAACGCCCAACTCCCCCTCCACCACCTCCCTCAGTTCCCACTTCCAAGGGCACTCTCACAAAACAATCGACTCCTCCTCCACCGCCTTCTCCAGTTCCCACCACGATGGGAATTCCACCTCCCCAACCTTCTTCCCTTCCTCCCGTCCCTATAACTACGGGATCTCCAACTCCTCCTCCCTCTTCACCAAAACACATCTCCACCACTCCCATTTCTACTTCGGAGATCTCTACTCCGCAAGTCACCAGATCCCTTCCTCCCCCTTCCACTCAACTAACCACCCCTCTTCCTTCTTCTCCTCTCCCCTCTTCCATCACATCTCCCACCACCACCAAACTCCCCTCTCCCTCACCATCCAAAATTACCGTCGCTCTCACCTCAGACGACGACGATCTTCCTCTCTTAGTGGTCATCGGCAAAATGACCAAGGACCCTCCTCCAATCATCATGGGAACTCTGGAGGAGGAAGCCCAGCTCAAGGCAATCGAGGAAGAGCTAAATCGAGGCCCCTCTGAGCACACAGTCTCCCAAGGGACAAAGTCTCGAGAAAAGGTGGCTCCTGAAGAGACCACGAAGAGAAGGGACCTCGCACCAGCTGGAGGTGCTGAGGCAACAATGAGTCATCCTGAAGATGACGCGGAGGGCTCAAGCTCGAGCTCCTCCGAGGAAGAAGGGACCTCCCAAGATGAGGTCGAAGAAGAAGAAGAAGCTCCAGCTGCTAAGGAGCCAGCACGGATCCCAACACCTGGACACCAAATGGTGGTGTCCACGAGTTCCCAACCACCAAGGGATCGCGTGCTTATGATTGAAGCAGCTGCACCCCCTCAGCCGAAAGGACATCGCACGGTCTCTAGGGGGAATACGTCCAGAAGCACATCAAGGAAAGGGAAGGGGACCTCCTCCACCAAGCACCATGTGGATGAGCGCAGGAAGCTCCTTCCTCCACTCATTGTTTCAGAAGACGTGCTGACTGAAAATGGCCTAGGGGAACTGTGGGACTTGATCAAGGCTCAGGGCTGGGAGAGACTCTGCCAAGAGACTGTGAGCGTAGATCCCTCACAAGTGCGTCAGTTCTACAACAACTTCACAATCACCAATGACTGCACTCAGGGAACTCTCTCCCATGAAGGCGACGAGTTTATTTTTATAACGTCGACAATCCGCCTTCAACTCTAGGTCCCTGGTCAAGGGCTTAGCGAGGTGCCCAGCAAGCTCTGGGGCGACTTCAATAGCGTCGAGGTGTGCAACACAATCTTTGAGGGTCGGGTTCCCTCTAAAATCCTCTCGACGCATCATCTGTCCTTGGTTGCCAAGCTCGCTCACCAATTCATCATCAACGTGGTGATCCCACGTCAAGAGAAGCGTTTGGTCATCAACATCCCAGATGCCATCATCCTCTACCACTTCCTCCTCAAGAAGCCCATAAATCTTCCCAGAATAATCCTTGGGCACATGGAGAAGTGCATGGCTTCCAAGTCCCACTCCCTTCCCTACTCCGGGCTGATCAAGAAGCTCCTACAAAAAGAGGGTCTTTACGACGTCTCTAAAGACGAAATCGAGCTTGGAAGGGAACTGGACATTACATTTGCCCAGAAGATGAGGCACTCGGAGCCTGTAGAGGAGGTGGCTCCACTAGAGTCTGGTACACAAGAGGGGAACTCTCCAGTGTTGCTCCACATTGCCAACACCCTCGACCAGATTGCTAGGGACCAAGCAGCGTTGGCCAGAGGACAAGAAAAGCTTACACAAGTCCTTACGCGCCTCTGTGACGCCCTGTTCCCTCAGAACCCATGATCTCTCCTTTCCTGTTCCCTTAATCCAAAACTGACCACAAATTGTACTTGGGTTCCCATTGTACATATTATCTTAAGTAATGAAATGGTCTTTATTTTGATTGCGTGTTCCTTTCTTTCCTATTATTGCTTTGCTTGTTTTCGATGATGTCAAAAGGGGGAAAGACAAAAAATGCGAGATGAGTTAAAAGTTTAAGCTATCACAGACCACGCATAAGCTAAGGGGGAACAATTGCATATAAAGCTTAATAGGAACTATGTGTCTCACCAGAAGTGGTTCCCAAAATCTAAGTGTTTCACTGAAAGTGACTTCCTGAAATCATACTTAGGAACTCATCAGCATATCATTCATTGAAATACCTGCATAATTTGTGATGGGTTTGTCATCATCAAAAAGGGGGAAATTGTTGGGACGTTGTTGGGACCTCTGGTTCTAAACAACGGATCAACGATTTAATTCTCTTAAGTTTTGATAATGACAAACACCATACATAGGGAACTAATGTGGTTTGTTCAAGTATTTCTAAGGAACACAGGTACATCCAAGAACTCTTATGAATGACCAAAAGGCAATGCAGGCCACAATGAAGAGTTTCCATCAAGGGAACTCTGAAGAGGAAAGTTCCTATGAAATGGGAACTCCCAGAAACAATCAAGAGAACACAAGCTTACAACGATGAAGAGTTTCCATCAAGGGAACTCTGAAGAGGTCAGTTCCCATGACATGGGAACTCACATGTGAGGACAACGACCGTTCAGCGCAGATCGCGGGATTCTGTCTCAGACAGCCCGAGGGAACAGTCTGAGGATCAGACTGTCACGTTTCATCCAACGGTCCGATTGATCCAAGAAGTTGACCTAGTTCAAACCAAAGTCACATGTGAAGAAAGTACAACTTGGGCATCAAGCAAAGGGCATTTTGGATACAAATGAAAGATGCGACTGCCCAAGCTCAATGGACTATAAAGCCAAATGAATAGTACTCGATCTGAGTACTTCTCCCAGAACTCACAAATACCCACACCAGAGAAAAGAAAGAAAAGGAAGAGGAGTCCCCGTCGGCGAGTGTGTGATCTCGACGACGGTGAAGCTGAAGTTCCCAGGAGCAAGGGAACTAAGAAGTCAGCGTAAGGTTTGAGTTACTTGTGTTTTGCTGTTGTGAGCTTAGGAACTCAGTTGAGAGGATTTACTAGTGTTGCTAGAGTTAGGAAGAACTTGTAGGAACAAAGAAGTGTAAATCCGGCTGTGTAACTAAGGAACAAAGCAATTAATATAAGTAAGTCATTCAAAATCCTCCAAGAGGAGGTAGAGGTTTACCCATACAACTAGTTGGTTGTAGTGGGGTTCCTCTATAAAGGAACTGTGCCTTTTACTGTTTTTATCACTTGCGATTATTTACTTCCGCTGCCTTGGGAACAACTTAATTGCCAGTTCCCAAGCTCACTGCTCACCGTTTACGATCCAACAATGAGGAAGTAGAGAAGCTTCTTTCTGTGCTTAGGACATAAAGAAAAGCTATAGGATATTCCCTAGATGATATAACGGACATATCCCCCTCACTTTTCATGCATTGGATTTACATGGAGGATAATCATAAACCCACCATAAAGCATCAACGTAGGTTAAATCCTAATATGAAAGAGGTGGTTAAAAAGGAAATCATTAAACTACTTGATGTTGGGATCATATTTCCTATATCGGACAACCAATGGGTTAGTCCGGTCCATGTAGTCCCTAAAAAAGGAGGAATGATTGTTATTGAAAATGAAAAGGGATAGCTAATTTCCACTAGGACCACTACTAGTTGGAGGATCTGCATTGATTATAGGAAGCTCAATAGTGCTACTAGAAAAGATCATTTTCCACTTCCTTTTATTGATCAAGTATTGGAACGCTTAGCCCAACATGGTTATTTCTGTTATTTAGACAGCTATACCGGATTTTGGCAGATTCACATTCATCTTGATGATCAGGAGAAGACTACCTTTACATGTCCCTATGGGACTTTTACGTATAAGAGAATGCCATTCAGGCTTTGTAATGCCCCTACCACCTTCCAAAGGTGCATGATGGCTATTTTTTCTGACTTGATAGAGGACATTATTGTAGAGGTCTTTATGGATGATTTTTCTGTGTATGGTTCTTCCTTTGATACTTGTCTTACTAATCTTGCATGCGTACTTAAAAGATGTGAAGAAACCAACGTTGTGCTTAATTGGTGAAAATGTCATTTTATGGTTCAAGAGGGAATTGTACTAGGACACCTCGTCTCAAAAAGAGGGATACAAGTAGACAAAACTAAAATTGAGCTTATTGAAAAACTACCTCCTCCCTTTTCTGTCAAAGACGTTAGGTGTTTTCTAGTGCATGTTGGCTTTTACAGACGCTTTATCCAAGATATTTATAAGATAGATAAACCACTGACTAACCTACTAATGAAAGATGTAGTGTTTGAGCTGTCTCCAAATTGTCTTGAAACATTTTACAGGTTAAGAGAAGCCCTTGTTTCAGCCCCTATTATCCAGTCCCCGGATTGGACTTTGCCCTTTGAGATTATGTGTGACACCAGTGATTATGCTGTTGGCACAGTTCTAGGACAACGGAAGGACACGAAGCTCCATGCCATCTACTATGCAAGTAAGACGCTTGATGAGGCGCAGAATAAGTATACTACGACGGAGAAGTAATTCCTCGTTGTAGTATTTGCTTTCGAAAAATTCCGCTCCTATCTTGTTGGTTCAAAACTGATAGTTTATACTAACCATGAGGTTGTTAGACATCTAATAGCAAAAAAGGATGCCAAGCCTTGGCTACTCTGTTGGATGCTCTTATTGCAAGAATTTGATCATGAGATCAGAGATAAAAAAGGAGCAGAAAACTTGGTGGCGGATAATTTATCCAGGTTGCTAGTTGAACACATCACCAAATCCAACAACGCAATGCCAATCAACGACTCCAGACCGGACGAATACCTCATGCTTAACGAGGTAGAAAATGACAGAAACCTCGTTACCGAACCCACCAAGGTCGGTACCGATCCATCACCGAAGCTGGAGGGTGTAAATCAAATTGGCACCGAATCAGGGCGCATCGATCCCATAATTGATAAACTCTATACCGAGCCACAAGAGGTCGTTACTGATGGGAATACATCAGCTTCAAGGTCGACAACGACCCAACCTGAATCGATAACGACCCAGTCAGGTACATTTTCACAACCTGAACTCGTTTCTTTTAATTCAAATCCTTCTTCATCTCTTGCTTCTACTTCTTTTCACTCAATCAATGCTATTAGAGTGTCGAAAGCCCCTTGGTTTGCGGATTTTGCTAATTACATTGTAGGAGGAATAATTCCCGAAGGACTAACTCTGCAAAAGAAAAAGAAGTTTCTCCATGATGTTAAACACAACTATTGGGATGAACCTTACTTGTTCAAGCAAGGAAGTGATCACCTCTTTAGGCGCTGTATCCTAGAAGAAAAGATAAAATGTGTGATCCGTAAATGTCACATACTTCCTACAGGTGGCCATGCGAAAGGATTCAAAACCACGGTGAAAATTCTTCAAAGTGGTCTCTATTGGCCAACTATTTTCAGGGATGTATAAGATTTTGTGACAGCATGTGATGAATGCCAACGCTCTGGCAACATCACTTAGAGACATGAGAATCCGCTGACAGGGATACTAGAGGTCGATTTATTCGACGTATAGGGCATAGAATTTATGGGACCTTCCGTTTCATCGGGCCCCTACAAGTATATCCTGGTTGTGGTTGATTATGTCTCTAAGTGGGTGGAGGTCGTTGCTACAAGGACCAATGATGCTAAAACTGTGGCTAAATTTATTAAGGCTAACATTTTTCCCAAGTTTGGTGTACCAAGGGTCCTCATTAGTGATGGTGGATCACATTTCATAGAGCGGAGTTTTGAAGCACTTCTGGCCAAGTATGGGGTATCACATCGGGTGGAAACACCATATCATCCCCAAACTAGTGGCCAAGTTGAAGTTTCAAACAAGCAAATCAAGAGCATATTAGAAAAGACGGTTTCCCGCTCAAGGAAGGATTGGTCATCTAAACTAGATGGCACTCTATGGGCTTACAAGACGGCGTATAAGACACCCCTACGCACCACTCCTTACAATTTAGTGTATGGCAAGGCATGCCATTTGCCGGTCGAGATGGAGCACAAGGCATTATGGGCTCTCAAAGAGATTAATATGAACCTAGATGCAGCAAGAGCAAAAAGATTCATGGATTTGCAAGCACTAGAGAAGTTAAGGCTAAAGGCGTTCGAAAACGCCGAGATCTATAAGGAGCATATCAAACGATGGCATGATCAGAAATTGGTGCCCAAAACTTATGAAGTTGGTGACAAGGTACTTCTCTTTAACTTTAGACTCCGCTTATATCCAGGGAAGCTAAGGATGAGATGGAGTGGACCATTTGTGGTTCACCACATCTATCCTCACAGAGCAGTGGAGCTAGTCGATAAAAATGGTGCCATCTTCAAAGTCAATGGACACATATTGAAGAAGTTCTATGAGCAACCCGACTCGGGAGGAGAGATTTGGGTCACGATGGCTCTCACATCGTCGGATTAGCCAGGTAAGTTCGTCGGCTAACGACGTTAAAAGTAGCGGTTACGGGAGGCAACCCAGTTTAGTTTAGTTTCCTTTTCTTTTTATAGTTCTTTTTCTTAGCTATCTTTTGAGTTTTTTTAGTAGTATATAAATTTGCGGGATAGGATATTTTTGAGCTAACATGCCACAAAAGTCGGGCACGATAAGGTGTGGAAAAAGAGTCGCCCAGGCTCGGTACCGAGCTGTGAGGGTTGGTACCGACCTGCAATAAATCTCAGATTGAGACACGCGGGCAGGTAAGTAATTCTAACCTAAAAACTCCTCCTTCACTACTTTTCCTCCCACTCTGCCTTTGCCCAAGCCCTTCAAAAACAGTCCCAAAACCACAAATCCCACACCAATCCTCAACTAATCTCTCAAGATCTAGCCGATTTTCATCCCTATTCCACACCACGCTGTCGCACACCGTATTCGCCCTCAAAACCCACACCCCATTCGATACCGAACAACACCCCGTTTGTTCATTACCGAAGCTTCACGCCTTCGTTACCCTTGCAATCCAATACTCGTTCTTTAATTTTACAAGACTACAATATGATTTCTTGACCCTAAACTCTATTCATGAAAGTTCATGGTAATTTTGGGTAGTTTTCATATCTAGATCTTTGTGAGAATTCGACATTGCATGTCTATATTGCATCGTACTTCCTTGCCTCTATGTTGGTGATTAATCTTGTTTGATTTTCGATTCTTCATGCTCGATTTGCATTGAACTTTAATGATAGAAAAGGATGAAGTAACTTGTTCTTGATTTGCATGATTTTCACCATAATTTTTGGCAATTTTTGGCATGATTAGATAAGGGTTTGAGTAAGTATGGGGTTGCAAGTACTTGATTGTGTGTTTTTGTGTGGAATCTTGCTTGAAATTGTGTTAATTGTCGAAAATTTAGAGGTTAGATAGTCGAAACTCATGCGCAAATGTTCTCACCTATGCTCGTTACCGACCTTTGATTTTCCAGAAGTAGAGTTAAACCCAAAAACCTCGATACCGACCCTCTTGGCTTGGTACCGAGGTGGGTCGAGGCCATTTCCGAATGCAGGTAT
The DNA here is from genome assembly GCA_964016875.1 of Fallopia convolvulus. NCBI lineage: Eukaryota > Viridiplantae > Streptophyta > Magnoliopsida > Caryophyllales > Polygonaceae > Fallopia > Fallopia convolvulus. Next base: position 47,328,298 of record OZ024724.1, read on the forward strand.
GGGGTTTTTCTTGTTGGTTTGAGTGGATCTTACCTTGGATATTTATGGTGCTTTCAGGTACCAAATGGCAAGCACAAGCAGGGCCAACTCTAGGGCAGGAAAGAAGAGGAGGACCGAAAGATCTCCATCTCCTCTGAGGATGGACGAAGTCATCCTGCCAACTAGGGAGCAATTGATTATCTTTGACTTTGTCATTGAAAAGAACCACCTCACAAGATGGTTCTCAAGATCAAGTGCAAAACCCTCCGGCATCTATGAGGATGTCAAGCATGCATTTGCTATCCTCGACATGCCACATCTCCTCACAAAGGAGGATATTCCACATTATCCGGCTCTCATCGCCGAGTTCATAGACACTCTCCAAATCAGTTCAAGTCCAAGACATCGGTAGGACGGATTAGGTTTCGATTAGGCAATGCTGACCATGAGTTCAACATGGCCGAGTTCAACCATCTCCTCGACTTCCCCAACCACTCCCAAGATTTCAAGGGTCCAGATGATTTCAAGGTCACAAATACGTGGAGCTACATTTCTGGGGAAGTCAACCCAACTGCACTAACACTTCCAGGGGTGCACATCATCAACCCCATATTCAGGATTATCCTCCGAGTTTTGGGTGCAACCATTTGGCCGAAAAAGGAGCCTTCCCGGCCGTCGAGGACGGAGGTTGGATGCCTTCGAACTTTTCTCTTTGAGGACCCCGCCTCCATGAACTTGGGGTTATGAATGGTTGAAGTACATAGAGAAGCACAGGGCCACTACAAAAGAGGTTTATTGTGGCAACTTGATGAGCCTCTTGGCAATGACTCTCAATGTCGACCTCTCGCGCTACAACGCACACAGTCCCCAGAAGCTGAACACAAAGTACTAATTGTCTTCTGGTATTTTTCAGAGGATTCCAGGGGGAGTAGCCACCACGGTGCTTGGACAGAATGTGGAAATGACTCGGGACAAGCTAGAGTTGTTGCATGTGCCAAACTGGTATGAAGCTTGGACGTCTCAACCGTTTCCCTTGGCAAAAAAGCCTCAAGACGAGCCGACATTGAGTAAATGTGAGACGAGATATGATCGAGAAGGAGCTGGAATGGAAGAGGACGAGCCAGCCGCTGCGGCAGGGCTCGGTACCGATGACCCACAGGTCGGTACTGAGGCCCCAATACATCACACCAACCTCGGTATCGAGCAACCTGGCCTCGGTACCGACTACTTTGAAGCTAGCACGGAGGCGTTCCACTTCAACACCGAGCGTGTTCATCATCCTACCGAGCCATAGTCGTTCGGTGTAGTGCCTTATGCTCCTTTTGTCTAGCATGCATGGCCACTTCCAGCATCATACCCATTACCAGCTGCCGCCCCAAGCCAACTACGCTAGTTCCGATATCCCTTAATGGGCACAAGATTTGTTGTAGGACCGTAGATCGGTGTTAGTCAAGACAATCGGGAACTATTCCAGTGACAGTTCCCTTACGCAGGGAATAATGTAATACAAACTTTGAACAAGAAATTAGAGACAGGGACAAGGTTCCTTATAGAGGAACCTCTTTAGCCAACTAGCTAAAGAGTAAACCTCTACCTCCCTTGGAGGATTTTGAACACACACTATATTCTATTGATAGATCTCAGGTTCCACAATACAAAGTCAAACTTCTCTATTGTTCGCAATCCCACTCACAAACAATACTAACGACTAAGACATAGTAGTTCCTAGATCTAAGCACAACTGAATATAGATAGTGAACCTTACTCGTTCCTGTGCAGTTCCCTTTAGCACATGAACCACCTTCTTCAAGTTGACGAAGATCTTCACACAGTCTTCATCAATTGATGCTTCCTTCCTTGAACTTCTGGATTGTTATCTTCCCTGAATCTGCTCGGGCTCTCGATTTCTCTCTTTCCTTTTGTGGATCTGGTGTTCTTGTGTTTGAGAGCTCAATTTGACCTAGCGGCGTCACATTCTATTTATAGAGTTTCCATATTTATCTTTGACGCCTTTGCCCTTCTTGTCTTGGGGAGTACGACACTATTCAAAAAGACTAGCGTACTCTTTTGCATTTCTATTCATTCGGAGCTTTGGCTTGCCGCCCAAGACAATAGTGAAAAGTCTTCATTATCCTTTCATTTACTTGCCACGTATACAGGTGGCTTGACAGGGAACGTTTCCCTTGCTTTTCCTGTGAACCTGTTATCTTTCCTGAGATCACTTATACAGGGAATTAGTTCCATCTGTTTGTCATTATCAAAACTTCGATTGCTCGAATGGAGAAACCATTGTTCCAGTGTTAGTTCCCTAACACTGTGATAGAGCATATAGATGTAGTTGTTAGAGCATGTTTTTATTCTCGTTTTATGCATTTTTAGCTAGGATTTCATTCTAAGTTTAGATTAGGTTTTATTTTCGTTTAGTTCGGAATCTACGCGTCTTTGTGCGTAATTGCAGGTCAGATGGTGGGAGACGGTAGATGGAAAGTTTAAGACGGATCTCGGGACGTGTAAGGAGCATTGGAAGTGAAGACCCGAGGCAAGAATTACAAGAAAAGAGATGAAGGGACTAAACCGCGGAGCACAAGTCAAGACCGCGCCGAGAGGAAGAAGTTACTGCGGCGTCGGCGCGGGTGGTTACAAAGGGAGCGCGACCGCGCTCTGGGAAGGTGCAAACCGCGCTCAGCGGCGTTTGTGCGACGCTAATTTGGGCTTCTGCGAGTCCTAATGGGCCGACTTTATAAGTGTTTATTTGGATATTTTCGGATCTTTTAGATATTTTTAGCATGATATAAATACTTTCTCTAGGTTTTATTTTTGGATTTTATGCTATCTTTTAGAGTTTTATGCAATTTGGAGATTTGTGGGAGACAAACCTTCGTCTTTGCAATTGAAGATCAATTTGACTTTTGTAAGTTTGGTTCCTCTTTAATGTCGATTTCTAGCTAAATCTCTCATGTCCAACTAGTTAGTTGAAGTTGTATGCATGATTGTTTGTGAGATTTGAATTATTTTAGTTTGCCTTGACTAGATTGAATCTCTCTATGCTTAATTGATTAAATTCACTTAGGATTATAATAGCTTGATCACCTATATTACTTCTAGGTTGAATTACAACTAGAATAATTAAATAGACGGTGGAATTTGATTATTCATGGATGAATCCTTTGATTAAACTTAAAGACGGTGTATATTAAGGTTAATCAAAGGCGGAGAATTTAATCACAAGATTTCGTGAATAGACGGTAGAATTCATGAATATTGTTTCTATTGAATGCTTTGAACTTAATTGCATGATCAACTTGACATAGAAGGTTTTCTAGGTTAATTGGTTAAAAGGTTGTTAAAGACGGTGTATATTAACAACCACATTAAGCTTGAATTCATAAATTCACAATAGATTAGTCAAGGGAAATTGAAATAAGGATAATCGATGATCAAAACTCATGTATGCAATGGATACGAAACTAGTTGGGCGCTTTTCTCCATATTTGAATCTCAACTTATTTTATTTGCTTAGTTTTAATTAGTTTAATTTCTTAGATTTTAGCTTACAACCATAAAACCCCCCTTTCTGCTTGGTAATATTATATAAATACGAATAATCTGAGTCCTTGTGGGTTCGACCCTTGCTTCCACTATACTTAGGTTAGGAAGTTAGGAATTTTCTTTGACAGTGCTTTTATAGCGACGTAAAAGTGCTCGTCAAATTTGGCGCCGTTGCCGGGGACTCGGCTATTTATTGGTATTTATCTAGTGTTACTTTTTATTTCTTTTTGGGTGTGAACCACTTGTATGGTTCATACCCGTGCTACTAATCCATCTCTTGTTGCATTTGATTCAGAAATCGAAAGGACAATCTCTAGGTTGCGCAGGCAAGCTCGTGCGAATTCTCGAGAACTACCGTTCAATCTGGCATCTTCCTCTTCTGATTCTGATTCTGAAAGCGTTACTGAAATACCAGAGATGGCTCAGACACTGAGACAGTTAACTGGACCAGATTTGGCACAACAACCATTGGCGGTGAAGATACCTGCACTCCCTGACGGTGTCCAATTTGAACTGAAATCAGGATTGATTCACCTCCTTCCTCAATTCTATGGGAAGGCGGGTGAAGATCCCAACAAGCATTTATCGGTTTTTCATGTTGTCTGCACTAGCATGAAACCAAATGGAATCACTGATGACCAAATCAAGTTGAGAGCTTTTGCATTCTCTTTAAAGGATGCAGCGAATGATTGGCTTTACTATTTGGCTCCTGGCAGTATCGAGACTTGGGAGGAGATGAAAAAGGCTTTCCTTGAGAAATATTTCCCAGCCACAAAACTCTCGAGTATGAAAAAGAGCATTAGCAATATTGAACAGCTCCCGAATGAATCGCTTTATGAGTATTATGAGAGGTTCAAGAAGTTAATCTCAAGTTGCCCCTATCATGGCTACTCTAAGATGGATCTTGTTATGTACCTTCATGAAGGCTTACTGGATGAAGAACGCCGACATGTTAATGCTGCCTGTGGAGGGAACATCCTGAACAAGCCTCCTGAACAAGCTTTTGAACTATTTCATGAACTTTCTGAAGGCTCTCGTCAATTCAGCAAAAGAGCTTCAATGAAGGCAGCCAATTCTGTTGATGTTACAGCTTTACATGAAGATGTGAATGAGTTGAAGTCAATGTTCAGACAATTCATGTTGAAGGGATCACAACAAGTCAAGCCTTGCGGTTTCTGCTCTGATGTTACTCATAAGACGGATGCTTGTCCTACTCTTCATGTTCAAGAGGAGGAAATTAATGCACTTGGAGGCTATGGGCCAAGAAGACCAACATATGATCCTTATTCAAACTCGTACAATCCATGTTGGAAGGATCATCACAATTTGAGGTACGGAAATCAGAATCAACAGCATGCACCTCAAAACGGGCCGCCAGGTTTTAGACCTCCTTTTCAACATCAATCTCAGAATCAAGCACTGAATAAAGGCCCTTTCTCATCCAAAGATGATATGATCCGTGCTCTTACCCAGAATATGGCCATGATGCAACAAACTATGGGTCAAATTCAGCAGGATACCAAGTCAAGCATCACCAACTTGGAAAATCAAGTGAGCCAACTTGCACAGGCAATGAATAAATTTGAAGCTAAAGATTCCAACAGGTTACCCTATCAGACGGAACTCAATCCTAAACAGAATGTGAATGCAATCTCTCTCCTAGTGGTAAAGTGTTGGAAAACAAAGCCGGAAAGCCACAAACATCGCCTGATGAAGAAACCGAGGGGAGCAAAGCCTCGGACTTGGAAGTTCAACCTGAGCGCGGCCAACCCAGCCAGGGGTGCCAAACCGCGCCCCCAAGCTTGACACCGCGCCCTGAGGGATCAACATACTGCGGCCTGAGCGCGGGCAGTACCGGGCTGAGCACGACCGCGCTCCCGGAGGCTCAAACCGCGCCGACGGTGATTTCCGAAGAACCTCCAATTCTTTCGACGTCGGTTCTCAAACCTCCCCCACCTTTTCCCGAAGTCTTAAAGGAGACCCGTAAGATCGAGAACGATAAAGAGATCTTCGAAACATTTAGCAAATGTGAGGTGAATATTCCACTACTCAAGCATATCAAGAGCGTTCCCCGCTATGCTAAGTTTTTGAAGGAGTTATGTACGGTCAAGCGGAATCAAAAGCAAAAAGGGAAGCAAAAGATCAAGGTCAGTGAGCAAATCTCAGCGGTCTTCCAAAGACGATTGCCACAAAAATGCGAGGACCCAGGTATGTTCACTATCCCTTGTATCATAACTGAGAGAAAATTTGAAAAGGCCATGCTAGACTTAGGTGCTTCTATCAATGTTTTGCCTTATTCAATTTATGAGTCTCTTGAGCTAGGTCCATTGCATGCAACAACCGTAGTTATTCAATTGGCTGATAGGTCTAACGTTTACCCAAAGGGGATAATAGAAGATGTGCTTGTTATGGTTGATAAGTTGATTTTCCCTGCTGATTTTTACGTACTTGAAATGGAACACGACAAGCATGCTGCTCCAATCCTTTTAGGTAGACCATTCCTAAAAACAGCCAAAACTAAAATTGATGTGTATAGTGGCTCATTAACCATGGAGTTTGATGGGGAAAAGGTGGAATACAATATTTATGATGCTATGAAATTCCCCTATGATGTTCATTCTTTGTGTTCAATTGATGTGTTAGATACTCTTGTTCAAGATTTCTTTGACATTAATGATCATGATGAATTGCAATCTACACTTGAAAACTCTGTGGTTGATAAAGATGAAGTGGAATTTATGCTTAATGATGATATGCAAGAAATTGTAGCCGAGTTGAACGCTCACTATGAGCGACCACTCTTGCTACCGGGCTCAAAGCCCATTCCACTAACAGTGCCAAGCGAGAAGCTTGTTCCCTCTATTGTGCAGGCCCCACAGGTAGAACTCAAACAACTGCCGGACCACCTCAAGTACGCTTTTCTAGGTGATGGAGATACTCTACCGGTGATAATTTCAAACAAGCTGACTCAAGATCAAGAATACCGGTTGCTGGATGTTTTAAGGGAGCATAAATCCGCTATAGGATGGACTATTGCCGACATTAGAGGAATAAGCCCCTCTACTTGTATGCATAGAATCCTATTGGAGGATGAAGCAAAACCCTCAAGATAACCACAAAGGAGGTTGAACCCGCCTATGATGGAAGTTGTCAAGAAGGAGGTCCTGAAACTTCTTCAAGCAGGAATGATTTTTCCCATATCGGATAGCAAATGGGTAAGTCCTACTCAGGTCGTTCCTAAGAAAGGTGGAATCACGGCGAAGGAGAATCAAGATGGTGAGCTAATTCCAACAAGAATTCAAACCGGGTGGCGTGTATGCATCGATTACCGAAAGCTCAACACGGTAACCCGTAAAGACCATTTTCCTTTACCTTTTATTGACCAAATGCTTGAGCGACTTGCGGGTCGTTCCTTCTATTGTTTCTTGGATGGGTATTCAGGTTATTTTCAGATAGCAATTGCACCCGAGGATCAAGAAAAGACAACATTTACTTGCCCATTTGGCACATTCGCTTACAGAAGAATGCCATTTGGTCTATGTAATGCACCCGCCACTTTCCAAAGGTGTATGGTCAATATATTCTCTGAATACATAGAGAACTTCATTGAAGTCTTTATGGATGATTTCACAGTTCATGGAAATGATTTTGATTCTTGTTTAACTCACTTGACACTTGTGCTAAAACGTTGTGAAGAAACTAACCTTTGTCTTAATTCTGAGAAATGCCATTTTATGGTAGAACAGGGCATAGTGTTAGGTCATATAGTGTCATCTAAAAGGATTGAAGTTGTTAAGGCAAAGGTTGAAGTAATTCAATCCTTGCCTTATCCTACTAATGTTCGGGATGTACGTTCTTTTCTTGGTCATGCAAGTTCTTATCGCAGGTTCATTAAAGACTTCTCCAAGACCGCTTCACCCCTTTGTGAGCTACTCAAGAAGGATGTGACCTTTAACTTTAATGAAGCTTGTCAAAAAGCTTTTGATGAGTTGAAGGCTCGCCTCACCACTGCCCCAATAATTCAGCCCCCGGATTGGTCCCTACCTTTTGAGCTGATGTGTGATGCAAGCGACTATGCGGTAGGAGCAGTTTTGGGCCAAAAGATTGGTAAGGCTTCTCATGTTATTCATTATGCTTCTATGACTCTTAATGAAGCATAGAAAAATTATTACACCACCGAGAAGGAACTCTTGGCGGTGGTGTTTGCTTTGGAAAAGTTTCGGTCTTATTTGCTAGGTACAAAGGTGATCGTCTACACGGATCATGCAGCCCTTCGTTACTTGTTGACGAAGAAGGAGGCAAAGCCCAGGTTGATTAGATGGATCTTATTGTTGAGTGAATTCAACTTTGAGATCAAAGACAAAAAGGGGGCGGAAAACGTGGTGGCGGACCATCTTAGTCGCTTAGTTCATGAGGGAGAACGAGGTGCTCAAATCACACCGATTAGAGAAGAATTTCCAAATGATACCTTGTTTTCGGTACGTGTACTTCAACCTTGGTATGCTCATTTGGTAAATTTTCTTGTTTCGAGTGTATTTCCCCCCAGTTTTAGCAAAGCTCAAAGGGATAAACTCAAGAGTGAGGCAAGGTATTATGTGTGGGACGATCCATATCTTTGGAGACATTGTTCCGATCAGGTAATCCGGCGTTGTCTTCCGGATAATGAGGTAACTTCAGTTTTATCATTTTGTCATTCTTATGCTTGGGGGGGCATTTTAGTGCTAAGAAAACCGCTAGGAAAGTATTGGATGCAGGATTCTTTTGGCCTACTATCTTTCGGGATGCGTATGCTTTTTGCAAATCCTGTGACCGATGCCAGAGGGTCGGAAATATATCCCGCAGGGATGAAATGCCTCAAACTTCAATTATCTTTTGTGAGGTATTTGATGTGTGGGGTATAGATTTCATGGGCCCCTTTCCTAGCTCTTACGGGAATATTTATATTTTATTAGCGGTGGACTACGTTTCCAAATGGGTGGAAGCGAAGGCCACCTGGACTGATGATTCCCGAGTTGTGGCAGATTTCTTGAAGGCGAATATATTCTCCAGATTTGGGGTTCCTAGAGCTTTAATTAGTGACAAGGGATCCCATTTTTGTAACCGAACGGTCAGTGCGCTCTTGAAGAAATATCATGTCACACACAGGATTGCTATGGCCTACCACCCACAAACGAATGGCCAAGTTGAGGTGTCAAACAGAGAGATCAAAGCCATTCTTGAGAAAACGGTGTCGCCAAACCGGAAGGATTGGAGTACTCGCTTAGATGATGCTTTATGGGCGTATAGGACAGCTTACAAAACACCGATTGGAATGTCGCCTTTTCGGTTGGTGTTTGGTAAAGCTTGTCATCTTCCGGTGGAGATCCAACACCGAGCTTATTGGGCTGTGAAGAACTGTAGTCTGCAGATGGATGAAGCCGGTGAGTTGAGGAAGCTTCAGTTGCAAGAGCTTGAGGAACTACGGTTAGAAGCTTATGACAACGCGGCCATATAAAAGGAGAAGACCAAAGCCTTGCATGACAAGAAAATATGGAGGAAAAGTTTTCAGGTAGGTGATAAAGTTTTGCTATATCAATCTAGACTCAAACTTTTTCCAGGTAAGCTGAGGTCGAGATGGACGGGGCCGTTCGTAGTAGCTCAGACGTTTCCTCATGGAGCGGTGGAAATTTATGATGAAGCCACTCATTCGCTACAAAAGGTGAATGGTCAGCGTTTGAAGCCGTATTTTGAAGGATTTAGCAATGCTATTCTTGAAGAAACGGTTTTGAACGAACCAAACACATGAGCGGTAATGCGTCAAGCTAATGACGTTAAACAAGCGCTTCTTGGGAGGCAACCCAAGCTTTGTTTTGATTTTGTATTTTTATTTTCTAGATTTAGTTGTGTTTTTGGTTTGTTTTTGTGTGGTTTTCGGTTTGTTTTTGTTTTTCTTAGTTATAGGTAAAGTCGAAAACCAGGGACACGCGGTACGAGGAGGTCAAGACGGCCTTACATTCAGAACCCGGGATTGAGCAAATCGAGGCCAACACACTGCGGCCTCAACGCGGGCTGACCCAACCTGGGCGCCCCCGCGCTCCCGCGCTGAAACCGCGCCCCGAAGGGCCAACATACTGCGGCCTTAGCGCGGGCAATTAGAAAGGGAGCGCGACCGCGCTCTCACATGCCCCAAACCGCGCTGAGGCCGGGTTCGGCGCAATAAACCCGAAATTCCCCTAATTTTTGCCATTCCTTTCTTCTTCCTCATAAAACCCACGCAGCCCCCCTCTCTACTCCTCCATTGAAGCTCCTCATTCAAGCTCCTTTGAAGATCAAACCTCCAAATCAAGCCCGGATTTGCACTCCTACTCATCAAACAAGTAAGATTTCTAACTTTTCTCTTCAAATTTCATCCCCAAATTGAAGATCTCAACCCAAAAATTTACTAAGTTAGGTTTTGCATAAAAACCTCAATTTTAGGGATTTTTAGGCCAAATTTCTTCAATTTAAGTCTAGATTCAACAATATTAGCATGTTTATGAGTTAGTTTCATGTTTAGAACTTGAAAAATCCATAATTTCGAAATTAATTAATTTTCATGCTAATTAATCTAGATTAGTGGGGGAAGAGAGTGTTTTGAGAGCAATTATTGTCTATTATTACTTGTTTGGTGGATTGCTCTTGCCGGGGCAATCGAATTGTGCTTGTTTTTGGTATCTTTGATTGTTGTGTAGGTGATATCATGGGTCGTACCAAGGTAAACGCCAATGCATCCTCATCGGGACCTAGTCGTCCTCAAAGAGCAACTGGAGCAACCCGAGCAACATCAACTACAACTCAAAATGTTGCACCCTCTTCCTCTAGATCCCGAGATACACCTAGAGCTTCCTCCTCAAGCAATGTGATCACACCGGCAACTTATGGTCTTCAATTCCGGGACATGAGGCATCTAGACTGGTTTGATCAATTGAAAGGGCGTGAAATCCAAGGTCCGAGATACATCGACTGGGACTTGTTGGAGGAGTTGGGTTTGGCTAGTGAATTGAGGGAGATAGAGTTTAATCACAATTTGACTGTGTTGAGCATGAGATTGCCAGTGTACAAAAGCCTCGTGTTGGAGTTCTTGAGAACCTTGGAGGCTCATATCTTAGAGGGGAGATTTGTTAATGAAGGGCGGTGTAATTTTCAGCTAGGTGGGGTGATGAGAAGCATGACTCTCAATGATATCAACAAGCTGTTCAGATTTACCCAATACCAGATGCATGTTGATAGATGGGAAAACTGCTCCACCTTTATGGATGATGAAAAGTGGGCTCTCCTTTCTGGGACTGATGACTACTTGCCTTCTAGAACCAAGGCGTCTGGGATTTCTCATCCAATAATCCGAATTCTTCAGAGGTTCTTTGCTCACTCTATTACAGGCAGAGGAGAGGGTGAGAACAATTGCCCTAGGAAGGATATTTTTCTCCTTCGAGATATTCTGGAAGGGCAACATGTAGACTTTGGTGCCGCTATGATGCACAACATAGAGCTCATGATTAAAAGAAATACCGTTCGAATCGTTGTGGGTGGTATCATCACCAAGTTCGCCCAACACTTTGGAATTGATTTGGAGCAGTGTGTGGGTAGGATTGATCCTCTTCCGATGAACTTGCATTTCTACAACAAGATGAAGGTGTTGTATGTGAAGAACAATCGGTATTATTGGGTGCTAGGCAATAGCTCCTTTGCTATGAAGTTGCCTAATCCAGAGAGGGTGAAGATTGAGATTGGTTTGGATAATGGTCACACATGGCTCATTCACCCACAAGATTGTGATGTACCGGTTTCGGAAGTGATTGGAGGAATTAAAAGAAGGAAGAAGGCAAGGGGTCATGATGAGGAAGCAAGCGCTTCTATGGATGTCGATGAGGAGGATGAAGATGAGGAGTTTGTAGCGGCTCCTGAGGATATTGTCGCTGAAGATGATGATAGGGAGAATGATGACAATGATGATGAGCACATTGACGTGCCACCCGTTCATGAGTTTGAGCAACAAGGTTTAGGTGGTAACATGTCTACCACTCAATACAATCATTTGGTGGAATTGATGGGTGGATTGTCTACACAAGTGAGTGGCTTGCACACTCGTATGGACGGCATGGCGGCTGATTTCAACCATTTCCGGGGTTATGCTACGAGCCGTTTTGATTATGTTGATGAGCAAACCCGATACTTGCATCAGAGGATGGACAGCTACACACCTGAGCAGGGCTATCAGCCGTATGCTTATCAGCCGTATCCTGGATATCCAGCTCCTGAATGGCCATACCCGGGGTACCCACCACCACCATCAGAGTAGATTCCCGAGTTTGACAAGTTCTTGTGATGAGGTTAGTTTCTCTTTTACTCTTATGTTTTTATTACTTTGGGGACAAAGTAATGTTTAAGCATGGGGGAAGGGGATTATTTATTTTGTCATGAGAACTTGGTCTAGTTAGATCATATAGTTGCATGTGCATGTTTATTCTTATTTGTATGCATTGATTGAAAGTTTGAAAAAAAAATCCACTAAACAATTTGAAAATTTCTGAAAATTTGAAAAAAATGTGTGTTTTGTTTGCATTTAGGATTCATTTTTCCCCTTGGAACCACTTGTTTGAAGAGTGAGCATGATTTCATATCCCATAACTTGTTAAGTTTATGATAAAAGTTCTAAATAAGAATTGCTTAATTATGAAGGAGTATGCATGAAAGTGAAAACTTGAGCTAGTTATGAAGCTCTAACCAAAAATTTGCCTTGTGAGATTTCTTTTGAGCCTTTACATGCCAATTTTGCATGATATTCTTGAGTGTATCACTTTGATTGTCTTAACTCTAGAACTTGCGTTTAGATTCTTTTTCGACACCACATTATATGTTTTGAGTGCATGATATAAAAGTGATTGAGGCAAATTTTCGTTAGCTCATTTATATCCTTATCCACCCTACATTATACCTTTGTTCTTGTAGCCTCATTGTTTTGAGCCTTGGCCTTGTTTATTAGCTCCACAAAAATTAATCCTAGCCGAATAAGCTTGACCCTCATCCGGGAATTAGGATTTGACTAGGGGAATTTTGTGGGTTAATTGATATATTTTGGGGTTTGTGAGGCAAGATGAAGAGGTGTAATAGAAGGGAATGTCCAAAATGAAAAGTGTTGGGAAGTTAAGGATGTTGGGAATGTTTAGCGAAAAATCTCTAAGTAAAGCTGGTTTGAAAGATTGATTGAGATGAGTTGTATGTATAAAATTGCAAAGTATTCTTGTGAGAGAAGAATGAAAAGAAAAAGAAAGAACAAATCTCAAATGGGTTTGTGGAAAGAAAAAAAAAAAAAGCAAAAGTTGAGCAAAAGAAAGAAGTGCTTAAAAGTAAGTAATGGAAGAAAGGGAATACAAGTTGGGAAGTTATTGAGAGTGAGTGATTGATGTAATTTGGGTATTAGTTGATTCTAGTTCCCGGATTTAGCACCACATGGCCATATAATTATCCCTTCCTACTTGTCTATACCTTGGCCCCATTACAACCTTGAAAAAGACCTCATGATTTATGTTGTGCATTTGAACATCCGTGGTGGAGATTTAGTGCACTGATGCAAGCATATGGTAGTTGGCATTCAAAGATGATTTTTGAGCGAAAACACATACCTTTAAACACTTGAGTGTTGAGTGCAAACACAATTACCTTGGTGAGGGTTGGAATGGATTAATAGCTTGGTTTGAAACTTTTGATATATGTATGCAAAGATTTCATGGTTAAGTTTGTGCTTCTTGAAAATGAATTAAGTCATGACTTGCTTGTTTGTGGTGTGATTGATTTCTATGTCTTGCTTGAGGACAAGCAAGGTTCAAGCATGGGGGAATTTGATAGAGCATATAGATGTAGTTGTTAGAGCATGTTTTTATTCTCGTTTTATGCATTTTTAGCTAGGATTTCATTCTAAGTTTAGATTAGGTTTTATTTTCGTTTAGTTCGGAATCTACGCGTCTTTGTGCGTAATTGCAGGTCGGATGGTGGGAGACGGTAGATGGAAAGTTTAAGACGGATCTCGGGACGTGTAAGGAGCATTGGAAGTGAAGACCCGAGGCAAGAATTACAAGAAAAGAGATGAAGGGACTAAACCGCGGAGCACAAGTCAAGACCGCGCCGAGAGGAAGAAGTTACTGCGGCGTCGGCGCGGGTGGTTACAAAGGGAGCGCGAACGCGCTCTGGGAAGGTGCAAACCACGCTCAGCGACGTTTGTGTGACGCTAATTTGGGCTTCCGCGAGACCTAATGGGCCGACTTTATAAGTGTTTATTTGGATATTTTCGGATCTTTTAGATATTTTTAGCATGATATAAATACTTTCTCTAGGTTTTATTTTTGGATTTTATGCTATCTTTTAGAGTTTTATGCAATTTGGAGATTTGTGGGAGACAAACCCTAGTCTTTGCAATTGAAGATCAATTTGACTTTTGTAAGTTTGATTCCTCTTTAATGTCGATTTCTAGCTAAATCTCTCATGTCCAACTAGTTAGTTGAAGTTGTATGCATGATTGTTTGTGAGATTTGAATTATTTTAGTTTGCCTTGACTAGATTGAATCTCTCCATGCTTAATTGATTAAATTCACTTAGGATTATAATAGCTTGATCACCTATATTACTTCTAGGTTGAATTACAACTAGAATAATTAAATAGACGGTGGAATTTGATTATTCATGGATGAATCCTTTGATTAAACTTAAAGACGGTGTATATTAAGGTTAATCAAAGGCGGAGAATATAATCACAAGATTTCGTGAATAGACGGTGGAATTCATGAATATTGTTTCTATTGAATGCTTTAAACTTAATTGCATGATCAACTTGACATAGAAGGTTTTCTAGGTTAATTGGTTAAAAGGTTGTTAAAGACGGTGTATATTAACAACCACATTAAGCTTGAATTCATAAATTCACAATAGATTAGTTAAGGGAAATTGAAATAAGGATAATCGATGATCAAAACTCATGTATGCAATGGATACGAAACTAGTTGGGCGCTTTTCTCCATATTTGAATCTCAACTTATTTTATTTGCTTAGTTTTAATTAGTTTAATTTCTTAGATTTTAGCTTACAACCATAAAAAACCCCTTTCTGCTTGGTAATATTATATAAATACGAATAATCTGAGTCCTTGTGGGTTCGACCCTTGCTTCCACTATACTTAGGTTAGGAAGTTAGGAATTTTCTTTGACAGTGCTTTTATAGCGACGTAAAAGTGCTCGTCACACTGATCCAACAATTTCCCCCTTTTTGATGATGACAAACTTTCATAAAATGCAAGTAAGAACGTTCTGGGATACAGGAAAGATATGAGAGATTCAAACACCAAAAACACAGGCAATTCTTTGTAGATACTCAATTCCCCCTGAAATGGACAAGCAATTCAATTTTCAAGATTTTTAAGCTTATAGTTCCCTCTCAGCTTATGGCAATTATTCTGTATTCTCTTAGACACAACGCATCTCTGCATTTTTCCACTTTTCCCCCTTTTGACATCATCGAAAAGAATCAAGTATAAGCATGCAAGGAAAAGCAAGTAAAGCACAGTCATAAGAGCAAACTGCATTTCATTGAAGCAAAGTTTAATTAAGTACAGAAACAGACACATCAAAAGCATTGAAGGAGGGATAAGACTGCTAGTTATTGAACTGAAAGCAAAGCACAACTGGAGATTCTTCAAACCAAGATCAGGATAAAGGAAGAAGATGAAAAAAAGTGAATTGAAGGATTGTTGTTGTAGAGAGCTTATTCATGGATTAGAGGAGGAAGAGGAGGAAGGCAACTTCTTTTAAATATCTTGAAGAACAACAAGGATGTGCTCGTTGGTTCCCTTTGTCTGTTGGATGTCTAGAAGAACATCGAGAATCCGCTCATTGACCCCACATAGAGGGTTGAGAGCTTGGAGAACTGTCTTTGAATCTCCTTGTTCAATAAATACAGGAGGAAGAACTTCCTCATTGGGTTCTTGGGAGTGCTTCATTCTCAGAATGTTGGACATGTCCATCTCTTGTCCAAGCTCTTCTTCAACCTAAGGATTGTAGATGTCGTTCCTCTTCATTTTCTCCTTCACCACACTAGCATAGGGAAGGGCATGAGACTCTTTGGCATAACACTTGCACATGTGCAAGATCATGATCTTGGGCAAATTGATTATTTCCTTGCGCAGGAACAGATCCAGGAGAATTGCATCAGTGGAATTGAGCGTTGTTCGCTTCTCCTGTCTGGGAATCACTACCCGAGTGATGTACTGGTGTGCCATCTTCCCCACTTGACTCAAACTGTGAGTCAAGACCTCCTTGCCTTGGGCAGGCACATGACCTAGAAGCCTTTGTAGGATAGCTTCTCTTCCATCAGTATCTTGCCAGGGTCGTTGGGGAACTGTGTCGAAGCCTTCTCCAGGAACTTGGAGTATTTTCTTGATCATGGCGGAGGTGAAGGTGAAGTCATCCTCTTCTGTTTTCCACCTTATGACTGGGTCGAGCTCAGTTCCCTTTGTTAGGGTAAATTTTGAGTAGAAGAATTTGATTTGAGCTTGATCCACCTTTGCAGGTTCAGAGCAGAGCTTTTCCCATCCTTGGAACTGGATGAGTTCTTGAAGCTCGTTGAACTCATGTTCTTGAAGAAATGCGGAGGTGACGATCAGAGGAATAACCAACTTCCTCTCTTCTTTCTTCTTCTTTTCCTGCTTCTCTTTTTCTTTTTCCTTCTTTTCTTTCTTTTCCTCCACCTTTTGTTTCTTAGAGCCTCTCGTTGAAGGTCGCCCAGACGGTGGTTCCTTGTAGCCGATTTGAAGAACATGCTCTGTGTACTCTTCTATCTCATCATCGGATGCTTCAACAGTAACTAGTTCTGTTGATGGGTTAAGAGCCCGCAGTTGCTCAGAGAGAAGAGGTTGTAGTTCCTCTTCGTTTTCTTCTTCATATTATTCTTCTTCACTCAGTTTCCGGAGCTTTCTTTTTCTTGAACGTTGACCAGTGGGATTTTTGGGAAGAGAAGCTTGAGGAGAGATTCTTTTTGAGGGTGTAGAGGAGGAAGAAGGTTGGGCAGGTTGAATAGTTATAGTTCCTTGTGAGGTGGGGAACTCTTCTCTCTCGAATTGGGAAATAGTTTGATCGAGAGTGGAGAGATCTAGTTCCCTGTGAGGCGGAACTGGGATTGAGGGAGCTTTTGGAAGAGAAGAGGGTGCTTGGCAACTTTGGTTTTGAGGATTTGGGTTTTGAGAAGTTGAGGCCAAGGGATCTGGTCGTCTTTTAGGACTTAGGTTATCATTGATTTGAGTGTGGTGTTTTGGAGAGGAATGGGAAGAGTCTTTGAGAAGGAGAGGGTTCTGGCCTGGTTCAGAGATTGTGTGTTTGACACCCTCGATCTTAATGGTGAGGGTTGAGGAACCATCCAGTCTCGTGGTGAGTACTGGAATTTCAGATTTGGGAGTGGAGGGTGAAGAGCTTTGGGGAGTGAGAGGGCGTTGACCATCCTTCTTTCGTAAAAGAGAGAAGAGACGCTCTTTAAGGTAGGTTGTGATGAGTTTGTGATGAGTTTTTCTTGAAGGTTAAGTAAGGATAGTGAGGGAATTTGAAAAGGTAAGAGAAGGTTACCAAGTTTCCTTGAGAGTCGCATTTAGTTACACCAAGGGTAATTGGAGGGATTTGTTGTCTTCCATCATAAGATTCTTTCCAAATCAACAGTGGATACGTGACGGAGAATGAGCCAAAGTAGGAAGATAAACGGTGCGGATTCAAATTTCCTTTTTTCTCAACCAGTCGATTCAAAACCCAGTTTCCAATGCCGTTTCTCTTTCCAATAATACAGCTATGAGACGCTTGAGTTGCAAAGATCCTTGTAGTTCCCTTGTGACTTGAAGTAGTTCCTTTCCTTTCCAAACTCTTTTCCATGAACAAGTAACGGAAGGCCATATTTGGATACGTACAGGTATTTTATGAAAAGACGAAGAGAAGTATCCAAACAAAATATGGGTAGGTAAACAATATTTTTTATCATCCAGGTAATTGAATCCCGTAGAAAGGGGGTTTATCAATTAATTGAGGTTCATAGGAAATGTTCACCTGGATGGGTTTTATGGGACAAGTCTTATGATCAACCATCCTTTCGGCTTGTAGAGAGGGATAGATAAGATCAGGTTGATCATTTTGGGCCGAAAGAAACAAAGTGCTTTTAAGAGTCAGTTCCCATACATAGAAGTAAACAAGTTTCATGCAAAGAGCAATTATTGAAATGAAAGTTGCTAAACCATACAGTTCCCTAGTCATACTAATGCTAAACTAGTCAATCATTGAGGGAAAAGATGGACCGGGACTTGTTTAATGTAAGAGAATCATCCCTAAGAGCATTCGAAGATGCTCAAAGGGTTGTCTGTCCAAAGCTTTGGTGAAAATATCAGCAACTTGTTCATATGTCCTACAGTGAACCATCTTAATGGAACCTTTCTCTACGTGATCACGTAGGAAATGGTGCCTAATCTCTATGTGCTTTGTTCTAGAGTGATGCATTGGATTTTTTGAGATATTTATTGCACTAGTACTATCACATTTAATGGGAACAGTTCCAAGAGACATACTGTAGTCTTGAAGTTGATACTTGAGCCATAGGATTTGGGAATAGCAAGCAGCCGCGGCTATGTATTCAGCTTTAGCAGTAGAAAGTGCGATTGAGGATTGCTTCTTTGATCCCCAAGATACTAGACAGTCTCCTAGGAACTGTGCCATGCCTGAAGGGCTTTTTCGATCGACTAGATGCCCTGCAAAATCAGCATCAGTGAAGTCGACAAGTTTAAAGGAAATGTTCCTAGGATACCATAAGCACATGTTGTCTCTCCCTTTGAGGTAGCGAAAGATCCTTTTGACTTCCTTCAAATGTGACTCCTTAGGATTTGCTTGGAATCGTGCACAAAGGCAGACAGCGAACATGATATCCGGTCTACTAGCGGTGAGATAGAGAAGGGAACCAATCATTCCTCGAAAGAGCTTTTGATTGACAATAGTTCCATTCTCATCTGCATCAAGGCGTGTGCTAGGTGAGATCGGAGTGTTGATGGGTTTTGCAGTGTCCATCCCATATTTGGAAAGCATTTCCTTGATGTATTTTTGTTGATGAATCTTGGTGCCATCTTTTGTTTGAGAAATTTGAAGACCTAGAAAGAAATTGAGTTCCCCTACCATACTCATCTCGAACTCACTACTCATTTGTTTCTCAAATTTTTCTGTAAGCACAGGATTAGTGGAACCAAAAACTATGTCATCAACATAAACTTGCACAATTAAAATGTCACTTGATTCTTTCTTCGGAAAGAGTGTTTTGTCAATAGATCCTCGTTGATAACCCTTGGATAATAGAAATGAAGCAAATCTATCATACCAGGCTCGAGGTGCTTGTTTGAGGCCATTGAGAGCTCTTTCAAGAAAGTAGACATGATCTGGCTTGTTGTCATCTTCAAATCCAGGAGGTTGTTTCACGTAGACTTCCTCTTGTAGATAGCCATTGAGAAAGGTTGTCTTCACATCCATCTGGAACAGTTTGAATCCTTTGTAAGTTGCAAAGGCAATGAGTAACCGTATTGCTTCAATTCTGGCAACTGGTGCAAACGTTTCCTCGTAGTCGATTCCCTCCTCTTGATTGTAACCTTGAGCCACAAGTCGAGCTTTATTTCGGGAAACGTTTCCTGACTCATCCAGTTTGTTGCGAAAGACCCATCTGGTTCCGATGACATTCTTGTTTGATGGTCTTGGAACTAACTTCCACACTTGTTGTCTTTCAAACTGATGTAGCTCATCTTGTATAGCTTGAATCCAATCAGGGTCTTTAAGAGCTTCCTTTATGCTTATGGGTTCAACAAGTGAAACAAAGGCATTAAAGGCACAAAAGTTATGGAGTGAGGAACGAGTTTGTACTTCCTTTATGCTTTTGGTTGTAGGTGCTATTTCCAAGAGCATCCTTCCCATTGTTATGGATATAGCACCTACAACCAAAAACTCTGAGATGGGGAATGTTTGGCTTTCGGCCTTTGATTAGTTCATAGGAGGTTTTAAGCAACAAAGGTCGAATCATAGCCTTGTTAAGGATATAGACTGAGGTTGAAATGGCTTCTGCCCAGAAGTTCAAGGAACTCCACTTTCTAACATCATGGCTCGAGCCATATTCTCCAGGGTGCGGTTCTTCCTTTCGACTACTCCATTTTGTTGTGGAGTTCTTGGTGCGGAGAAGTTGTGAGAGACTCCATTTTCATTGCAAAAATTGAGAAAGGCTGAATTGTCAAACTCTGTTCCATGATATGAGCGTATTGACTGCAGCTTGGTTCCTAGACTGACTTCTGTCTTCTTTACAAACACTTCAAACTCCTTGAATACTGTTCCTTTGGAAGACAAGAAAATAACCCAAGTGAAACGTGAATAATCATCTAGTATAACAAACATGTACCTGCTTCCTCCATAGCTACATGTGTCCATTGGACCACATAGATCCATGTGCAACATTTCCAAAGGTTTGGAAGTGCTAACATTCTTCTTTGGTTTAAAGGAACTACGAGTTTGTTTCCCCCTGGCACAAGCATCACACAGTTTCGTTGTATCTGGGTTTATCCTTGGTAGGCCAATCACAAGATCTTGCATGAATAACTTCTGAATGAGATTTAGACCAGCATGTCCAAGACGTCTATGCCAGAGATCTGTATCATTTGTGGAGACTGTGAGACAAAGCTTTCTTGGAGGTTGAAAATCGTGATCAACAATGTAAACATTGTTAGATCGTTTCCCTCTAAGAATAACTTTGTTAGTCTCTTTGTTCACAACCAAACATTCATTCGAATCAAAGGTAACTATGTTGTTTCCTTGATCACAGAGTTGTGCCACACACAGTAGATTGTACCCAAGATCTTCCACAATATTTACATTGTTGAGTTTGATTGATTTGTTGAGCTTCACTTCCCCTGAGCCTTGAATTGCCCCTTTGTTTTTGTCGCCGAAGGAAACATTTCCTCCTTCAACTTGGGTGTTAAGCGAGGTTAGATTGTTCCTGTTTCCTGTCATGTGGTTGGAGCATGCACTGTCTATGAACCACATACAGTTCCCCCTCGCTTTCACCTGCAAAAGAGTCAATGTTTGGTTACCCAGGCAAGGTGTTCCTTTCCTGGTTCCTTACAGGGATAGTAATCAACATAATCTGCAATGTTAGCATCAATAGAGTGATAGTTCCTGTAGGATTTTAAATGTGAAGTCCTGTTGTTGTTTCTATTTGTGGTATTTCCTGAGAAACTGACTTTAGGACATAGTTCCTTGTAATGACCATGACTTCCACAAGTCCAGCAAGTTTTGTAATATCACCTAGATAATACTTAGGATGAGGTCTTTGAATTCTATTTTTCTCAACAGTTTCCTTATTTGGTCCTCTGGAACCATTTCCCTTAGCTATCTTGACATATATCTTATGTGAGTTGTTCCGAGTGTAGTAGTTCCTTTTTCCTTTAGTTCCACTCTCTAGAACTCTAATCTTCTATTCTAGATGAGAATTTTTTATTTTTTCAGTTTGTAATTCTAGGGCTCTGCTTTCACTCAGTTTCCTTAGAGTGAGAGTTTTTTGATTATTTCCAGAGTCTATTTCAGAGTACCCTATACCATGTCTAGAGGGGACAAACGTGACCTTTGAAATTTCTACCACTTTTCTCCCTTCACTTTTCTCTAGTTTCTTACTAAGTGTTTCCTTCTCTGAAGTAAAAATGGCAAGAGTAGAAATAAGCTCATTTTTAGCAGTCACAATAGAGTCAAGTTCCTTTCTCAGTTTATCACATGTAGAACATTCAATAGATTCAGTGTTTTTTTATTCAAGTTCCCTTTCATCAACATCATTTTCAAGTTTAAGACAATGCTCTTCAATTCCACTCATTTCCTTTTGTAGCTTCATATTGTCTTTAACAAGTTTAGAGAGTATACGAATAAGATCAGATTTAGTGTATTTATTAAAGCAACTAGTTAGAGATAGAATACTCACATCCTCTTAAGGTTCCTTTGGATCTCCTTTGATTGCCATTGCACACATTTTGGTGTAGCCCAAGCCTCATGATCTTCATCATCGGAATCATCCCATGTTGCTATGTAAGCTTTGTTCCCAGACTTACTCTCGTCATTTCCCAAAGGACAAGCCTTAGCATAGTGACCCTTCTTGAAGCATTTGAAACACGTGATATCCTTTACATCCTTTTCTCCAGACTTGTTATAATCCCTTGAGTGATTGTTCCCTCCGTAGTTCTTCTGGAACTTTCCCTTCTTGTAGAGGTTGCGTAGTGCCTTTGTGATGAGCACTATGTCATCCTCTTCCTCATCTTCAGATTCTTCACACTGTTCTTGAACAGATTTAAGCACTTTTTCAAGCTTAAGTGCAATTCCCTTTTCAGGTTTGTCTTGAGCTTTGTCGGAGTTCCTTCTTCTCTCATAGGTCTTTAGTTTTCCAAAGATCTCATGAAGCATGAGGTTCCTATTGGATGGATTTTCTCTGAATGTTGTTCGATCATGAGTCCATTCAACAAAAAGACCATCTATCACCTTTTTGACTTTGATTCGTTCAGTGACTTCACTTTCTGAGATTCCCAAGTTCTCAAGCTTAGTCAGTAGTCCCTCGAAACGGAACTGATATGATGATACAGTCTCTCCGGGTTCCATCCTGAAATTGTAGAACTCCTGGCGAACATCCATTTGATGATCTTCCTTTAGATCTAAGCTTCCCCTGTGCATCTGCTCAATTGCAGCCCACATTTCCTTAGCGGTTTTTAGGTTTCCAACCTTGGCTGAGTCAATCTCACTCATGGAATAGTTGAGGTACATCTTTTCCTTGTAGTTTGCTTCCATGCACTTCCACTCATTTGGCCCCCATTTTGTGAGATCATTCTTGATTTCTGGATTGATGGTGAAGTTCCCTCTCTCGATTACAGCCCATGCTTGATAATCGTGGCTTCGTATCCAATCTTTCATAAGCCCTTGCCATCGCTCAAAGCGTCCTTCAATCAGCCTAGGTGGTTTGTGATGATGCCCAAAATAGTAAAAGTAATAAGGGGGCCTGGGGTACAGAGGACAAACGGACGATTCTGGGTCCCACTCCCGTATCCCTCATTTATTTAAACAAAATTCCTACCTCTGCGAGGTCCAAGACCTCGTAACCGACTCTACCCTAAACCTCGGAACGAAGCCTAGACCTCGTAACCTATTCTACTGACGCCCGCCCACGCGGACCACTCATTGATGCCGTTTCACCAAGCCAATCACCAGCTGCCTCACCTTCGGGCCAATTAGAAGTCCCCAATCTTGGGCGTCCCACATCGGACCTCTGCCAAAACTCGACTCCCCAATCCTCTATAAATAGAGAAGAACCTCGTAAGAGGAGGGTGTCGAAAAACATCTTGAACTTAAGAACTATCTTGCTCATTGAAGATCGACGTGACAGAAACAATCGTCAAAAGACCTCGCTACAGACAAGTGGAGTCCACAAAAAGACTTGAAGTCACAGAAAGACCTCGCTCACACTAAAGACCTCGCTACAAAATCTCACAAGGCTCTCTACATCACGCTCCAAAGTCCACCAACCACAAGATCAAACGCGCAACACTTGGGTGTTATAGTCATTTAGCAAGTAGGAGAGCTCGAACGCTGTTAGATCGAGATCTCGGAACCTCGTAGGAGGTCTAGGTGTAATTCTCCATTGTTTATTAGCCTCGTAGGCTTGTAACCTCGCTGTAGAGAAAAGTATAAATAAAGAAGCAAGCGTTTCCACTTTCAGATATAATAACCTCGTTCATTGTCTTCTAGCGGGTCGTTATTTCGGGTTTCATCACTGGCGCTGTCTGTGGGAAAGGCTTCATCCTAAGTAGTCCCCTGATTAGTGCAAACCTTGACTTTTGAACCTCCCAAAATGGCTTGCCCACACAACTTCTTTCCCAAACTGTTGAAAGGGTTTCTTGACAACAAATAAATTTATAATCAAGACCCCGCTGAGTATAGGGAGGTCAGGATCGTTCCACAGGAAGCAAGGTTGTTCGTTTATCAATCTACTAAAAAGCAAACAAAAACAAATAAAAACACTCACAAGTAGCCTCGTTAACGACGTTGTCAGGGTCGTTAACGAACCACCGAACACAAAACACTTCAACTAACGACCTAATTAAAATCTAATTAAATTCGGTACCGAGGCAAGTACTCAGCAACGAAAATTCACTAGAGATAATTCAAATAAAACAAAGATCTAGGATTTAGGGACACCACAACATAGCCAAGCATAAAAACTCGTAAGAAGATAAGATCATGCCTTTAAACAGATAGAGTCATCAACTTTCGTTGACTTAACAAGTAAATTAACAAACTTTCGCATCCTAATTCACTTAATTGCTTGTTTTGGATCTAAAGCTTGAAACTTTCGTATTCAAACAATATCAACCTTCAAGTTACTAACTTTCTCTTTCAATCAAGTTAAAAACCTAAATTACCTCAACTTTCGTTTTGGTATAAGCACAACAAACAATTCTCAATCAAAGATAAAAGGCAATCAACACACAATCTTACTCATCAAACATGCTCAACTATGTCGGGCTTAACCCCGATCCTAGAAAAAGAAACTACTCACTAATCATAACTAAGAAACCAATAACTTCAATCAAAAGAAACATTGAAACAAAACAAAACTCAAATTAATAAGAAAATATTGTCTTACAGAGATTCATAAGAAACCGAAAACATCAAAATACCGAATCACAATCGCAACTAACGACCCCGGTGACTATCGCCTACCGAGCCTCCTCGATCCGACTCCGATCCGACTTCTCCTCTCTCGGCCCTTTGAAAATCTCTTCTAAAAACTTCTCCTCTATAAGCTCCTCCCCTTCTTTGCTAGATAGAAGGGTATTTATACTAAAAAGCGAAAAACTAAAAAGGCTAAAAGATATAAACTTTCCTAAAAAGATAGAAACAAACCCTAAAAGATAGAAATAAAATCTAAAAAGATATTAAGACCTAAAATACATATTCTAATAACCCCAAAAGATTCTAAAAAGATACTCAACCGACACGGAAATAAATTCCCGTTCAGGATCGGTGAATTATAAAATAAATACTTCAAATCTTCTTCTTCGTGGCCTCGTTAACGAGCCCTCACAGCCTCGTTAACGAGCCTAGACTTTTGTTTTCTTCCACACTTCCTCTCGTGATCTCGAGCTTTGACTTCTTCAATCTTGCACTCCTCCGTCTTTTGCTGTAATGCTCCAAATTCAGCTCCATATAGCTCTTTTCCTTGCTAAAACCTACAAAATTCACAAAATAGCGTAGCTTCCACTCTTTCCATAAAAATATGCAAAACTACCTAAAAACACTCAAAACTAATCCTAAACTTAACAAAACTAAACCTAATGAGCAAAGAAAACCTACTAAAAACTATACTAAAATGCGAACATCAAAATACCCCATACTTAGACTTGCTTGTCCTCAAGCAATAAACAAGACACTAACCAAAACCAAAACAAACATACTCATCAAGACATAGCCATCTTCTACAAAGCAACATCTATACATGAGAAAACTATAGCAAAGACTATTAACATCCTCACACATATATGCACTTAAATAGACATAAGATAATACAATCCAACCTCTCAAGGGACATAATGTGTTTCACTCAACTCTCAAGTGTTTAGGCTTATAAATTCAATCTCTCAACTCATCTTATATACAAATACTCATAGAAATTGGAACTTATATCACCAATACTCTCCACCCAAGATTTGTCAAAACAAGCAAAGAATCATCAAGAGAACTTACGGGGCTCAATGAAAAACTTCATAGAAGCTTCCATTCGGCCGGGTTGTAATGGGGCTTGGTAAAGACAATAGGGCGTGGAAATATTTTGGCCATGTGGTGCTAATAATATCCGGGAATCAAAGACTCCTAAAAACTCACACTTCCAAAACTCTCATAAAAACAATATACCAAACTCACTCAACATTATGCTCACTCATTTTCACTCACCCTTTATCATCCTAGAAAGTCTCATAACAAATCAAAAGAATCTCTGATATTATCTATAAACACAAATGCACTTAAACTCTTCACCTCTTTTTATCATTCTCCCTCTCTTTCTTCTTCTTTTTCTTTTTTTTTATTCTTTTCTTTTTCTCGCTGCCTCGTTAATGAACCCACATCAGGGTCGTTGACGAGCTTCCGTACACATTTTTTCTCTTCTTTTCACTACGTCCATCAAAAACTTTATTTTGTGCATTTTTTCTTATCAAGAGACCTTTCTTATTACATGTAAAAACAAGAGACTTCCAATCTACCCTTCCCAAATACCCTTCAAATTAAAGCAAAATATAAGCACTCTTCTCTTTTTAACACATCACAAAACTTACCTCTCCAATCTAAGTCCTAATTCCCGGATAGGGTCAAGCTTATCTCGGCTAGGGAATACTTTTTGTGGAGCTAAAAATAAAAGGCTTCAGGCTAGAACTGGTTATCAAAAAGAAGGAATAATGTAAAGGTAGATAGGGAATAATAGGGCTTATAAAAATAAGTTCTCCATCATATGATCTTCACAAGTAATGAACTAAAAATCTTATATGGGTCTCAAGAAATAGATAACCATCACAATTCCAAGAGATAATATGCATATAGAGAGTAAATCACACAAGAAAAGAAGAGGGATTTTTAATGTTCTCCCTTTAAGGCCAAAAATAACTCACAAGGTAAATTTTGTTGGATTGCATCATCTATGCTATAAAGTATATGTGCTCAATTTCATCAAATGATGTCTTCTTCTAAAACCAATAATTTCAAGTTGAGAATCCGGTTATACTTTTAAAGACATGCTTGCAAGGAATTATATGATTAAGTTAGCGATTGCTATCATAGATATTAAGTAGCGATATCTATCAATTCTAAAACTCTTTTTTTAGATTTTTCAAAAATTTCAATTTTTTTTTTCGATATAAAGAAATATAAAACACATAAACACCAAGACATAAATACCTAGGACATAAGTTTTCTACTTTCTCCCACCCCATACTTAAAATTACAGTGTCCCACTGTAAGAAAAATAAGAAGAAGGAAAAGAAATAGAAAAGAAAACAACAAAAGATTAAAAAGAAAAAGAAAGACATAAAAACTTACAAAGTTGTAAAAGTGGAAATAAGGAAAAACTTCATCTTCAGGTTGAATCAATGGTTCGGTGGAGGAAAGTAGTGCTCAAAGTTCCCCATGAAGTTGTACATCGTCCTCCAACGCTCAGCATCCTCCGCCTCTCTCTGACGCTGCCTCTGATCCTCCATCGACATGCGAGCGGAATAGACAGTTTCCCATCTATCCATCCTCCTATGAATGTGATCCTGCTGGAGGTGAAGTTGTTGCATCCGTGCAGAAAGATCCTTGGCCCATGGTGGTGGTATACTCGATCCTGTGTACTCGGGCTGAGGAGGTGGTGGGTAGTGAGGCTGGAAGTGGTCTTGATACATCACCGGGTTGTAAGGCATGAGTCCGTAGGCATGAGGGTCGACAGGAGCTGATGGTGGGTCGACAGGAGCTCTCGGTACCTCGTTAACGAAGTTGGGTGCCTCGTTAACAGGGTTGGGATGGGGCTGGAAGTGGTCGTTAACGAGCCTGGTGGGCTCTTAAACGAAGATGTTGCCCCCTAAGACCTCCGTGTCGATGTCTTCTTCCTCGAAATTGAGCTCCTCAGTGCCGCCTTCGGTGTCGGCCTCTTCAGTGTCGTTGCCTACTACCTCGATGTCCTCTTCTTCATCTTCATTCATGTCTTCCCGCTCAAACCGGGATTCACATGGCCTAAGCGAAAGCTCGTCCTCCGGTTTAGGTTCCAATGGGTAGGGATGTCCCGTCCACGCCTCGTACCAATTCGATACATAGAGAAGCTCGAACTTGTCGAGGGTGGGTATAACGATACGATCTTGAACCTTCACCTTGAATCCTCCCTCGGCTTGAATGAAGACACCGGAGCTATACCAATAATTTTTGTTGAGGAGTTGGGCGTGAGCCGGTGTGTAGCGGGTGAGATCGACTCCAAGATTCTTAGCCAAGAGGCTAACCAAATTGCCACACCAAACCTCCTTGGACTTGGTTGACTTTCCGATGTAGTAGAGCCATTCGTACCCCAAATTCAAGGGGCCGGGCTCCTAAAAAAGGATGGTGCGGAAGCAAGCAACCTCCGTCCTTGTAGGCCGGTTCAACTCTCTCTTCGGCCAAAATGTCGCGGCAAGGACTCTAAGAATAATCCTGAAGATGGGGTTGATGATGGTTGCTCCGGATAACGCCGCGGTGGAGGATTGAACCTCCCCGGTGATGTAGCTCCAAGTGCGGGTCACTCGGTAGTCCTTCAAGCTATAATCTCTAGACGGATTTGGGAGCTCTAAGATTGCGTTAAACTCCGCCATTGTGAACTCACGGTCCTCGTTACCGAGCCGAAACCGGATCCGTCCCGCCGAGGTATTCGACGAGAAGTTGGTCTCCAAGGTGGCCAAGAACTCGGATCTGAGGGTCGGATAGTGTGGCAAGCTCTCTTGCTTCAAAAGATGGGCGGCCCCAAGGATGACGAAAGCGTCTTTGACATCCGTGTAGATCCCCGTGGTGACAACGCTAGACTTTGAGAACCATCGGGTGTAATGGTCCTTCTCCAGAAAATCTCGGTAGCGTCGTACTTGGCTTTGAGTGCTCAAAATCACATCATCCACTCGAGGTGGAGATGGGGACCTATGGTTCCTCCTCTTCTTCTGAGCTCGGGTAGCGGGTCTGCTTGAGATTGCCATGGATCCTACAAAATAATCAAGATTTTTCCAAGATAAGATCCACTCAAAAATAGATAGATACGAGACCCCATACTTGGTCTCGAATTAACCTCGGAATTATTCATTAACTGTCCAATTGGGTCGTTTACGATTCTGGGCTCGGATTGATCGATGAAGCATTGCAGGGTCGTTAACGAGCCTGGGTGGGTCGTTAACGAGCCGCCGAGAACGAAACCAGAATTTCCGATTTTAATCTACCTTAATTTAAAACACAAATCAAGCATGCAATCTTCTATATTTTTCCATCGATCCCTCAATCGGGTATAAGCACCCCATACTTGCTCGATTACCCATCCCGAACATGCTAAAATTATCCAAAATTTTGACATGCAAAGTTCGAACTTTAGATTTAGAACAAGAAAAATTCATGCTTTCCTAACTAGAGTGTTGCAATAGAAAATCTAACATGAATAATTCTTCCTAAAACATGAACAACTAAGCACAATCAAGAATTTTATGAACAAAAATCAAGCATGCAAATCGACCATTCTAAGAGCATGATTCAAGACACGAAATTTCGACCCTAAAGACAATCAATCATGCAATTTCGAGCAAGGGTTTAGAAATCATGCCGGAGAATCGAGAAATTTAAGAACAAGGGTCGGAATCGGGGTGGTTAACGAGCTTGTGTCTTGTCGGTGATCGGTTTCCGAGCTCCGGTAACGACGGCCTCTCGGTGGTCGGTTGAGTGGGGGATTCCGAACCGGTGGGAGAGAAGGGAGAGGGATTTAGAGCTTTTTGGGTTTGGGGAAGTATGAATTTGAGAGGGTAGTGGTAGATTTGTGGAAGGGGGTAAAAGGGGTTTATATAGGAGGGGAAGGGGTAGAAGTGGGTGGCGGCTAGGGTAAAAGATATGATAGATTAGGTTAAAATTCTTACATGCCCCGTTTCTTGACAAGTCGGGTCTTCGAACCGGGTCGTTAACGACCCTGGGTGGGTCGTTAACGAGCTGCCGTGGCCTCTTGGAGTGATTTTTCGATCCCTTTCTCCTGAAATCTTGTTAGCTCAAAAATTCTAATTTCTATCCTAACTAAAACTAAAAAGAAAAACAAAAGAAAGCTAAGAAATAATCTAAAAAGAAAAAGAAAATAAAAGAAAAACTAAACTTATTCTAAAAGCGGGTTGCCTCCCGTAAGCGCTATTTTTAACGTCGTTAGCCCGACGAGCTCTCTTGCTAGTATCATGGTGGTTCATGGGTAGCCATGTTGGGGTCTTGAGGTACCCCTCTCGTAGCTTTACAGCCTCTGTGTGCTTGAGTTGCTAAGTTAGGACCCTTTTCTTCTATTAGTACGCTTGATATTCCTAGATTGTCAGTGTACTTTGAAAGCCAAGGTGGTTTGGACTTTTCTATAATACATATAGTAGGGCCTTGGTTTAACTCTTGCATGTGGGACTCAGTGATCGGCAAATGAGGCTCGGTAGGGACTGTTGTGTCAAGTTCAGGTTGAGTCAACTCGATTTGTGCGACTCCAACTGGGTCGTTGGCTTTTTGATCCAAGTTGAATTCCACCCGGTCTTCTCCTATATCAAAAGTGAGGAGTCCCTTCCGCACATCAACTCTTGCTCCTGCTGTGGCTAAAAATGGTCGCCCGAGAATTATGGGTACATGGGGGTCTTCAGGTATATCAAGGACGATAAAATCATTCGGTATAAAGAATTTCCCGACTTGAATAGGATAGTCGTCCACCACTCCTGTGGCTTTGACACTTGACCCATCTGCCATGTACAGATTCATGTCTATTGGCTCTAGCGGTCCCATATTGGCTTTAGACCAGATTGAGAGCGGAACGAGACTAGCACTGGCACCTAGATCACATAAAGCCTTGAACTTGTGGTTGCCTATGCCGATTGTGATTGCAAACCTTCCTGGATCTCCTACCTTTTCTGGTAGAGCTATTGATCTGACTTCATCCTGCAGCTCTGTAATGGATCTTTTCCTGCTAAGAATATCTTTCAAAAACTTTGTGTAAGCCGGCATTTCGCTTAGGGCCTCAGCGAATGGGATGGAAATATTAATGCCCTGAAGAATCTTCACGAAATGCTTGAAGTTACTCTCAGTAGAGTCCATAGATTTCTTAGTTGGAGATGGAAGAGATTTCACCATTCTCGGAACCAAGTTAGGCTCGAGAGGTGAGAGTACCGGGTCGACACTGGGGTCGATTGGTGTCCTCGGCGGGTCGTTACCGACCCTGGTGGGGTCGTTAACTACCCTGGGATTGAGAGGAAGGTTCGGTTTAGAGAACTTACATGTGGTAGGGTCGTCAGGAACCCTTGAAGCCTCGTCATCTTGGTTCGTAGGCTCGGTATGTACTCTCGCTGGCTCGTTAACGAGCCAGCGAGAGGTGAGAGTACCGGGAGTTGCCCTTGTGGTCTTGGAATCCGTGCAGCTAAGTCCCCTAGTTGGGAATCAACACTCCTCTTCCATACATCGAACTCTCCCCATTTGTTATCTTGTCGGTTTAGTTTAGCTTGAACTTCATCAACTTTGTTGTTCACTCCGTTAATGCTTTCTTTTATTTCCTGAACCCATGATGGCGTCTCCTGATGGCCTGGAGGTCGATATGGTGCAGGTCGTCTATCTGGTGGGGGACCTGTATAGCTTGTATTCTGATTGCCCCATGGTTGATAGTTGTTCGACCTGTCATTATAATTAGGCTGGTTCCTGTATGGTCCTCTCATATAATTCATCTCAGCTATTGTCTCAGCGATTCTAACCTGCTCAATGTTAGTGCAAGCAGAAGTACTATGTGCAGAAGAACCACATTCTTGACATGATTGAGAGGATTTTAGAAAACTTACCTATTTCCTCAAACGGTTGACCTCATCTTGTAAGAATTGATTTTTAACATCTGGGTCAACTTCTTCTCAGTTGGGTACGTAGAGACGTTTTTGAGTTTGTGGAGTCTGCTGGGTCCCATACATAGCATCGTAATTAGTCAGCTTATCCAACAGTTCCCACGCCTCTGTCGGGTTCATCTCTATAAAACCGCACGCAGTATGCGTGTTGATGCGGTTCTTGGTCTCCGCGTTAATACGCTGGAAAAAGATTTCTTGCAAAACATATAAAGGTTGCCCATGAGTAGGGCACTGTCTAAGCATCTCTTTGAATCTTGCCCATGTTTCAACAAATGTTTCATTAGGCAACTGGTGATAGGAGGTGATGTGTTTCCTCAATTCCGTTGTCTTAGCAGGAGGGAAAAACTTTGTAAGAAATTGATCATACAAAGCTTTCCAAGTCCTGATAGACTTAGAAGGTAGGCTCTCCAGTCAGTTCAGGGCCTTTCCAGTAAGAGACCATCTAAAAGCTTTTAACAAAACATATTCTAAGGAGACACCTTCAGCAGCTATGGTGTCACATAAATTAAGAAAGTTTCTAATATGCTCCATAGGTCACTCAACAGGTTTCCCTTCAAACTGAGCCCGTTTGATTAAGGATATAAATTGAGACTTGATCTCAAAAGGTTTCTCTATCGCTGGAAGCACAATAGGAGATTCTGGCACCCTCAGTTCCGGATGCATGTATTGTTTGGCATTCCTTGGATAGGCATCTAGCTCTTCTTGTAAACGAGCCTTGTCAGCATGTTTGATGAGTCATCAACTTTCGTTGACTTAACAAGTAAATTAACAAACTTTCGCATCCTAATTCACTTAATTGCTTGTTTTGGATCTAAAGCTTGAAACTTTCGTATTCAAACAATATCAACCTTCAAGTTACTAACTTTCTCTTTCAATCAAGTTAAAAACCTAAATTACCTCAACTTTCGTTTCGGTATAAGCACAACAAACAATTCTCAATCAAAGATAAAAGGCAATCAACACACAATCTTACTCATCAAACATGCTCAACTATGTCGGGCTTAACCCCGATCCTAGAAAAAGAAACTACTCACTAATCATAACTAAGAAACCAATAACTTCAATCAAAAGAAACATTGAAACAAAACAAAACTCAAATTAATAAGAAAATATTGTCTTACAGAGATTCATAAGAAATCGAAAACATCAAAATACCGAATCACAATCGCAACTAACGACCCCGGTGACTATCGCCTACCGAGCCTCCTCGATCCGACTCTGATCCGACTTCTCCTATCTCGGCCCTTTGAAAATCTCTTCTAAAAACTTCTCCTCTAAAAGCTCCTCCCCTTCTATGCTAGATAGAAGGGTATTTATACTAAAAAGCTAAAAACTAAAAAGGCTAAAAGATATAAACTTTCCTAAAAAGATAGAAACAAACCCTAAAAGATAGAAATAAAATCTAAAAAGATATTAAGACCTAAAATACATATTCTAATAACCCCAAAAGATTCTAAAAAGATAATCAACCGACACGGAAATAAATTCCCGCTCAGGATCGGTGAATTATAAAATAAATACTTTAAATCTTCTTCTTCGTGGCCTCGTTAACGAGCCCTCACAGCCTCGTTAACGAGCCTAGGCTTTTGTTTTCTTCCACACTTCCTCTCGTGATCTCGAGCTTTGACCTCTTCAATCTTGCACTCCTCCGTCTTTTGCTGTAATGCTCCAAATTCAGCTCCATATAGCTCTTTTCCTTGCTAAAACCAACAAAATTCACAAAATAGCGTAGCTTCCACTCTTTCCATAAAAATAAGCAAAACTACCTAAAAACACTCAAAACTAATCCTAAACTTAACAAAACTAAACCTAATGAGCAAAGAAAACCTACTAAAAACTATACTAAAAATGTGAACATCACCAACATCCCGACAATATGCGTGAGACCCCGCAATGGATGGCCACGGGACCTCCGGGATGCCCTTTCGTGGTTCATCTAGGCTGGACATACATGGCTCCCCAAAACCCCTATCCATTCCAAGGGTATGAGCAAGGCGGTGCGCCCCCGGTTCCGTATCCCTACCAAAGTTACAAACAGTACCAGCAAGGTCACCCCCCATACGTCCCCCTACCCAGGGACAACCTCACTCTGAATACGTACCCGCGTACGTACCCGGGCATGGACCTAGGCAGGAGAGGTCGACCAACGGCTCATCAACGGAGAGACCTCCCCGGGATCCCATGCAAATCTCGCGATCTCATTCGTGACGTTCGAGAATGCGAGATGCGGAGATGTCTGAAACAGCGGGGAGTGTGGCGCACCCCTTGGTAAAATCAAAGTCACGTCGTCCATCCATCGAGATCGGGTATGAATAACCCCTTTGTAACCGAGATCCAAGAGGCACCCATGCCCAAAGGCTTCAACTTGCCACAAATGGGGCTCTACGACGGCACGGCCGATCCCGAGGACCACATAAAACACTTCGCCGTCCAGATGAACGTTAACGCCTACAACGACGCCATCTTCTGCCGTATCTTCCTCAAGGTGGAATCGGTGGCCTCTTTCTCTCAGTTGTGTGAATCCTTCGTCGCACACTTCAACTGCTCGAGGAACGCAAGTAGAACATGCGAGACCTCTGCGGCATTGAACAAGGGGAAAGCAAGATGCTGGGTACCTTCTTCACGAGGTTCACCACCGCGGTCGCAGAGATCGCACACATCGATGAGTCATCGGTGCGGCACATCCTCATGGGCAACCTTTGCCAAGGGGCTTTTAAGAATCGCATTTTTCTTAAAAACCCGACGACGTACGAGAGCCTGTGTGCTCGGATCACGGACCAAGTTTACGCCGAGGACGCCGCCAACCGGAGCTCGTGGCCGAGGACCGACAAGGAAATCGTGACCGAGGCTAAGGGAAAGTCAAAGGTGACTGCACCGGCCGCGAAGGATGCGTACATGACGCAGACTCACGACCGGCGCGCCGACTACAAGGGCAACAACAAAAACAACAACAACAACAACGACAATAGAAACAACAACCGCTACAACAACCGCGGAAATGGCGGTGGAGGCTGGAGCTGTTTTGGCGGAAGGCCACGGGGTTACAAAGGCAAAGGCGGCCAGCGTACAACCCGAACGAAAGAGGGCGCGCCAACCTCGCGTCAGGAGCCAACCTCGTACAGCAAGGGCTGACCCAGCCTCGACCCAACAACGTTGAGCAGCACGCCCCCGCGAGGCAGACTCACTCCGGGTAGGCCGCGGCGCTCGATGGGTACATCATTACCATCTCGGGCGGACCCTCGCTAGCGGGTTCGAGCCAGGCGGAGAGAAAGAGATACGTGAGGGCAAGCCACCATGAGCCCTCGGTGTACAGTGTGGCGCAGACCTCGCGGTCCCACGTGGGTTTGGCTTTCACCGCCGAGGACGCCGAGGGACTCCACATGCCCCACTCCGACCCCCTGGTGATACACGCTCAACTATGCTCAAAAATAGTGAAGCGAGTACTTGTGGACACGGGTTCCTCCGTTGACATCATGTACTTTGGCGCCTTCGAGCATTTAGGTATCTCCTCGACGTCCTTGAAGCCCTACACTGGGAAGCTCACCTCCTTCTCAGGAAACGAGGTCGATGTCGCAGGTCTCATAGACCTTTGGATGACACTCGGCAACGGCTCCACAACGAGTACCAAGGTGGTGGAGTTTACGGTAGTACACCTTGATGAAGTTCCAGGCGGTGGTCTCCATCTACCACCTCAAGATGAAATTCCCCATTGATGACGGCGCCGGAGAGGTGAAGGGCAACCAGGAAGAGGGTCGCGGCTGCTACATGACCTCGAAAAAACAAAAGTGCCCGGTGTTCATGATAGAGACCTCCGGTGAACCAGACCTCGAAGTCCGGGATTTCACAGTCCCCACCCCCGAGGCAAAAAGAAGGGTGATCTCCCCCTTCGAAAACAAATCCGAGAAAATCTATCTAGGGGAGTGCCTCACCAGGACATCAGCGGTGTCACTAGAAGCCTTGCTCGCTGGGTCCCGCGACGTGTTCGCCTGGACTGCGAAGGATCTCCGAGGTGTTCCTCGGACATTGGCCCAACACTCCCTGAACGTTGATGTCGCCACTCGCCTTGTGGAGCAACGACGAAGAAAAATGAACGAATAAAGGGCGAGCGCCGCGAACGACGAGGTGGCTAAGCCGCTAGCCGCGGATTACATCTGCGAAGTCCAATATCTGAGGTGGTTGTCCAACGTCGTATTAGTCAAGAAGGCCAGCGGAAAGTGGCGGATTTGCGTGGACTTCAAGGACCTCAACAAGGCATGTCCCAAAGACAGCTATCCTCTGCCCTCGATTGACGAGCTTGTCGATTCGACTGCGGGGCACAAGGTCCTAACCTTTCTCGACGCGTACTCGGGATACAAGAAGATCTCGATGAATTTGCGGGATGAGGAGGAAACGTCCTTCATCACCCAACGGGGAACCTATTGCTACAAGGTCATGCCCTTCGACCTCAAAAACGTCGGGGTCACGTTTCAACGTCTCATCGACCGGGTCTTCAAGAGCCATCTGGGGAGAAACATGTCGGCTTACGTAGACGAAATCGTTGTGCAGAGCAAAAGCCCCGGAGAACATCTGGTCGACCTCGCTGAGGTCTTCGCCACCCTCAGACACAACCGCCTCAGCCTGAATCCCGAAAAGTGTGTCTTCTGCGTGTCATCAGGGAAGTTCCTGGGCTTCATGATCCGTGAGCGCGTGATTGACGTCAACCCAGCCAAAGACGATTCGATCCTCTCAATGAGGTCCCCGAGGTCTCGGACAAAAGTACAACGGCTCAACGGCGCTGTAAATTACCTGGGGAGGTTTTGCTCTCGTTTAGCGGACAAATCTCTCCCTTTCGTTGCCGCCCTCAAGAAGAACGACTCGTTCGTCTGGGATGAAGGGCTCGAGGCTGCTTTCTCTGAGTTGAAGACCTTCCTTACAAAGCTCCCCACCTTGTCACCTCCGCTGGTAGGCGAAGACCTGCAACTGTATGTAGCAGTGAGCCCCGAGACAGTCCGCGCGGTGCTCACCAGAGAAGCCATGCACCCGGTGTACTTCGTGAGTCGCATTCTCCAACCTGCGGAGCAACGATACTCCCCGGCGGAGAAAATGGCGCTGACAGTAGTGACCACCGCGAGGCGCCTACGCCCTTACTTCCATGCACATCCCATCCAAGTCCTCTCCGACCTCCCACTCCATCAAATCCTCCATCAATCCGCCCTCTCCGGGCGTATGACGAAGTGGGTTGTCGAGCTCTCCGAGTTCGACATCAACTACCTCCCAAGGACCGCGATGAAGGGACAGGCCCTCGCCGACTTCATGGTGGAGGTCACCTTCCCCTAGACCGACACAAGCTTTGAAGAATGTAAAGTATTTGTTGACGGCTCATGATGTGATGTCGGAGGTGGGGTCGGCGTGTACCTCGCTGGTCCCTCAATCGAGACGGAGTATGCCCTCAACTTCGCCTTCGAGTCCACCAACAACGACGCCGACTACGATGCCATGATCGTCGGGATCGAGATGGCGCTCCTTAGCGGGGCCTGTAAAATCAGGGTCTACACAGATTCCAAGCTGATGGCACGACAACTCTACGATCAATACGACACTAGGACGGGATTCCTGCCCTCCTACCGAGAGAAGGTAAAGGCCTTGGTGTCGTGCCTTGAAACTTTTGCGGTAGAATCCATCCCGCGAGCCTCGAACACAAAGGCAAACACCCTCGCGAGGTCGGGATCTGCCCTTCCCCTGGAGGTAGGGAACCGCGTAATGATAGAGAGAAATCTGTCAAGAAGCGTGACCAGCGAGGTCCTTTCCGTCAGAGCCGAGGATTAGAGGTTCCCGATAACACGATACGTGAAAAGCGGTGTCCTCTCAGAGGACCCCGCGCTGGCCAGAAAACTAAAAATGCAAGCGGCTCGCTACTGCGTCGTCGGCAGCCAGCTCTATCGTCGAGGCTACGCCGAACCCAACTTGCTATGTGTGCCGCCCGAGGTCACGGATCACATCCTCTTCGAGGCTCATGAGGGAGTCTGTGGCGGCCACCCGGGGTGGCGGGCCTTGGCACATAAAATCATCCACCTAGGGTACTTTTGGCCCACTCTCAAGCAAGATGCGAAGACCTACGTCGAAAGGTGCGATGGGTGCCAGAAACACGGGAACCTCCAGCACGTCCCAGCGTCCCGTCGCCAATCCATCCACGCACCCTGCCCGTTTGCGATGTGGGGAATGGACATCCTCGAACCCTTTCCCAAAGCGGTCGGCCAAGTGCAATACATCTTGGTCATTATCGATTACTTCACGAAGTGGATCGAGGCGCAAGCCATGGCAAGGATCAACGGGGCAAAGGTCTGCGAGTTCCTTTGGAAAAACCTCGTTTGTCGCTTCGGCATCCCCATGACAATCATGTCTGATCATGGCCCCCAATTCGACTGCGAGGAGACCCGGACCTTCTGCTCTGAACTAGGCATATCCCTCAAGTTCTCCTCCGTGGCCCACCCTCAGTCCAATGGCCAGGTAGAAAACGTCAACGCTCGTATCCTGACCGACCTAAAGAAGCGCATGGGCGTGGCGCAGGGACGCTGGACAGAACTACTCCCACTCGTCCTCTGGACGTATCGCACGACCGCGCGTCGTGCAACGGGCGGAACACCCTTCGCTCTAACATACGAGGCGGAAGCGCTAGTCCTTGATGAGACCCTGGTCCCATCGACGAGAGTCTATAACTTCGACGAAAAAGAAAACGAGGCCAACCTCAAGGTCGAGCTACAATTCAGGGACGATTTGCGTGAGGTGGCAGACCTGCAGTCTAGAAAATACAAGCGTCGCGTGGCTGTATACCACGACAAAAAGGTCAGACCTCGCCTTTTGGCCACGGGAAACCTCGTTCTGAGGCGCACCGAAGGTGGCAAGTTGGATCCCAACTGGGAGGGGCCATATCTCCTCGGCGAGGAGGTCGCGTCTGGGGCTTTTAAGCTCAAGGACAGCGAGGGACGCACCCTGAGCAAAACATGGAACGTCGCTCGGCTCAAGAAGTACTATGTGTAAACTCTCCGAACTCCGTTGTTGCATTTTGTAAATAAACGATTGCAGGCTTTTCAAAAACTCTCAAAAATGAAAACCTCGTTTGAAAATAAGTCCACCCCTTGCTTCCCGCTTGGGGTTGGAGAATCTCGTTAAGTCCACCCCTCGCTTCCCGCTTGGGGTTGGAGAATCTCATTAAGTCCAGCCCTCGCTTTCCGCTTGGGGTAGGAGAATCTCGTTAAGTCCACCCCTCACTTCCCGCTTGGGGTTGGAGAATCTCGTTAAGTCCACCCCTCGCTTCCCGCTTGGGGTTGGAGAATCTCGTTAAGTCCACCCCTCGCTTCCCGCTTGGGGTTGGAGAATCTCGTTAAGTCCACCCCTTGCTTCCCGCTTGGGGTTGGAGAATCTCGTTAAGTCCACCCCTCGCTTCCCGCTTGGGGTTGGAGAATCTCGATAAATTCATCCCTTGCCTCCCGCTTAGGGTTGGAGAATCTCGTTAAGTCCACCCCTGGCTTCCCGCTTGGGGTTGGAGAATCTCGATAAATTCACCCCTTGCTTCCCGTTTGGGGTTGGAGAATCTCGTTAAGTCCACCCCTCGCTTCCCACTTGGGGTTGGAGAATCTCTTTAAGTCCACCCCTTGCTTCCCGCTTGGGGTTGGAGAATCTTGTTAAGTCTACCCCTCGCTTCCCGCTTAGGGTTGGAGAATCTCGTTAAGTCCACCCCTCGCTTCCCACTTGGGGTTGGAGAATCTCGATAAATCCACCCCTTGCTTCCCGCTTGGGGTTGGAGAATCTCGTTAAGTCCACCCCTCGCTTAGCGCTTGTGGTTGGAGAATCTCGTTTTGTCCACCCTTCGCTTCCCCATTGGGGTCGGAGAATCTCGTTAAGTCCACCCCTCACTTCCCGCTTGGGGTTGGAGAATCTCGTTAAGGTTCATACGAGATCTGAACGAGACCCACAGCGCCATCGTAATAATCAATGCGCAAGTTCCAAGCAAGGCTCGCAATCTCGGCATATCCTCGATGGAAAATAAACACTCGATGTGGCCTGGGTGTCACAATAGCTGTGACACCCGACCCATGGGATTGGATGGATGGATCGATGCGGATAAACGGATACAAGCAAATCAAAGCAAACAATTCGAAAACATACAAACATGGGAAAAGCAATATAAAACGAAAAGCAAGAAGGCCGATATGCGAGCAGAGCAAAGGCCACAAGGGCCATGTTTAATTACAGACCCCGCAGGGCCACCAAAATGAAGGCCACATGGGCCAAGATGTTCAAATTACAAACCCCGTAGGGTCACCAGCAAGACAAAATAAAAACAGAAACGCGGCCTCCTTCAACCCTGTGGGACTTCGGCGGCGGGATCGGTGAGGTCAATGGGTGCATTCCTCGAGTTTTCGGCAGCGGAGTCGGCAAGCGTGTTGGAAGCCTCTAAAACCGGAGCAGAAATAGCGGGAGGCTGGGAGCTAGGTGTGACGGCCATGGACTGAGGGTCCGTGATGACCACCTCCGGGTCATCCCGAACGAGGTCCACCACGAGAGGAGCCTCGCTGGCCACGGTTCCATCCGCGTTGAGAAAGAACTCACATTCCCCCTCAGGCTCTTCCCCGTCCAACTCCCCCATGGTCTCGTCGTAGTTAGGGTTGAAGAAGACGATGTGAGGATCGATGTGTCTGTACTTGGCACCGCTTGCTTAACACCCATACGGACGGCCTGATGGAACATCTTCCTCACGCCTTCCACCAACTCCCCTTGATATTCCTCTGAGGCCACGTATTTGGGCCCCGCGGCCTCCACCTCCTCGTTAAGCTCAACGACACGCCGTTCAAGGCGGGTAATCTCCTCCGCCGCCTTCGAAAGCTACCTACCTTCTCCTTAAAAAAATTTCGCTCGGCGGAAAGCTTACCCCGGAGCTCATCATTCTCACCCTGTAAGGCCTCGACCACTTCTCTCGCCTTGCTCTCTCTCTCCTTGGCCCGGGCCTCACCCTCCTTCGCCCGAGTCTCACCCTCCTTCGCTCGAGTTTCTCCATCTCTCGCCCTCGCCGCCGCCTTTGCCTCGTCCCTCACTGCAACCTCCGCGGTTTCAGCCCGTGTCTTTATCGCAGCGAGCTCCTTTGCCCGCTTCTCGCACTCCTCAGTACGGGCTGTAAGCGCCGCCTCCATCTTTCCCATCCTCGCATGGGCAAGGGCGATGCGGCTACGGTTATAGTTGTCAAAAAAGGTGTGTTGTAAATTTGCAAAGAGTAAGAAAAGGAATGAGAAAGAAGGCACGAAATCTTAAATAGAAGTGAAAAGCATGAAAACAAAACTTACCATGGCCGAGTACCGAGCAACCTCGTCGTCAAGCGCCGCCTCGGTAAGGTTGTTGGCCCAAGCAACCTCTTCCTTCCAATCTCCCCGGGTCCATTCCAACTGGACCCCCCTAACCGGTCTAGGGCAATGAAACTTGGTAGGAGAAGGACCAGCGGCCTCGATAGCTCGTCCCTCGAAGTTGAAGGCCGGGATAATGTCTTTCCCCGACGCACCTCACTGGTCGTCCGCCTGAGATTTCTTCTTCTTTTCCCCAGGAGGGGACTCCACGCCTTTCCTCTTATGACCGGCTCTGTCGCCGGACCCTCGAGAGGAGTAGGATGACGTCCTCGCGACGTCCCCTTTTTGCGGGGGCACCCCGGAGGTCTTCTCCCCCTTGGACGTCCTCGCAACGTCCCCTTTTGACATCTTCGCGACGTCTCCTTTGGGCGGCCTCGCAACGTCCCATTGGGACGTCTTCGCGACACCCCCGTTGGACTGAACCCCCTCAGCAGTCTTCCCCCGGGCGCCGTCGTCGGCGGGGGTGTAGGTTCAGTTTGCGTGGTGGGCGGCCTCGCCTGCGGGTTCGGATCCTTGATAACGACCCCCGTTTGAGCTCGGGAAGCCGGGGTCGTAGGACTGGAAGTCACAAGTTTCTTCCCCTTTGACTTCGAGGTAAGAGCGCGCAAAAGATCCACTGCAAAAGAAAAACATGAGAGTAAGTTGGAAAGGACAAAGAAACGAGTTGAGACTAGTGATGCCTCTAAAAAAAAGGAAAAAAACGATGTTGAAATAAACTAGGATTGCGAGGTTGTTGACCTCGTTATCTGACAAAGGAGGACAAACAAAAATACATGTGTAAAAAAGAAAGAAGAATAAAATACCATCGTTGCCCTTGCGTGGTGGAGGGGAAAGGCTCAGGCCGGCCCGCTCAAGCCGGTCCTGTGCTAGATACTTCTGGTGCGGGGCCTGGCCCACCGGGGCGTATCGTGCCTTAAGCACCTTGAGTTGGGGGATAG
Organism: Fallopia convolvulus; assembly: GCA_964016875.1. Lineage (NCBI taxonomy): Eukaryota > Viridiplantae > Streptophyta > Magnoliopsida > Caryophyllales > Polygonaceae > Fallopia > Fallopia convolvulus. The sequence goes on from OZ024724.1 coordinate 47,369,850, forward strand.
TGTGCGAACCCACTTGCCGAACAAAGTCGCCTGGAACTTTGGGGAAATTGAGATACCTCCCGGTGACGTTCCGAACCAGGAACCAACTCTTTTTCCATGGCCCGACGTTCGAAACATTATCGGTGATCTTGATGCCCGACAAGCTAAGGTTGACGAGACAGGACTTCGGGTCCCTCCTTGCCAAGAACAGCGTCGACATGTCGTTAACGTTTGGCTCATCCCCGATTTCGGGACTGCGAACCGTGTAGGCACACAACAACCTCCAGGCATTGGGAAACAACTGTACAGGGCATATCTGCATCTCCCACAGAAAGTCGACGATGTGTTGGGCCAGGGGCAACCTAAAGCCCGCTTGAAGACTGAGCGAATGCACAACCGCGCACCTTTCATAAGATGCCCAGGGGTTGCCCCCCTCTTCCGGAAGTGCTAGCTCAACCCCCTCGGGCCAAGCGAAGTCCTTGGCAATTTTCTCAAGATCCCCAGGTTTCAGCTCGGTAGGCGTTCCCCCAGACATGAAAGCCTCGCTGGAATCCGAGGACATGAGGATCCTCTCCTCAAGAACAGACGGGGCGCGGGACACGACGTCGTTAATATGCGATGCCTCAAAGTCCGCGGGTTCGTAGGAGTCGGACGACGTTGCTACAACCTCGGCAACAACCTCGTCGGAGATAGAAGACCCGTCCATTTCAACACCCGATGACGCGCAAAGTCGGGAAAAGCGGGATTTAATGGAGACCTCGGAGTTGCTAGAAGAAGGGTCGCTAAAGACCAGCGAAGGCGACCTCGGATTCTGGGAATCGCTAGGCTCTACGCTTCCGACGGACTCGGAAACCTCCTCGTAAAAACCCTCTTGAACTTTGAACACGAAGCCAGGTGGGGGGCTCACGGAAGCTCTCCTAGGCATGAAAAAACGACGTCCAGGCCGTGGGAGGCTAGCACTTGGAAAAGAGATAGGCGATGAGACATCGGACGAGATAACCCAAGGGAAGAAAAGCACGAGCTCATAACCCCGAAGTAAAAAACAACACGAGATCACAACAAAGGGAAGAAAAGCACGAGGTCATGACCCCGAAGCAAAAAGCGACACGAGGTCACGACAATAAAGGAAAGAAAAGCGCGAGGTCATAACCCCGAAGTAAAAACAACACCAGATCACAACAAAGGGAAAAAGCAACACGAGGTCGCAACAACAGAAAAGGAAGAGAGAGTTCGAAGTCATGAGAGAAGAGCCACGTGGCACCCTAGAGACTACTCTGACAAGATAGGACGGCGAAGAAGAATTTGAAGCGCCAAAAAGGAGGAAAGAGAAGGAAGAAGGCCAACCAGCGGTGGAAGCCCAAACGTCCCGGCAATCGAACATCATGACGTTTGGGCTCCCGATGGTTTCAAAATTCAAAAAAAGCGGGGAAGGCGAGCATGCAACCGCCAACAGGAAAACGAAGGGCACGAAGGCATGGCGGTGGCCACCCTTGCCCCACCGTCTCACCATTGTCTCGCCCCCACTACACCGGCGAGAGACACCAAGAACCAAACCAAGACAGGAAACAAAGAAGAAGAAGGGGGAAAACAAAGAAAGTAGTGAAGGCACCACACCAGGACGAGGGCCACCGCCACCACCCCCGATTCGCCACCACAGCGACGGCGGGGGAAAACCGGAGAACTAGTCATCAATCACCAAGGCACAGAATAAAACAGTAAGAAAAAAAAACAAAGAAGAAGGATGGAGGCGACACGCAAAGACATGCGCGACCCCACCATCGCCGTTTTGCCACCGTGACACCGGCGCGAAACACCGGACAAGGCGTCGCCGCCCCTCCAAAACGCGGAACGAGAATCAAACGGCAAAGAATCCCAGGCAACAAACATCAAAAGACAAGAAGAAAAGGGTCGAAGGCTTACTTGTTCAGAGTCGGTGTCGGAAAAAATGGTGGTGCAACTGGGAAGTAAAAAAGGCTCGTCGGAAACCGTCTCGAAGAACTAGCGAAAACTGCTCACAAGAAACTGAAACGGCGAAGAAAGGAAGAGCGAAAATGGTAAAGAAGAAGATAAAGAGAAAGCGTGCGGAATACGCTCTTATAAAGAGCAAGTTTGGGCCACCCCAGGGTCCTCAAAGGCTTATTGGGCCTACCCCTCCTGAACGGCTTATTAAGCAAAAAATGAAGATCGGGCCCAGGAAGCTTCGCCCATACAAGCGGGAGAGACCAAGTACGAAGCTTCGTAAGAGGAAAACCTCGTAGAATGTCTGCCCAGATCCCGAGAACCCCACACCTCGAAAACACATCCCAAACCTCGAAAACCCCACAACTCGCAAAACACATCCCAAACCTCGAAAACCCCACACCTCGCAATACACTTCGCCAAACTCAAGAAGCCCATACCTCGCGAAACATCCTCCCGTCCTCTAAAAACCTCGTACCCCGCGACCCCAACGAACTTATGCCCTGCGGACCTCGGGGGGAGATCTCTAGGCCATGGGGTTGTGATGATGCCCAAAATAGTAAAAGTAATAAGGGGGCCCGGGGTACAGAGGACAAAAGGATGATTTTGGGTCCCACTCCCGTATCCCTCATTTATTTAAACAAAATTCCTACCTGCGCGAGGTCCAAGACCTCGTAACCGACTCAGAACGAAGCCTAGACCTCGTAACCTATTCTACTGACGCCCGCCCACGCGGACCACTCATTGATGCCGCTTCACCAAGCCAATCACGAGCTACCTCACCTTCGGGCCAATCAGAAGTCCCCAATCTCGGGCGTCCCACATCGGACCTCTGCCAAAACTCGACTCCCCAATCCTCTATAAATAGAGAAGAACCTCGTAAGAGGAGGGGGTCGAAAAATATCTTGAACTCAAGAACTATCTTGCTCGTTGAAGATCGACGTGACAGAAACATCGTCAAAAGACCTCGCTACAGACAAGTGGAGTCCACAAAAAGACTTCAAGTCACACAAAGACCTTGCTCACACCAAAGACCTCGCTACAAAATCTCACAAGGCTCTCTACACCACGCTCCAAAGTCCACCTAGCCACAGGATCAAACGCGCAACACTTGGGTGTTAGAGTCATTTAGCAAGTAGGAGATCTTGAACGCTGTTAGATCGAGATCTCGAAACCTCGTAGGAGGTCTAGGTGTAATTCTCCATTGTTTATTAGCCTCGTAGGCTTGTAACCTCGTTGTAGAGAAAAGTATAAATAAAGAAGTAAGCGTTTGCACTTTCGGATATAATAACCTCGTTCCTTTTCTTCTAGCGGGTCGTTATTTCGGGTTTCATCAGTTTGTTGCTTCCGTGTCCAACAGCACTGAGATCTGAAGACATTCTTGTAGACATCCTGCGAGTTTTCACAGAAAATCTAGAGCCAAGCTCTGATACAAATTGTAGGACCGTAGATCAGTGTTAGTCAAGACAATCGGGAACTGTTCCAGTGACAGTTCTCTTATGCAGCGGAATAATGTAATACAAACTTTGAATAGGAAATTAGAGACAGGGACACGGTTCCTTATAGAGGAACCTCTTTAGCCAACTAGCTAAAGAGTAAACCTCTACCTCCCTTGGAGGATTTTGAACACACACTATATTCTATTGATAGATCTCAGGTTTCACAATACAAAGTCGAACTTCTCTATTGTTCGCAATCCCACTCACAAACAATACTAACGACTAAGACATAGTAGTTCCTGGATCTAAGCACAACTGAATATAGATAGTGAACCTTACTCGTTCCTGTGTAGTTCCCTTTAGCACAGGAACTACCTTCTTCAAGTTGACGAAGATCTTCACGCAGTCTTCATCACTTGATGCTTCCTTCCTTGAACTTCTGGATTGTTATCTTCACTGAATCAGCTCGGGCTCTCGATTTCTCTCTTTCCTTTTGTGGATCTGGTGTTCTTGTGTTTGAGAGCTCAATTTGACCTAGCGGCGTCGCATTCTATTTATAGAGTTTCCATCTTTAGCTTTGACGCCTTTGCCCTTCTTGTCTTGGGGAGTACGACACTATTCAAAAAGACTAGCGTACCCTTTTGCATTTCTATTCATTCGGAGCTTTGGCTTGCCGCCCAAGACAATAGTGAATAGTCTTCATTATCCTTTCATTTACTTGCCACGTATACAGGTGGCTTGACATGGAACGTTTCCCTTGCTTTTCCTGTGAACCTGTTATCTTTCCTGAGATCACTTATACAGGGAATTAGTTCCATCTGTTTGTCATTATCAAAACTTCGATTGCTCGAATGGAGAAACCATTGTTCTAGTGTTCCCTAACACTGATCCAATATTTGTCTTCTTCGATGCAGCAGTTGAGCTTGCATCATTCTCATCTCCAACAACAGATGAGTCATTGGGAGGATGTGTACTCAGCTCGCATGGCTCTTAAGAATGCACGACAGCAAAGAGCTGACGCTTGTTGGATGACGATGGAGCAGCGTGTGACGGTTGATGAAGAACGCTGGCGGACAATGTACCAGTATATGGGCAACTTTGAGCGCCAATTCCCACCACCACCTCAATGATGATCTCACTTTCAAAGGATGTTTCTTCTGCTTCGATAGTGCTTTGTTTCTTTCTTTTCCCTATCTTTTCTTATGTTTTGTTTTTTTTACAGGGGGGACACTGTAATTTTTAAGTAGGGGTAGGGAGGGAAAATAAAACTTGCTTGTTTATTTTTGCTTTAGTTTGTTTCTTGTTAGTTGTTCTTTTTCTTAAAGTAAAAAAATTGAAACAAAAATTGAAAAATTTTGAAAAATTCAAAAAAGATTTAAGAACGAATGAGTACCCTTTTCTTATGGTTCTATGATAGTTAATTACTTACATGACCATGTAATATCCTTTTAGCATGTTTTTGATAGTATAGCCTGAGTCTTATGATGAAATTGTTTTTATGGTGAAATAACATATGATGAAATTGAGCATGTATAACTGTTAGCATGAGTAGTTGCAATCCAACAAAATAATTAACCTTGTGAGTTCTTATTTTTAGCCTTGTTTCTTATGTGTGTTTTGCTCTCTTTATGTATATTATCTCTTGGAATTGTAATGGTTATCTATTTCTCAAGACCTATATAAAATTTTTAATTCATTACTTGTGAAAATCATATGATAGAGAACTTATTATTTTTGATAAGCCCTATTAATCCATGTCCATCCGTACATTATCCTTGTTTTTGATAGACAATTTGAGCCTTTAAGCCTTTTTATTGTTGCTCCACAAAATTATCCATAGCCGAGATAAGCTTGATCCTATCCAGGGATTAGGACTTAGTTGGAGAGGAGTTGTTTTGTTGAGTGAAAAGATATTTGTTGGCTCAAAATAAAGGTTTGGGTGGGGTAGATTGGAAGTCTCTTGTTTCAAATTATGTAAAAAGATCTCTTAGTTAAAAAGAACGCACAGAGGAAGAAAAGGCATATCAGATCGATACCAACCTATGTGGGCTCGGTACCGAAGTTTTTAAGAGGAAAGAAGAAAGAAAACACAACTCAAGAACGACCCTCTCAGGTCGGTGACTGGCTGAAAATCGTTGATGCCAAATCAAAAATAATTCCCTAATTACTAAACTAGTATAGTCAGTAAGTCGGGGTCGAACCCAAGAGACACTTGTATTCCAAGTAGTAGTATTATCAACTCAGAAAGGTAATAAAGGGGGGATTTTGGAATTAAAACTAGAAACTAAGAATTGAAACAAACAAAGCAAGTAATCAAACAAGGCAAAGATTGGATTTTTATCAAGTTAAAGCAAAGCAATCCTATTCAAGTATCCACTTTTCTTCCTCAAGTTATTGATCCTAGATTCAAACAAGTTATTTCTTTCAGTTATTCCTATCCTGATCAGAATTATAACATGGCAATGAGACATGCAACTTAACATCCAAACAATTCATGAAACGATCATAAATAATAGGGATATTAGCATTAAGAACAAGGATAAACAGGATACATGCAATTGAATTCCAACGAGTCAAACAATCAACATGCATTCAAATCTCTTCTCAATTGTTTTAGTCCAACGAGTCCTAAATCAATTGAGTTGCTACAAAGATCAGGCTTTGCTACGAGAAAACCTAGATCTAAAAATAGATAATATCAATTCCAACAAGGTGATCAATCAAGTAGAAATCAATATAATCAATAATAATTATGCACAAGAGAATTGAAATAACCTGTAGAAATAAACCTGAATAGACGAATCTCACAACAACTTGAGTCTGAAAAGCTTCAACTTGAATAGAATTTAGGAGTTTAGTTCTCCATAAGAGAGAAAAACACAAAGTCTGAAATTAGGTCTAAGAGAGAATATGCCAATAAAGTCTAAAAAGTAAACCTAAAATAGTCTCGAACAAGTCGAAATTAAAAAGATATAAAATATAAAATATTAACTAAGCGGAGAAATCCAATCGCGCGTCCGATCAACTAGGCCGCGATCGCCACCAAACCTAGCCGCGATCGCGGCCTGTCTCTGACAGCATTCTGACGGTACTCTCGGATGCTGTTTTGACCCTCTTAGAGTTGGAATTTGAACTCGCAAAAAAAACATGAATTGTAGCTCTTCGAGTTAGCTTTCCAATGATACCAAATGCAGCTTCATCCGATCACCGTAACTCCCGAACTAAGCGTCACAAGAAAGTGGTGTCGAAACAACAACTTCAATGGATGGCCTAAATTTAAGCATTCTTTTCCACAACCTCTTGGGCATTAATGATCATCAGAAATGGCTTGAGTATCCTTGGAAAAGACACTTGAATATCTCCAATCTTGTGTCTTTCAACTTAACCAATCCTTACTCCTCAAAACATCCTAAAAACATGAAAAAAACAAGAGTAGACACCGAAATGCAAAAACTACAAAAACTAAGCAAAATGCATGCAACTACCTAAGATTTAAACATAAATATGCCCTACAACTAACACCTAAATGCATGCTATCAGTCGGTACCAGGTATGTTGAGAGGAAAAATGCAGAAATGTAAAAAATGCAGGAAAAGAAATAATAAGGAAGATGTGCAGTATTCAAAAGTTTAAACCAAGAGAATCTTTAAGTTTTTATGAGGCTTTCTAGGATTTAAGAGGTGAGTGAAGAAAAGAGCATAATGAGAAGTGAGTTTGGTATATGTTTTGATGAGGGTTTTGGTTGTTGTGTGAGTTTTTAGGAGTCTTTGATTCCCGGATATTATTAGCACAACATGACCAAAATATTTCCACACCTTTTCGTCTTTACCAAGCCCCATTACAACCCGACTGAATGGAAGCTTCTATGAAGTTTTTCACTGAGTCTAAGTTCTCTTGATGATTTTTGCTTGTTTTGACATATCTTTGGTGGAGAGTTTGGTGGTATAAGTTCCAATTTCTATGAGTTTTTGCATATAAGAATGAGTTGAGAGATGATTTATAGCCCAAACACATGATAGTTGAGTGAAACACTTTATCCTTGGTGATGTTGGATTGTGGTTGCTTATGGCTATTGGTGCTTATATATGTGTGATGACGTTAATAGTCATTTGCTATTTTTGCTATGCTTTGAAATTGTTTTTTTTTTTTTGCTTAAAGGCTATTGCTTGATGAGCATGTTGATTGATTTTGGTTATTCTCTAGTGATTGCTTGAGGACAAGCAAGCTTAAGTATGGGGTATTTTGATGTTATGTTTTTCGTATAGTTTTAGTTGTTTTTCTTAAGTTGTTTAGCTTAGTTATAGTGCTAGTTTTGTGTGTTTTTGGACAAGTTTACATATTTTGTAAAAAGTGTGGAAGCTACTCCGTTTTTGTGTCTTTTATAGGTTTTTCGAAGTAGAAGGGAGCATTTCGAGAGAGTTTAAGTCAAGTGGTCATTGGTGGAGTTTGTGGAGGAGAAGAGAAGAAGGAATACTCATTGAAGATCCCGTTGAATCCAAGAAGAAACTATAAAGAGTGTAAAAAATCCAAGATAGAGAGCTCGTTCCCGACCTGTGAGGGTCGGTACCGAGCTGTGCAATAGAGTTTTACTTCTAGGAATTCAGCAAGAGTCTACCGTTCTTGTGCAGGTCGTTACCGAGGTGACCTGTGTCGGTAGACGGCGCCGACTTTCAGCAATTCTATCTTTTATCCTGTAATATTTTTAGTTAGGAAAGTTTCTATCTTTAGGACCTTTGTTAGATAGTTCTTTTAGTATAAACACCCTTGTTCTAGTCTAGTTTAGGAGAGTTCGTTAGTTTTGAGGAACGATTGTTTTGGAGAACACGTTTGAGTTGAGAGAGAGAGAGAGAGAGAGAGAGCATTGTTTGTCTTGTTCATCGATTTCTAACGTGGTTGTTGCAAAGACAAGATTTTTATATTTCAAGTAAGATTTTATTTCAATGTTCTCATTCAATTTAGTTGTTTGTTTTATCTCGATCATGAGTGAGTAGTTAGCCTTTCTAGGATCGGGGTTATAAACCCGACATAGTTATGCATGATTGAATGTGTGTGATGAATGTTTGATTGCCTTTTATCCTTTATCTACTTGTTTTGTGCTTATACCTAGACGAAAGTCGAAGTAATTTGAGTTTATCACTTGATCGAAAGAGAAAGTTGTAATCTTGAATGTTGATATTGTTCGATAACGAAAGTTTCGAGCTTTGGATACAAAATAAGTAGAGAGTGAATTGATCGATTTATGAAAATTGATTGATTTGCTTGATTAGATCAACGAAAGTTGATAGCTTTATCCTTGAAGCATGATATTTTTCCTTCGCACTATTTCATATGCACGATTATGTCGTGGTAACCCCTTTATCCTAGTTGCTTTCGCATTTGAATTACCTTCGTGTTCTTTCTCCCAGACTCGTTACCGAGGCACACAGGGCGGTACCGAGTCTGCAATTGATTGCGTCTAGTTGCTTAGTTTGTATTTGAACCCAGTATCGTTACCGACCCTGACAAGGTCGGTACCGATGGCTGTTGTAGCCTTGTTTCCTTCTTTTGTTCCTGTTTTGCTTTGTTTCTGTGCTTTCTTGCTTTATAGTTTAGTAATCAAACAACCTTGCTTCCTGTGGACGATCCTGACTTCGCTATACTCGCGGGGTCTTAACTACAAATTTATTTATTTTCGAGTAAATCCCTCCCAAAAAACTCTTCTAACGATGCATATACAATGATGGCTAGATGTCGTCAGTTAATAGAAGAGCCGGTTGGAATGTTGAAATCAAGGTGATTGAAAGAGAATCTAATCAAGTTGCGGATTGGTTAGCAAAAGCGAGTGAAAATATGATGGAAAACTTAACTATTTTTAATGATCCTCCTATTGAACTTAAGAGGATTTGTGAGATTGACTTGGCTCTTTATCTATGTAATACTATTCTATTTATATGAATAAATTGATCACTACTAGCTCTCCCTTATGACCAAAAAAACTTGCTTGAATAATTCAACCTCTTTAACTTGGTTCTTGTAGGTCTCTTCGGAAAAAAAAACTTGCTTGTAGGTTAGGATTAAAAGTTGAAAATTAATCTAGGACACTGTTTTAGCCAAATAGCTTTTCCATTTCATTCCTCATTTTAATGAAATTTCCTAAATATTTTAGATACTTCCCCAAGTTATATAATATTACTAAACTCGAATCTCTCTATCCTATTTGTCACAAATCTAACTATGCCACATAAGCATCTTAATTTTAAAATTTACTTCTTTACCCTTTTTTTTTAGTATTTACAATCCTTAAAAATATATAATATAATAATATTACTATTGTTATTAATATACAATGATCTACTACTTTCTTTTATGGATAATTTAAATATTATGTAATTGTATATCATCATCTTTAATGTGTATCGTTATTATTTTTCAATGGCAAGTATGAAAGTAACAAACTATCCATACATAATATCTCTAATATATAATAATCTACTACTTTTAAATGAAAAAGAGTCTAAGAAAACGAGATTAAACATTCATTAAGAATAAATCTCCATCGTTCATTCCAAAAAATCAACGTCCCTGATTAAACATTCATTAAAAAAATAAAATACGACACGGGCGAATTTTTCCCGTATTATTCGCGTATTTTTCAATAAATACGATACGGAGGAATTTTCCCCGAATTATTCACGAATTTTTCGAAAAATACGTTTTTATGAGACGCGCCCAGTTTGTTCATCAAAAATAGCGATTTGTTCATCAATATTCACCAACTATTCACCAATACTAACTAACTGTGCATTGAGTTTTTGATAACATTGTTCAACGATTTTGAACTTTTTTTATTTTTAATTTTATTTTTTAACCTTATTTATGTGTAGGAATACAATATTATGTAGTTTTTTATGCACATATAATTTGTTTTGATATACCCATATTTGTTCATTGATATACTCATATTTGTTCATTGATATACCCCTATTTGTTCATTGATATACCTATGGTATACCATTATTTGTTCATTAGTATACTTCTTTTTTATTCATTGGTATACCATTATTTGTTCATTGATATACCCTATTTGTTCATGGATATACCCTTATTTGTTCATTGATATAACCTTATTTGTTTATTATTATACCCTTATAATTTGTGAATTGAAATAAACTTATGTTTTATGTGTCAAGGCTATCAACTTGTACATTTAGGACTATCTATTTGTTCATTTTTGTATTTATTTTGTGCTTCAAGGCTATCTTGAATTCAAAGTATAATATGAATGAAGTGCTTTAAGGCTAACTTGTCAATACGAATGAAGTGCTCAATATAGTACCAAATTAAGATAAGTTTGATCTAGAAACTTGAATGCAAAAGATAATAGATAAAGAATTTGACTTTGCAATAATATGGTGTATGCTAAGAGTCTAAGAGAACGAGATAGCAACAAATCGAAGATGAGTGCTTGTGCCTTATTTCGCTATGAACAAATTGATGTTATTAATGAACAAGTATGCATATAGCAATGAACAAATTGAGGTTACTAGTGAACAAATATGCATCTAGTAATGAACAAGTATATGAAAAAGGCAATGAACAAATATGCATAAACCTGTGAACAAATTGATGTTACTAATGAACAAATATGCACAAACCGATGAACAAATATGCCAAAACCAATGAATAAATATTTTCGTTTTTTATGGAAAAAATCACAATGTTGATGAACATATTGCATGTAATTTTGATACACATTTGTTCATTTTTTATGTACAAATAATAGATTTTTGATGCACAAGCAATAGTTTATTGATGCACAAAATCACAGTTTTGATGAACAAATCCACATTATTTATGAACAAATCCACAATACTGATGAACAATCTGGGCGCGTGTCCTATTTTCGTTTTTTTCAAAAATACGCGAATAATTCGCCAATAATTTGCTCGTGCTGTTTTTTTCCCTTTTTAAGTGAAAAGATCAGCGCCTTTGATTTTTCTTGATCCAACGACTCTTGTTTTTTCTTATTCCGCACATGAGCGCCCATTCGCACGTGAACCTGACTCCTTATTATGGACAAAATTTAAATATTATATAATTGTACATCATCATCTTCTCAATAATTAAATAATAATATATAATATAATATTATTGCTAATATTATTAATATACAATTGTATCCTTAAATTATAGTATGATTTTTATCCTTTTTTCCATATTCAATAAAAAATTCAATTAGCTATTATTTATTAATAAGCATTCTTTACATATTGTAATAATATTACCTCATTTATTATTGTTACTTGTTGATAGGGTTTCTCGACCAACAAATAAATTTGTAAGTCAAGACCCCGCTGAGTATAGTAGAGTCAGGATCGTTCCACAAGAAGCAAGGTTGTTTGTCTATCAATCTAACAAAAATCAAACAAAAACAAATAAAACACTCACGAGCAGCCTCGTTAACGACGTTGTCAGGGTCGTTAACGAACCACCGAACACAAAATGCTAAAACTAACGACCTAATTAAAATCTAATTAAAATTCGGTACCGAGGTAAGTACTCAGCAACGAAAATTCACCAGAAATAATTCAAATAAAACAAAAATCTAGGACAAGGGACACCACAACATAGCCAAGCATAAGAATTCGTAAGAAGAAAAGATCATGCCTTTAAACACACAGAGTCATCAACTTTCGTTGATTTAACAAGTAAATTAATCTACTTTCGCATCCTAATTCACTTAATTGCTTGTTTTAGATCTAAAGCTTGAAACTTTCATTTTCAAACAATATCAACCTTCAAGTTAGTAACTTCCTCTTTCAACTCAGTTAAAAACTCAAATTACCTCCACTTTCGTCTCGGTATAAGCACAACAAACAATTCTCAATCAAAGATAAAAGGCATTCACAACTCAATCTTACTCATCAAACATGCTCAACTATGCCGGGCTTAACCCCGATCCTAGAAAAAAGAAACTACTCACTAATCATAACTAAGAAACTAAAAACTTCAATAAAAAGAAACATTGAAACAAAACTCAAAAATCTAATTAATAAAAATATATCGTCTTACAGAAATTCAGAAGAAACCGAAAAACATAAAAACACCGAACCACAATCACGACCAACGACCCCCCGGCGACTGTAGTCTACCGAGCCTCGGCGGTCCTCTTCCGATCCGACTTCTCTCTCTCCTTCGGTCCTTCAAAAATCTCCTCAAAATCAAGCCCCCCCTTTCTATGCTAGATAGAAGGGTATTTATACTAAAAAGCTAAAAACTAAAAAGGCTAAAAGATATAAACTTTCCTAAAAAGATAAAAACAATCTCTTAAAGATAGAAATAAAATCTAAAAAGATCTTAAGACCTAAAATACATATTCTAACAACCCCAAAAGATTCTAAAAAGATACTCAACCGATACGGAAACAAATTCTCGCTCAGGATCGGTGAATTATAAAATAATACTCCATATCTTCTTTTTCGTGGCCTCGTTAACGAGCCCTCACAGCCTCGTTAACGAGCCTGGGCTTTGTTTTCTTCAACACTTCCTCTTGTACTCTCGAGCTTCGACTTCTTCAATCTTGCACTCCTCCGTCTTTCGCTGTAATGCTCCAAATTCAACTCCATTTAGCTCCTTTCCTCGCTAAAACCTGCAAAATTCACAAAATAGCGTAGATTCCACTCTTTTCACAGATATATGCAAAACTATCTAAAAATACTCAAAACTAAACAAAACTAAACCTAATAAGCAAAGAAAACCTACTAAAAACTATACTAAAAATGCGAATATCAAAATACCCCATACTTAGACTTGCTTGTCCTCAAGCAATAAACAGGACACTAACCAAAACCAAAACAAATCATGCTCATCAAGACATAGCCATCTTCTAAAAAGCAACATCTACACATAAGAAAATTATAGCAAAAGACTATTAACATCCTCACACATATATGCACTTAAAATAGACATAAAATAATACAATCCAACCTCTCAAGGGATATAATGTGTTTCACTCAACTCTCAAGTGTTTAGGCTTATAAATTCAATCTCTCAACTCATCTTATATACAAAAACTCATAGAAATTGGAACTTATATCACCAATACTCTCCACCCAAGACTTGTCAAAACAAGCAAAGAATCATCAAGAGAACTTAGGGGGCTCAATGAAAAACTTCATAGAAGTTTCCATTCGGTCGGGTTGTAATGGGGTTTGGTAAAGACAATAAGGTGTGGAAAATATTTTGGTCATGTGGTGCTGATTATATCCGGGAATCAAAAGACTCCTAAAAACTCACATCTCACCAAAACTTTCATAAAACAACATACCAAACTCACTCTTCTTTATGTACACTCATTTTCACTCACCCTTTATCATCCTAAAAAGTCTCATAACAAAAATAAAAGAATCTCTGATATTATCTTTAAACATAAATGCACTTCAACTCTTCATTTCCCTTGTATTATTTTTTCCTTCTTTCTTCTCTTTTTTTTTCTTCGTCGTCGTGGCCTCGTTAACGAGCCCACATCAGGGTCGTTAACGATCCACCGTATACATTCCTCTTCCTTTTTTCACTACATCCATCAAAAACTTTATTATGTGCATTTTTTCTATCAAGAGACCTTTTTTACATGTAATAACAAGATACTTCCAATCTACCCTTCCCAAATACCCTTCAATTTAAGCAAATATAATACTCTTTTCTTTTTAACAAAACACAAAACTTACCTCTCCAATCTAAGTCCTAATTCCCGGATAGGGTCAAGCTTATCTCGGCTAGGGAATAATTTTTGTGGAGCTAAAAACAAAAGGTTTCAGGCCAGAATTGGTTATCAAAAGGAAGGAATAATGTAAAGGTAGATAGAGAATAATAGGGCTTATAAAAATAAGTTCTCCATCATATGATCTTCACAAGTAATGAACTAAAAATCTTATAAGGGTCTCAAGAAATAGATAACCATCACAATTCCAAGAGATAATATGCATAAAGAGAGTAAATCACACAAGAAAAGAAGAGGGATTTATGATGTTCTCCCTATAAGGCCAAAAATACTCACAAGGTAAATTTTTTGTTGGATTGCATCATCTATGCTATAAAGTATATGTGCTCAATTTCATCAAATGCTATTCTCTTCTAAAAATAATAATTTCAAGTTGAGAATCCGGCTATACTTTTAAAGACATTCTTTGCAAGGAATTATATGATTAAGCTAGTGATTGCTATCATAGAGCTTAAGAAGGGATATCTATCAATTCTAAAACACTTTTTGGATTTTTTTCATTTTTTTCAATTTTTTTTTCAATTTTTTTTTCTCTTTGTTTTTCGGTTTTAAAGAAATAAAAACTGCATAGAACACATAATCACCTAGGACATAATTTTTCTACTTTCTCCCCACCCCATACTTAAAATTATAGTGTCCCCACTGTAAGGAAAATAAGAAGAAGAGGGAAAAGAAATAGAAAACAAAACAAAACAAAAAAATTAAAAAGAAAAAAAGAAAGACATAAGAACTTACAGAAGTGGAAACAAGGAAAAGAAACTTCATCTTGAGCTGAATCAACGGTTCTGTGGAGGAAAGTAATGCTCAAAGTTCCCCATGAAGTCGTACATCGTCCTCCAACGCTCAGCATCCTCCGCCTCTCTTTGACGCTGCCTCTCATCCTCCATCGACATGCGAGCGGAATAGACAGTTTCCCATCTATCCATCCTCCTATGAATGTGATCCGTCTGAAGGTGAAGTTGCTGCATTCGTGCAGAAAGATCCTCGGCCCATGGTGGTGGTATACTCGATCCTGCGTACTCGGGCTGAGGGGGTGGTGGGTAGTGAGGCTGGAAATGGTCTTGATACATCACCGGGTTGTAAGGCATGACTCCATAGGCATGAGGGTCGACAGGAGCTGGTGGTGGGTCGACAGGGGCTCTCGGCACCTCGTTAACGAAGTTGGGTGCCTCGTTAACAGGGTTGGGATGCGGCTGGAAGTGATCGTTAACGACCCTGGTGGGCTCGTCAATGAAGATGTTGTCTCCTAACACCTCCGTGTCGATGTCTTCTTCTTCAAAATTGAGCTCCTCAGTGTCGCCCTCGGTGTCGGCTTCTTCGGTGTCGTTGCCTACTACCTCGGTGTCCTCTTGTTCATCTTCTTCTTCATATTCATCCACGTCGTCCCGCTCAAATCGGGTTTCACATGGCCTAAGCGAGAGCTCGTCCTCCGGTTTTGGCTCCAGTGGGTAGGGATGTCCCGTCCACACCTCGTACCAATTCGGTACGTAGAGTAGCTCGTACATGTCGAGGGAAGGTATGACTAGTCGATCTTGAACCTTCACCTTGTAGCCTCCCTCGGCTTGCACGAAAATCCCAGAACTATACCAATAGTTTTTGTTGAGAAGTTGGGCGTGAGCCGGTGTGTAGCGGGTGAGATCTACTCCGAGATTCTTAGCCAAGAGGCTAACCAAATTGCCACACCACACCTCCTTGGACTTGGTGGATTTCTCGACATAGTAGAGCCTATCGTACCCCAAATTCAAGGGGTCGGGCTCCTCAAAGAGGATGGTGCGGAAGCAAGCGACCTCCGTCCTTGTAGGCCGGTTCAACTCTTTCTTCGGCCAAAATGTTGCGGCGAGGATTCTCAAAATAATCCGGAAGATGGGGTTGACTATGTTTGCCCCGGATAGCGCCGCGGTAGAGGATTGAACCACCCCGGTGATGTAGCTCCAAGTGCGGGTTACTCGGTAGTCCTTCAAGCTATAATCTCTCGACGGGTTTGGGAGTTCCAAGATTGCATTGAACTCCGCCATGGTGAAGTCACGGTCCTCGTTACCGAGCCGGAACCGAATTCGTCCCGCCGAGATCTTCGACGAGAAGTTGGTCTCCAAAGTGGCCAAGAACTCGGATGCGAGGGCCGGATAGTGTGGCAAGCTCTCTTGCTTCAATAGGTGGGCGGCCCCAAGGATGATGAAAGCATCCTTGACATCCGTGTAGATGCCCGTGGTGACAGCGCTAGACTTCGAGAACCATTGGGTGTAATGGTTCTTCTCCAGAAAATCTCGGTAGCGCCGTACTTGGCTCTGACTGCTCAAAATCACATCATCCACTCGAGGTGGAGATGGAGACCTATGGTTCCTCCTCTTCTTCTAGGCTCGGGTAGCGGGTCTGCTTGAACTAGCCATGGATCCTACAAAATAATCGAGATTTTTCCAAGATAAGATCCACTCAAAAATAATAGGTACGAGACCCCATACTTGGTCTCAAAATTAACCTCGAAATTATTCGTAAACTACCCAATTGGGTTGTTCACGATTCTGGGCTCGGATCGATCGATGAAGAAATGCAGGGTCGTTAACGAGCCTGGGGGGGTCGTTAACGATCCGCCGAGAGCAAAACCAGAACTTTCCGAAATACCTTAAATTCAGCACAAATCAAGCATGCAATCTTCTATCATTTTCCACATATCCCTCATCGGGTATAAGCACCCCATACTTACTCAATTACCCATCCCTAACATGCTAAAATTACCCGGAATTTTGACATGCAAAGATTGAACTTTTAGATCTAGAACAAGAAAAATTCATGCTTTCCTAACTAAAGGATTGCAATAGCTAATCTAACATGAGTAATCTTTCCTAAGACATGAACAACTAAGCACAATCAAGAATTTTTAGGAACAAAATCAAGCATGCTCATCAACCTTCCTAAGAACACGATTCCAAGATATGAAATTTCGACCTTATAGATAATCAATCATGCAATTTCAAGCAAGGGTTTAGAAATCATACCGGAGAATCGAGGAATTGAAGAACGAGGGTCGGAATCGGGGTGGTTAACGAGCTTGGCCTCGTCGGTGAACGGTTTCCGAGCTCCGGTAACTATGGCCTCTCGGTGGTCGGTAGTGTGAGGGATTCCGACTCGGTGGGAGAGAAGGGAGAGGGATTGAGAGTGTTTTGGGTTTGAGAGAGAGTGAATTTTGAGAGGATTGTGGTAGAATTTTGGAAGGGGGGTAGAAGGGTTTATATAGGAGAGGTAGGGTAGAAGGGGGCGGCGGCTAGGGTAAAAAAGTAGATAGATTAGGTTAGAATATTTACCTGCCCCGTATTGTGACGAGTCGGGTCTTCCGAACTGGGTCGTTAACGATCCTAGGTGGGTCGTTAACGAGCCGCCGTGGCCTTCTTGAGTGATTTTTTGATCCCTTTCTCCTGAAATCTTGTTAGCTCAAAAATTCTAATTTCTATCCTAGTTAAAACTAAAAAGAAAAATAAAAGAAAGCTAAGAAATAATCTAAAAAGAAAAAAGAAAAGAAAAGAAAAGAAAATAAACTTAACCTATTGTAAAAAGCGGGTTGCCTCCCGTAAGCGCTATGTTTAACGTCATTATCCCGACGAGCTCCCTTGCTAGTCTCATGGTGGTTCATGTATGGCCATGTTGGGGTCTTGAGGTACCCTGCTTGTAGCCTTACTGCCTCTGTGTGCTTGAATTGCTAAATTAGGACCTTTTTCTTCTATCAGCAAGCTCGATATCCCTGGATTGTTAGTGTAGTCCGAAAGCCAAGGTGGTTTGGACTTTTCTGTAACCTCTATAGTAGGGCCTTGGTTGAACTCATGCACGTGGGACTCAGTGAAATGCAGATGTGGCTCGGTAGGGACTGTTGTGTCGAGTTCGGGTTGAGTCAACTCTATTTGTTCCACTCCAATTGGGTCGTTGGCTTTTTGATCCAAGTTGAATTCCACCCGTTCTTCTCCTATATCAAAAGTGAGGAGTCCCTTCCGCACATCAACTCTTGCTCCTACTGTGGCTAAGAATGGTCGCCCGAGAATTATGGGGACATGAGGGTCTTCAGGCATATCAAGGATGATAAAATCATTCGGTATAAAGAATTTCTCGACTTGAATAGGGTAATCGTCCACTACTCCTGTGGCTTTGACACTTGACCCATCTGCCATGTACAGATTCATGTCTACTGGCTCTAGTGGTCCCATATTGGCTTTAGACCAGATTGAGAGCGGAACAAGACTAGCACTGGCACCAAGATCGCATAAAGCTTTGAACTTGTGGTTGCCTATGCCGATTGTGATTGCAAACCTCCCGGGATCTCCCAGCTTTTCTGGTAGAACTATCGATCTTACTTCATCCTGCAGCTCTGTAATGGACCTTTTCCTGCTAAGAATATCTTTCAAAAATTTTGTGTAAGCCGGCATTTCGCTTAGGGCCTCAACGAATGGGATGGAAATATTAATGCCTTGAAGAATCTTAACGAAACGCTTGAACTTACTCTCAGTAGAGTCCATAGATTTCTTAGTAGGAAATGGAAGAGATTTCACCATTCTCGGAACCAAGTTAGGCTCGAGAGGTGAGAGTACCGGGTCGACTCTGGGGTCGATTGATGTCCTCGGCGGGTCGTTACCGACCCTGATGGGGTCGTTAACTACCCTGGGATTGATATGGAGGCTCGGATTAGTAGACTTACCTGGGGTGAGGTCGTTAGGGACCCTCGGAGCCACGTCATTCTGGTTTGTTGGCTCGGTATGTGCTCTCGTTGGCTCGTTAACGAGCTGGTTGGCGAGGTCCTGTTCCTCCTTCTCTTCAGCTTGAATTCTCTCCGGTAGTGTCTTCCCACTTCTGAGGTGTACCGCTGCTATTTGGCCTCTAGGGTTCTCCTCGGGGCGGCCCGGGAGTTGCCCTTGTGGTCTTGGAATCCGTGCAGCTAGGTCCCCTAGTTGGGAATCAACGCTCCTCTTCCAAATATCGAACTCTCCCCATCTTTTATCTTGTCGGTTCAGCTTGGATTGAACGTCATCAACCTTGTTGTTCACTCCGTTGATGCTCTCTTTTATCTCCTGAACCCATGACGGCGTCTCCTGATGGCTTGGAGGTCGATATGGTGCAGGTCGTCTATCTGGTGGGGGGCCTGCGTAATTTTGACTTGTATTCTGATTTCCCCATTGTTGATAGTTGTTCGACCTGTCATTATAATTAGGCTGGTTCATGTAGGGTCCTCTCATGTAATTCATCTCAGCTATTATCTCAGCGGTTCTAACCTGCTCAATGTTAGTGCAAGCAGAAGTACTATGTGCAGAAGAACCACATTCTTGACATGATTGAGAGGATTTCAGAAAACTTACCTGTTTCCTTAGACGGTTGACCTCATCTTGTAAGAATTGATTTTTAACATCGGGGTCAACTTCATCTCGGTTGGGTACATAGAGACGTTTTTGAGTTTGTGGACCCTGCTGGGTTCCGTACATAGCATCGTAATTCGCCAGCTTATCCAACAGCTCCCACGCCTCTGTCGGGTTCATCTCTATAAAACCGCACGTAGTATGCGTGTTGATGCGGTTCTTGGTCTCTGCGTTGATACCCTGGAAAACGATTTCTTGCAAAACATATAAAGGTTGCCCATGAGTAGGGCAATGTCTAAGAATCTCTTTGAATCTTTCCCATATTTCAACAAATGTTTCATTAGGCAACTGGTGATAAGAGGTGATGCGTTTCCTCAACTCCGTTGTCTTGGCAGGAGGGAAAAACTTTGTAAGAAATTGATCATACAAGGCTTTACAAGTCCTGATAGACTTAGAAGGTAGGCTCTCTAACCAGTTCAGGGCCTTTCCAGTAAGAGACCATCTAAAAGCTTTTCATAGAACATATTCTAACGAGACACCTTCAGCAGCTATGGTGTCACATAAATCAAGAAAATTTCTAATATGCTCCATAGGGCACTCAGCAGGTTTCCCTTCAAACTGCGCCCGTTTGATTAAGGATATAAATTGAGACTTGATCTCAAAAGGTTTCTCTATCACTGGAAGCACAATAGGAGATTCTGGCACCCTCAGTTCCGGATGCATGTATTGTTTGGCATTCCTTGGATAGGCGTCTAGCTCTTCTTGTAGTCGAGCCTTGTCAGCTCGTTGACGCTCGGCTTCTGCGTCTGCACCGTCCTTCTCGGCTTTTAGTGCCTCCATCTGGGTCCGGAGGATCTCTAACTCTCGAGCCATCTCTTCTGTTGTGGCCATGGCTCGGTTTTCTCGGAGTCGACGATGCAGGGAACATTTTGGTTCTCAGTAATAACCTGTGTTATCAAACTAAAGCCTTCTTCGTCCTACCGGCATACACTGAGAAAATAAACAAAGAAAACAAAAATTAAAAACATAAACGGGGTCGGGCTATTCTCGATCCCGAAGATAAACTAACAACTCGTTGCTTCCCCGGCAACGACGCTGTTGGATCGTAAACGGTTAGCAAAGAGCTTGGGAACTGGCAATTAAGTTGTTCCCAAGGCAGCGGAAGTAAACAATCGCAAGTAATAAAGACAGTAAAGAACGCAGTTCCTTTATAGAGGAACCCCACAACAACCAACTAGTTGTATGGGTAAACCTCTACCTCCGCTTGGAGGATTTTGAATGACTTTCATATATTAATTGCTTTGTTCCTTAGTTACACAGCCGGATTCACACTTCTCTGTTCCTACGAGTTCTTCCTAACTCTAGCAACACTAGCAAATCCTCTCAACTGAGTTCCTAATCTCACAACAGCAAAATACAAATAAGTCAAACCTTACACCGACTTCTCAGTTCCCTTGTCCTTGGGAACTTCGGCTTCACGTCGTTGAGATCACACACTCGCCGGCGGGGACTTCTCTTCCTTTTCTTTCTTTTTCTCAGATGTGGGTGTTTGAGAATTCTGGGAGAAGTACTCAATCTGAGTACTATTCATTTGGCTTTATAGTCCAGTGAGCTTGGGCAATCGCATCTTTCGTTTGTGTCCAAAATGCCCTTTACTTGATGCCCAAGTTGTACTTTCTTCACATGTGACTTTGTTTTGAACTAGGTCAACTTCTTGGATCAATCGGACCGTTGGATGAAGCGTGACAGTCTGATCCTCAAACTGTTCCTTCGGGCTGTTTGAGACAAAATCCCGCAATCTGCGCTGAACGGTCGTTGTCCTCACATGTGAGTTCCCATGTCATGGGAACTGTCTTCTTCAGAGTTCCCTTGATGGAAACTCTTCATCGTTGTAAGCTTGTGTTCTCTTGATTGTTTTTGGGAGTTCCCACTTCATGAGAAATTTCCTCTTCAGAGTTCCCTTGATGGAAACTCTTTATTGTGGCCTGCAGTGGCTTTTGGTCATTCATAGGAGTTCTTGGTTGTACCTGCGTTCCTTAGAAATACTTGAACAAACCACATTAGTTCCCTATGGTGTTTGTCATTATCAAAACTTAAGAGAATTACATCGTTGATCCGTTGTTTAGAACAAGAGGTCCCAACAACGTCCCAACAATTTCCCCCTTTTTGATGATGACAAACCCATCGCAAAATATGCAAGTATTTCAATGAATGATATGCTGATGAGTTCCTAAAGGAAGTCACTTTTAGTGAAACACTTAGATTTAGGGAACCACTTCTGATGAGACATAGTTCTTATTAAGCTTTTTATGCAATTGTTCCCCCTTAGCTTATGCGTGGTCTGTGATAACTTAAACTTTTAACTCATCTCGCATTTTTTGTCTTTCCCCTTTTTGACATCATCGAAAACAAGCAAAGCAATAATAAGGATGAAAGGAACACGCAATCAAAATAAAGACCATTTCATTACTTAAGATAATATGTACAATGGGAACTCAAGTACAATTTGTGGTCATTTTTGGATTAAGGGGAAAAGAAGGGAGAGATCATGGGGATTGAGGGAACAAGGCGTCACAGAGGCGCGTAAAGACCTGTGTAAGCTTTTCTTGTCCTCTGGCCAACACTGCTTGGTCCTTGGCAATCTGGTCGAGGGTGTTGGCAATGCGGATCAACACTTGAGAGTTCCCCTCTTGTGCACCAGACTCCAGTTGAGCCGCTTCCTCTACGGGCTCAGAGTGCCTCATCTTCTGGACAACTGAAATGTCCAGTTCCCTTCCAAGCTCTATTTCGTCCTTAGAGGCGTCGTAGAGACCCTCTTTTTTGTAGAAGCTTCTTTATCAGCCCAGAGTAGGGAAGGTATTCGATCGTAAACGTTAGCAAAGAGCTTGGGAACTGGCAGTTAAGCTGTTCCCAAGGCAGCGAAAGTAAACAGTTCGCAAGTAATAAAAACAGTAAAGAACACAGTTCCCTTATAGAGGAACCCCACTACAACCAACTAGTTGTATGGGTAAACCTCTACCTCCGCTTGGAGGATTTTGAATGACTTACTTATATTAATTGCTTTGTTTCTTAGTTACACAGCCGGATTCACACTTCTCTGTTCCTACGAGTTCTTCCTAACTCTAGCAACACTAGTAAATCCTCTCAACTGAGTTCCTAAGCTCACAACAGCAAAACACAAGTAAATCAAACCTTACACCGACTTCTCAGTTCCCTTGCTCCTGGTAACTTCGGTTTCACCGTCGTCGAGATCACACACTCGCCGGCGGGGACTTCTCTTCCTTTTCTTTCTTTTCTCTGGTGTGGGTGTTTGTGAGTTCTGGGAGAAGTACTCAATCCGAGTACTATTCATTTGGCTTTATAGTCCAAGTGAGCTTGGGCAATCGCATCTTTCGTTTGTGTCCAAAATGCCCTTTGCTTGATGCCCAAGTTGTACTTTCTTCACATGTGACTTTGTTTTGAACTAGGTCAACTTCTTGGATCAATCGGACCGTTAGATGAAGCATGACAGTCTGATCCTCAGACTGTTCCTTCGGGCCTGTCTGAGACAGAATCCTGCGATCTGCGTTGAACGGTCGTTGTCCTCACATGTGAGTTCCCATGTCATGGGAACTGTCTTCTTCAGAGTTCCCTTGATGGAAACTCTTCATCATTGTAAGCTTGTGTTCTCTTGA
Source organism: Fallopia convolvulus (assembly GCA_964016875.1). NCBI lineage: Eukaryota > Viridiplantae > Streptophyta > Magnoliopsida > Caryophyllales > Polygonaceae > Fallopia > Fallopia convolvulus. The sequence goes on from OZ024724.1 coordinate 47,392,990, forward strand.
TTGTTTCTGGGAGTTCCCATTTCATGGGAACTTTCCTCTTCAGAGTTCCCTTGATGGAAAATCTTCATTGTGGCCTGCAGTGGCTTTTGGTCATTCATAGGAGTTCTTGGTTATACCTGTGTTCCTTAGAAATACTTGAACAAACCACATTAGTTCCCTATGGTGTTTGTCATTATCAAAACTAAAGATAATTACATCGTTGATCCGTTGTTTAGAACTAGAGGTCCCAACAACGTCCCAACAATTTCCCCCTTTTTGGTGATGACAAACCCATCACAAAAATGCAAGTATTTTAATGAATGATATGCTGATAAGTTCCTAAAGGAAGTCACTTTTGGTGAAACACTTAGATTTAGGGAACCACTTCTGATGAGACACATAGTTCTTAGTAAGCTTTTTATGCAATTGTTCCCCTTTAGCTTATGCGTGGTCTGTGATAACTTAAACTTTTAACTCATCTCGCATATTTTGTCTTTCCCCCTTTTGACATCATCGAAAACAAGCAAAGCAATAATAGGAAAGAAGGGAACACGCAATCAAAATAAATACCATTTCATTACTTAAGATAATATATACAATGGGAACCCAAGTACAATGTTGTGGTCTTTTTTTGGATTAAAGGGGAAAAGAAGGGAGAGATCATGGGTCTTGAGGGAACAGGGCATCACAGAGGCGCATAAGGACTTGTGTAAGCTTTTCTTGTCCTCTCGACAACGCTGCTTGGTCCCTGGCAATCTGGTCGAGGGTGTTGGCAATGCGGAGCAACACTAGAGAGTTCCCCTCTGGTGCACCAGACTCCAGTTGAGCCGCCTCCTCTACGGGCTCAGAGTGCCTCATCTTCTGGACAACTGAAATGTCCAGTTCCCTTCCAAGCTCGAATTCGTCTTTAGAGGCGTCGTAGAGACCCTCTTTTTGTAGGAGCTTCTTGATCAGCCCAGAATAGGGAAGGGAATGGGACTTGGAGGCCATGCACTTCTCCATGTGCTCAAGGATGATTCTGGGAAGGTTGATGGGCTTCTTGAGGAGGAAGTGATAGAGGAGGATGGCATCAGGGATGTTGACGACCAGACGTTTCTCCTGGCGAGGGATCACCACATTGATGATGAACTGGTGAGCAAGCTTGGCGACCAAGGAGAGATGGTGCGTCGAGGGAACTTTGGAGGGAACCCGACCCTCAAAGATAGTGTTGTACACTTCAGCGCTATTGAAGTCCCCCCAGAGTTTGTTGGGCAACTCATTGAGCCCTTGACCTGGGACCTGGAGCTGAAGGTGGATTGTCGACGTTGTGAAGATAAACTCGTCGCCTTCATGGGAGAGAGTTCCCTGAGTGCAGTCGTTGGTGATTGTGAAATTGTTCTAAAATTGACGCACTTGTGAGGGATCTACACTCACAGTCTCTTTACAGAGATTCTCCCAGCCCTGGGCCTTGATCAGGTCCCACAGTTCCCCTAAGCCATTGGCAATCAACACGTCCTCACTGATGATGAGCGGAGGGAGGAGCTTGCGGCGTTCATCCACTGGATGCTTTGTAGAAGAGGTCCCCTTCCCCTTCTTTGCTGTGCTCCTAGACGTGTTCCCCCTAGAGACCGTTCGAGGGGGTGCAGCCGCTTCGATCATGAGCACGCGATCCCTTGGCAGTTGGGAACTCGTGGACACCATCATTTGGTGTCCAGATGTTGGGATCCATGCTTGCTCCTTAGCAGTTGGAGCTTCTTCTTCTTCTTCGACCTCATCTTGGGAGGTCCCTTCTTCCTCGGAGGAGCTCGAGCTGGAGCCCTCCGCGTCATCTTCAGGATGACTTGTTGTTGCCCCAGCACCACCAGCTGGTGCGGGGTCCCTTCTCTCCGTGGGCTCTTCAGGAGCCACCTTTTCTGGGGACTTTGTCCCTTGGGAGACTGTGTGCTCAGAGGGGTCCCGGTTGAGCTCTTCCTCTATTGCCTTGAGCTGGGCCTCCTCCTCCAGAGTTCCCATGATGATAGGAGGAGGGTCCTTGGTCATTTTGCCTATGACCACAGAGAGAGGGAGATCATCGTCGTCTGAGGTAAGAGCGACGGCACTTTTGGATGGTGAGGGAGAGGGAAGTTTGGTGGTGGTGGGGGATGTGGTGGAAGAGGGAAGAGAAGAGGAAGGAAGAGGAGTGGAGAGTTGTGTAGAAGGGGGAGGAATGGATGTGGTGACTTGGGGAGTAGAGATCCCCGAAGTAGAGATGTGTTGTGGGGAGGAAGAAGGAGAAGGAGTTTTGTGAGGTGGAGGTGGAGTTGGAGTTCCCTTAGTTGTGGGAACCGAAGGAAGTGAGGAGGGTGGAGTTCCCTTTGAGGTAAGAGCCTCTGACACAATAGTCCGCTTCCCAAGTGACGGTTCGTCTTTGTAGCTGAGTCAGCGTTCCCTTGCTAGTTTGTATCAGTTCCCATGATCATATCAAGGTCAGGGAGAGTGAAGTGGTTAAGGGAACTTCACACTCATCCTTTTGTGGGGTTAGGGAACTCAAAAGGGAACCAGACAATTTGCAATTCGATAAAGGAAATATTTTGGATCATGAGAAGCGTTTGTCTGGTCCCTAGCTTAGGGTGGGTCATATGATCAACCGTCATGGTGGCTTGTAAAGAGGGATAAAGGTACCTCTGGTTGATCATTTTGGGCCAAAAGAAATAAAGTTCCTTTGTACACATCTATCTTTAGACTAGTAATCATGGCATAGTGAAAGCAATAAGTCCAAGTTCCCTAGCATGCAATCTTATATAAACTAGTCAGGCATTGAGGGAGAAACAAACAGGGACTTGTTTAGTTTAGAGTTATCATCCCTAGAAGCATTCGAAAACGCTGGTAGGGACGTCTGTCTAAAGCTTTGGTGAGAATGTCCGCAATTTGCTCTTCAGTTCTACAGTGTTCCATCGAGATGTTCCCATTTTCAACATTTTCACGTAGAAAGTGATGCCTTATATCAATATGCTTAGTTCTAGAATGATGCACAAGTTTTTTGGAAATGTTTATGGCGCTAGTGTTATCACATAGTATGGGAACTGGGCCAAAAGACATACCGTAATCCTGGAGTTGTGACTTAAGCCATAGAACTTGGGAACAACAAGATGCGGCAGCCACATATTCTGCTTCAGCTGTGGAGAGTGCCACTGAGTTTTGCTTTTTAGATCCCCACGAGACTAAGCATGACCCTAGGAACTGGGCCATTCCAGATGTGCTCTTTCTATCAACCAGGTGCCCTGCAAAGTCCGCATCTGTATATGCAATGAGCTCAAGGGAACTGTTCCTTGGATACCATAGGCACAAGTTATCGTTCCCTTTGAGATACCTGAAAATTCTCTTCACTTCTTTCAGGTGTGATTCCTCAAGGTTAGCTTGAAAACGAGCACAAAGACATACGAAGAACATGATATCAGGTCTACTAGCTGTTAAGTAGAGAAGGGACCCGATCATACCTCGATAGTTCCTTTGGTCCACACTAATACCTGTTTCATCCGCATTGAGCCTTGAATTTGGTGAGATGGGAGTGTCAATGGGCTTGGAGTGTTCCATCCCATACTTTACGAGCATTTCCTTGATGTATTTTTGTTGATGAATCTTTGTTCCCCCCTTGGTTTGGGATATTTGAAGTCCCAGGACGAACGTGAGTTCCCCAATGAGACTCATTTCAAACTCACTGCTCATGAGGTCCTTAAATTTCTGTACAAGAGGTTCGTTAGTTGCTCCAAACACAATGTCATCAACATATACTTGCACAATCAAAATGTCTTTAGACTCTTTCTTTAAAAACAAAGTCTTGTCTATGGAACCGCGAAGGTATCCATGGGACAAGAGGAATTGAGCAAACATGTCATACCAAGCTCTAGGAGCTTGTTTGAGTCCGTGGAGGGCCCTCTCCAGGAAATAGACATAGTTGGGTAACTTCTCATCTTCGAATCCTGGAGGTTGGGCCACATACACTTCTTCCTTGAGATGTCCATTGAGGAAGGCTGTTTTCACATCCATTTGATAAAGCTTGAATCCTTTGTGAGCAGCATAGGCAATTAGAAGTCGGATGGCCTCGATCCTGGCAACCGGTGTGAAGGTCTCATCGTAGTCGATTCCTTCCTCCTGCCTGTAGCCTTGTGCCACTAGCCTAGCCTTGTTCCTTGCTACAGCCCCAGTATCATCGAGCTTGTTCCTAAAGACCCATCGAGTTCCTATGATGTTTTTGTTTTTGGGCCTAGTAACTAGCTTCCAAACTTTGTTCCTCTCGAATTGGTGGAGTTCCTCTTGCATGGCTTGAATCCAATCTGGGTCCTTCAAAGCTTCTTTGATATTTTTGGGTTCCACCATGGAAACAAACGCGTTAAAAGCACAAAAATTATTGAGAGAGGAACGAGTTTGTACACCTTTATCATAAGGGGAGATGATGTTCTCAATGGGGTGGTCCTTCCTTTGTTGAAAGGTTCTTGTGTGAGTGGGTTCCCTTGCATGTGTGTCATTTTCAGTAGCTGTTTCTTTGTCATGGGAACACTCATCTTCAGCTTCTTCATTTGATGTTTCTTCAGAGATTTCTGGCAAGTTCCCTCTTTGTTCCCCTTGAATACTGGATTCTGGCAGGGTATTGTCTTGGGGGACGACAGAGTTGTTCCCTGAAGAGGGAACCTCGAGAGAGTTGGAGGTGTCTTGTAGTTCTTCTGAGGAGGGAGCCTCGAGGGAGATTTGATCAGTGAGAGTTGGATCTCCGTCGTTGTTCCCTGGTGGTGGGATGTTGCTTGCACTTGGATAGTCTTCATCCCTTTTCCTTGGCTCATCATCGTCATCATCATCGTCTTCTTGCCTGACTAGCTTGAACAGAGTTCCCTTCCCTTGGGTCTCTGTTCCCATCTTTACAGACTTTTCGTTGAAGACGACATGAATGCTTTCCTCTATCTTCTTGGTCCTCTTATTGTAGACCCTGTAAGCCTTGCTTTGTGATGAGTATCCCAGGAAGATCCCTTCGTCGTTTCTAGGGTCGAATTTGCCAAGATTGTCTTTGCCGTTATTGTGAACAAAGCATGTGCAACCAAATGTTCTCAAGTGTGAGATGTTTGGTTTTCTCCCTTTGATGAGCTCATAGGACGTTTTGTTGATCAGGGGCCTTGTCATGGCTCGGTTCAAGATATACGTAGCTGTGGAGATGGCTTCGGTCCAGAAGTACTCGGGAACTCCACTTTCAATCATCATGGTTCTGGCCATGTCCTCCAGGGTTTTGTTCTTTCTCTCGACCACTCCATTTTGCTGAGGGGTGCGAGGAGCTGAGAAATTGTGAGAGATCCCATTTTTCTCACAAAAGTTTAGGAACTCTGAGTTTTGAAACTCAGTTCCGTGATCAGATCTGATTGCTTTCAGTTTGAGTCCCAAGCTTACTTCTGTTCTTTTGATGAAGGGTTCGAATTCTTCAAATGCTTGTGATTTTGCCTTCAAGAAAATAACCCAGGTGAATCTTGAAAAATCATCGATTAAAACATACATGTACCTTTTTCTACCGTAGATGGCCGTTCTCATGGGACCACAGAGATCCATGTGAATTAGCTCTAAAGGCCTGGTTGTGCTCACCACCTTTTTGGGTTTGAAGGAGTTCCTGGTCTGTTTCCCTCGAACACATGCTTCACACATTTTGACTCCTTCGAGATTGATCCGTGGAAGACCGATGACCAGATCTTGTAGATAAAGCTTCAAGATTTGATTTACACCTGCATGTCCTAGTCGTCTATGCCAGAGTTCCGTGTCATCTTGGGAACTTGCAAGACACAGCTTCATTGGTGGTTCAAATTTTGTATCTACTACATAAACGTTGTTGTGCCTTCTTCCTCTCAGAATCACTTTGTTGGTCTTTTTGTTGATGACTAGGCATTCTTCTGAGTCGAAGGTGACAACGTTGTTCCCTTGATCACATATCTGGGCAACACTTAAGAGATTGTATCCCAGATCTTTCACCAAGTTGACATTGCTGATTTTGATTGATCTATTTAGCAATACTTCTCCCTTTTCAATTACTTCTCCCTTGTTTTTATTTCCTTCATTTATCTTGATTTTGTTTTGCGCTTCAGTTCAGGACAAAGCAATCTTGGATCTTTTGCCAAATGAGACGTGGCCTCCTTCAGCATGAGTGTGGAGTGAGATGAGGATATCCTTGTTTTCGGTCATATGGTTCGAGCATCCATTGTCTATGAACCATGCATTGTTCCCTCTCACTGCCACCTACAAGGTAAAGTTAGTGTTTTGAGACCCAGGCAAGATGACTCTTGCCCGGTCCCTTGCAAGGGAAAATATTCTCATTTAAAACGTAGTCAGCGATGTTAATATCATGAGAGTTGGAGTTCCTTTGATGATTGGCATGATGTTTTTGTTTATTTAGGAACACACGATTTCTAAGGGTTTGGGCTTTCTTCTTGAGACATGCTTCCTTGTAGTGCCCATGAGCACCACAGTTCCAGCACGTCTTGTAGTATTCTCCCAGGTAGTACTTTGGGTGAGGTCTCTGGATTCTGTTCCTATCCATGGTTTCCTTGTTGTACACCCGTGACCCGTTTCCCTTAGCAATTTGGACATAAAGTCTATGTCCAGTATTCCCAGTGTAATAATCTCTCTCACCACCGTTCCCACTTTCTAGGACCCTGATTTTTTCTTCAAGATGAGCATTTTTCTGTTTCTCACATTGAAGTTCTAAGGTCCTACACTCATGGATTTCATGTTCACTCAGGGGTGACTTTCCATTCTTTGAGCATTCACCTTTGTATCCTATGCCATGTTTGGCTGGGACAAACTTAATTTGGGAACTCGAGGCTTCAAGATGGTCAGGAGTCTTACTCAGGTTTTGCAAGAGGGTGTTTTCATCTTTCTCTAGAGTTTTGATTTCATTTTCTAGATCTACGATGTGAGACACATGAGACTTGAGTTTTTCAAGAAGGGATATGCAGTTGGGACAAGGTTCAAGACCAACTAATTGAGCATTTATGTGTTCCTGTTTTTCCAACTTGTTTTGCAGTTTTATGTTATCGTTGACAAGGCTTGAAAGGATTTTCAACAGCTCAGGTTTTTCATAGTTATTTAAAGAATCAAGAACAGTTTCAGTGGTTACCTCACTGGGTTGTTCCCCAGTGGTTTCTCCTATGGCCATGCCACACATGTCTGGGAGTGCCCATGACTCGGGATCTTCGTCTTCATCATTGCTCCAGGTGGCGATGTAAGCCTTCTTCCCTTGCTTCCGGCTGTCAGTTCCCTGTGGGCATTCCTTAGCGAAGTGTCCTTTCTTGTTGCACTTGTAGCATGTGACATCGGAGAGGTCCTTCTCTACGGGTTTTCTTTGGGAACTCTGCACTTTTCCCCAGTTCCCACTGTTCCTTTGAGACTTCCCTTTGTAGAAGTTTCGAAGAGCCTTTGTTACGAGAACTAGCTCCTCATCCTCTTCTTCTTCGGAGTCTCCGTGTTGTTCTTGGGTTGATTTGAGCATCTTCTCGATCTTGAGTGCGATCCCTCGATGAGCTCGAGTCTGTTCCTTATCATCGATCTTTCTCTTCTCATGTCCTACTAGCTTTCCAAACACTTGATGGAGCATGAGTGTTCTATTTTCCGGATTTTCTTTGAACATTGTTCTCTCGTTTGCCCATTCTCCAGTCAATCCGTTGAAGAGCTGTTGGACCTTCATCTTATGGGTGATTTCTTCTTTGGTGATCCCCAAGCCTTCCATTTTGGTGCAAAGTCCTTCAAATCGGGACTGGTAGCTATCGACAGATTCTCCCATCTCCATTTGGAAGTTGTAGAACTCCCTTTTTGCATTCATCTGAAGATCTTCTCGGATATCTGAGTTCCCAACGTGCATTTGTTGGATGGCTTCCCACATTTCCTTGGCTGTGTCAAGGTTTGCTACCCTGTCATAGTCTTGTACGCACATGGACCTCTTCAGGTATTGTTTGGCTTTGTAGTTTGCCTCCATACACTTGTATTCGTTGGGTCTCCACTTAGAGAGGTCATTGACTATAGCTGGATCGATTTCGAAGTTGCCTCTCTCGATAACACACCAGGCTTGGTAGTCTTGGCCACGCATCCAATCCTTCATGTCCCGTTGCCAGCTTTCAAATCTTCCTGTAATAAGCCTTGGTGGCTTACTAGTGTTGTTCCCCACTTGAGTAAGTTCCTGAACCATTTGATACCTGCGATGCTAACACAAATCTAGAACACAGGCTCTGATACCAATTGTTGGATCGTAAACGGTTAGCAAAGAGCTTGGGAACTGGCAATTAAGCTGTTCCCAAGGCAGCGGAAGTAAACAATCGCAAGTAATAAAGACAGTAAAGAACGCAGTTCCTTTATAGAGGAACCCCACTACAACCAACTAGTTGTATGGGTAAACCTCTACCTCCGCTTGGAGGATTTTGAATGACTTTCTTATATTAATTGCTTTGTTCCTTAGTTACACAGCCGGATTCACACTTCTCTGTTCCTACGAGTTCTTCCTAACTCTAGCAACACTAGCAAAACCTCTCAACTGAGTTCCTAAGCTCACAACAGCAAAATACAAATAAGTCAAACCTTATACCGACTTCTTAGTTCCCTTGTCCTTGGGAACTTCGGCTTCACCGTCGTTGAGATCACACACTCGCCGGCGGGGACTTCTCTTCCTTTTCTTTCTTTTTCTCATATGTGGGTGTTTGAGAGTTCTAGGAGAAGTACTCAATCCGAGTACTATTCATTTGGCTTTATAGTCCAGTGAGCTTGGGCAGTCGCATCTTTCGTTTGTGTCCAGAATGCCCTTTGCTTGATGCCCAAATTGTACTTTCTTCACATGTGACTTTGGTTTGAACTAGGTCAACTTCTTGGATCAATCGGACCGTTGGATGAAGCGTGACAGTCTGATCCTTAGACTGTTCCTTCGGGCTGTTTGAGACAAAATCCCGCGATCTGCGCTGAACGGTCGTTGTCCTCACATGTGAGTTCCCATGTCATGGGAACTGTCTTCTTTAGAGTTCCCTTGATGGAAACTCTTCATCGTTGTACGCTTGTGTTCTCTTGATTGTTTCTGGGAGTTCCCACTCCATGGGAAATTTCCTCTTCAGAGTTCCCTTGATGGAAACTCTTCATTGTGGCCTGCAGTGGCTTTTGGTCATTCATAGGAGTTCTTGGATGTACCTGCGTTCCTTAGAAATACTTGAACAAACCACATTAGTTCCCTATGGTGTTTGTCATTATCAAAACTTAAGACAATTACATCGTTGATCCGTTGTTTAGAACCAGAGGTCCCAACAACGTCCCAACAGGCGCCAATTTGTTGATAGGGTTTCTCGGCCAACAAATAAATTTGTAAGTCAAGACCCCGCTGAGTATAGCAGAGTCAGGATCGTTTAACAGGAAGCAAAGTTGTTTGTCTAAATCGAACAAAAATCAAACAAAAACAAATAAAACACTCACGAGCAGCCTCGTTAACGACGTTGTCAGGGTCGTTAACGAACCACCGAACACAAAATGCTAAAACTAACGACCTAATTAAAATCTAATTAAAATTCGGTACCGATGTAAGTACTCAGCAACGAAAATTCACCAGAAATAATTCAAATAAAACAAAAATCTAGGACAAGGGACACCACAACATATCCAAGCATAAGAATTCGTAAGAAGAAAAGATCATGCCTTTAAACAGATAGAGTCATCAACTTTCGTTGATTTAACAAGTAAATTAATCTACTTTCGCATCCTAATTCACTTAATTGCTTGTTTTAGATCTAAAGCTTGAAACTTTCGTTTTCAAACAATATCAACCTTCAAGTTAGTAACTTCCTCTTTCAACTCAGTTAAAAACTCATATTACCTCCACTTTCGTCTCGGTATAAACACAACAAACAATTCTCAATCAAAGATAAAAGGCATTCACAACTCAATCTTACTCATCAAACATGCTCAACTATGCCGGGCTTAACCCCGATCCTAGAAAAAAGAAACTACTCACTAATCATAACTAAGAAACTAAAAACTTCAATAAAAAGAAACATTGAAACAAAACTCAAAACTCTAATTAATAAAAATATATCGTCTTACAGAGATTCAGAAGAAACCGAAAAACATAAAAACACCGAACCACAATCACGACCAACGAACCCCCGGCGACTGTCGTCTACCGAGCCTCGGCGGTCCTCTTCCGATCCGACTTCTCTCTCTCCTTCGGTCCTTCAAAAATCTCCTCAAAATCAAGCCCCCCCCTTTCTATGCTAGATAGAAGGGTATTTATACTAAAAAGCTAAAAACTAAAAAGGATAAAAGATATAAACTTTCCTAAAAAGATAGAAACAATCCTTAAAAGATAGAAATAAAATCTAAAAAGATATTAAGACCTAAAATACATATTCTAACAACCTCAAAAGATTCTAAAAAGATACTCAACCGATACGGAAACAAATTCCCGCTCAGGATCGGTGAATTATAAAATAATACTCCATATCTTCTTTTTCGTGGCCTCGTTAACGAGCCCTCACAGCCTCGTTAACGAGCCTGGGCTTTGTTTTCTTCAACACTTCCTCTTGTACTCTCGAGCTTCGACTTCTTCAATCTTGCACTCCTCCGTCTTTCCCTGTAATGCTCCAAATTCAACTCCATTTAGCTCCTTTCCTCGCTAAAACCTGCAAAATTCACAAAATAGCGTAGATTCCACTCTTTTCACAGATATATGCAAAACTATCTAAAAATACTCAAAACTAAACCTAAACTAAACAAAACTAAACCTAATAAGCAAAGAAAACCTACTAAAAACTATACTAAAAATGCCAATATCATTACTAACCATATTTAACTAATAAGTATTTACCATATTCAATTAATGAGTATGGGAACACTATTCAGTTTTATTTATTTACCTATATATTATATAATATTATCTCATTCAAAAATTAAATCACATATCCTATTATAAATAAAGAAATATTTTTTTATATTCCCTACGAATTATCAACAAGTATGGTTCCTAGATAATTTTTTTACAAATCAACTTCGTGCAGGGCACGACCGGTGTAACACCCCTATTTTATCCTAAGGGATATTACCGCTAGTGATCCCGTATTAATCCACCAAAAACCACCCAAGGCTTTAAAAAAATATAACTTAAATGAAAATAACTAAAAAACGGAAATCTTATTCATTAAAAAGAATCGTAGTTCATTACAATAGAATTTTTTGTTTACAATAGATGTAGCAGCGAAAAGAACACTTATTTACTAAAAAGGAATTATTGAAAATGCGAGGGTGCTTCGAGGAAGACTAATATGATGATGAGTTCCTTGGCTTAAAGGGAGAGCTGGTGCACCACCTTTCAGATGCATTGCTCTTGGAGAAAATTTATCCTTCCTTCAACCTTGTCTTGCCTTGATCTTCAAGTCTTGAAACTACTCCTTTGGATGCGTACCTCCTCTTGACTTCTTCAACTTAGAGATTTAGCCCTTCCTTGATATGTCTTCTTATTGTGTCTAACATTGGATCCTTGGTATTTGAGAAACACGCATTTGCATCCTGATGTTCGAACATGCAAGGAAAAAGAAAGAGGGTAGATGGGTTAGTCTAATGAAATACTAGCAAGTGAATGGCGACTAAGGTATTAATGAAACATGTTGGTATCAATCTTCAATGATGGCGATTGGTCGATAATCCAACAGTTAATACTTCCATCGAAGAAGAGGAGACTACGAAATTCCAAGGTATCTATGATATTACGAAAATGTGATTTCACTTAGAACAGATTTAACACTCTTTCCCAAGAGAAAAAAAAATCGAACTATCTTTGGAGATAGGACACCAAAGGGATGAAGTTCTATCGAAGTGTAGGTTGGCACTATTATCGGGAAAAAAGAAATACGAGATTTCTTTTGGACGTAGGATACCACATGAGTGTGGTTCACTAGAAAATAGATTGAGAACATTGTTATTTCGAAAAGTATACACTAATATACTTTGATTAGTGAATTGAATGGGCATAGCGAGAACTCTAGCCTAATTCATGTTCAGAAATTTCGGCATAGCAGGAGACTTTAACCTAATTTGGGAAGTTGAAATGCGACATAGCGAAAGAATTTAGCTGACATTTCTATTTTATGTGGTATTGCTTAAGACTTTAGACGAACTTCCTATTTCGTCATTGCTTAAGACTTTAGTCGACGGGGGTAAGAGTAGAGTCATGACTTATATATAAGAATGTTATAAAAAGGTGTTCGTAGACTTAGGTCTAACACCTTATTCTATACTATTCCAAGGAAGGTCTCTAAACGAGACACTTTAAACAAGCTAGGCCGCAAACGTCGGTCCTAAAGTCCAGTACTAGCGTAACGGATAATATTAAGATTAACGAGGTCGTTATCTCTAAGCAATAAATAACCGAAGTTCATTTATTACCAACAAGTTGTTCTCAAACAAACATGAATATTATGCGGAGCATAAATCCACGTTTAATAAAAGAGAAGGGCAAGAGGTCCATCCACTTGCCTTATGAGTCGGGTAGAACTCCTGCGAGACCTTAAGATCGTGAACGAAGAGCTTCTGGAGAGTTAGACCTAATCTGATGTTCACAATATAGAACCGAAATATTAAGCTTCGTCATTGCGTTTTCATCTTAACTTATTAGGACAACTCCTTTTTATTAAAAGGAGTTATCTTAAACTATTATTTTTGAATAATATAATCTAAGAATGCATAATAATATTATTTTTATTAATATTATTATTTTAAAAGATTATTTATAACTTATTTAAAATTATAAATATCTTAAGTGGGCATGTTAGAATTAATTTCTTCATAAACATCCTTTATAAAAAGGCATGAACACTTTTATTTAAATTCTCAAAATAATCATGATTAATAATAAAAATAATTTTTAATAAAATAGTAAATAATTAAATAGGGGTGGAGATTATACCAATAAGACGGAACGAGATTTAGGCTCAGGAAATGGGTTGAACCGAAATATGGACCAAAAACACCTTTGTTTTTCTTTCTCCCAAATGACAATTTAATGGACTGATATGGGCCTGTTCAATTTTCTTCTCACTCGGCCCAGAGAAGGATAGCTCAAGTAGGGCTGTCAAAATTTGACCCGACCCGAGAAACCCGCCCGACCCGCCCGACTTCGAACCCGACCCGACCCGAGAAAAAGATAAAACGTTTTATACCCGAGACATGTTTGACCCGAACAGATTTGACCCGAATCCGAAAAAACCCGAACTCGATATTAACCGAAAACCGATTATACCCCAATGGACTGACCTGATGCAACCCGATATCCGATGCTATCCGACCCGAAGTCATCCAAAAATCCGAAGTTACCCGACCCGAAACCATCCGAAAATTCGAAGTTACCCGACCCGAAACCATCCGAAAATTACATTATGTTTTAAAATATTAATAATAGTGAATATTTATTATAATTATGTTTTTAATTTAAACATTACATTAAATATTTAGACCTAGAGTAGTTAAACTACAAAAAATCATCATTCGATATATGGTCTGAACCAAAATCCGGCTTACTCGAAATTAGATTAACCGGAAATTCGACCAAAATCGAAATCCAATCCGCCCAAAATCCGAAAAACCCGAAACCCGACTCACCCAAAATCCGACTATATCCGAAACTAACTAAACCCGAAACCGGACTTATCCGAAATCAAGTTGGACCGAAAACCGAATGACCCGACCGAAATTGACCCGAAACCCGAACTTTGCCCAATTAATTGAGCACCCGACCCGAAATGATCCAACCCAATTTGACCCGATTTTTAAAATATCCGAATTTGACCCGAATCCGAACTTACCCGCAACTGAATTAACCCGACCCAAACCCGACCCGCCCGATTGACACCCCTAAGCTCAAGTCCAACTCTTCTTCCTTGTTCTTCTATTCTGATTGAGCGTGAACAACAACGACGATAGACAGAACAGCGACAACATGCGCAACACCAAACTCAGGCATGAACGACGACGGGCGAGGCTCCTCCTCCTGGTAGTCTGGAGACAGCAACGACGGTCGTGCAGTGGTGGTAGTCGGTCGACTTCAGCGTAAAAAAGGGAACCAAAAAGTAAAGGGTGGAAATCCAAAAAAATTTATATTGGGGGATGAATTTAAAGTTTGGAAAATTGGACTTGTTCTTGGTGGAATGGAGAATGAGAATTCAGATGGGGGAATTGTGTGACGTCTCTTCACTGCCTTCCCCCTTTAAATAGCCCAAAGAAACCCTCCAATGATAGGTTAATGATGGCCCCTTCTAGTTAGGCCATTGGCCTAATGGCCTTGGAAAGGAGAGAGGTTTGGGAAAGGTAAGAAAAGGCGACGTGATGGGTGAGGGAAAGCAGGCGACAGATGTTCTCCGGCGGGCATAATCGGTGGTTAATGACTCGAACGGGCAAGGAAAAGAACCGATGGTTCATGGGAAAAGACATGGAAAGAGTGAGTTTAAACTTCAAGTAGAAGGCTTAGATAACAGAGAATTCAACTTGGTATAGTGGTCGGGGAAGGAGAATGTGGGAAGTTTGGAGCGAGAGGTCTTGGGTTTGAATTCGGCCTTTTGTACTTCCCCCTAATTTCCACCATTTTAAAACTAGCAAGCTTTAGTGAATTTTATTAACTAAAACTAGTTTAAAATAATTTCTTTATTCTTAAACTACATTTTTAAAAATATAGTATGAAAAATAGATCTATTATTTTTAACGAAAAAGATACTAATTATCATAAATTACTAAAATATATTAAAGTTAGTGGTTATTACAACCGGGTCTTACTAGTAAAGGGTGATATCCAAATCTCTATATTTTTTTTAGGATTTTAAAAGACAATAAAATTAAAGTGACATATTTTCTTAGCCAAATCGACGAGCTATAAGAATTATGTTTTCAAATTGAGATAAAGATAAAAGTAATGATTATGTAGATTAAATAAAAAAGTGTTGATATTTGTATACAAAAATATAATATTTTATTTCCTTATTAATAAATAATAAATTATTTATCATTTTTAAATTAAGATTCGAGAATATTTTGATTTCCTTATAAGTCAAATAATAAATAATTTATCATTTATTAGTCTAAGATTCTAGAGTATTTTATTTTCTTATTATTCAAATAACACATAAGTTATCATTTATTAGATTAAAATTCTATAACATTTTATTTCCCTATAAGTCAAATAATAAATAATTTATAATTTATTAGGTTAAGATTTTAGAATATTTTTGTTTCCATAAGTATGATAATATTTTAATTAATTATTAACTAAGTAATGTAGAATAACATATTGGTAAAAAATAAAAGTATTAAATGGGAATGTATTGAAATTGGACTGTATTTTTTTAAGAGAATATGGGAGTTGATTCTCCATTTTGAAAATTGTTAGAAGATGGAAGATTGAGTTTTGATGGTTCCAAGAGTCAGTGACCCTATGTTTGCAAGTCAAGTCGGCGACTTGGCAAAGTCACTGACATTAACAGCTGGTTGAACGATCTATTTACGGAAGGAACACACAGATCGTGTGCGTTAACTTGAAGACAGCCGTGTGTTCTATTTTAGGAGAAGATCATCAAAAGAGAGCTAAAATCAAGATAAAGATAATTGAGATTCTCCTAGAATATTTGAGTATGCATACAATCGTTTATTTGGAAAGAATTGTAAAAGATTACGTTAATATTGTTTTCCTAACCGAATGGAAAACAATATACACGAGATCTCTCTTACCTTAGTTTAAATACTCTTTTTGTTTAGGCTAATGGTAAGACAAGTGTTCTGAATTTTGATATTGTGTGTAAAAAAGAAAGAGTGTGCTTGTGCGTGAGATTCGTACAAGTGGTGAGTCAAGAGATCTTAGGCATAGCGTGAGAGAGTGTGAGTGCAAAGGTGGAGCGTGGTTCAAGGGTGTGGGATTCATTCTTGTACACGGGAGAGCTTTGTAATCACTCAAGAAATCAATAAAGCGAGTCTAAAGACTCTTGAAATCCGACCAAGTGATAAACTTGGAAGGGAGTGGTTTTTCTCTAAGTAAACTAGTTGGTCTACGAAGAGTTTCCACTATACATCGCTTGTTAGTGACCATTGGTAACGTTTATTTTACTGCTTGATTATTCCGCTGCATTATTACTCAAAGTCGACGACTTCGTAGGAGTCGCCGACTCGTTAAGTACTAACGATCCTACAATTGGTATCAGAGCTAAGGCTCTAGATTGTGCTTTTAGTACTCTTATTGCAGGAAAATGACGTCCACCAACACCTCTGTGAATGATTCCTTCTGGAAGCCTCCAATTCTCAAAGTTGGAGAGTACGATTGGTGGGTTGAACAAATGAAAAGCCACATCTGCTCTCTAGACGGTCAGTTGTGGAAAGTGATTGAATTAGGTCTGGAAACCTTTCTTGGAAAGGATGGAAAGACGGTAAAAACCATTGTTGAATACGATGATGGTGATTTCAAGAAACTTGAAAAGAATGCTAGGGCAAAAAAGGTCCTTCATCATGCTCTCACCGACGGTGACCTCAAAAAGGTCATTGGGTAGAAAACTGCAAAAGAAATCTGGGATACTCTAAAAAGACTCCATCAAGGGAATAAGGATGTGAAGAAAGATAGGATCATAAGTCTCGAAAGAGAGTATGAAAATATTTTTCAAGGAAAGGGTGAGTCTCTCCGTGATTACCACTCGAGGTTCCAGACCATTGTCAACCAACTGGAATTTCTGGGAGAGAAGCTTCCACAGTGGAAGCAAACCAACAAGTTGATTTCTGGACTAAACAAAAGTTGGGACAGCATTGCTTCGTCCCTTCTCACTAAAAAAGAAACCAAGTCGCTGACCTTGGAGGACCTTGTTGGTCAACTCACTATGTATGGAGGCATTCAACAAAGAAGAGTTGAAAGGCTCGAATCAGAGAAAGTGAAGAACATTGCTCTCAAGGTTGAAAGAGCCTTTGATTTGGCTCAGGGAGACGATGACACTGATGGAGTTGATGAGGATGTGGCTCTCATCTCTAAGGCTATGAAGAGACTGTGGAATCGTAACAAGGCTCCATCGAAGGCTTTAGAACCAATCAAGGAAGGGAAGGACATGAAGGATGTCATCTGCTATCAATGTCAGGGTAAAGGACACTTTGTCAAACACTGTCCTAAAAGAAAAAGTGGAGAAACAGGAAAAATCATGATGGCAACATGGGATATGTCCGATGATGATGATGAGATAGCACCAGCAATAGGAAATTGTTGCATGGCCATCGAAGATAAATCTTCCCAAGAGGTAAATGACTCTGAACTATCTTCTCTATCGTCAAAAAAATCTAGAGAACAGTTGGTTGCTATCATTGAAAAGCTTGGAACTCAAGTCACTGAGTTAAGAGAAAAATTGGAAGATAACGAAGAAACAATCTCCAATCTCTTCGATGATAACAAACAGTGGTCCTCTAAAGCAATCGAGCTTGAAAAAATTTCATCTCCTAAGTCAGTAACTTGTGAGTTGTGCTTAGATTCAAAGATCCAAGTCACTGACTTGCAAAAACAAGTCAACGACCTGGAAAAGCAAGTTACTAACCTAGAAGGTGAAAGACTCATGCTCAGACTGGGTAATGTTAAGCTATCCAGTGAGATAGAAAATTTTAAAGTCGAGGATGAGACCAAAAGAAAGAAATGGTTGGATGAGTTTGTTGTTGAAAAGGCTCAAGAGGTCAGAAATGACTACAAAAAGAAGTTTGTGAAGGAGGTAGAAAGATCTGGAATTGGGTTTGTTCGTGCACCCAATACTCAGGGTACCAAGGCTGCTCCCCTTGTGTCTAAAGGTAAAACCCCTATATGTAGTGACAATGCAAGTTGTTCTACACATGTGGTGGCTAAGCTTGACAGAGAGAAGCAACAATGGTATCCTGATCAAAAAGTGCACAACATATGGCAAAAACAAGTCCAGAACTTGGCTCCATCACAAATTGACTTTCAATCTCGCATCAACAACAAACCCATCTATCCGGGCTACAGAAAATATGTTGCCCTGAAATCTCACAGAACATGTTGGTATTGTGGCAAGCCTGGTCACTATCAACATGATTGTCACAAAAAAGCAAGAGATGATGAAAATGTGAGGTCACAAACTCTGAATGACAATCATGACAGATCCATTGTCACTAACTGTCCTCCAGAATCTGTATGTGCTAGTTGTGATAAGTGTCGCTCTAAGACTGTTTATGTTGCCAAACCCAGAGGAGTTAAACAACTCTGGGTTCGTAAGAACTAATTGTTTCAATACAGTTTGAAGTGGGTGACCAGGAGCCCTGGTTCATTGATAGTGCGTGCTCAACTCACATGTCGGGAGATCCCAGGGATTTCATCTCACTTCAAGAATACAAGGGAGGTAAGATTACCTTCGACAACAACAGTAAAGGTGGTATTTCTGGTATAGGCATGGTAAGATTTTTAGATACGTTAACCATAGACAATGTAAATCTTGTTGATAATCTTAGTTTCAAGTTATTGAGTGTCTCTCAAATCTGTGCTAATGGAAAATATTAAGTTGTGTTTGATAAGAATGGTTGTCAGATACAAGAAATTAGTTCAGGGAAGATTCTTCTAAAAGGGGTATGTGAAAACAATCTATATAAGGTGGACCCCTGTTTTGAGCCTGAAGAAAAATTGTGTCTTAGAACAGTTACAGATGTCGCCGGCCTCTGGCACAAGAGATTTGGTCATGCGAGTTTTCAACTCCTTGACAAGCTTCATAAGCAAGAATTGGTAAGAGGACTACCTAAGATTGTTCCAAACAAGCATGAAGTTTGTGAGACCTGTGTGAGAGGTAAGCAAGTAAAGTCTTCCTTCAAATCCAAAAATGAGGTAAGTACTGCTAAACCTTTGGAACTCATTCATATTGATTTATGTGGTCCTATGCGTGTTCAAAGTCGTGGAGGAAATAGCTATATATTTGTCATTGTTGATGACTTTTCACGGTATACTTGGATTATTTTTCTGTCTTCTAAAGATCAAGTTTTTGAAGAGTTTGAAGCATGGGTGAAGGTTGTTGAGAAAAAGCTTGGAGTTACACTTGTATCAATCAGATCAGATCATGGAACAGAATTCGACAATTCTGAATTTCTCTCCTTTTGCAAGAAAAATGGCATAAGTCACAACTTCTCAGTGCCAAGAACTCCTCAACAGAATGGCGTTGTCGAGAGGAAAAATCCTCATTTCAAGTGGTCTTCCAAGGAATTTCTGGGGTGAAGCCATAAATGCATCTTGCTATGTGATGAATAGAGCTATGCTTCGTCCACTTCTTGGAAAAACTCCATATGAATTGCTTAGAGGAGTTAATCCCAGTGTCGCCCACTTGCGCACATTTGGATGTAAATGCTATGTTCACAACAACGGGAAAGACAGTTTGGGAAAGTTTGATCCAAGAAGTGATGTTGGCACGTTTGTAGGTTACTCTCCTCATAGCAAAGCCTACAAAGTGTTCAATAAAAGGACAAGAAGAATTGAAGAAAGTGTTCATGTGGTGTTTGATGAGAACACTATGGGAGGATCGATGATTGAAGATCTAGATGATGGTGATCAAGGTTATTATCTGGTTCAAGACGACTCTCTTCCAGTGTCTACAAAAGAATCAACAGCCAGTGACAACACAGAAGTCACCGACTCCGATAATACAGGGGGAAGTAGTCAAATTCAAAGTTCAAGTGACAGTGAATCCAATAATGAGAAAACACCTGAAAGAAGCTCAAGCTTGGAGAGCTCAGAAGAAGATTTGGAGAGAACGCCTCAGACTCAAGTCGGTGACCTGACAGAGATACAGGTTAGGAACTACCAACAGAAAAGTGCTCATCTTGTCACCAACATCCTCACTGATTTCTCAAAAGGTGTGCAAACTAGATCTTCTCTGAACAATTTCTTTGCTTTCAATGCTTTCATCTCAATGGCGGAGCCTAAAAATGTTGAACAAGCGTTGAAAGATTTGGATTGGGTCAGTGCCATGCAAGAGGAACTTCATCAGTTTGAAAGAAATAAGGTTTGGCACTTGGTTCCAAGACCAAAGGGAAGATCTGTGATTGGAACACGATGGGTGTTCAGGAATAAGCTGGATGATGAAGGAAATGTGGTCAGAAACAAAGCAAGACTGGTAGTAAAGGGATACAATCAGTAGGAGGGCATTGACTATGATGAGACGTTTGCTCCAGTGGCTCGTCTTGAAGCTATACGTTTACTCATTGCCTATTATGCTCATCATGGATTCAAGCTTCAACAAATGGATGTCAAGACTACATTCTTGAATGGATATATAAAAGAAGAAGTGTATGTTGAACAGACTCTGGGTTTCGAAGATGTCGCCCACCCGGATCATGTCTACAAACTGGACAAAGCACTCTATGGATTGAAGCAAGCTCCGCGTGCTTGGTATGATCGTATGTCTCAGTTCTTGATTCAACATGGATATGTTCGAGGAAAAGTTGACAAGACTCTGTTCTTGTTGAAAGAAGGAAGTCACACACTAGTTGTTCAAGTCTATGTCGATGACATCATTTTTGGTTCAACAGATGATAAGCTAGTGAAGAAGTTTGCTGACCTCATGTCTAGTGAATTCGAGATGAGTATGGTTGGCGAGCTCAAGTTCTTTTTGGGACTTCAAGTTGTTCAAAGTGAGGATGGAACACGAGTTCATCAACAAAAGTATCTTAGAGAATGTGTTAAGAAGTTTGGCCTAGAAAATGCTAAACCATTTGATACTCCTATGTCGCCGACTACCTCACTCGGAAAAGATGACAAAGATCTAGAAGTCAATGCTACTATGTATCGGGGTATGATTGGTATATTGCTCTACCTCACTACAAGCAGACCGGATATTGTATTTGGAGTTTCTCTATGTGCTAGGTTGCAAGCCGATCCAAGAGAGTCTCACTTGAAAGCTGTTAAAAGGATCATTTGCTACCTTAAGGGAACTGACAATATGTGTTTATGGTATCCAAGAGGATTTGATTTTGAGCTTGTCGGCTACACAGATGTTGACTTTGCCGGAAATCGCATTGATAGATAAAGTACTTCAGGGATGGCTCAATTTCTTGGGCCCTGTCTTGTGTCATGGGGATCGAGAGAGCAAAATTCAGTGGCTCTATCAACGGCGGAAGCTGAGTACATCGCGGTTGCAGCATGTTGCTCACAACTATTACGGATTAGGCAACAAGTCAGTGACTATGGTGTGCAGTGTGGGTCAGTGCCTATACTATGTGACAACACTAGTGCAATTAACATCTCAAAGAATCTAGTGCAACATTAAAAAACAAAACACATTGAGATAAGGCATCACTTTCTTCGAGATTGTGTGGAAAAGGGCATGGTCACTATGGAATTCTGTAGAACAAGTGATCAAAGAGCGGATATCTTCACAAAGGCCTTGAATCGTGAACCCTTTGAACAACTCCGCATGGAATTAGGTATGATCTATCTTCAATGATCTATTTCCCTACATGAATTCCCTCGATGATTGGCTAGAATTGATTGCTTTGCATATGTTTTGAAATCATGCTTTTATGGTGTAATTCTTAAACATATTTGATAGACATCATGTTTAGGAAACCCCATGCATTTGACTGTCGATGACTTTCACTACATTTAGTGTGTGTACAACCTTTTTGAGCTCTCTGTTTTAGCCCAAAATGATCAACTTGATGATCTTAACCCTCATTTCAAGCCCAAATGATGGTTGATTCTAAAGCTTGTCCCTAACCTATCATGTTTTGAGAGTCTCTATGAGCACATTTCAAATTTCCTTATGAAACGGAGACTTATCATCATGATCGACAAATCCTCAAAAATAATGTTTCATACTTGGTTTGATTTGGCACTCTCTGTGCAACCCCAACACCAAGTAAGTTCTTCAAAGAGAAAGTCATGTGTGGACAAAAGTCACGGATATTCGGAAGAAACAGTTCTGGAGTACGAGTCGCCGACATGCTAAGGGTCAGTGACTACAATTTCTGGCGCGAGAAAAAGATCATGGTTGTTGGATCGTAAACGTTAGCAAAGAACTTGGGAACTGGCAGTTAAGCTGTTCCCAAGGCAGCGGAAGTAAACAGTTCGCAAGTAATAAAAACAGTAAAGAACACAGTTCCCTTATAGAGGAACCACACTACAACCAACTAGTTGTATGGGTAAACCTCTACCTCCGCTTGGAGGATTTTGAATGACTTACTTATATTAATTGCTTTGTTTCTTAGTTACACAGCCGGATTCACACTTCTCTGTTCCTACGAGTTCTTCCTAACTCTAGCAACACTAGTAAATCCTCTCAACTGAGTTCCTAAGCTCACAACAGCAAAACACAAGTAACTCAAACCTTACACCGACTTCTCAGTTCCCTTGCTCCTGGGAACTTCGGCTTCACCGTCGTCGAGATCACACACTCGCCGGCGGGGACTTCTCTTCCTTTTTTTTCTTTTCTCTGGTGTGGGTGTTTGTGAGTTCTGGGAGAAGTACTCAATCTGAGTACTATTCATTTGGCTTTATAGTCCAAGTGAGCTTGGGCAATCGCATCTTTCGTTTGTGTCCAAAATGCCCTTTGCTTGATGCCCAAGTTGTACATTCTTCACATGTGACTTTGGTTTGAACTAGGTCAACTTCTTGGATCAATCGGACTGTTGGATGAAGCGTGACAGTCTGATCCTCAGACTGTTCCTTCGAGCTGTCTGAGACAGAATCCCGCGATCTGCGCTGAACGGTCGTTGTCCTCACATGTGAGTTCCCATGTCATGGGAACTGTCTTCTTCAGAGTTCCCTTGATGGAAACTCTTCATCGTTGTAAGCTTGTGTTCTCTTGATTGTTTCTGGGAGTTCCCACTTCATGGGAAATTTCCTCTTCAGAGTTCCCTTGATGGAAACTCTTCATTGTGGCCTGCAGTGGCTTTTGGTCATTCATAGGAGTTCTTGGCTGTACTTGTGTTCCTTAGAAATACTTGAATAAACCACATTAGTTCCCTATGGTGTTTGTCATTATCAAAACTGAAGAGAATTACATCGTTGATCCGTTGTTTAGAACTAGAGGTCCCAACAACGTCCCAACAATTTCCCCCTTTTTGATGATGACAAACCCATCACAAAAATGCAAGTATTTCAATGAATGATATGCTGATAAGTTCCTAAAGGAAGTCACTTTTGGTGAAACACTTAGATTTAGGGAACCACTTCTGATGAGACACATAGTTCTTAGTAAGCTTTTTATGCAATTGTTCCCCCTTAGCTTATGCGTGGTCTGTGATAACTTAAACTTTTAACTCATCTCGCATTTTTTGTCTTTCCCCCTTTTGACATCATCGAAAGAAAGCAAAGCAATAATAGGAAAGAAGGGAACACGCAATCAAAATAAAGACCATTTCATTACTTAAGATAATATATACAATGGGAACCCAAGTACAATGTTGTGGTCATTTTTTGGATTAAAGGGGAAAAGAAGGGAGAGATCATGGGTCTTGAGGGAACAGGGCGTCACAGAGGCGCGTAAGGACTTGTGTAAGATTTTCTTGTCCTCTGGCCAACGCTGCATGGTCCCTGGCAATCTGGTCGAGGGTGTTGGCAATGCGGAGCAACACTGGAGAGTTCCCCTCTGGTGCACCAGACTCCAGTTGAGCCGCCTCCTCTACGGGCTCAGAGTGCCTCATCTTCTGGACAACTGAAATGTCCAATTCCCTTCCAAGCTCGATTTTGTCTTTAGAGGCGTCGTAGAGACCCTCTTTCTGTAGGAGCTTCTTGATCAGCCCAGAATAGGGAAGGGAATGGAACTTGGAGGCCATGCACTTCTCCATGTGCCCAAGGATGATTCTGGGAAGGTTGATGGGCTTCTTGAGTAGGAAGTGATAGAGGAGGATGGCATCAGGGATGTTGACGACCAGACGCTTCTCCTGGCGAGGGATCACCACATTAATGATGAACTGGTGAGTAAGCTTGGCGACCAAGGAGAGATGGTGCGTCGAGGGAACTTTGGAGGGAACCCGACCCTCAAAGATAGTGTTGTACACTTCAGCGCTATTGAAGTCCCCCCAGAGTTTGTTGGGCAACTCATTGAGCCCTTGTCCGGGGACCTGGAGTTGAAGGCGGATTGTCGACGTTGTAAAGATGAACTCGTCGCCTTCATGGGAGAGAGTTCCCTGAGTGCAGTCGTTGGTGATATTGAAGTTGTTGTAAAACTGACGCACTTGTGAGGGATCTACACTCACATTCTCTTGGCAGAGTCTCTCCCAGCCCTGGGCCTTGATCAGGTCCCACAGTTCCCCTAAACCGTTGTCAGCTAACACGTCTTCAGAGATGATGAGCGGAGGAAGGAGCTTCCGGCGTTCATCCACAGGGTGTTTCGTGGAAGAGGTCCCTTTCCCCTTCCTTATAGTACTCTTTGACGTGTTCCCCCTAGAGACCGTGCGAGGTCCTTTCTGCTGAGGGGGTGCAGCCGCTTCAAGCATAAGCACGCGGTCCCTTGGTGGTTGGGAACTCGTGGACACCACCATTTGGTGTCCAGGTGTTGGGATCCGTGCTGGCTCCTTAGCAGTTGGAGCTTCTTCTTCTTCTTCGACCTCATCTTGGGAGGTCCCTTCTTCCTCGGAGGAGCTCGAGCTTGAGCTCTCCGCGTCATCTTCAGGATGACTTGTTGTTGCCTCAGCACCACCAGTTGGTGCGGGGTCCCTTCTCTCCGTGGGCTCTTCAGGAGCCACCTTTTCTGGGGACTTTGTCCCTTGGGAGACTGTGTGCTCAGAGGAGTCCCGGATGAGCTCTTCCTCGATTGCCTTGAGCTGAGCTTCCTCCTCCAGAGTTCCCATGATGATAGGAGGAGGGTCCTTGGTCAGTTTGCCGATAACCACGGAGAGAGGAAGATCGTCGTCGTCTGAGGTCAGAGCGACGGTACTTTTGGATGGTGAGGGAGAGGGGAGTTTGGTGGTGGTGGGGGATGTGATGGAAGAGGGGAGAGTAGAAGAAGGAAGAGGGGTGGAGAGTTGTGTGGATGGGGGAGGAAGGGATGTGGTGACTTGGGGAGTAGAGATCCCCGAAGTAGAAATGGGAGAGGTGGAGATGTGTTTTGATGAAGAGGGAGGAGAAGGAGTTTGGTGAGGTGGAGGTGGAATTGGAGATCCCGTAGTTATGGGAACGGGAGGAAGTGAAGAAGGTTGGGGAGGTGGAGTTCCCTTGGAGGTAGGAACTGAAGGAGGTGGTGGAGGGGAAGTCGGTTGTTTTGTGAGAGTTCCCTTGGAGGTGGGAACTGAGGGAGGTGGTGGAGGGGGAGTTGATCGTTTTGTGGGAGGAGGTTTGGGAGGTCCCTCGATTTGAAGAGGAGGGATGGAGGAGGAAGAGGGGAGTAGACCTCTGGGGTTCAGAGGTCCCATCGTCGGAAGGGAAAGGGAAAGGAGGTTTGGGAGCACAGGATCTCTCCTTGGAGCAGTTCAGGTATTCCTCAAACTTGAAGAAAGCCTTCTTTCTGGGCTCCGAGAATTCAGAGTCCTCAGAGTGTTTACGCTTTTTGGATTTGGAGGGGTCGTGGGAATGTTTGGATTTTTTGGGTTTTGAGGGGTCTTTTGAGGAGTGACGGCGTTTGGATGAATGGCGGTGTTTGGATTTGTGGGGTTTCTCGTTGATGGAAGGGTGAGCGTCTTCGAAGTTGTCAACGATGACAACTCCGGAGGAGGTGTTGGTGTTTGAAGGAGGGAGAGGAAGAGATTCGGAAGAGGAAGAAGTCCAGGCGACAGTTTCGTCGGCCGGAGGAGGATGAGGGGGAAAGAAGGGGCTTACTTGATTGTATAGCCCTTGGATAAGAACATCCTTCATGGTTGGGTCCGATTCTTGCTCAATCTCTTTTAGTTGAGAGATGAAGAGGATGCGAGGATTGGCATGTACCCATGCTTTGATCTGGGCAAAGGTGTGTTGAGGGGCCATTTTTGTAGGGTTATTGAAGGTTTTGGAGGTTTCTTGAAAAAGGGAGTGAAAGGGATATTGAGAAGAAGAGTTGCAGAGATGGAAGATGGAATAAGATCCCAAAAATGGCAAATGAGGGTTTTAAGGAGAGAGGGGAGGGGAGGGGTAGAAAGGGAAGTGGAAAAACCTCGATAATCGTCGCCCAATGAACGTGGGGCGTCGTTTCAACTTCTCGAGCATGCCTCTGGACACGCGTCACGATCTCTTGGGAAGTCCTTTTCAAAATTTGAATACTTGGCCCTCGGCGTTTCAGAGCCTCTGACACAAAAGTCCGCTTCCCAAGTGACGGTTTTTCTTTGTAGATGAGTCAGCGTTCCCTTTGTAGACGCATCAGTTCCCATGATCTTATCAAGGTCAGGGAGAGTGAAGTGGTTAAGGGAACTTCACACTCATCCTTTTGTGGGGCTAGGGAACTCAAAGGGAACCAGACAATTTTCGACTCGATAATGGAAATAGTTTGGCTCATGAGACGCGTTTGTCTGGTCCCTAGCTTAGGGTTGGTTATATGATCAACCGTCATAGTGGCTTGTAAAGTGGGATAAAGGGAACTCTGGTTGATCATTTATGGCCGAAAGAAATAAGGTTCCCTTGTACACATTTTTCTCTAGACTAGTAATCATGGCATAGTGAAAGCAATAAATCCAAGTTCTCTATCATGCAATCTTAGATAAACTAGTCAGGCATTGAGAGAGAGACAAACAGGGACTTGTTTAGTTTAGAGTTATCATCCCTAGAAGCATTCGAAAACGCTGGTAGGGACGTCTGTCTAAAGCTTTGGTAAGAATGTCCGCAATTTGCTCTTCAGTTCTACAGTGTTCCATCGAGATGTTCCCACTTTCAACATTGTCACGTAGAAAGTGATGCCTTATATCAATATGCTTAGTTCTAGAGTGATGCACAGGATTTTTGGAAATGTTTATGGCACTAGTGTTATCACAAAGTATGGGAACTGGGCCAAAAGACATATCGTAATCCTGGAGTTGTGACTTAAGCCATAGAACTTGGGAACAGCACGATGCAGCAGCCACATATTCGGCTTCAGCTTTGGAGAGTGCCACTGAGTTTTGCTTTTTAGATCCCCACGAGACTAAGCATGACCCTAGGAACTGGGCCAATCCTGATGTGCTCTTTCTATCAACCAAGTGCCCTGCAAAATCTGCATCTGTGTATGCAATGAGCTCAAGGGAACTGTTCCTTGGATACCATAGGCACAAGTTATCATTCCCTTTGAGATACCTGAAAATTCTCTTCACCTCTTTCAGGTGTGATTCCTTAGGGTTAGCTTGAAAGCAAGCACAAAGACATACGGAGAACATGATATCAGGTCTACTAGCTGTTAAGTAGAGAAGGGACCCGATCATACCTCGATAGTTCCTTTGGTCCACACTAATACCTGTTTCATCCGCATTGAGCCTTGAATTTGGTGAGATGGGAGTGTCAATGGGCTTGGAGTGTTCCACCCCATAGTTCACGAGCATTTCCTTAATGTATTTTTGTTGATGAATCTTTGTTCCCTCCTTGGTTTGGGATATTTGAAGTCCCAGGAAGAACGTGAGTTCCCCAATGAGACTCATTTCAAACTCACTGCTCATGAGGTCCTTCAATTTCTCTACAAGAGTTTCGTTAGTTGCTCCAAACACAATGTCATCAACATATACTTGCACAATCAAAATGTCTTTAGACTCTTTCTTTAAAAATAAAGTCTTGTCTATGGAACCGCGAAGGTACCCATGGGACAAGAGGAATTGAGCAAACCTGTCATACCAAGCTCTAGGAGCTTGTTTGAGTCCGTAGAGGGCCCTCTCCAGGAAATAGACATGGTTGGGTAGCTTTTCATCTTCGAATCCTGGAGGTTGGGCCACATACACTTCTTCCTTGAGATGTCCATTGAGGAAGGCTGTTTTCACGTCCATTTGATAGAGCTTGAATCCCTTGTGAGCAGCATAGGCAATTAAGAGTCTGATGGCCTCGATCTTGGCAACCGGTGCGAAGGACTCATCGTAGTCGATTCCTTCTTCTTGCCTGTAGCCTTGTGCCACTAGCCTAGCCTTGTTCCATGCTACAGCCCCAGTATCATCGAGCTTGTTCCTAAAGATCCATCGAGTTCCTATGATGTTCTTGTTTTTGGGCCTGTGAACTAGCTTCCAAACTTTGTTCCTCTCGAATTGGTGGAGTTCCTCTTGCATGGCTTGAATCCAATCTGGGTCCTTTAAAGCTTCTTTGATATTTTTGGGTTCCACCATGGAAACAAACGCGTTAAAAGCACAAAAGTTATTGAGAGATGAACGAGTTTGTACACCTTTATCATAAGGGGAGATGATGTTCTCAATGGGGTGGTCCTTCCTTTGTTGAAAGGTTCTTGTATGAGTGGGTTCCCTTGCATGTGTGTCATCTTCAGTGGCTCTTTCTTTGTCATGGGAACACTCATCTTCAGCTTCTTCATTCGATGTTTCTTCAGAGATTTCTGGCAAGTTCCCTCTTTGTTCCCCTTGAATACTTGATTCTGGCAGGGTATTGTCTTGGGGGACAGCAGAGTTGTTCCCTGAAGAGGGAACCTCGAGAGAGTTGGAGGTGTCTTGTAGTTCTTCTGAGGAGGGAGCTTCGAGGGAGATTTGATCAGTGAGAGTTGGATCTCCGTCGTTGTTCCCTGGTTGTGGGATGTTGCTTGCACTTGGATAGTCTTCATCCCTTTTCCTTGGCTCATCATCGTCATCATCATTGTCTTCATGTCTGACTAGCTTGAACAGAGTTCCCTTCCCTTGGGTCTCGGTTCCCATCTTTACAGACTTTTCGTTGAAGACGACATGAATGCTTTCCTCTATCTTCTTGGTCCTTTTATTGTAGACTCTGTAAGCCTTGCTTTGTGATGAGTATCCCAGGAAGATCACTTCGTCGCTTCTGGGGTCGAATTTGCCAAGATTGTCTTTGCCGTTATTGTGAACAAAGCATGTGCAACCAAATGTTCTCAAGTGTGAGATGTTTGGTTTTCTCCCTTTGATGAGCTCATAGGACGTCTTGTTGATCAGGGGCCTTGTCATGGCTCGGTTCAGGATGTACGTAGCTGTGGAGATGGCTTCAGTCCAGAAGTACTCAGGAACTCCACTTTCAATCATCATGGTTCTAGCCATGTCCTCCAGAGTTCTGTTCTTTCTCTCGACCACTCCATTTTGCTGAGGAGTGCGAGGAGCTGAGAAGTTGTGAGAGATCCCATTTTTCTCACAGAAGTTTAGGAACTCTGAGTTTTGAAACTCAGTTCCGTGATCAGATCTGATTGCTTTCAGTTTTAGCCCCAAGCTTACTTCTGTTCTTTTGATGAAGGGCTCAAATTCTTCAAATGCTTGTGATTTTTCCTTTAAGAAAATAACCCAGGTGAATCTTGAAAAATCGTCAATTAAAACATACATGTACCTTTTTCCACCGTAGCTAGCCGTTCTCATGGGACCACAGAGATCCATGTGAATTAGCTCCAGGGACCTGGTTGTGAACACCACCTTCTTGGGTTTAAAGGAGTTCCTGGTCTGTTTCCCTCGAACACATGCTTCACACATTTTGACTCCTTCGAGATTGATCCGTGGAAGACCAATGACTAGATTCTGTAGATAAAGCTTCAGGATTTGATTTACACCAGCATGTCCCAGTCTTCGATGCTATAGTTCCGTGTCATCTTGGGAACTCGCAAGGCACAGCTTCATTGGTGGTTCAAAGTTGGTATCCACCACATACACATTGTTGTATCTTCTTCCTCTCAGAATTACTTTGTTGGTCTTCTTGTTGATGACGAGACATTCATCTGAGTCGAAAGTTACGATGTTGTTCCCTTGATCACACATCTGGGAGACACTCAACAGATTGTATCCCAGATCCTTTACCAGATTTACGTTGCTAACTTTGATAGATCTATTGAGCAACACTTCTCCTTTTCCAATAACTTCTCCCTTGTTTTTGTTGCCAAATGAGATGTGGCCTCCTTCGGCATGAGTGTGGAGTGAGATGAGGATATCCTTGTTTCCTGTCATATGGTTCGAGCATCCGCTATCTATGAACCATGTACTGTTCCCTCTCACTGCCACCTACAAGGAAAAGTTAGTGTTTTGAGACCCAGGCAAGATGACTCTCGCCAAGTCCCTTGCAAGGGAAAACATTTTCATTCAAGATATAGTCAGAAATGTTGATGTCTTTAGAATTTTGAGAGTTGGAGTTCCTTTGGTGATTAGCATGACGTTTTTGTTTGTTTGGGAACTCATGGTTTCTAGGGGTTTGGGCTCTCTTCTTGGGACATGCATCCTTGTAGTGTCCATGAGCACCACAGTGCCAACACGTCTTATAGTATTCTCCCAAGTAGTATTTTGGGTGTGGTCTCTGGATCCGGTTCCTATCCATGGTTTCCTTGTTGTACACACAAGACCCGTTCCCCTTAGCAATTTTGACATAGATTCTATGTCCGGAGTTCCCAGTATAATAATCTCTCTCACCACTGTTTCCACTCTCTAGGACCCTGATTTTCTCCTCGAGATGAGCATTCTTCTGTTTCTCGCACTGGAGTTCTAAGGCCCTACACTCATGGATCTCATGTTCGCTCAAGGGTGACTTTCCTTTCTTAGAGCACTCACCTTTGTATCCTATGCCATGTCTGGCTGGGACAAACTTAATTTGGGAACTAGAGGCTTCAAGATGTTCGGGAGTCTTACTCAGGTTTTGCAAGAGGGTGTTCTCATCTTTCTCTAGAGTTTTGATTTCTCTTTCTAGATCTACAATGTGAGACACATGGGACTTGAGTTTTTCTAGAAGGGATATGTAGTTGGGACAGGGCTAAAGACCAACTAATTGAGAATTTATGTGTTCCTGTTTTTCCAACTTGTTTTGCAGTTTTATGTTATCTTTGACAAGACTTGAAAGAATTTTCAACAGCTCAGGTTTTTCATAGTTACTTAAAAAATCAAGAACAGTTTCAGTGGTTACCTCACTGGGTTGTTCCCCAGTGGTTTCTCCTATGGCCATGCCACCCATGTCTGGGAGTGCCCATGACTCGGGATCTTCGTCTTCATCATCGCTCCAGGTAGCGATGTAGGCCTTCTTTCCTTGCTTCCGGCCATCAGTTCCCTGTGGGCATTCCTTCGCAAAATGTCCTTTCCTGTTGCACTTGTAGCAGGTCACATCTGAGAGATCCTTCTCTGTGGGCTTTCTTTGGGAACTCTGTCCCTTTCCCCAGTTCCCACTATTCTGTTGAGACTTCCCTTTGTAGAAATTTCGAAGAGCCTTTGTTACGAGAACTAGCTCCTCATCCTCTTCTTCGGAGTCTTCGTGTTGTTCTTGGGTTGATTTGAGCATTCTCTCGATCTTGAGTGCGATCCCCCGATGAGCTCGAGTTTGTTCCTTATCATCGATCTTTCTCTTCTCGTGTCCCACTGGCTTTCCAAACACTTGATGGAGCATGAGTGTTCGATTTTCTGGATTTTCCTTGAACATTGTTCTCTCGTTTGCCCATTCTCCAGTCAATCCGTTGAAGAGCTGTTGAACCTTCATTTTGTGGGTGATTTCTTCATTGGTGATCCCCAATCCCTCCATTTTAGTGCAAAGTCCTTCAAATCGGGATTGGTAGCTATCGACGGACTCTCCCATCTCCATTTGGAAGTTGTAGAACTCCCTTTTTGCATTCATCTGAAGATCTTCTCTGAGATCTGAGTTCCCAACGTGCAATTTTTGGATGGCTTCCCACATTTCCTTAGTTGTGTCAAGGTTTGAAACCCTGTCACAATCTTGTACGCACATGGACCTCTTTAGGTACTATTTGGCTTTGTAGTTTGCCTCCATGCACTTGTACTCGTTGGGTCCCCACTTTGAGAGGTCGTTGACTATAGCTGGATCGATTTCAAAGTTGCCTCTCTCGATGAACCACCAGGCTTGGTAGTCTTGGCCACGCATCAAATTCTTCATGTCGCGTTGCCAGCTTTCAAATCTTCTTGTAATAAGCCTTGGCGGCTTACTAGTGTTGTTCCCCACCTGAGTAAGTTCCTGAGCCATTTGATACCTGCGATGCTAACACAAATCTAGAGCGCTAGCTCTGATACCAATTGTTGGATCGTAAACGTTAGCAAAGAGCTTGGGAACTGGCAGTTAAACTGTTCCCAAGGCAGCGGAAGTAAACAGTTCGCAAGTAATAAAAACAGTAAAGAACACAGTTCCCTTATAGAGGAACCACACTACAACCAACTAGTTGTATGGGTAAACCTCTACCTCCCCTTGGAGGATTTTGAATGACTTACTTATATTAATTGCTTTGTTTCTTAGTTACACAGCCGGATTTACACTTCTCTGTTCCTACGAGTTCTTCCTAACTCTAGCAACACTAGTAAATCCTCTCAACTGAGTTCCTAAGCTCACAACAGCAAAACACAAGTAACTCAAATCTTACACCGACTTCTCAGTTCCCTTGCTCCTGGGAACTTCGGCTTCACCATCGTCGAGATCACACACTCGCCGGCGGGGACTTCTCTTCCTTTTCTTTCTTTTCTCTGGTGTGGGTGTTTGTGAGTTCTGGGAGAAGTACTCAATCCGAGTACTATTCATTTGGCTTTATAGTCCAAGTGAGCTTGGGCAATCGCATCTTTCGTTTGTGTCCAAAATGCCCTTTGCTTGATGCCCAAGTTGTACATTCTTCACATGTGACTTTGGTTTGAACTAGGTCAACTTCTTGGATCAATCGGACCGTTGGATGAAGTGTGACAATCTGATCCTCAGGTTGTTCCTTCGGGCTGTCTGAGACAGAATCCCGCGATCTGCGTTGAACGGTCGTTGTCCTCACATGTGAGTTCCCATGTCATGGGAACTGTCTTCTTCAGAGTTCCCTTGATGGAAACTCTTCATCGTTGTAAGCTTGTGTTCTCTTGATTGTTTCTGGGAGTTCCCACTTCATGGGAACTTTCCTCTTCAAAGTTCCCTTGATGGAAACTCTTCATTGTGGCTTGCAGTGGCTTTTGGTCATTCATAGGAGTTCTTGGTTGTACCTGTGTTCCTTAGAAATACTTGAACAAACCACATTAGTCCCCTATGGTGTTTGTCATTATCAAAACTTAAGAGAATTACATCGTTGATCCGTTGTTTAGAACTAGAGGTCCCAACAACGTCCCAACAATGGCTTAACAGTATCGTTTGAAATTGGAAAGTAGATTTTAAAATAGAGCAAAGAGAAGATCTTGTGATTTGACAACTTCCTTAATGGTGGAAGTGGATTCCTTTATTATGCCTCAACCGTCAAGATTAAAGGTACACTCTTCTCAATCTATTTTCTCTCTCTCAACTTCTACTCTCTCTCTCTCTCTCTCGAACCCGAAAACTCCAAACCCTCATCAATGGCGTCTCCCTCCAACTCCGATCTTCCTGCCTCTCCCAAAGCCAAAATCGACAGCCCCGAATCGGCAAAGAATAAGATTCTCGCACTTTTCGGTGACGATTTTCTTCAAGCCCTTTTGTCCGGAGAATCATCTTCCTCCGTTGTCCCTCCAACCGCCATGGAACCTCCATCTCAAACCCTCATTCCTTCACAAAACCAAAATCCGAATCCCTCTCCTCCAAAATCAACACCCTCATCCCCCGCTACCACTGAAAAACCCCAAACTCATCCTCCTCAAATCGAAACTGAAACCCTAATCGCTTCACCAGTGTCTGGAAAAACGCGCCAAACGGCGCAACCAATGGTTCTTCCAGAAACTGGTGAATCCTCTCTACCCAAATCCTCAAACCTAGAGATTGTAGAGGAAGAGAGAGCAAAGACTCCAACTATAGAGTCAATGGAGTTTGAGAAAACAGAGAATGTAGTCGGATCTTTTAGAGAAGAAGAAGAAGAAGACGTTGGCGAAAAGGAGACCCAACGGCTATCTCCTCAAGGAAAGACTGTCAATTACCCTTCTAAAGTCATCGACATTGATGCTGAGGAAGAGAATGTTGACAAGGTGGCTGCCAAGGATCCCACAGATAATTCAGAAGAAGGTACTCACTCTGATCCCATTTTGGTTTCTAAAAAATCAAATTTTGGTGAGTCCGTTAAGAAAAATTTGGAAAAAGATTTCTTTGGCGATGACTCTGAGTTACTCAAAGATGATGAGATAGAAATGCCCCCTCCGTTTCGTCCTAAGACTAGATCTGCTAGTGCTAAAGCCTCAGCAAAGGCTCTGAAAGCTAAAAAGGGCAAGGGGTTGGAAACCCCTGAGGATGCCTTAGAGGGAGGTGACTCTTCCTTTTCTGAGAAAGTCACTAGGAAGAAAAGGGGAAGATCTCCTAAATCTGCTGTTGGATCTAGTAAAAAGAGTAAGAAGTCAAGTGTGAGCATTGATATGTCGTCTAGGGAGTTTACTAAGGATTTGTTGTGGGATGAAAATTTTATGAAGGAGTTCAAACTTACCAAGGTTATTGACTGGTTGAAAAAGCAGAACTGGGATAAATTAATTCAGGGGGAACATGAGTACACCTTTGATGGTTAAGATGTTTTATGAAACTCTGGTGATTGAAGATACATGAAATATAAACATAGGAAGGTACAACATAGACAACAAGACGTATCTTTCACTAGTAAGGATGTCAGTGACATTCTGGAAATTCCTCATGAAGGCTTTGCTGAGTACTACAAAGGAGGTTGGCCTGAAGGGGTTGATGACCGTGAAATCATCAAAACTGTCACTGACAGTGATGATAACTTCACTAGCCCTTATCTGGTCAACAAGATGGGAATAGAGAAGAAGGTGATGTTCAATTACCTCATAAGCAACCTGCTGCCAAGGGAACTCAAGAGGAATACTGCCTCTATTCAAGATCTGCTGGTCATGGACAAGATCATTCGAGGGAAGAAGATTAACATGCCAAGCATGCTCACATGAAGCATGTGCTTGAAACTGCCAAGCATGCTCTGCCTTATGGGATGTTGATTCCTCTGATGATGTATGAGCATAAGGTCTATGTGGACAGCCGTGCTGATGTCCTCAACACCAGAGTTCTCAACAAGGAGATGATTAGAAAGTTCGGATGGAATTGGGTTGATGGACAGTGGGTATCGAAGACATCTAAGTCAGTGACAAGGGCAACCTAGAAGAAGGTAAGAAGTCTGCTCCAGCAAATGATGAGTTGAAGGAAATCAAAGAGCAGAACATGATTCTGAAGGGGGTGATGGAAAAGCTTCAGAATATGGTCAGCAATGCCCTGTCAAAGCTGGATGCAATAGAGGAGAGGTTCAATGACTTTGGAGCCTGTTGTCAGTGACTGTCGTACACTCATGACCTTCTCTATCCCTTTCTTCTTCCCTTGCCACATTATTCCTCCACTTTCTAGACTTTTTTAGTTCAATTTGGTTGTAACGTATTTCTGGATTGTGTGTGCTTGCATCGTACTTTTATTCTGCTATGGTGGATGACTCACTATGAATGTTTTGATATTATGCTATACGTTTCCATATTTGCCTCTGTTTTATTTTCTTGTTTTAGCAAAAAAAAATTGATGATGCCAAAAGGGGGAATTAACCGGAGGAATAGATTTATAAGGGGGATCAAAATACTGAAATCATGTGGTTACTAAGCTTAGGGGGGAACTTTTTATGGCTTTTGTGCTTTGCTCTATCTACTATGTTACTTCTTGTGTGCTGGATAGTTTTTATCAGAACAGGTTATTTGTCACCATCAAAAAGGGGGAATTTGTTAGAGATGGAAGATTGAGTTTTGATGGTTCCAAGAGTCAGTAACCCTATGTTTGCAAGTCAAGTCGGCGACTTGGCAAAGTCACTGACATTAACAGCTGGCTGAACGATCTATTGACGGAAGGAACGCACAGATCGTGTGCGTTTAACTTGAAGACAGCCGTGTGTTCTATTTTAGGAGAAGATCATCAAAAGAGAGCTAAAATGAAGATAAAGATAATTGAGATTCTCCTAGAATATTTGAGTATGCATACAATCGTTTATTTGGAAAGAATTGTAAAAGATTACGTGAATATTGTTTTCCTAACCGAATGGAAAACAATATACACGAGATCTCTCTTACCTTAGTTTAAATACTCGTTTTGTTTAGGCTAATGGTAAGACAAGTGTTCTGAATTTTGATATTGTGAGTAAGAAAGAAAGAGTGTGCTTGTGCGTGAGATTCGTACAAGTGGTGAATCAAGAGATCTTAGGCATAGCGTGAGAGAATGTGAGTGCAAAGGTAGAGCGTGGTTCAAGGGTGTGGGATTCATTCTTGTACACGGGAGAGCTTTGTAATCACTCAAGAAATCAATAGAGCAAGTCTAAGGACTCTTGAAATCCGACCAAGTGATAAACTTGGAAGGGAGTGGTTTTTTCTCTAAGTAAACTAGTTGGTTTACGAAGAGTTTCCACTATACATCGCTTGTTAGTGACCATTGGTAACGTTTATTTTACTGCTTGATTATTCCGCTGCATTATTACTCAAAGTCGACGACTTCGTAGGAGTCGCCGACTCGTTAAGTACTAACGATCCTACAAAAATAGTGATATGGAATTTTTTGGAGTTCCTCTAATAAATTAACTATATTTGTTCAAAACATTAGAAAATTAATTTATAAAAAGTCTTTTTTTATTTTTTTTTCTATTATACGGTCATTAAAATATAAATTAAGTTAGTAAATTTATGGTCAGACAAAGAGGATAGTCTAACCTCAAGGTAGGAATATATCACTCTCCATTTTCAACTCTCTATTTCATCAAAAATAAACTCCCAAAATATCTAATGATGAAAATAATAAAATTATTCAGAAACTTCTAAGATTACGAATTTCCTTTTTACCAAAAAAAAAGATTACGAATTTCCTTTTTTATATCCCAGGCAGGCGTCGAAAACCACGCATACTTTCGGCTCTTTACGCGCGCCGGTTGTCCTGAACCACAAAAACCCAATCACATAATATTGGTTTCTACACAGTACACACCCACTAATTCTTCCGCCACAAAACGCTACGCTCAACCCACCTCTCACAAACAAACGGCGCGTTTCGATCTCCTGCAAATCCGCAATGCAAGTGGAAGTGGCCTATTTGGCGCGGGGTGGGGAGTGGGGACCTCCTTGTAGGAGAGCGCTCAATTTATTAGAATAAATTCCGAAGCGCAACACAAACCCTTTCCCCTCTTCCAAAGCTTCCATTTTCTCTCTTCCTCATCCATGGCCGTCTCCTCCTCCCTCCAACACCCCACTTTCCTCTCTCCCCACCACCACCACCACCATCCTTCCACTCCCATCCCTTCCACTTTCTCTCTCCCCTCCAAAACCCTCCCAAAACACTCGTTCTTGTACCCTCACAAATCCTCCTCCTCCTCCTCCGTCTTCTGCAAATCCCCCATCACTGAATTCTTCTCCTCCGACGGCGAATCCGCGGACGCCGGATCCTACCTCGCCGCCGAACTCGATGATAAGCCGCGGGAGGAGTGCGGCGTCGTCGGAATCTTCGGCGACCCGGAGGCCACGCGCCTCTGCTACCTCGCACTCCATGCGCTCCAGCACCGCGGGCAGGAGGGAGCCGGAATCGTGACGGTAAACAACGGCGTTATGAAGTCAATTACCGGCGTCGGTCTCGTTTCCGAGGTGTTCAACCAGTCGAACATCGATCAACTCCCCGGAGACCATGCGATCGGCCACGTCCGCTACTCCACCGCCGGCACCTCCATGCTCAAAAACGTCCAGCCGTTCGTCGCCGGCTACCGATTCGGCTCCGTCGGCGTCGCTCACAACGGTAACTTGGTCAATTACACAACCCTAAGACACATTCTTGAGGATGACGGCTCAATTTTTAATACTTCTTCTGACACTGAAGTTGTCTTGCACTTAATTGCTATATCCAAGGCCAGGCCTTTTGTCTTAAGGATTGTTGAAGCCTGTGAAAAGCTCGAGGGAGCTTATTCAATGGTGTTCTTAACTGAGGATAAATTAGTAGCCGTTAGGGATCCCCATGGATTTAGGCCTCTTGTGATGGGTAGGAGGAGCAATGGCTCCGTAGTATTTGCATCTGAAACCTGTGCTCTTGACTTGATTGAGGCTACTGTTGAGAGAGAGGTTTACCCTGGCGAGGTCATAGTTGTTGACAAAGATGGCATTCAATCCATGTGTTTAATGCCCCATCCAACCCCAAAACAATGCATCTTTGAACACATCTACTTTGCACTGCCAAACTCGGTTGTCTTCGGCAGGTCTGTTTACAATTCCAGACACGCCTTTGGGGAGATTCTTGCAACAGAGAGCCCAGTTGATTGTGATGTAGTCATAGCAGTTCCCGATTCAGGCGTAGTCGCTGCTCTTGGCTATGCAGCCAAAGCTGGTGTGCAATTTCAACAAGGCTTGATTAGGTCACATTATGTGGGAAGAACATTTATTGAGCCTTCTCAGAAAATTAGGGATTTCGGTGTTAAGCTTAAGCTTGCACCCGTGCGGGCTGTTTTGGAAGGGAAGAGAGTTGTGGTTGTGGATGACTCAATAGTGAGGGGGACTACCTCATCAAAGATTGTTAGGTTAATTAGGGAAGCAGGGGCGAAAGAGGTTCATATGAGGATTGCAAGCCCTCCTATTATTGGCTCATGTTACTATGGCGTTGACACGCCTAGTTCAGAGGAGTTGATTTCAAATAGGATGAATGTGGAACAGATTAGAGAGTATATTGGGTCAGATTCGCTTGCTTTTCTGCCTCTTGATAGGTTGCATCAACTCATGGGCAGTGAATCGCCGAATTACTGCTATGCTTGTTTCTCCGGGAAGTACCCGGTTCAGCCTAGGGAGATTAAGGTGAAGAGAGTTGGAGATTTTCTTGATGATGGTGTGACTGGAAGTATAGAATCCATTGAGAACGGTTGGGTGCAGGCATCCAGGAGTCCGAAAGTTGAGGACGTAGCTGGCCAAAGGTAGCAAGTTACATAATTGGTATGTGGGTTAACGTGCATAATGCAAATTGCAGTTACAGGTGAACAAAGTATGTCTTTCTCTTGCAAAAATCACGAAGCTGTTACGAGATTGTTCTTCGTTATCCTATATATTTTAAAAGGCTGGGACAGTTTGAATCAGTCTGTAATTTTTGACATCTATTGGAACATCTTTCCTCAAATCCATGCACTTTTTTTTTGGTGCGTCAAATCCATACACTCTAAGCATACAGTGTTATTAACAGAATTGACTATTGATGCAATGGTGCATGATGCTGCCTAATCTGGTATATATCTACATGTTATCTGCTTATGCTGTGCCTGCCCTATTTAGTATGAACCAGTATAAATGCTTGTAATCTATGCATATTGTATGTAAATTATGAATGTATTTCATGTAATTGCATCCTGTATGGGGATTGGGGAGGCCGGAGGGGGATAGATGTGGCCTTTTTGGGAGGAAGTTCATCTTGATAAAATTTGCCATATCCACTTCAGGAATGAACTTCTTCCGAGATGTCATTCCATGTAAATACATCCTCTTTTATGGATGATGTTTTTTTGAGCAACTCTATGGATGATTTTAATTTGTCTTACATTGAAAAATATGTTTTTTTATTAGTATGCCTCTATTCCAAGGAATGACCTAAATTTACTTGAATACTAGATTATGATTTTAGCCTTTAGGCTTGCGGAAAACCACATTCCAGTAACACAGGGCTTCGAAGCATGTAACTGCACGGTGGAGGACACTTATCATGTATTAATTGCATGCCCACTCACGAAGGCAACCCTTAACTTTTTTGACCCAAAATTACGGTGGATCACCGACAAGATCCATCCGAACGGGAGAAAACCACACGAGATCCCGGAGGAAATCAAGAATATGACAACAAAAGAGAAATTTGATCTTCTCACCAATATTTGGTGGAGCGTCTGGTTCTTGAGAAACAAGAGAATCTTCGACCAAATCGCTGAATTCGCCCGAAACCAGGTTAAAGATTGGAAACTTGCAGAGGCAGTCTCATCTTTCGGTCCCTGTAACCATAGTTTACGGGGTCGGGATGGAAGAAAGCGAACCAAATGGGAAAAACCTAAAAGTGATTTTATTAAACTAAATTTTGATGGTGCAGTTAATGCAGATGGCGTGGCCTCCTTTGGTTTCATCCTCAGGGACTCTGGTGGCTCTCCCATTCACTTCGACGGAGGACTAATGGTCGACAGTCTGTGCCGATATCCGAAACCATCGCTTTGCGCCAGAGACTTCTCAAGGCCACCAGACGTGATATTCCCCGGATCCAGATCGAAGGTGATAGTTTGCAGCTGGTCACTGCCGTACTCGGTGACTGGCGCTGTCCGTGGGAGATTGAGTTGCTACGTGCGGACATCCATTGCTTGTTGGCTCGTTTCCAGGATTGGAGCATTTCTCACATTGTGCGGGAATGCAATTCTTTGGCGGACTTCATCGCTGGATCGTTTAAGCGTGTCTCCTCCGTCCCTCTTGCAGCTGATCCGGATATCCTTATCCTCATCCGCCAAGATGCTCTAGGGCGACCACTAGCGTGTTAGTGGTCACCCTAATTTCTTTCCTTATAAAAAAAAATTGACCTATAGTAATCTAAATTTTTACTCAAATTTGCAATTTATTAAATACCCACATCATTTACAAGTTACAGCCAATGAATAAAAGGAGATTGGATAGAAAGAAACAATGTATACATTTTCCAACAATAAACCTAGTAACTTACCAATAAACCATTACTCAAAATAATTTTTTTAATATGATTACACGGCTCGATGGATGATTGGAGCAATATTCTAAGTCAAATTGTAGAGAGTTGTGGAAGAGTAGTACACTGTGATCTTCTTTTCATTACCTTTCATATGCAGACTATTAGGAGAAAAACCTAGAGAGAAGTTAGACTATCTCTCTCTAGAAGAAATCTTGAGGAAGAAATGGGTGAGAAACCCTCTTCCTCTACCATCTCGGTGAGAAACCAACTCAGATCAAGACAAATTATTTAATGCTGAACTAGACATCTATTGCCTATAGTGCCTTGAATGCTTTCTGATTCTCGTTACTGATCAATTTTTGCTCTGAAGAATTTGCAAATTTTAGACCTTTAAATCTTCTTATGTGTTGTAGTCTGCAAATTTTTTAATTTGTTGAAATATTTTGCTGATTTTAGCTTTGGTTTAGACTCCTGTCCAATCGATTGAGTGGGTTTCTTTTAGCCCTCTGCCTTTGTTCTGTATGCCTAGATCTTGTTCCTTCAGCATTGTTATGCTCGTTCGTCACTGTCCAGGATCACTTGCTATGGCGACCCTCTTCGTAGATAATCCGATCAATTCCGACCTTCTTTTCAGAGTATCCTTTTCTAGATTTTGGTTGTCCTGCCATCTAATGCCTCGCCGGTCTGATCCCGTCATCACCGTCTTTGATTTCGGTGTTTGCATCGGCTTTGACTTCTTCCTTTGAACGCAACTCGATCTCGACGCCGGCGTTCTGCTTTGATGTTCGGTTTTGGGCTACGTGGCCCTTGGAGCATCAATTGTTTGTGGTGGGTATCCTTTGACTACGTGGAAGGCTATCTTTCACTTGGTTTGGACTTTGGCCCACTCTATTTCTGGGCCTTGTTTTTGGGCTATCTCTATTGTTTTGGGCTTGGCCTATGTGTATGCTCTGGTGGGCATCTGGGCCTTGTTCCTTTGGTGGGCTTTAGCCCTTTTATATGTTTGTGTGTTTGGTGTGCCTTGCAGGTTATTTCCAAGCTCTTGAGTTCGTAGGGGTGGTGTTTGGGTCGAGTTGTGGTTCCGGCTAGAGTTTGGTCATCTATACGCCTTGATTCGCGTTGACTTTAACTTGCTATCCGGCGGCACTATACGTCTTGGTTTCTAACCCGCGGAAGTGTCATACTCTCCTGTTTAATGCCTTCCCATTAGTTCTCGTTGTTAGCTTGGGTTGTTTTTTCTTTTTCATGCCGGTTTGTCCGGCTACCGAGTTTTATCTCGGTCTCTCGTCTTACCGAGTTTGTTCGGTATTTCGAATCCTTTCCTATTCAAAAAAAAAAAATATGCAGACTATTAGGAATATAATGGATTAAGTGAAAAAGTAACACACAATTATGCCTTTGGGTATATATTGGGTGCAATTAGAAGAAATAGATAGTGCAGGCACATCAATAGTGAATAAGCATTATAGAAGAACTATAGGTCTGCATTCATATATACACAATAAGAATCCGATTCCATTTATTTTCAGTTTCGAGTGGTTTATGTGTAGCGAATGTCGTGTCGTGTTTGGTGGGAAATATGCTTGAATATGTGCAGCGTTCACAAAATGATGTGTTTTGTCTTTCTCTCTTATTTCAGCTCTTTAGTTATATACGCAACGTTTTAGTACTTTTCAGCTTTGTATATAAGACCCTGTATCGCTTCTTTTGAGAATGAATTTGGCAATCCCAAAACCTAATTCCTGCCGTCAAGGCATCCAAGTTCACTTAATCTCTTAATTCAAAGTTATCACCTTTCCTTTTTTGTGATA
This sequence comes from Fallopia convolvulus, assembly GCA_964016875.1. Lineage (NCBI taxonomy): Eukaryota > Viridiplantae > Streptophyta > Magnoliopsida > Caryophyllales > Polygonaceae > Fallopia > Fallopia convolvulus. Next base: position 47,435,350 of record OZ024724.1, read on the forward strand.
TGGTATCGGAGCAACTGTTCGATCTACCAAACACCATACTTTCCTTTTTTTCATGAAAATCATCTCTATGGGTGATAACAACGAATCTCAGAAGCAAATGCAGAGGATGGAGGGGATTACAACCCCCAAACGATCATCTTTATCTTCACCACTCTTACCACCCTAACTATGCCCTGGCCACATAGCTTTTGAATGAAATGAATTACTACCACTGGAGAAGGGCAGTGGAAGTGTCATTAACAGCAAAGAACAAGTTCCAATTCGTCACGGCAGATTATCAAAGGCCTGAAGAGGGGTCAACGCTCGATTTACAGTGGAAGAGGTGTAATAGCATGGTCATGTCGTGGCTTTTGCATTCCGTTGAGAAGGAGATAGCCGAGACTCTGCTCTACTGCAACACAACTAGAGAAATCCGGAACGATCTTCAACTTCGATTTGGCCAACCAAGCGGAGCTCGAGTTTATCAAGTACAAAAAGAGTTGTTTAATATTTGTCAGGGAAGCTCCTCAGTCACCTCTTATTTCAACAGGTTTAGAAAAATTTGTGATGAATATCTGGTTCTTGTTGAAATGCCCAAGTGCAACTCATGTGGTGTCTTGAACCCGGTTCCACAAATGATTCTCAACCAGCGTGCTGCAATTTCTTGTTGGGTTGAATGATTCTTATAATGCTGTTAGAGCCAATGTTTTGATGATGAAACCGACTCCAACTTTGGGAGAAGTGTATCGAATGATTTTGAGTGAAGAAAAACAAAGGGCTCTAAGTAACTATCAATCTACCCTAAGTGTGGGAGACTCTTCTGCTCTCAGCGTTTTCCCTAAATCCAAACAACATTCCTGGTCAAAAGACTCAAAACCATAGGCAGAATTTCAATCCAAAGAATACAAATTAGGGAGGAAATCAGTCAAATAAAGGTAGTCAGTTTGGCAACTATGGAGGCAATGGAAGTGGTAACAGTAATGAGCAAAGGCCCAAACCCAACTATTATTGTAATCTCTGCAAAATCCCAGGACACAACATCAGTAGGTGCTTCAAAGTCATTGGGTATCCCAAAGATAGAGAAAGGAAGTTTGCTGGAAATTCTTCAACATGACAAGTCGGTTCAGGGGAATGCACTAAAAAATCTCCATCATTAACAAGAGACCAATATGAAAAATTGATGGTGCTCTTGAGCAAGCAACAAATCGGAACTCATGGGTCAAATGACAACAAGACTTGTATGTTAGTAGGTGAGTCTTTCTGCTTTTCTTTTCATGGTGATATTTATGTTTGGGTCATAGACAGTGGAGCAACCCACCATATTTGCCCTTATCTAAAAATCTTTGATACTTATGAACCTCTTGTCAAACCGAGTTTTATCACCATGCCTAACAATAAGCAAGCTGAAATCAAGCACATATGAATCATTAAGTTGAATTCTGAAATTACTCTGAAAAATGTCCTACATGTTCCAGATTTCAACTTCAATCTTATGTCTGCTAGTCAACTAACCATCCAACTAAACTCTAACATCCTTTTTACCCCTTCCCAATGTATTATCCAGGGTCGTTCAATGAACAAGCATCAGATTCTAGGTAATTTGTCAAAGGGATTGTACCTTGCTCACAAAAAATCCCTCAGCATCTTCTCAGCCTACCACTCATGGGTGTCATTCTCCTTCAGAAACAAGTTTTATCTTTCCCAAATGTAATAATTAGGCTACTAGAAACCATTATGCTAGTGTTTTTGGTGCTATTTCACCTGAGTTGTTGCATCTTCGTTTAGGCCACGTGCCATTTGATCAAATGCACTTGTTTCCTTTTCTTAAGAATGTTGGTTTATCTAAATTTCACTCCGTTTGTTCAATTTGTCCAAAGGCTCTCCAACATAGAGCTTCCTTTCCAAATAGTGGCATTAAATCTGTTCATGCATTCCAATTGATCCACATTGACTTGTGGGGGCCTTATAAGACTCAAACATACAATGGATATAGTTTTTTCTTGACCATTGTTGATGATTATACCAGAACTACATGGACACATCTTCTGTCTCACAAAAGCAATGCTCTTCCCATTTTAAAATCCTTCATATTCTTTGTCCAAAAACAATTCAAACAATAGAGGGGAATTTTGTAGTGAAGAGGCAAAACATTTCTTCCTTAAGAATGGGATTTCTCACCAAACAACCTGTGTAGAGACTCCACAACAAAATGGAGTCGTAGAGAGGAAACACAAGCATCTCCTTGAAACAGCCCGTGCCCTCTTGTTTTAATCAAATTTACCACCACAATATTGGGGATAATGTGTTTTAACAACCACATACCTCATAAATAGATTTCCCTTGTCTAGCCTAAACTTCTCAAACCCATATGAGAAATTGTACCATCATTCTCCTTCTTATTCACACCTTAGACCTTTCGGTTGTTTGTGCTTTGTTTCCACCTTAAGAAGAAATAGAGCTAAATTTGATCCTAGAAGTACACCGTGTGTTTTTATAGGATATCCACATTCAACCAAGGGATACAAAGTTCTAAACATTGAAACCAAAAAAATATTCATTTCAAGGGAGGTGGTTTTCCATGAAAAGGTTTTTCCTTTTCATCTACCCACCACAAAACCACATGATTTCTCCTCTCCTCTGCCTTCTGGAACTCTTGACTCCTTCTTTTACCATGATCAAACTCAACTCCCAACCTCCAATCACACAAACAATCAATCACCATCTTTGTCATCACATTTTGACACTCTATCCAATTCTCCAACTTCACCTCCACCAAAAATTTTCTCCCCTTCAAATTCCCTTAATACCCAAGATCCCAATCTGTCATCGCTAGACACCAATGACAACCATTCACCTTCCTAACTGTCACAACATCAAATTGTCCCTGCTCATGAGTTAAGATGTTCAACTAGACAACATCAACCTCCCAAGTACATACAAGATTACTTGTGCAACTTTGCTGATGTTATAAATCAGTTTCCTTTACTATATGGTTTTAGTGACTCCTTATTTTCCTCTCTCATCTGCTCCACCTTTCACCCATTTCCTGCCCACTGAACCAAAGTCCTATCTCCAAGCGTCTAAAGACCCTAACTGGATAAAAGCCATGGATAGATAGTTGAAAGCTTTATCTAGTAATCATACTTGGAAAGTTGTTGATCTTCCTGCATGAAAAAAGGGCCATTGGATGTAGGTGGTTGTACAAAGTAAAGCTGAGATCTGATGGGACTATAGGCTGAAAGCCAGATTGGTAGCCAAGGGTTATACTCAACAATATGGATTGGATTTTGATGAAACTTTCTCTCCCGTTGTGAGAATGACAACCATCAGGACTCTCATATCTCTAGCTCTTTGTAAGAGAGGAAAGTGTATCAACTTGACATTGACAACACTTTTTTACATGGGGATTTGCTTGAAGAAGTTTATATGCAAATGCCAGAAGGGATAGCTAATCCCGAGAACAAGGTGTGTCTCCTTCAGAAGAGTCTTTATGGACTCAAACAAGCCTCTCGACAATGGTTTCATAAGCTGGCCTCAACTCTGATCACATTGAATTTCACCCAATCCAAACATGATTCATCCCTATTTATAAAGCACGCGGATTCAAGCATCACTATAGTGGCAGTATATGTTGACGATGTCTTGGTCACAACGTCAAAGATTTTAGAGATTGAGCACCTCAAGGAAACTCTTCATTCAATGTTCAGTATAAAGGACCTTGGAGAATTAAATTTTTTCTTAGGGATGGAGGTCAGGCGCCAAGATGAAAAGATGATTCTTAGTCAACAAAAATTTGCAAAAGAGATACTCATTGATGCTAATGCAAATGAGCTGAAAGCCAGGGCAACACCTCTCCCAATCAACTTCAGGTTTGGAGATGATGGAAGCGGTGACAACTTTCAAAATCCTTCTCTGTATAGAAGTCTAGTAGGCAAGCTGAATTATCTGACGAATACAAGACCAGACATTTCCTTTGTCGTTCAAGTGCTAAGCCAATTCCTTCAAAAGCCCAATGTTGCCCATATGGAAGCCTTAACTCATCTGGTTTGTTATGTCAAAGGAACCACCCACTTCGGCCTCATCTTCAAACCAGGAGACAAGATTACCCTCCAGGCCTTTTCTGACTCAGATTGGGCAGCATGCCCCACCACGCGAAGATCAGTCACAGGATATGTCATCCTCCATGGCTCAAATCCAATAAGTTGGCGTTCAAAGAAGCAGACCACGATTTCTCACAGCTCCTCCGAGGCTGAATATCAGGCAATGTCACAGACAGCTGCAGAAGTGACTTGGTTGGTAAACCTTCTTCAAGAACTTGGTGAGGAGAACTTGCAGCCGGTTACCCTACATTGTGACAATAGATCAGCAATTCACATTGCCAAAAATCCGGTCTTCTATGAGCGTACGAAACACTTGGAGATCGATTGCCATTTTACCCGAGAGAAAGTCATGGATGGTTTACTACAACTCTCTTATTTACCCACACACAATCAACTGACTGACGTTCTGACCTCTTACTTCCATCAACACATCACCACGAGTTACTCACCAAGCTGGGCATGCTCATTGATTCGCACCACCAGCTTGAGGGGGGCTCTTGAATATGTGCAGCGTTCACAAAACGCTATGTTTTGTCTTTCTCTCTTATTTCAGCTCTTTAGTTATATGCAACGTTTTAGTACTTGTTAGCTTTGTATATAAGACCCTGTATCGCTTCTTTTGAGAATGAATTTGGCAATCCCAAAACCTAATTCCTGCCGTCAAGGCATCCAAGTTCACCTAATCTCTGATTTTAAAGTTATCACCTTTCCTTTTTTGTGATAAATATTGCGAACCATCATCTATGGAATGCTAATTTTTTTTTTAAAAAAAAAGACAAGGCAAATAAGTTAGCCTAAATCATCTTAATAAATGATTTCTTATGCTTCTTACATCCTTTCAAGAAGCATGGTTGGCACTGCTACGCAGCCACGGCGCACGCAGCCACGCACGGCACAATGGATTGAAGCATGTATCATGCTGTTCTAAGCCGACTAAAGCGCGTCCAGGTACCGGTAACAAAAAGGGAAAAAACAAGCACATAAAAATATAAAATGAACGTGGGCGTATAAACATCTGGGCCTCATGTAGCCCAATTTATCATAGTGGGTCTTGAGTACCCAAATTAACCCTAATGTGAAAGCCCAGCCCATTACTCATAAGTTGAAACTTCAAGTCTTCAACTTTGTTTGGTAAAATCAAATTTGTACAATTGTACTTGGTGAGTTTGTCACCCACCCTATCTTTACCAGAAAAACCTCATTGTGCTGTCAAATGGACGAAACTCACGAAAGTCATTTCATTTCAGACTTCGCTCTCTCGCAGATTCTCCCAGATAAGGTGTCCCCATTCACCTGCTATCTACCTACTGCACTTATTTTCCTTCATTTCCCGGTAAATCTCTTCATTCATCTTCGCTTCAATCTCTTTCTCGTATTTCAGGTTTCAATTGAACTTGGATTTAGTCAAATTCCTCTATTTGCCTTAACTTCTAGAACAATCAATAATTCGCTCAAAAGCCCGATCATCTCTGTCTATTTACCATTTAATTGTGAGATTTGGTTATAAACTTTGCATAGAATTGTCTGTTTCAGTTGACTTCTCCAAGCTATGGCTTCCTTACTCAACGTCCCCTGCAACGTGAGATCAGTTAAGGGCTTGAACACCCAGAACAACAATGTGGGTCTAAGGCCCGCATTCACTCAGAATTTTGCTCGTGCTCGCCCTGCTTTTGAGGAATCTTTGAAATGTAGATTCCAATTCACCGTGAGGGCGAGTGAGAAGAGAATTGAACCCACCCAGAAGACTGGAAGGACTGATGCTGAATGTGAAGCCGCAGTTGTGGCAGGCAATGTGCCCCAGGCGCCACCTGTGCCTCCCAAGCCAGGAACTCCCAAAGGAACACCTGTTATTGCACCCCTTGTGAGTGTTGCTCCATTCATTTCTTATAATCTTGTTTCAATGATTGCTGTGTATTGATGTTGAAACAGCAGTTGAGCTTATAAGAAGCTGTTGTTAGGGCATCAGATGAGATCCAATTCATTGGTCAATAATATATATGATGATGAATTAGGTGATCAGTCTATGTTAGATGTATTATGTATTTTTGTGTTGGCATTTCATGTTTTTGAATTTTTTTTTTGTTTCCTGGTTTGGCATCAGAACTTGCCTCGACGACCACGTCGTAATAGGAGGTCACCTGTGTTGAGAGCAGCTTTCCAGGAGACAACTTTATCACCTGCCAATATGGTGTATCCACTCTTTATTCATGAGGGTTAGTGCTTGCTGTGTCTTATTTGATACTAAACTGTTCAGATTAATTTTTTTTTAAAATTTTTCTTTTGTTTGTCTATGTGAATATTGATATTTTATGGTCTTCATGAGTATGATCCATTATTGGTTGCAGGTGAGGAGGATATACCTATTGGAGCTATGCCTGGATGTTACAGACTGGGATGGAGACATGGACTTATAGAAGAGGTAATTATCATTATTCTGTGCCTCAAAATATGCCTTGAGAAACAGCTTAGGACTTTTTTCTTATTTTATTGCTTATGCAATTTAGCTTCTGAAAGAGAACCTACTAATGGATGTAGGTCAACTGAAATAGTACTGGAGTAAGACATGATGGGTCTTGATATTTTTCCTTCCATATATTTGAATGTATTTGATGAGTTGTTGGTACTGAAAAGTACTGCAATTTAGCTTTTTCATGGCTCGTCTAATTTATTTGAATGTATTTGATGAGTTGTTGGCACCATAATGATATTAAGTTTGTCTGTAAAATAGGTTGCAAAGGCTCGTGATGTGGGTGTAAATAGTGTTGTGCTGTTTCCCAAAGTTCCTGATGCTCTAAAGGTACCGTGCTATACTTCTGGAAATACTGCTACATCATCTTAAATCTTTTTTTGATGTAATATTATTGTGACATGACATGGTTCAATGTTTTGCTCAGACACCTACAGGAGATGAAGCATACAATGAGGATGGTTTAGTTCCTCGTTCTATAAGGATGCTTAAAGACAAGTTCCCTGATCTGGTAATTACATGCTATATATATTTCAGAAGGTTATGTTGTTTTCCCAAATACTTTTCTCATCTAATTATCCTTGTCTCAGGTGATCTATACTGATGTTGCCTTAGATCCATACTCTTCTGATGGGCATGATGGCATTGTTCGGGAAGATGGTAAGTAGGATAGTCCTTGTGTATGTAAATAATTGTAATATACTTAAATCTTTCTTTGTTTATTCGATTGTTTATTACTCGCATTGTCTATCTTTGGAAGTGATTGCATCTGCTTCTGTTTCATCTCTTGTTTACAGGAGTCATTGTAAATGATGAAACAGTTTATCAACTGTGCAAGCAGGCAGTTGCTCAGGTAGCATTCTGATTCATTGTTGCAAAATTTGTTGATATATAAGATAAAGAAATCTCCCTATATTTGCAAGTGCCTAAATATTTTTCCACCAACTTGGAGATGTTTTTAAATAGTCTGTCAACTGCATGGTTTGATGATGAATCAATGAAACACTAGAAACAGACTTGTGTCACTTTGACATAGTGAATAAATGGTTTATCTGTAGAATGTTGGCAAAAGAATGAGAAACTTCTCAATAGTCGTCTTTTGATTTTTTGTATCCATTCATTAAAAAATGAAAAATATCCCTCCACCGAAACAGAAAGATGAAGCAAAATAGTGCTCATGGTGGCATAAAACATAATTTTTGTTCTTATTTTAATTTTACTAACCAATTATTTTGTCTAATTTACCCTATTTTGCAAATAGGCCCGTGCTGGAGCAGATGTTGTGAGCCCTAGTGATATGATGGATGGCCGTGTTGGTGCAATCCGCGAAGCACTTGATGCTGATGGCTTTGAGCATGTTTCCATCATGTCCTACACTGCAAAGTAATTTTCTATATCTGCTCTTTTGTGGCATGGTTGTTTTGTTTTTGCTATTACGTACATCTAACCTAAAATATGTTGTATCCTGTCTCATTCAAGAAATTATACACTTCTTGCTATATGATGAGATGATTAATTTCTACAATGTTAATCAGGTACGCAAGCGCATTCTATGGTCCATTCAGAGAAGCTCTAGACTCCAATCCCCGTTTTGGTGATAAAAAGACGTATGTCTCTAAGGAACTGTTCTTAAAAATTCCAAAATTGGTTGTAATGGTGTATTACAAGGACATGTCTTTAGTTTAAAGGCTTGTGAATTTGCAGATATCAGATGAACCCGGCTAACTACAGAGAAGCAATGGTTGAGCTTCATGAAGATGAGTCTGAAGGAGCTGATATTCTCTTGGTAGGTATTCCATTCTGGATAATTAAAAAAGATTTGACACTGTAGTATCTTCTAATATGCTTATCTATCTTGACCCAAAAAAATATATGCTTATCTATTCGATTTACTGTCAGGTTAAACCTGGGTTGCCGTATTTGGATATAGTAAGGCTCCTTCGAGATAATTCTGCTCTCCCCATTGCCGCTTATCAGGTAACTGGTGAAAACTAATTAGAGATTTCACTTTTTCATGTTTCTTGAAATTGAGTTATGCTGAAATCTGGGGTTTATTCGGACAGGTCTCTGGGGAATACTCAATGATAAAAGCCGGGGCTGCTCTGAAGATGATTGACGAAGAACGAGTCATGATGGAGTCTCTGATGTGCCTTAGACGAGCAGGGGCTGATATCATCCTCACATATTTTGCTTTACAGGCTGCTAGATGTCTGTGTGGAGAGAAAAGATAAAATGTCACTCATCTTCTTGTCACTGAAGAATTCATTCAAATGATCAGCTGATTTGATTTCGGTAGAGATCTGTTGTTGTCAAATAAAAATAAATCCGGCTAGTTAGAGAGTTTTGTGTTTGAGACAAACTAAGTGTGAGTTTTTATTTTCGGCTAGATAGAAAACCTTGGGTGTGAGAACATGTATTGACGTAATAAGTTGCTTATTTCAGATTATGCTACTGATCATGAAGAATGGCAAAATATGGCTTTGATAATGCCTATTTATATTTATAAGAGATCTATTTTAGAGATATTCATTCAATTTACATATTTGAAGGGCAAGTGCTGTGATGAAGTCTCTTTTTACTCGATGGATGAGATTATCAAGGTTACAGAATGAAGAACGGATATCAAAAACTGATTAACAAAATAATTTTATTAACCGGGACACAATCTCAAGGTTCAAACTAATTCAATGACTAAATCTTAGCTACATGAAAAAGATAAGCTGCAAGGAAAGCAAGGAGTTTCAAGATGCCTACTTCTAATGATAAACTAATCCACATGACTTGAAAGGTAATTACATTAATTGTTGCCACAAATCCCCATCCATTCAATAGCTTACTGAATACTTCCAAGGTGTAGTATACATGTCTATCAACATCTTAATGTCAGAAAGAAACCAAAATTGCAAAATTTCAACCTGCTTCTCAAGTGTATTTCAAGACATCAATATAAGATTCAAACTTGCATAATGTTAAACATGCAAGAAATGAATGGGACTAGGACATAATACAAATGAAGATGCAATGCATAGGAAGCATAAAGTGAAGACTTGACACATCTTATTCATATCTATCATCACATTAATATACATCTCAAGTGTTAGATTCAAGGTGTTGTCTTGGTGGGTGCATAACAAGTATAGCAAATGTAAGGAATTTAATGAAGAAACATGAACCACAAAAATGCATGAAAGTTTCATGAATACAAAGCTTGAGGTTCAACTATGAATTATGAGATAAATCTAATTCATCACATAATTAATAGTTGTTTTGTAGACTATCCATATTATTCGGATAATAAATTTCCATTATTAATTAATAGATCTTATTTTATCATTAGTAATTACAACCTTGATTAAAGGATATTCCTTTAATGACATGGTTTATATAGCATTTTTTTTATATGAAAAAAGCATCGACCTTTTTTTTTAATCTGTTTTTGTACTCTATTATTCCCGGAGTTGAGTTAGAAAATCCTTCAACCAAAAAAATAAATAAAAGGAAAATCCAATTTTTTTGTACTATTTCTTTCTAGACGTGAGGTGATCGAATTATCGAAAAAGGGCCTTTTACAGGTAAAGTTCCATTACTTAACTTTTGTAGCAAGTTTATGTAATTGTCTAGATTCATAAATTAGCTGATTTTTGTTGGTTGAAATATAAAATAGTTGAATTATTGCCCTAAAAAAGTAGAAAGAGGGGAAACATGTAAAGTGAAGAATCAATCCATTATCCATGTGGAGTGTTTTTCCAGTATACCAATAGAGAAAGAATAATGAAATTTGCTGGGCATATATATTGAAGGTCAAAACAAAACAAGCCCAACTTCAGAAAAATAAAACATTTGCTTCAAACTCATAATCCATGTAGTCTCTTTTTACCCTAATTCACAGTACTCTGTGAAAAATAGATTCGGATATTTGATTGATGAAATGCAGTTGATCGATAGGATTTTGGAAGCTGTACGTTCATTTACATCCAATTTGAAAGAGATCGATTATTGCAATATATATAAATATAGCAGCGGATATCAATTCAAGTTGTGAATGTCAAAAGTTGTTTGTTTGGATTTGGATACCCATGTGAGAAAGCCATGCAAATCAAAGAATCATCGGAACGTGTTTGTACATTATTAGGGATCAAGTAATTAATTAGATTCTTCTTCTTTGTAGCTTCTTTTTTCTTCTATAAAAGTAAGATAGTGAAATGAGATAGCCTCCCACTAGCACCGGCAACCCCAAGACAAAAGAGTTTGCTCAATAAAATAGCGCCACAAAAAATAGTTTTAAAAAGTAGCCTACCTTGAAATTTATGTACATACCAAAACTCCGTCTATCTAGATGGATAAAATGGCGTTAGATTTCTCAATATTATGGCAAAGAGATTCGAGTTTTAATCCTTCTTGCTAGCAAAATATGTAAAGATATCAATATTTGATCGAACCAACCATTGAGTTTTGGTTATTAAAATTTAATAACCAAAGTAGCGTTTAAGCGATGTCGATTAATCAAAATTACGATTAACCAACCGTTCCACCCTTACTAAAAAGGAGTCTAGCTAGGTTCAAAATTTGGTGATAAAATGACGTTAGATCTCGCAACACAAATAAATAAATAAATAAAATAGTACATTTACATGTTTCATTGTACAGCAAATTCTTCGATTTCAAACATTTGTGATTTGTTTCTTATGAAGTGGCAACTTTATCGATCGATCATTGCACATTTTTCCTGCTTTCGCGCCATTATAAAAATAGAAATGAATACTATAGTCTAATTGTGACAAAAGGTCTCAAATGGGGCAACTCATAAGACCCCATCACAAACAAACAAACAAAAATCATCATCTATCTACATAACAAACTCATCATCATATTAAAGGTAAGAAAAAAGTAAAAAGACAAGAATAATTTTGAAGCTCCATATTGGAGTGTAACATGAATGATGAATGATGGGGTGATTTCTGCTAGCCTAGCCTCCATTAATTGGGCTTCTTAAGCCTCTTCCCTCTGACAAGCTGGAGCAAGTGGCCAATCCGCTTACGCCACCTCACCGATCCTTCCCCTACACTCTTGTTGGAGTAACTCTTCCAATTGCCCTCTTCTTTGTATAAGCTGCCCTTATGAGGATGATCAGTGGTTGCATTTATATTTGCACCCCAAGAGGCCTCTTCTGACACTGCTTTTGTCCCAACAGACAACACCATCTTCTTCAAATTTGATTGATATGAATGAATCTGCACACATCAAGTAAGATCACCAACATATTAATTAATTCTTATATGTATATATAGTTCTAAAGACATTTATATATTTAAGAAAAAAAAAACTCTTATGGAAAAATATTTATTTAGGATTCTTTTCATTTTTTAGGGAGTTTGTGATTTCTAATTCAGGGTTTTAGTTTCTAAATTCTGAATTCTTATTATATATTCATAGGATAATAAAAAACCGTAAAAATTAACAAAGTGATTAATTAATTGGTTAGATTTCAGTCCACCAATATACCTGTTGACTGTTGGAGGCCAGATACTCAATTTCAGATCTTGACTGCTATATATTATGATGAGAACATAAAATTAAAATAGACTCTGATCGAAGAAAGAATCTTTAACTGAAATGAATAAATAAATAGATAAAAATGGGTGGATTTTGTTTGTATCTAGCAGGCAAGCTTAACTGCAAGGTAACAAAGTGAAGAAGAGAAGGGTGAAAGCAAAAGCTTCAGAGATTCACCAGAACTACACAATGACAATGGTCAATGGGGTTATTATGTTTTAATATACACTAGTGTTTTTCTAAACAGTAGCTAGCTACTTGTTCAGCTAGAGTCCACATCTAACTGATCATCTCCTGGTCAATTACCATAGACAAAACCAAAAGATTACAATATCATAACAATTATCAAGTTCAATTACAAAATGGGTGGATTTTGTTTGTATACAGCAGGCAAGATTACAATATCTAACTGATGATCATCTCCTACTTCTTCAGCTAGTCTCTACATCTAACTGATCATCTCGATGACTAGCTACTATAATTGCATCAAAATTCAAACGCAGGGTAATTTCAACTATATATACTGTTACAATAATTTTCATGTTCTTCAAGTAAAAAATTACCTTCAAAACTTAAACTGGAGGAAGTCGATTGGGTGTCGGAGCCACCACCGCAATCGTCATCAAGATCACAGCTTTTGCGGCGATGGCTGCGGCGGAGGTCAAGGCGGCTGAGAATGGAGCCAAGGGCAAGCAAGCCACCGTTGCTTGGCTTCCGACTGTGGACTGGCTCCGGGCGGCAGCGATCCTGTTTCTCGGCGATTAGGAGAAGCTTGTCGTTGAGGCAAAACGGGCAGACTCCAAGGAGGACTTGGTTTGGGTGGTAGCTACAAAAGTGTCTCACGTCATTCATGGCGCTGTTTTAGTTTTAGGATGATAAGAGTGGAGCTTTGTATAATTGTATTATATATGTGTGGGAATGGGAGTGGGAGAGAGAGAAAGGAATTGAATTTGAAGAGGAAAAGAAGCTCCGCTGTAAAGAAGGAGCTGATGGAAAAACTCAAGATTTATTTATTTGCGTGTTCGGTTGAAATCCACACAAGTATAAATATTGGGTTCAAATAATACTATTGCGAGTAGAGTAGGTTTGTTCCATCAAAAAAGACAGTTTAGGTGATCATTAATTAATTATTACTCACATGAATACTACTATTACAGTTGACTTAACTCAACTTTGTTGCACTATAATTTTTTATCCTTGGGGTTTATTACAAAGATGCAGCCTATTGTGGCTTGATTGCATCGTTGGTGATAATCCATGTGCCACCAATGACCATCGCCTCAAAGTTAGTATTATTTTCTGAATTATTATGAATGAATATCATAAAGTTGGTGTTAGAAAATGAAATATGGCTATAAAATGTTATTTTAAGGAAATAGGAAAAAGAGAGGAGAGGAAATGATAAATGACTAAACAAAATCGGATTGCAACATAGCAAGTTGTTTAGACAATGATATGCTTATACAGGCTATTTATTTTCCTCATAGTCTTACCGATGGATGTGAGTCTTAGATCTGTCTCAAATGGTTGGGAAGATCGGATCCATGTTAGAGTCGGTCAAATTCAGGTAAAAACAGGTTCGGATCACTAAATTTACATGTCAATCGGATCGAATTATTGCATGACGCATTTGGTATCAAATGCATTATTTTCTATAATAATATGAAATAACAAGTCCGGTCAATCCAACAGAGATAATCGACCCATTGATTTTTGGGGTCGGGTTGCATCCACAAAAAAATTGGCCCGTCAAGTCATGTCTTGACTTTGACCGGTCTAGATGTGATCCTTCTGATATCTATTTCATTTTAGAATTACAAAATCATACTGCAAAATTTATTAATGCTTTTCTTCAGAATATGCATTTTTATCTTCAGCGTTTCAAACCCTCAAAAGGCTCTTTTATCTTAATTTATATGATCCATTGACAAAAATGAGAGAACATCTCAGATATCATATACTCCCTCCGTTTCACAATAGTTGTTCATATACACTTTTTTTCTTGTTTCACAATAGTTGTTCATATAATTTTTTTTTCCACTTATACCCCTAATAATTACACCATATTAATTATATATACTTTTCCCAATGCAACTTTAGAGTATAAAGTAGCTTTTAATAGGGGTAAATTTGGAAGAATTTTTCCCCCTTAATATATGTGCAAATTTGTCTAAGAACAACTATTGTGAAACGGAGGGAGTATAAAATTATAAGCCGCCCAACAGCTATGATTCCATACCTAAGTTAACAACTACTTTTCAGATGGTGTAAGACTTAACTTAAAGCTAGGATTTGGAGCTACTTACAGTGAAAACAGGGCCAAGGCTCAATGGAAGGAGGCTCCAGTAAGAACCATTATCATCAATACAGCAACTGTGCCAATCAATCCTGTACAGCCCAACTGGAAATGCGGAAACATCAATCAAACATGTCGTAAATCCTTGGACACCTCCATTCATTTCAAAGCTCGCAAACGTCTCATTCTCATTACCAGTGGGTTTTTCCCCATCTTGCTCAATCACCTTATACCGGAGCTTCTCCTGCAAACGTAGCATGCTGTCGGTTGACCAAAATTGATAATCAACAAATTCGGTCTCCGAAGGTGGTTTTGAATGTGGTCTCAGCAAGGAATTTTTGCAGTGGAGGATGCAGAAGACTTTGATTATTCTGGAAGCTAGATTTGGTGGCATGTTCTTCAATTGAAGGCACAAGTTTAGTGATAAGTGGGAACCCGGAATGACTGAGATATCAGTTGAGTTCTCGTTGTCTGCACTGCAAGTATAGAGCATTGCACCAATGCAAGGCCTGTAATAATAGATTTCAGTTTCAAATCATTTATAGTCAAAATTAAAGTTTGAAATATATGAAACTGGTATCAATTATCAAAGATCAGCATATTCCACGTACCGTACTTGAAAGAAGAAATTGGGAGTACAAAAACGGATGCCCATCAGTTCTTTAGTAAAATCCAACAGAAAATGCGCTCTTTTGTGAAATTCTAGACCTGTTTCATCTTGCATGCTTCTGATTCTTCCAACAGTGGCTTTGCAAAGTTTTAGAATTTCACCTGATTCATAGACTATATTATAGGAACGAGATTTACAGTTTGCATCATCTCCTTTCAAGATTGAGAGGATATTTATACTTGTCTCTGGATCTATGTAAGACAGTCGCCCGACTAGATCATCAACTACAGTTACAAGTAGGTGATCACCTGAATCCTTTGAAGTGCGGGATTTTTCTGGAAATGGAGAGTTGGGTGTAAGATAAGCAAGTCCAATGCAAAATGCCAGTAACGAGCAATGAAGTGCAATTGCAGAAATAACTCTAAAGCTTTTGTGATCCATGTTGATGAAAGAAGAGTTCATCAGATCATACTCTCGCGCTATCTTGTGCGACTTCATGGACAGCCCAGCCACTAAATGCATTATACTGTCTCTCTCAGTTTGTTGATCGATGCTCATGGATTCATGATTACACAAAACTGCAGGAAGGAGTTTAAGCAAGTCGACTATGACTTCTAGTACCTTTGATCTCAATGCCAAAAACCATCTCTGAAAATAAAATGTCTGCTTAAGTAGAATGGTTTGTCCCAACAGCCTTTCAGATGAAAGAAGACCATCACAAGCAGAAGTGAGCATCTCAAGGCTATCTGATGTCAAGATATACTGCTGAAAATCATCTTGGGAAAACATTTGTTGGAGACACTTCTCTGAATGAGCAAACTGAGACAAGCAACTTAGCCAGCAAGAAAAAATATCAGACCGAGCGCTTGATTTTAGATGCCTGAAAACAGAATCACACACAAACCAAGCTCCTTGACAAGAAGCATTTTTTCCAATTAGGTAAGATTCCCAGTCATCATTTCCTGCCAACATATTTCCTATACACTCACGGTTAAGAGAACCATCCTCTAGAAGAAGGGAAAACTTCACATGTGTAGAGCAATTGAATGAATTGCACTGACAAACAAAAGATACCAAATGCTTCAATTTATAGAGCAGCTCGTTAGTAGTAGCTTCAGTTACATTAAGCCTTTGAGCAAAACCAAACAAACGTTTGTGTACATAATGTATGATCTTTGATGCAAGGAAAGACATGTCATTTTCCTCAAACCGAATAACCTTGTGAACTTCTGATTCTATATCCATAGCATTCATATTCTCACGGCAGATATTGACCAAAGTTTCAATGATAATGCATAATTTGTCAAGCACCAACAGAGATACTTCTGGAGGACTGTCAATTAGAATAAAAAGAAGTTGAAGCAAGGTCTTGAATTGAAGCTCTATATCAGAAGCTTTACAATATTCTGACATTTTCTTTGTCTGTAAAACGGCTTCATCACCAATAGATGAAACAACCTCAGATAGAAGAGGGAAAAAATTAAGTTCACTAGCAGCTATTGGCTTTTTACCATTCAGCTTGTTAGACATTCCAACCAAAGCTTGGGTAGCTAATACTCTTTCCGGGTTAGAGGTGTCTAGAGATTTGGCAGCATTCATGACAAGTGTTAACAGCTTGTTAAACTCTTGAATTTGTAAGGGGAGTATATCATATGGCACATGGAATACAATCTGCAATAATTCATTGAAAAAATTAGAAGATAAGAACAAAGCACCAGCAATTAGCAGCACACACAAAGGGGAAATTAGAGTTCTATAATAAGATTACCGTGACAACAAGTTGTAACGCTTCACATCGCAGAGGTAAAGGAACTTGCTTGTCATCCAAGATTCTGAGCAGATTTTCTAACAAAAAAACACCAAGAGTAATATAGGAAGTCTTCTCTAGGATATGACGCAAGCTTCTTAGAACTAGTAGTTGCATATGTGGTGCTATGTTATGAGCCAGTAAAGCACCAAGCAAGCTTACCTGCATTTGAAGATAGATTGTTTTTTAGTGGGAAAGAAAAAAAGAAGTTACAAATATAGATCTAAGAACAATACAAAAAACGGTAATCAGGAATCATTAGAGAAAAAAGAATAATCCATATAAGAAGTTTGAACTTTCAAACATATAAATTGGAGGTGAGTAGTATCTCATACAATCATATATTCTGCAATTTGAACAGCAAGATCAGCGCTAGACAAATTTTGTCAAACCTGGAGCTATTTCGGTTATTAAAAAATAAAAATAAACGATTTAAGGCATCAACAATGCAGTTCTCTACCCAGCTCATGGCATTATTATCAAGTAACAAGGTCAAGAGTCTAAAAGAGCTACCTGATCAGAACTCAAGGACACTGACTTGGAAGCAAGTTTGGAGAGTGACATTAGCATAGTAGGTAACCAATCAGCTTCTGGAGATTTCAGTACAATCTCTGAACCTGCCTAGATGAATTATACAAATATATCATCAAAATCTGACAGATCACTTATGAAATATCCAGGTAACCACTAAGTAATTGAATATTCATGCTGACAAAAAATCTGAAAATGATTGAAAAAGAAACTTTATAGGAAGTATACTAGAAAACAAGAACATTACTTAGCATAAAGTTCCAAATCCTAAATTTTTCATCATTTAAAACAGGCATCTTTAGTTTCAGTCAGAATCAACGTTTATTATTACTTGAGCCACTAAATGAAATTTCTAGAAGAAATAATAACTTGGTCATAAGCAGAGAAAATATGAAATGAAAAGTGTATGTCACTAACGTATAACAAAAAGAAAGTGTTTGGTATTTAAATTGCATTACCTTGTAAGCTTTATTTGTGACTGAATGGAAGTGTCCCATTTTTCTAAAAGCCCAAGCAGCAGCTACCTTTACAGTGGAAAAGGTTCTTGGTGAAACCATTATACTGATCAACTTTTCCAAAAAAACACACGCAAAATCATATGAGCATTCAGCAAAGCACCCTGCAGCAAAAAATGACGCTTTCACCTACACAGATCCCAAGGAAAGCCAATTATAAGTATCAACACATCACTGCGACTCTTAATGTAATGGTATGATAGACAAGATATCAACAAGACAACTCGTCTAATCCAGTTCAACAAAAAACCAAAGTTGATCCTGATTTTTGAACATGAACAGAGAACAAAAATTAAATAATCCAGCTTCTTCATCTGTGACCATTGAAATAAATTCTTGCATGAACCCAGAAAGGAGGGGATAGGAATTGCATAACAGATATTTACTGCTCGGAATGAATCATCATTGAGAGAAGAAATATGTATTTAAGACCAGGAGAGGTTTGAACAAGAAACAAACTCAGAAGTTTTTTATAAAATAAAATATTGTATACCAAATTGAGAACAGCCAAAAAGGATACTTTTTGGCAATTCTAATAATACACATGCAGCTATATCCAACAGACCAAACTAACATGTTTCATGAATCTATCAGGTGAGCTCACTGTATGAGACTAAAAGTGAGTAGCACTTAAGGATGTGTTTGTTAAGACATGTTTAATGTAAGGAGGTAGTTGATAAGACCTAATAAAATATGTATAAGGTGATAACGTGAATAATGGCAGTTGCGTGTAACCAAACACACCCTTAAGTAGCATCAATGTTGCTAATTTTTCTCCATCAGGTTACTAATCTATCACGTGTAAATTTCACATGCATAAAAGCAGCATGCCATGAAAAATATGCATGAAAAATATGGACGATAAGAAAATAAGTGAAGTTAATGATATTTTCAGGGGAAGAAACTTCAAAGCTGCAAAATATGAATTGACGGTCATGGCAGAAAACACATGCTACAGTTCAAGAGAGCATTATTCTAGAGCCTTGTAAAAAGATAAACGTTTCAATAGATCAAGCACATGCTAAATTCATCAAAGTGATGGGAGTTATCTCTTTTGTAGGATGATGGCTCCCACCATCACTAATCCTTTGCAGTTTTTAGTTAGGAAACAGAGACAACTATCATAGGAAAGCTCACTAAACGAAAGGAAAAGATGTAGAAAGAGTTTAAAAAACAGCACATAGTTACCTTACCTCCAAAGCATGAGGAGACTGTAAACCTGATAGGATTTCATATCGTATCTCAGGAAAGTCTTTTGCAATCTCAGACCAGCATCCAAATAGAACTAAAGTCAATGCTTTAGACTCAATATTCCCATCAGTAAGAGCTACTTTGATTCTTCTCAAAATCTCTACGTGATTGTCTGAGCTCATTTTTGAGAATATTCTATATCCCTGTCTCTTTTTTCTATCATGATTCTTCATTTCAGATAGGAACACTTTTACAATATGAATCTTCGTGTCTCTATCTCCTTTTCCAAAAGCATCGGCAAGCCGAAACAGAATTGCGTCTGCATATAGCCTCTCCTCGCCATGAACCATCCTAAACATGTTGTATACTGACAATTTGAGCTTTGGCTCTTGAGACCATTTCTCAATTCTTTGCCCAGTCAGTTGAATTGATTGAAGACGCTGACCTGAGTAATGAAAGAAAAGAAACATATGAGAAACTATTTGCATGAATTGCAGACAAACTGAAAGGATGTAAGAGCTCTGCATTTACTGTGGATCATGAACACAGTATAAAGTTATTTGCTTTAGCTATGGGAAACTTATCTCCATATTCTTTCGCTTTCTATCAAAACTAAGACTAATGAAACTAATTACACGTATCGAAGAGTAAGATGCTGGATAAAATAGCTACCGGTGACGGTGAGAGATTTTAAACTCTAACAGACTATGCCCATAAGCTCAACTTCAACCCTAATAGTAGTTAATATTTTCATAAGCGTCTCAAGAAACCAAAACTACATTCCATGAGCTCATCCAACAACTCGAAATTCAAAGCTGACAAATCTAGGTGCATACCATTCATATAATGCATTCACATTCTCACCAAACAATTAAAAAAAAATCTGCAATAGCTATGAAAAGCTTACCACGCCTTTTCTCTCGGAGGCCCTTCTCAAGCTCTATGCTCCAGTCCATGGCACAAGCCGCAGCAGCTTTCTCCATATTTCCCGTATCTTCGGACCTCGCAGTAATCGGGTCCAGAATTTCCACCGCTTCAACTGCTGGGGGTTTGCTTAATTGCAATGGAAGGGAATAAAAGAAGGTTTTTTCAGGTTTCAAGTATCATCCCCCAATTTCACCAAGGGGTGCCGAGTAGGCCTTATGTTGAGGGATCAATTGTGTGGAAAACAACCCTAACAATAATCTATGGTTGTTGGCCAATTTATAAGAATCCGTAGGTCGGTCTTTTGTTTGTATTAACCGGGTAGATTAGTGATTTTGTGTAGTGCGTTGTTGAGGGGTAGATTGGTGAAAACTCTCTAATTTGCGGGCCGGGTGGTAACTGGTAAATAATAGGCTTTCATAGGAAGAAGTGAATGAAAGACGTTGGGGTTCATTTAGGCAAACCCGTCGATCACTCTGGCTCTACATCGGACAAAATACTTTCTGATCCTATTGTAGAAAGACACTCCCAAGGTCGGTAACGAGATTCTGAATTCCCTGAATAACACTTAAAATGTCCAACACCACTTTACCACTAGACTAAAAGAGATGACAATTCAAGGTGGGGCCAATGGATATTGTTACAAAGAACATAAGCAAGCTAGTTGTTAAATGTTAATAAAGCTTCAAGTACTATTTATCTACAGTATTAGATTTGGTAAATTTTCTTCTTCAGTTGCCTTCACTAATCCATGGTTTCATATAGAGTACAAACTTCATAGTAAGAAACATACGATTCTCCTAATAAAAATTACAAGTACTACAAGGATATTCTCTTTCCATCATAAACTTGTTGTCTGTCATTAACATGTTCATCCTCAAGTGCAAACACACAAATGGGTTAGAAGACATAATCCACAAACCTGCAAACCCGTAAGCTCGAACATACCTACAACACTATTGCATATCATTACAGAAAGCAAGCAACTCATTACTATTGTTTGTACATGAAAGTAGCATCAGAACAACAAGGCACATGAAAGATCAAATTCAGAGTCCTATCTCATCTGTTGGATTTAAGCTTGACACATACAATCTGGTATAGGGTAAGTGTATATGGATTGCTTCTCCTTTCTTATTCTAACTTGCCCTTGTCTATTCTTATGCCCAGCTACTACGGCACGCTGAAAGTCGGGCCATGTCAAGCTCTTGTTTAGGAAAAGGTTGCCCAAGAGCACCATGTTCGATCTGATGGATTTGAGATTCTTGTATGCGCGATGTCCCAACTGCAATAAAGTTCAAACTTGTCAATTGAAATCAGATCAAATGAACAAAAATGTTACTCAAAAAAATTATGCTCCTCTACTTCTTGGGATTACATGTTTATCAGCTACTGTATACACTAAAAAGTATTACCAAGGCATTGTGCATATTGCCCGGAGAAGCAGAAATGAAAATGTCGCTGTGCATGCTGACATAGTAGTCCAATGCAGCTGACAGAGAAGCTTTTCCTTCAATCATTGATAGCTCATCAGAAGAGACGAGACTTTTCTTGTCCACCATCTGAGGAAATAACGTGCGCAGAGTTGATATTCTTGCTTCTCCACCATATACCTGAACAATATAATTAAAAAAACAAGGAATAAAGTTGTCATATCTACATTAGAAATTTTTTAAGAGAATCTGAGGAGATTAATTAATTACCTTATGGGAAGCAAGATATAGACGAGTCTCATTAGTGAAGCCCAAAGCTGCCAGAAGTAATCCAACCTCTTCAGGAGTCAAAGGGCAACGACCTTGGTTTCTCAACTCCTCGTCAGTGAACTGAGAATTCAAAACTCTTCCTTGCCAAAGCACCGACCTATATTTTGCAAGAGCCAACTTTTCAGCTCTACCGCCACCAAAATCACAGGCTGAATGTGCAGCCATATCCTGCATTACAAACGAGGGGAAATAATCAAAATATACAACGGATTAATAATTGGCATAAATTTCATATGCAACATCAAACTATCCATTATTTTTCAGTTACCTTGAAACAGTGAAACCTCACCAGTTGTGCAACACCAACTAGAGAAAAACATTTAACTAGCTGAATCAATCCAACTAAACACACACTAACTTGTATATCATCAGTCTAAGTCACAAGTTCTATCTAGGCAGATTCAGAGACTTAAGTATAAACAGAATCTTTTGATATCATCCAACGATATACAAAAAAACACGAGAAATCTTGCACAAATTCTGCTCTGTTATAAGAAATGGGGCGTAGACTAGTTATGTATATTCATCTTATGCTACTAAAGGATCATGGATGGATAACTAATAGAGAAAAAAACATGATGTCATCCAAGCAGAAAACATAGAAGTTACAGCTCCACAATTTGGATATATATATATATATATATATATATATATATATTTTCCAGTCGCTTACCTTATCAAAGCGAAGATGCAACACAATATACTTTCCAGCTCCTTGTTCAGTGTGATCATCGATCCTATCTTGCAGCATTTTCTCATCTGCTCCCTTTTGGCTAGAATGACGCAGGTGATTTACAAGGGTGGAACCAAGAGATATAATATGAGGAACAAAAACCAATGCTTCAAAGTTGACTTTGCAACGTAGTTTTTGAATTGCTTTAGGCAAGTTGTCAAAAGCCAAACGATGAGAGAATGGAGCAATAGCAACAATTCCATGGCTGAAATAGTCAACACATGTCGATTAGCAATGTACAGATACCTTTGCAAGACCATGTTAAGAAACAGATAGCATAAAGTAAAAAGACATCAGAAACTTGCACTAAGAATGTAAATGGCCAATGGAAAAGTTCAGTAGATTGAATACAGTATCCTATTATATTATGCAAATTATTTTCAAGCAAGCAAGTTCCATTGAAATTCTAACCTCTGCAGTACAGGCAAAACGTTCTCCAAGTACCAATCAGCTGAAGCATGGACAGGTGCAGTTTTTATCCGAGTTTCACGGATGCCTGTACCGTAGTACTCCCTGGTGCTCCAAAAGTATTCTTCAGGCAGCTCTCTAATAATACGGACTTCATCATGCAGGCTTCCAATAAAGTGATGAACATCAAATATGTCCTCGAACGAACTACATTAATAGAGAAAAGTCAACAATCAGAGTTGCCAAACACATAGAAACGTAAAGCAAGAAAGTTACACATGTCACTTAGTACCTTGAATCTTGCCAAACTGGATTTACTTCGAGGTGTGGAATGACAAGAGTTGCATTAAGAATTTTAGCAACTGCAACAGCATCACATATCTTCAAGGGAAAAGACAGTGTGTCAAATGGATAGCAAGCAAACCCTCTTATCAACAACATGACACCATATATACTCTGAAAGTTTAAGGAACAGAAAACATGCCAGAATAGCCAAGCATGTCCGCCTATTTTTGTCTACATAGTCAATAAATCACTTATGCCTATAACAAGCTACCAATGAAGGTACATACAAAGCAACCAGAAAATTTGTGTGGTAAGTGCAAAATCAGCAAAGACTTGTTCAATGTGCAATCAAAAGCATGTTTAAATGTAAAAGAAGAAGCATTCCCAGGAATGGAGTTACTCACTCCCATCCTTTGCTGGTTTAACCCTCCATCCAGAAACACTTGGATGTATCCATTAGACTTTTCAGGTAACGCTGTCAATCAAATGGAAAATTCAGACCAGAAACATACATACACCCTAATTAAATTATCACCCTCATATCAAGCAATCAAAAGCACGGATGAACAACTTACCAGGGGTGTCAACTGAATCGGCGCAAGGCTTCCACCCTTGATTCGGCAAACGAGACCACAGCTCAAGCTGCTCTCTCGACGACTGGGAAAATATTCAAAATAACAAAGGATAAATTATTAATCCAACTATAATTGGAAGTATTAGCAAACATGAATTTCCGCAATTTAGCAAGCAATCATATAACAAAAGAAGGAAGATTGAGCAACAAGCACGTACTCACAGGCTGGCGTTGTAAAGCAGCATCCAGGAGCGGCAAATGCCTCGGCTTGGGCGCATTCCATTCCTGCAATAGCAAAAAACAGGTTGAAGTCCAGATCTACAGCTTTAATTAGAACAAGGAAATCAGGAAGAGGGCAAATCACCGAAAAGACGGAAGGAGAAGCTCGGCCGAGAGGAGAGAAGAGATTCGGGAAGAAAAGAGGGAAGAGAAGCATGAAGAGGCCTAGCAAAGCAGGGGAT
Organism: Fallopia convolvulus; assembly: GCA_964016875.1. Classification (NCBI taxonomy): domain Eukaryota; kingdom Viridiplantae; phylum Streptophyta; class Magnoliopsida; order Caryophyllales; family Polygonaceae; genus Fallopia; species Fallopia convolvulus. Next base: position 47,459,547 of record OZ024724.1, read on the forward strand.
CTCTGAGCGTAATAGCTTCGTAGATGAGTCTCCATAGTCGATTGGGAGAACGGGTTCGACCGGTGATGATTCTTATAGCTTTGGGTGTTCATAGATAAACCCTAGATTTTGTGAGCTCTGGGATTCAGATTTTAAGAGGTCGCCATTGTTGGCATCTCTAGCTTGCAGTTAAATCGTAACGGGTTTTGGCACCCTCTCAATCTCCCTTTTTAGACCGGTTTTTTTATTTCACGCTCTTTTTTTAACTTTGCAACTATACATTCGACATTAAAAGACTTATTCAACTACAAAAACTACAAAATCCAATTTCATCCGATTTGCAACTGAAAGCATTACCAATTTCACAAGAATATTTAGTAAATTTACATAGCAAATAAATTATTAACGTTAGATCAACGTGGTGATTTCATATGTACAATACAACTCTTCAGTTACATGATAAAAAATAAAATTACAGCTTTATTTACACAAAAAATACTAAATCACAACACAATGACACACATTGAAGCGTGATAAATCTGTTCTCCATTGCATCTTCAACTCCATGAGACACCATTATTTTCAAATTTCCAACACATAATAACACCATTGTTTTGGAGTGTTCAGGTAACATAATAATCCATGACAGCTTCCGAAGCTGAGAGAGGACAATAGCTGGATGCCAGTGGAGAAGCAGGAACACAACATTAAGCAATTTTATCTTAGCTGCTCACAAGAAATTTCACCTTGTAAGTTGTCTTGATCCCCAGATACTGCGTCTTAGTTTGTTTCTTTTCTGTTTCTTTTTTCTTTTTTGGTTATTTTTCAGATTTATATCCACAAAATATCAGCACATACTCAAGCCAAACCTGATCTTTCCCAGCTTTGATATTGCAGCACAACTTCTCTCTTCTCCTAAGAAGTCATGAATTGGTTTCTCATAGAGTGTGTTATCCGCATCCACAATTTGATAAAGGGGAGGAAAACTGTTTGGAGTACTTCCACTGATGCAGAACACAGATATGGTACATGTACAGCAAGGACCTTATTGTCAGACATTGCAATTTTGTATATTACAGGTGATGTCGTTTAAGAAAAGAGGCATAGTAGTAGCAGTTCTACAGTATCAGCTGCTTTGCAAAGAGGAAAGCCACTGCTCCACATACTTTTTGCTATCTGAAAGGAGAAAGAACAAAAATTCAATAACAGAACACTTGTAACACTCAAGGTTCAAACAATCCAAGTCCAAATAAGAAATGATCCATCCAAATGCAAAACATTCTTTCAGTAATATCTATCTCTGGGATTCAGAGCCGAGTTTATTAATCCATGAAGTAGAATGGACTAGGGAAAGCCAAGTTCAGTACCAAATGTTTTAATAGTATAGCATAATGCAAAGTCAAATGTTTTGAAACTAAAGCTGCTAATAGTATAGCATAATGCAAAGTCAAATCTTGAAGCTAAGGTTACCAAACTAACCCAATTTTAACCTCTGAAGCTATTTTAATAAAGCCAGCTCTTTCAGTTACCATTTAACAACCTTGATACATATTAAAAGATGCACTAAAAATAACAAAATATGAACAGCCTTACATTTTTGGCTAAAAGAATTGCTTTTATATAGTATGTTATGCAGTGAGTTGTTAATTTTTAAGCAGAATCGGTACTACAGCATAATAAGATGATTAACCTTTCTCTTTGGTATGTCAAGGAATGATTTAATAAACATCGTAAGCTCCAATATGACACCAAAAGCCATAATTTGATAGCCAAATAAATACAAATACTGATTGAAGTAGACATCCTCTTCACTTTTCCAATCTGATATAATTTGTGGCCCTACTAATCAGTGTGAGAAACATCTTCTTCGCTTTTACACCAAAGACCATACTGAACTATCATTTCATCAAGAGGAAAGAAATTTTATCCCAATGAAGGAAAAGGCAGAAAATAACCAAACTAACATGATCCTTGAAAATAAGATCTTACCTAAAGAATAAGGCGTTGCTGCATTCACTTTAATTTTGTTTGTAACTTCTCCTGCATCTCTTTTCTTAGAGCCATAGCATGGGACGAGAACACCAAACCCACCATCATTCTCATTATCACTCTGGAAGCCAGGTGCATGAGGCTCTGACCAGCCTATTGACCAGTCTGAGGCATCTGAGTCAGAATCAGAGATGCAACTCCCATCAGATGGCACTAGAACAACATCATGCTCCTGGTCAATTTTCTGCTTTTGGCGATCATGCAACTTTTGTTTCACTCTTCTGGATTTGGACCCTGTACTGCGTCCCACAATCAATGGGAACTTTACAGTGTCCAATTCCCACAAATTGAGTTCAGTTGAAGAATTCAGATTAGATCCATTCTGAAGCTTTTGCTCTTTTTGTTTGCCACTCAGCCACCAGGACAGATTGTTAAACACAAGAGACATATATCAAATAACAGACGCCTTGACAGGCCAGATTTTGGAGGCCAAACTTCCTCGGGAAAAGAAGTCTAAATCTGATGCACAGATGGAATGGCCAGATTTACTCTTCAAAACCTGAATGTACACCAAATGCAAAGATATTATACAGAAATTTATGCAGAACTTCACATCACAAACAACACAAAGCAGGAATGAAGTACAAAAAACTGAAATCAAACACAATCTGTCGGAATCTTCATATTTCAACCTATTTGACAACTTTTTTCCCAAACTGACAACTCCTAATTCAAAATTTAGTGATCAATTGTTTAAATTTGCGAGGAAAGAACGCACCACGGGAAATAGATAAACCTCGTAGCTCGCCAAAAATAAGGGAACACCATCCCCCAATGCTTATAAAAAAAAATCCATTGTTTCTATTACGAAATCAGGTTCCCATAGCCGCCCTAAGAAAGACAAATTCTAACTTGCCATCGCAGTCAGCATCTTCAAATGCAAGGAAAATTCACCTAAACTCTCAACACAACCCGCCAAAAATCGAGAGAGGGAATTTGCAATTTTGCATACCTCTTCTGGCTTCCACGAAGCGACGCTTTGAAAATTCTCTTCCTCTTTACCGAAGAAGTATCTCCGACTTGCGAGTACTGGGAGGGGAGGCGAAGAACTAGTTTCCGCAGAGGGAGAAATCGTACTGCTACCTTCTTCTTCTTCTCTTCATTCTCTCTCTTCCAATCATTCAATTGCAAACAATTCCCTTTTTCTGTTTGTTTTCAACGCTTTATTCCCTTCACAAAATCTGGTGGTTGAACTTTATTCAAAGAAAAAGGAAAAAGTAAATAGAAAAAGGAGTACGTATCTGGTGCGAGCAAGTCTATTACACATCCACTATGGACTATCGTCAGTTTAGGGATCCATCTATCAATTGGACCATTTCGTTTACGGAAGGCGGCGGAGTATTATTTTCTTGAGGAGTTTGCGTGCTCTAGGAGATTATTTCTCCGCGTGGATAATATGCCAAGTCAGCATTTGCGGTGCTCAAGTTGTATCCCATAAGATAAGTACCACGTGTCACCAAAATGTTATAACAATATAAACTATTAAAGTACATTTCGTGTCCGTGGGGTTGAAGTTTCCGCATTTGTCAATCAATACAACACAATTTTCATAATGAGGCATGTTGACGGGGTAAATTTTATTTAGGGTGAATTACAGGAAACCACCCTTTACATTACCTTGTTTACAAAAAACCATCTCTTATTTCGTTATTTACAGGAAATCACCCTTTATTTGGGTTCCGTTTTCAAACAACCACCCTAACCAATATTCCATCCATTCCTTTGTTTGTAGCAATTTTGTTTAGTAAGATTCCAATTCTAAATGTAAAATTGAGTTCAATACCTGTTGAAGATGAACTATCTCCCGCGAGCACAATCATTTTGGGCATTTGCTTAATTGATTTTGTAATGGATTATGGATGAGTTAATCATTTAACTTAGGGGCTGATTGGTCTTTTAACCCTGATTTAACGAGGGAATGGATGGAATATTGGTTAGGGTGGTTGTTTGAAAACGGAACACAAATAAAGGGTGGTTTCCTGTAAATAACGAAATAAGGGGTGGTTTTTTTGTAAACAAGGTGATATAAAGGGTGGTTTCCTGTAATTCACCCTTTTATTTATAACGAAATAAAAAAAAAGAGGAGTACGAACTATGAGTCTTAGCGGACGGTACAAGTTAAGTGAGTATCAATTTAAATAATATAAAAAAAATCTTGAGCACAAAAATACCTCATGCCATATACATTTTTAAATAACATAAAAAAATATTATCCGCTCAAAAAAAAAATCAATCCAATTTGCACCTTCCAACAAATTTCCAATTTAACTGCTCACTTTTCTTTTTTCCATTGATTTTACTTTGAAGAAAGGTTCGTCGCATGTAAAAATACAATGAACTCTTTGCTTTTAAATTTGACTCCTTCCCATATTTCATTATTATGTAAAAACCGTTCTACTCTTTTCTTTCTTTAACAGTTTTTCTAAGAAGAAATTTTGGTTAGCAATTTACATTGATTGATTAGTTTTCGAGTTCAGGAAATGGGAAATCTTCTCCCCGTTCTATAATTCATTAGTCAATATTGTCCTCGTTGAATTGACAATATGGTGACTTCCAAAGTTTCATGCCCAACGGAATTCTCTAACTAAAAGCTGAATATCTTCTCTTGTAATTGAAGTATGAACACTTCTCAGGGAGAAGATTTACTCACAAAGCACAACCAGGGAAACCCGACCAAATATGCATCGTCTATTAGCCAACCAACAAAGCACATAATAAAGCAATACAAGTAGAAATCGTAACTTTTACTCATGTGAAGAAAGAGCAAGTACTCATAACAGTAAACAATAGAGTACTCAAATGAAGAATATCAACCAACAAAGAGAGAGTTGAAAATACTTGACAGGGAAAGGATTTGAGAATGAGGGTATTTATATAAATGCATCTGTCACTTAAAAGTGTTTATAATTTTTGCAATAAGATCACAATAAGCTTCTTGTTTCACATTAGGAGTTTACTTTTTTTCATTATAAGGCTCCGTTCGGGAGTCGGGTTTTGTAGCTGAATGGAGCAGAAAGCGATTTTTCAAGCTTCGATGACATGTTCGGCGGGATAGCGGGACAGAGCTTGTGAGAGCTTAGAGCATGTGCTATGGAGGGGATTGATAATCCCCTCTTCACTTTCTCTCTCCTCACCTCCTTTTGACACCTCACCAACCCTATATTTTAGTTCACTCTTTCCTCTTCCTTTTCCTCTTTCTCTATATCCACCCACAACAATGAGGATTATTTCTTCTCCTCTCTTCTAACTTTTTATACATATATCTTACCACATATTCATATTATCAATTTATGATTTATTCACTCCTTATGATTTTAATTAATTAATAAATTAATTTAACATTCAATAAAAATATATATTACTTATGACAATATAAATTGATTACTACTAATAATTAAATCTTGATTAACTTTAAGATAATACAAACAACATAAAATAAGATGTAAATGAAAACATTAAGCATAAATAACAACATTATTTTCATAAGATTTAATCACAATCTGAATCCGATGCCAAATCCTTAAACTTCTCCCAAATGTGATCGACCAAGTCGTTCTTTAGAGTCGTATGCATTTCTTTATTTCTAACCTCCTCCCTTCTAGCCATAAATCTTCTTAGAGACCGATCATTATAGCGTCCACGTGTCACATTAAATGTCTCGTTATCATCTTTAAATTATTGATAGATGAAAAAAGGTATGCAATATTAGGTTCAATTTATAGACAAAAAAAAATTGCAAGAATTATTTTTTTTATTTTTTGTTTTTTAAAATATTATCTTTAAACTATTTTTATTTGTAATTTGTTAATGCTAAATTGTAATGAAAATAAATGAATGTAGTTGATAGATAAGAGACACATGTCAAATTTTGATTGGTGAATATGGAGAGGAATGCACAAGAGTCAATGTGCACATTCCTCTACCCATAGAGGAATTATCCCCATTCCTCTTGCAAGAGAGGATCCTCTCTTTAAACTCACATCCAAGAGGATCCTCAATTTGAATAAAAAATGGATAAAAAAAAGAAGAGGGGATTACCATTCCCCTTCATAGCACATGCTCTTAACGTAGCATTTTTTTCCCTTCTCCCCCCAAGCTTGTGTAGCTTGTTGGAGGTGAGCTTGTGAAAAAATGGTGAAAATTACCCCCGATACCCTCATTCACCTCTTCCTCGCAAGGTTATCAGGATCGGGATTCTAGGTTGGATCGTTGGGGGTCTTTTGGATCGAATCGTTAGATCGGATCGTTGAATCGTAAGAACCTACATAATAACTAAAAGTATGCAAGAATAACCTAATAGATTGTATTTATTATTAGAGTCTTTTGTCGAAAACCACCCGTAAGATAGGCCATATTCCACTTAACCACCCGCCTAATAACAAATTACCGAAAACCACCCTTATACATATATCTGTTAACAATCAACCACCCGTTTTCAAACTTCCGTCAGCAAACCGTTAAACCTCGTTGGTGTTGAATTTTTTTTATAATTTTCTTTACTTTTCTTATTTTCTTCTCTCTACTACTAAATACATTAAAAAAACCTAGTTTGCCTTAGCGGCCGCCACGGGAGATGGGCTACTCCGACCAGATTCCAACCACAAATCAGACCCCCTTGCTTCCAATGGATGAAGACAACCCCGACCTTTTCGATTCGAAAAACTTCTCCCCAGATCTGCTCCGAAAACTTCTCCTCGATCTCTTTCACCCTTGATTTTTTTTCATTCAAGCTCGCCGCCATTAACGCACCTTGATCTCTTAATTCTCTTCGAAGGTTTCCATTTCAAGTAACCAAAATTCCTTCCGATCCCAATTCTGAAATCTTCAATCTCTAATGTACCAAATACCAATCTTCTGTCTTTGATGTATGCGGGCCCAATCGCCTTCCCCAGCCCCTTCGATGCTATACCAGAAAAACAGAGGAAGAAGGAAGGCAATGTTGCGATGGCTTTCGGCGATGAATCGGGGCGGGCCGGTGTATAATGGCGTGAATGGATGCGACGAGTACGGTGGCGGCGGCGGGGAGTCACAACTTTGATGGAGTTGGGAGATAATGAAGAGTGGGTGAGATTTTTTTATGTATCGGGAAAATTGTTGAATCAGGGGAAAAAATTTGTGAGATTTTTATGTATCGAGTGGGGAAAATGATGAATCTAGGCAAAAAAATTGGTAATTGCCTTTTTTTATGTATTTAGTAGAAAGAATAAAATAGGAAAAGAAAAGAAAATTATAAAAAAAATCAACACCAACGAGGTTTAACGGATTTTTAACGGGAGATGGGCCAGGGGTGGTCAATTTTTGACGGAATTGTTTTTATGGGTGGTTTCCAGTAATTTGTTATTAGGCGAGTGGTTAAGTGGAATATGGCCTATCTTACGGGTGGTTTCCGAAAAAAGACTCTTATTATTATATATGACGTAAGAAAATGATAAACCTTATTAATTTGATTATTAAAAATGTTGTAAGATGGACTAGTCAACTATTTTAATGAAAATGATACGTTAATCGTAAAATTATTAATAATATATAGTTAAAATTATCATTTTATAGGATCCTTAGAATCGTTTGTGGGATTGTTAGAATCGTTTATAGCATCGTTAAATCGTATTTAAAATCGGGATCGGATCGAGATTGTATTCTAAATCAGTTAAGATCCTATTCCAATAAGATCCTACTTGGGATCGTGGATCGTTTCGCTTTTATGGATCGTAGGATCGCTAGAATCGTAGAATCGGATCGTGATTTTGATAACATTGCTTCCTCATGCTCCACTCTCACTCGTTGGTTGCCTCTCTATCTACCGATTCTCCTCCCTTCGACAACAAGGCCGGTGGCTAGAATCTCCCTCTCTTTGCTTCAATTGTGGAGATACACTTGGATATGGCCTGCAAGCATACCATTCCTATCATTTAGAACTTCTTTATGAACCCTAATATTTGGAATTCCAGATCTTGTAGGGTGGACGACGATTCCGAGCTAGCTTTTTCGTCTAGAGGTGAATCTAGGTTCAATTTCGTTGATTTTGTGAGTTTCCTCTACGTTTGCTTCGTCGTCCTTTTTTGGATCTGGCTTTGCCTAATTGAAATTTATTTTAATGGAGATCTTGCATTTTATGGTGATAATTTTCTTTTAATGGTTTTAATTTGCAATTTATGGTGATAATTTTCTTTGAATGGTGATATTTTGCTTCTTAAGGTGATAATTTATTTTTAATGATAATATCTTTTTCAGTAATTTCACATACTATTTAGCTTGTAATAGCGAACACTCAATTAGCTTTTTTTTAGTTTCAGCTCTAGCTCCAGCTAATTATACCGAGTGAAGCCTAAGAGCCCTCCAAAATATGTAACGCATTTTCATTTAAAATTCTTTATCCTACAACTTCCTTCTCAAGCTAAAAAAATTCAGCTCTAAGAAAGGATATAACCAATATGGCCAACTTTCAAAAAGAATTAATCCAATTATGTTAGCATTACTTGGCATTATAGGACAAGCAATTATAGCAAGTATAATACTGGGTAAACTCACATTGATAAATTTTCTTAAATGTCATTGTTCTCTTTCTCTTCTGATTTCGTTTCCCTTTGTGGTGAAACATCACTATCCTGGATTGAGTCGTGCTCTTCGCGCTGATCCATATTTCTGTTTCTCAAAAGATTGTTGTCGGAGGCAGCTGGTCTCATTGCCCTTGGCAACTTAATCGGCGCATGGACTTCTTCGTTGTTTTCTGGCATTCTCGTGGGGCCCACATTTTTATGTTGTGATGGAGGTGTTGGTACATGAGCAGGAACGAGCTGAATCACAAATTTTCTCCACTTCTTTCTCGGTTTAGGGCTTGGAGCATTCGACTTCCCCTGCACATAGTACAAAACAATTTTAAGACCAAACCGTGCAATTGAAAGCCCTAGAGTTATCTTCGATGTGCAAGTTAAATACCATCGTGTTTCCAATGTAAAACAATGGCTTCCTTCTTGAGCTAGTCTCTTCATTTGGTTCCTCAGTGGGCACTTCAGCCAATGCATTCTCAAGCAATGCAGCACCTTGAGAAGCGAGGATGTGAATTTCATTCATTTCTCTATTACTACACTTACTCGATGAGCACCCACCTGATGGTAAGCACCTCCCTCCAGCACCTCTACATTGACATTTTGTCGTCTTGCAGATAGAGTACTTGTTGCATGTGAAACACAAGTTGCTAACTCCATTTTTGTCGTTTATTTTCGTTTTATGCTTCCTCCCTGTTGTGTTTTCCCAATCAACATCAGTTGTGTCTTCACCGGAATGAGAATGCTCCGAGTCGGAGGTGTCCATATCTTCAGAGAGCTCCATATGCTTTCCAAGGTTGAACAATCCAAAGGTTCTAAGTCCCTGATACCATTATATAGTACAAAAAAGATCATGATAAGATTAATAGTTGTATACATTTGGTAATGAGAGATGGATAATATATTTATATCGGTTTTACTATCTTGATTATGTTTTAGTTTTAAAACAAAAAAGGGGAAGTTGAGAAGCATGAAAAAGAAAGAATTGATACCTAGCGTGGGTCATGGAATCTTCCGTCATTCACTTGCAGTATTTGCATTTTCCAATGGCTCTTTAATTGCATTTCTCTATTTAAGTAAAACAACGGATGGGCAAAGTCCAGTGAGAGTAGTGTAGTAGATATCAGAGACAGTAAAAGGAGGCACTACATGTAAAACAAACTCTTCCCTTAGATCATTGAACATATAGGTCATAAATTGCAAGTGCTAACATGTTGTAATTGATGAATGAGTTCTTCCTTTTGTACTTCAAATTGTCTAGCCATAGTGTTTAGCTTGAAAACTGTCTCCTTCAAGTCCCTTTCTTCTGCATCTTTCTCTCTGCATTCAACTTCTTTATCCCATAGTTTGCACCTTCGGGGATGGAAATGCAAATTTTGATGATTGAATACTTTATAAAGTTGAACATTAACACAAAGAATTTATTTGTGTTAAGATTTGTGATTTCTCGGATCATAGCAACTCATAAGGGTGTCAACTTAATAAAATAAATCAAGAATTTGTTTTGTTTCTAGATACTATTTTCAAAATGTTACTCTAGCTATATGTTTCACACACTATTACTGTAAATCACACACCTCGAGGAGGATGACAAATGAATGAGGTGGTTCATTAGATTTTTTGCTTCAGGGAGAGTACGAACTTGGTTCCACAACCCTTTTCCACTAAAGAGGCGTTCACGCTCTTTTTTTTTTTTTTGGTCTGAAGGCGTTCACGCTCTTCTGCCTCTGATAGATGTGATGTCATTGATACCAAAGCACTAGATAAAGTAGCAACCATATTCTCAAGGGCAAAAATCCTCGAATTTCTTGCACCAGGTGACATGGTCTCTGGACACTACAATAATCTGTGTGTAGAGATTATTATATCTATGACTATACAAATTAGAAACTAATATCAGCTTCTCAAATCACACAATCTTGGTACCTTGCTGCCTTCTGCTTTAGTATTCTATACTCCTCCTTCAATCTTGCAACCTCCTCTGCCATTTTAGCCCTCCTGTAATATAAAAAGAGTTATTTTAATTGAGTTTAAACGGAAAGAGATTGTGACAATGAAAACATTAACAAACCACAAGTAGATGAACCCTTTTTTGACACATTACATGCTAATAGAGATCAAGTACAAATGTTTATATGTATCTACCCCCTTAGTTTATTGAAGGTAACTATAAAATTTAAGCCACTAACATTTTAGTGACAGTGTTTTGATTTAGACAAATGACGATTGGTAATTTCGTAAACAAAGCAATAATTTGAATAGACAAACAACTCACTCTTCCATTTGATGCTCATATTCAGAACGCACCTCATGTACCCGTATTGTGACTTCAAGCTCATGCTCAATTGCTTGCATCATCGCCTTTTCAAATTAGAAAGATCGTTAGTGGTATGTAAGAACAATTAATTAACAGAGACCAAGCTTCATCTTAGTTCTACAAAACTAATATTCAGTTCTTTGTCTAATAAAAGCCTTAATGTACCTGCAGCCCAGGACCATTGCCACTTCCAGCAGCTGCATTTTGTATACGTGAAACAAAAAATATTAAAGTTTGATCATGATATCATAAGAAAAAAAGAAAGTAGATGACGATTGATAATGATATGTGCTTTTTGTATTTCTACCATATGCATCCAGTGATCCAGCCTTCCGGAAATCTAAAACCTCTTTCAACCTTTTTGTTGCCAAAGCAGCTTCCTCCGTTTTTCGCTGGAGAACCTGAAAAATAACCAGTCAAGTCAGAATAATTATTTCAATGTGAATAAGGGAAAGAATTATATTACAAGTTATATACCATCTTCTGCCGCTGATTCAATGCTAAAAGCTTATGCATCTCATACTCATTCCTCCTTCCCTCTTTCTTAAGCTGAAGAAGATCAAAATTATTTCAAACAAGGGAGCCCAAGATATAGGAATTAGAAGAGGGAAATAAAATCTTACAAGAATTTGATACTGGACTCGCTAACACCAAAATGCATATTAATACAATAAATATATTCACCTGAAGGACTTCTTTTTCCCGCTTTGCTTTCCACAGCCTAAAACGCTCAGACTCTTGCTTTATCTTGTTTTGTAATTGAACCTAAACAGGACACAACAGAAATCAAAAACTAAAAACTCTATCCAACATGACAAGCAATAAAATTAGTTTATTCTGGCCAAGAGAAAGGTTTCTTATCAAATGGCCACAAATTAGTTTACAAGAAGAAAATCATAAGAAACTTCTTAGAAGCAATTGCCTATAGACCGATAATAACCTTTTGACACTTGATGCGGTGTATGTCCTCTTGCAACCTCTTGGTTGCTTCATCACTCTTCTGTTTTTGTCTTAGAAGTTGAGTATGTGATTCTTGTTTTTTCTTCAAACCTGAGACCTGTAAGGCAATGTAATATATTTTCATTGAAAGAGATCCCATGTAATATACTACTTCCAAATAATAACACAAGATATTACTTGATTTCAGCGAGGGGAACTGGATGCAAACCTGCGCTTCTAGGCCATTCAACTTCTGAAGGTATTCTTCTTTCAGCTTCCGAGCACTATCATCAGGGTTGGATGAAATTTTTGAAAGGTTTCTCCGTAGCACCTCGATTTCGTTCTACCAGTCAAAAGTAATTCAAGTCATTTTCAGTTACATCATAATCAAGAAACTACTATATACTTGGAAGATTAATCACACTGACCTGTAATGCTTTCTTCTCACATTCTAATTCTAGAACCTTCTTTTCATAATGTTGCTTCATAACAATAGTTTCAACATTGGCAAAGCTCTTCATTTCAAACTAGCAAATATAAGAGAAATTAGATAATTTAATAAAATAAATTCTGGTAAACACCTTTCCTCATGAGCACACACTAAGGCAAACAGAGATCGAATCATAGCAGAAAGTGACAGATTCATACAATGGTCTAAAAGTCAATAAGCTCACCTCTTTCTGCTCAAGCTTTTTGTCTAGTTCCTTTAGTTCCAAGTCCAATCCTTCTTGCAGAGTGGAATGTTCTAACTTCTCCCTAGCTTCATCTCCTACAAGTAAAAAAGGTAATCATATAGTGAACACCCCAATAGATGTTTTTTAAAAATTCTTTATCTATGCTTTTGTATTATATAAGTTGAGCAGTGTTCATCATACCCTCTAAATACATATCTCTAGATACAATAGCTTCATCGTCAAACTCCAAACAACTTGGAAGCCCTCTCTTCTTTGCATGCAACTTCTGATGTCGCATTAATTCTCCTTCTAGCTCTTGAATTTTTAAAATGTAACTTTTAATTAAGTCAACATCCTACAAAAAATTTATAAACATTTTAGAAGTAGCTTAAAGATGAATAATGAATCAAATACAACAAACATTAAGTTGAAACCTGGTCACCACTAGCCTCTAGCTCATCCCAAGATTTTCCATTTCGAAGTGCTTCAATTTTCATAATTAACTTGTCTTTATCAACCTACAAAAGAATTCATAGATTTAGTAGTTAGTAAATCATAAATTATAAGTGTTAATGATTACTAACACTACATGAGATTAGCACACACCTGAGCTTGAATGGCATGTTCTGAGAAACGCTCACATGTGACTCGACTCTCTTGAAGTTCACGTTGGAGCTCGGTGTTACTTGCTTCCAGAAGAGATACCTTGCGCTTCAAGATCTGAGCAATAAAAAGATCCATTAAATAAGGAAACGAATAAGAAGAGACTATAAGCAAATGTTGCCCACCTGCGACTCCTCAAAGGTTGTACTTTTGTCACCGCGATAAAAAATCAGCTCGGTCTGCAACTGCTCAATTTGGTTGCGCATCCTTTGCATTTGAGCTGCGACTGGGTCATGATTGATCTAAAAGTTGACCCATAGAGGAAAATTTTCAAAATGATGACCACAAGAGTACAATGAAAGTAGAAAAATGGAAAATAAACTTACAGTTGCTTTGTTTTGAATATTACGAGCCCGATTTGCATACTTCAATGTGTTAAGGGTCTCTTCTGCATTTTTGTCAGCTGGACTTACACAAGCTACGCTCATAAATAAGACAAAAAAAGGTTAATAGACACGAATCTTATCGAGTCTTATTAAGATGGGAGGTTCAATTCATACCAATCATAACTGTTTTGCTATTTCCTCCCAAAGAATCCTAGATATAAAAAGAAAAAAGCAGGGATAATAAGTGGTGAGTTATAATTAGACAACATCAACTCAGAATATATTATAACGAGTGCAAGAATACTAGAGGGAAGTGAGAACTCTTTACCTGTAACAAGCGTGTTAGTTTACTATCCCTGTATGGAACATGGCCACCTTCTTTTCGTTTCTTTTCATCTCCTAGTGAACCAATTACATTGCCTAGGGCTAGCAACCCTTTGTTGATATGAATACCTAATTTACAAAGATTAGGGAAACTGAATTAACCTACAAGACCCTCATCATTTTAAAATCAAGAATTAATCTAGTCCCATTATTAAATCGCAAACTTTTTGAAAAAAATATTCTCCTCTAGCAGTTAGCTTGTAAGTCAAAGTTGGAAGATACTAACCTTCCCTTAACCGCATCCCGTCTGCCCCGGTCCGTTTCACTCTTTCAGACCCGGCAAGATCAACGAGATGAAGTTTTGCACTAAGGATGTCATCTCCACGATAATCATTTAACATGCCCATTGGGATCTTCTTTTGTTCCATTGAAATTGTAAAGATGGCATGTGAGCGGCTGCAAAAGGCCTTCTTGCAAGTAAGTGAGTGAAATAAATTTTGATTTTGTATAATCAAAACTTGAAAAATGAGGGTTAAGTATAAGTGAATCTATTCAAATTCTTACATCTCTAGTCTTTTATTCATGAATGAAGATTTACTAAGCATTAGTGGAGAATAAGTCATTAGTAACATGGAATGATCTTTTCAAAGAAACACAAAACTAGAAGAGAATATTTTGAGCATTCCCGTACCTAGACTGGTTGTTCATGTTCGTACTCCCAGTAGCACGGGCAAGAGAACCATACGACAAATAGGAAGTCATCTCTTCTTTTCTTTGGACGGCTGCTTCTGTTACACCAGCCATAGTTATTCCTCCTTGCACTGTTTCTCTAATTTGTATGGGCACTCTTGGAGCTGGTCCAGTAGGCTTTGCTAAAGATGTATAATCAACCTTGGCAGCAACTAGTGGGTTTTGATCAAGTAAGTCAAAGACTTCTTCTTTAAAAATCTGCATGTTTAAAATGATGTACACATCCGACTAAGAAAACCAAAATAGTATTTTCTTTACCATATCAAAACAGAATGCAACAAAAACATGGTTCTTTCTCACCTCAATGAATGAAACCCTAATCAAAAACTCCACATTATCCTTCCTTGACTCCACTTTAGAGAATATTGATTCCATCACTTTGGGAATTATGCCTCCACTATCGGCTTCCCCGTTATAGTTGGTTCCCATTGTGTAAGTTTTTCCCGAACCCGTCTTCATCCCAATAAAGCAAAATTAGCCAATCCCCAAATAATGGATAATCAAAGGAAGCTTAACGACATGTTAAGTGAGCTAAACTACTTAGATACCTGTCCATAAGCAAGAACAGTACCATTGTATCCATGGAACATAGCATCAACTAGAGGCGCAACACATTCATCGTATATTCCAGTAGAAGGACTAGCTCCGTTTCCAAAAACATAATCAAAAGTGAAGGCATGAGAACCAATTTGCAGCTGCATGAAAAAAAAGCCAAAAGAAACTATGACCTCAACAATTAAATTAAATGATGTCCACAGAAATCGACAAGAAAGATACAAATCCAAAGGAGCGCAACCAATTAAAACCCAAACCTGATGATCTTCGGGAACAATAGATATGCAATCGGCACATCCGTTCATCAGCTCAGAAGTGAGCAACGGCCTGATATTTACCGCAACCCGCACACAATCGTTATTACCAGATAAAGACGGTTTCCCGTCGTCGCTTTCCATCTCAAATACGTGATTCGCAATGTGTGAAACCTAATCTGCCATGAAAACCATCCAAAATTCTGTAAAGGGGAGATTAATGTTGAATTTTCAAGAGAAAAAACAATCAAGATGAAATTCAAAGCACAAATTGCAAAGCGAGAAGAAAAAAATGGCCATAAATGAAGAGAGGAGCGTTGAAGCGGGAGCGATCGAGAGAGGGAAGGTTTGTGTTTCGAAATCAAATTGGGACAAGAAGGCAAACAACCATTTTTAATTCCATTCGTAAGGATTTTAATTGAAGAGAGGGCGTTATAAACGTATAAAAGTCGATCAATATTCGAACTTGAGAATTTGATTCTCACGTGACTGATGAGCGCTATAATTATATGGAGAATTTAGATACATGTCGCAAAAAAGTTAGTGAAGTAAAAAATGCCCTCCTATAGATTAAGGCTCCATATTTGTAGTTTTCTTTGGTGTTCTAATCAACTAACACATTACTTTTATTTGCATATATAGTTTTTTATTTCATTTTTGGATAGAATTAGACTGGATCATTGACTAGCTACATAATTATACATACTTTATGAAATTTAGGCTACGTTCTAGGAAATATAGCAAATTTAATATTCAATTTTGATTGTTTTTAACATGCAATAGAAAACTAACTTTTTGTGGTATGCTAGTTTTGGAGGTCGACCAAGAGTAAGCGAAATACAAACAGCTATGAAAGATATGTAAATTGATGCAAGTTACTATAAGGTTAATTGAGCATGTTGTATTGCCCAAGACATAATAAGAGGTACTACTGAGGAGAGTTATCGTTAGCCACACACATGGATGTTCATGTAAGAACGGTCAAAACCAAGCACTCACTCAACGATTGTTAGAGATGCTAATCAACATTTCAAGTATACCTTATAGACTTTAGGTGCATGGAAAAATGCATTTCCACATTTGAAAAAGGTATTTATCTTGTAAGAATATCAATTACGAACAACTATATATTATTCTTGTAGGTGATATCATTCGATGGGGTACATTTGAGTGAAAATTTTGGCGACCGTCTCCTTATTGCAACAACGTGAGATGGAAACAAATGCATCTATCATCTTGCATTTGGAGTGGTCGATAGTGAGAATGATACATCATGGTCGTTTTTCTTCAAAGAGTTAGAGGTTGTTATACTAGATAGTCTTGATATAGTGTTCGTATTCAATCGTCGTGCAAACATTTCTAGGGGTTTGAGAAAAAGCTACATTTTTATGGGTCGTGGTAATTGTATGTTTTATATTTACCAAACGTTTAAGGCAAAATACCATAGGGAAAACTTTTTGAACCTATGACTCTATGAGATAAAAAAAAAAAAAGCTCTATATTTTACTATATTTTATTATTTGAAATGTACACCCAAGAAACTATTGTCTATCAATATTACTTTTTATCATATGCAAATAGCTCTCTATTTAAAACTCAAACTTGCAACGTCAAATGTCATAAACTTCATTCACAACTTTCTTTTATTGAGTTTGTAGAATTTTAAGAAATTTTGATTCTATCAATAAACTATTGTGATTTGAAAGTTATCCTTTTAATTAGACCTAGATTCCATTATTCTACTTATTAGTATGTATGCATGTATGTAATTAAGATAGCGAGAGCTAGGTTGATTAGAGAATAACGAATTTCAAAGTGTGTAAACGAATAGTATGGTTCCATGAGAGTTTGCGAGCTCGAGGGTTATGTGAACAAATCAAATTTCTCTCATCCGATGCATAAAAATGGGACATCAAATCTCTATTGAAAAAATAATTCTATAGAAATGATTTTTACTTCTTCCTCAAATTCTAATTATGTTGACAGTAGATAATTACATGGATCTCTAATGATAACAATACCAATGATGATGGTACCACATGTATGCAGAAACAAATTGAACATGGTAAACTTGTGAGTTGAGCGAAAACAAATGAATTACATTTTAATTGAAATGAAGCTATGAATTAGAAACAATAATCAGATGGTTATGAATTCTATTGTTGTTGACTCAGCAAGACCTCCTCTCAAATATTGTACTCACTTGTGTTATTTCTTGTAATATTAGGAGCCAGAGCACTCTTTTTAGACCCAATTAAACCAACTTTTGCCACACCAGCCTTTTCAAGTTAGGGCAGCTTCCAAATTCAAATTTCTTTTTTCACATGACCATCAGGCCTAAGCTACTTTGGGCTTCTTTACAGTGTAGTTTTGGCATCTTTTTCAGCACCGACAATAGAATCAATGAGTCCAAGTGATTCTTCCTGCTCCGTATCCGCACCCCATCTACAATAGCTTCTCCTTTTGGATCCTCCATATTTGTTCGAATTGCTATAGGAACCTAACAAAAGCGTGATACTTTCACATAAATACTTCGGCTAATACAATAGTACTTGTTTGAAACACGTATAAAGAAGGAAAAAAGTTGTATCTACCAATAGCAAAACAATCGACTCCTAATTGAGAAATCCTCTTCCATTGCCAAAATGAAAGAGTGGACCAATATACACAATAATGAGTCGAAATAAGTTGTTCTTTTTCAACCTCCGCGTGTTTTCTACTAATTAGGGACACCAAACACAACAATTGAACTTAATGAAACCAAATTAAATCTTTCGTTTTCCTAATTTAAAGTGGTTCACACTTACAAACGTGAAATGAAAGCCAAGAACAGTCAAACAACATTAAGATATATTTTATTATTTCAAGATCATCTTATTAATCATGAGTAGTGGTTTGAAGATACTTTAGAGCCAAAGGCAAATTATCAACACCTAATAACCTAACATCTTCGATTCCATTTGCAGTATGGATTGTGCATACACGTTATAAATTAGGCTACAACTGGGGCACTAAATACACACTTCCATTGGAGAATTTGGTTGGCTTTCTCTCCCATTGTCATGGTCTTGATGGCTCTTGGGCAAACTTAATTCTAGTATAGTATTGTTTCATCAGGTAGGTATCTGCAATTTAGAAATGATCAAAAAACATGAACAAATAGTATCGTCGTCAATACAGAACTCAGTTCTTCCTTTACGGCTGATTCTCAAATTACCTTGTCTGAACAAAGTTTAATCCTAGGATCTCATAAGTTCAGATTCTATTTCATCAAAATCTGGTTTTCGTCAACAGTATATGCTCTCCTTTGAAAAAAAAAATCAAATCTAAGAGCAAATTAGAATCACCACTATATCAATCACTTCCATAGGTTATGGCCTACGATGACTCAAAGCAAATCACATGTGAAGATTGAATCTAGATACTACAAGTAAGAACATGTGAATTTATGAAAAAAGACCTTTAATTTCCAACCTCAAACGTTTACGGAGTTGGAGTGTGCAAAGCGGGGAAGAGCCCAGTCCAGATCGATGACCTTCCCGGAACGCCGAAATCAATTGAGGATTTTGAATGACTTACTTATATTGATTGCTTTGTTCCTTAGTTACAACAACCAGATCCACACTTCTCTGTTCCTACGAGTTCTACCTAACTCTAGCAACACTAGTGAATCCTCTCAACTGAGTTCCTAAGCTCACAACAACAAAATACAAGTAACTCAAACCTTACACCGACTTCTCAGTTCCCTTGCCCCTGGGAACTTCGGCTTCACCGTCGTCGAGATCACACACTCGCCGCCGGGGACTTCTCTTCTTTTTCTTTCTCTTTTCTCTGGTGTGGGTATTTGTGAGTTGTGGGAGAAGTGCTCAATCCGAGTACTATTCATTTGTCTTTATAGACCAGGTGTGCTTGGGCAAACGCATCTTTCATTTGTCTCCAAAATGCTCTTTGCTTGATGCCCAAGTTGTACTTTCTTCACATGTGACTTTGATTTGAATTAGGTCAACTTCTTGAATTGATCGGACCGTTGGATTATTCGTGACAGTCTGATCCTCAGACTGTTCCTTCGGACTGTCCAAGACAGAATCCCGCGATCTGCGCTGAACGGTCGTTGTCCTCACATGTGAATTCCCATCTCATGGGAACTGTCTAGCTTGTGTTCTCTTGATCATTCCTGGGAGTTCCCATTGCATGGGAACTTTCCTCTTCAAGGGAACTCTGCATTGTGAGCTTCTGTGGCTTTTGGTCATTCATGAGAGTTCTTGGCTATACCTGCGTTCCTTAGAAATACTTGAACAAACCACACTTGTTACGGGGGAGACGGGCCCAATTGCCAAGCCCAACATACAAGCCCATAGGGTTCCATCCCAAAACCAATTGGTGATAGGAGGAGTGGCCCATTAACTTATATACTAGCTTGTTTTCACTCCCAACTTCCCATGTGAGATTTACAATTGAACCCCAACAGAACTCAATTCTTCGTTTACGACTGATTCTCAAATTACCTTGTCTGAACAAAGTTTAATCCTAGGATCTCATAAGTTCAGATTCTATTTCATCAAAATCTGGTTTTCGTCAACAGTATATGCTCTCCTTTGAAAAAAAAATCAAATCTAAGAGCAAATTAAGATGAAGATGCATCAAAATCTAAACTATCTTCTACTATGTGAATTGAAATGTATAAGAGGCACTTAGTTCTACTATGGGTTGGTATAGAATTAGTAATGACATGCGTGTAGTAATATATTTTGACCACCCCCTTCTTTTTCACTATTGCAACTGGATTTGTGAAGTGCATAGAGTGAATATCAGTTTTCTAATAAGTAAACTTCTTGCTTATAACAAATAATATAATGTAACAACAACAGATCATTGATTTTGAGCATTATTTATACATAGACGGTAAGAATTTCTGAAATTGAGAACCAAAAATAGCTAAGAAAACGAAATTTAAACCCGACCACACCCCAAACACATCCGAATCAATGAAAGGAATTTCATCTAACACATAGAGTGCATAAAATTAGAATCACCACTATATCAATCACTTCCATAGGTTGTGGCCTACGATGACTCAAAATCACATGTGAAGATTGAATCTAGATACTACAAGTAAGAACATGTGAATTTATGAAAAAAGACCTTTAATTTCCAACCTCAAACGTTTACGGAGCTGGAGTGTGCAAAGCGGGGAAGAGCCCAGTCCAGATCGATGACCTTCCCGGAACGCCGAAATCAATGACCTGAGCGATTGCGGAAAATAGATAAACTATTCCCTGAATTTTTATAGGGTTATGCTGAGTTACAATGTCAGTGCGAGGATTATGGTGTCGTTGTACTCGGTTTGTAATAGCTTACTGATTAAGAATGGAAAAGCACGTGGCTGATAGATATTAGATAGATGAGGCCCAAAAAGATTGGATGGTCAGATTTCATTAATTTGAATGGTTAGAAGAAATCTAAATGGAGTGGTTAGATAAGACTTAAAATGGAGTATTATTTATCAAATATTACTAAACTCTTATAGTAGTATGGATGGATAAACGTGACTCTCTTTATAAAGTAATTTGCAAACTTGTGTTTAGGGATGCACAAGGGGGTGGGGTCCGTCCCCATCCCCGACATACTATTTTGTCCCATCACTGTTCTGTCCTCGTCTAATCTCCGCCGGGAACGGAGCAAGAATCTCTGTCGGGTATCGGGTTGTTAACGGGGTTCCATTTATTATAAAAAATATTTTAAACTTTAAAAAAGTTTACATATCAAATTTAATAACATAAATTTTAAATTTTATTATAATTTGTAGATATATATATATATATAAGCTTTTAAATTAAAAACTACAATCATCATAACTATAACCAAAAGCGGAGATTAAAAAAATTATTAAACGATATATGTTACTTTTAGATTGGACCACGCCACTCTTTTTTTTTAAATAATCTTTTATTTTTGGATATGATAAGTTCTTATTCATATTTTTAGAATATAGGATAGAAAATCCCATTATTAAATAATCTTTTATTTTTGGATATGATAGGTAGGAAGATCATTAAGATATTTTTTTATGCTATCATACAAATTCTATAATATTTATTTATTTTTAGATAGAATTGTTTTTTAACTAAGATATCTTAATTGAATAGTTATCTTTGTAATAGTATAATCTCTTTGCCAATTTGGTTACTATTATAATCCAATCATTTGTTACCTTTATGAAAAAATCTTAATTAATTATATGATAATTGCCTTATCTTTTTACATATTTCATAAAAAAATTATATTTAAGCATTTACATGATTATTTTTCTCGAATAATAAATATATTTGAAAATATTTTATTTTTAATATTTTATTTAAAAAAAATCCGTACAAGGTACGGGAATACATAATAGTTATATCTAATATCAATTGATCCCCGTCCCCGCCTCGTTCCCCATCAAGTCGGGGAATCTCCAATGGGCGGATCCACCCCAATCCCCGTTCCCACGGGTTTTTTGTACATTTTATGACGTCATAGAATTGCAATTTATGACGTGTTTTTTAGAATGACGTGTTTTTTACTCGTCATAAAATGCAATTCATTCAGGAAAACTTAGTTGTAACAAGTACTTTTAAGCACAAACTAATATCCAAGAATAGAGGTGTAGGTCTAGGTAAAATCCGCAGTTATTTTGTGCATGTTCTTAGTCTTGTTACTTTTAACACGAAATTCAACTGGCACATTAAACCGGTAGTACTGTAGTTTATGATAAGACACACCACTTTCATTCACTAAGCTGAAATAAAATCAAGTCTGCAGACTACATATTTGTACACGAACTAAATAGCAAACCGAAAAGAGCTCAGATTAATGATAAGAAATTTGCCCAATTACGTGCAACACTATTTTAGCTTCTTCTATCACAAGATCAATTCCATTCATCTCTCTCGCGAGCCAGCTCACACGTCCACGTGAGTGTCTAAATCAAATCTTTATTCAGCACTGTTACGGTGTAATTGGTCAGGTGGTGGAAAACTAACATTAGAAAGACTGATAAAAAAATACATTAGAAAGACAATTCCTACTGTCACTTGTTTGCAAAGATAGGAATACAAAATTACAAAATCAGTTCATTCTGCTCTGCATTACCATCACAAGGCATCTCCTCCTTCAACGGCTTCGTCGAAGGCAGCAGCCAAGTAATCAGCAAGGCTCTCTTTCTCGACTCTCGGTACGCTACATGCTTCGTCGACCCTCGGTTTCTTTGGATCCGAAGACAGCTTCCGAAACAGTTCCGAGCTCACCACCGCCCTCCAAACAACCGGTTTCAACTCCTTCCACGGATCTTCCACCATTGACTTACGGTACAAATTGGCTGATGATGCGGCGTCGCCTCGATACCCAAACCCTCTTCCTCCCCTACCACCGTATCCTGACCCGGGGCCACTGGGACTCGGGCTGTTGTTTGTCCATTGACCCCTTGATCTTCCCCTCCCTGGATTAGGGTAGTGGGTCCCACCCCGTCCTAGATTAGGAGGGGTCAAACCACTGTTGACCCAGTTACCAGGTCTAGGCATGGGAGGATAATGGCCAGAAGGATTGAATGGTTGGTTTGGGAAACTGTGATGTCGGTGCTCAGGATGAGGACTGAACATTGGCATTGGAGGTCTGATTGGACCAGGGCCATAATAAGGCGGTCTCCAACCCTGTTGCATACCCTGATCGGGATGATAACTAGGTTGAGATGCCATTTGAGGGTTCCTTGGTCCTGGAACAAGACAACAGTTATAACATCATTCACCCCCCATCCAGACAGAAAGTAACTAAGTAAGAATGTAATATGGTAGATGAGCTGCCTATCAGTAATAATACACAAGGAAACTGGCAAAAAACATGATGTGAAGTCATATGAAGTACTTCAAAACTAGCACACTAATCTGATCAAATCATAAGTATTACTTAGAGAGGTGGTGGGAATTGCACATTTGCACCATTGAGCACGATACTATATTGGTTTTTCTATCCTATGCCCAAGTTGAAAATATGTGCTGGATTTATATTTGAATCATGTTTCATAGGGTCTATCATTTCTAATCTAAGGTATTGTATTCCTAATCTAGATTTTTATCCTTGCCCTTATGATAGAAAGACCAATTCTATAAAGTATAAACATTCAAAACAACTCAGATTATAGTATGAAATTCATACCACAAATCATGTGACAATGGGTACAGTTGAGAATTTAATTTTAGACTGACAAGAAAGCGTAGATAGAAAGGAAACAAAATGTACTCGCGCAGATCAACTACATATCAGTATATACAATTACATATAAGAAATGCACAAAGAGAATGTAGATATAAAAAACAATGTTATCACATGAAAAGTTTCAAAACTAAAAAACACTAACCAGACCTGAAAAATAAATCAAAAGCATTACCTAATGGAGGCGGTGGTGGCAATTGCAACATTGGATTTCCACGAACAGCACTGCCACCGCCACTGCGAGAGACGGGATTATCTCTTGAACTCTGACTGAAATTGTTCGGCCTCTTGTTACCAGAGTAAGCTGCCATAGGATCAGTATAATAGTCAAATCTAGGCATTACATGGGAGTCTTGCACTATTGGTGTATCAACCAATGGATTGGCAAGAGCGTCAGTTTCTGAGGTAGACTGAATGCTTGAGGAGCCTTCAGCTTCGGATGCTTCATTTCGCATCGCCCTTAGCCGTTCCCTCCTCTTCTCTGACTCTTCCATTTATTCTGATGTTTTAAATAAGAGCTGTATTCAGATATACAATAGATATTGGAAGTAATCTATGTAACATACTTGAAGTATCATGGAGATAATTTTGTTGTAACAGGAAGCATGAACTATGTTAATTATAGAATTATTCTATGATTTGGTGAATGTGTAAAGTGTAAACCACAATAAGATGCAGCATCAACAATTATAAAGACACAATGATCCCAATTCCCAGCACTTGACATCTCCAACAAGACAGATTCAATGTGTAAAGTGGAAACCTTCCAGAAATCTGATAAATTTTAGACAGAAAAAAGCCTAGTTGTTCAAATTCTAACATAAGATCACAAGCAAAAATTAGCCCTCCAAGCTCCAGAATCACAAACAAATCCCATCAAAGTGGAAAAAAACCCAGATTACACCTTGTAAGACCTAAAAACTTTAGAGCACATAAAAAGCACCAAATTGGAAGTTCTACATTTACATTGATTCAACTATCAATTCAACAATAAGATACAGCATCGTTGGTTTTGGGAAAAAAGAGAAAATCATCAATTCTCAAATTCGGAAACCACGACAGAAACATTGAGAGCAATCTTGTAAGCTTCGAAAACCCGCAAACTGATCATCCAAAAAAGTAACCTAGCATTCACAAATACAGCTATTGAGTTCCATAAGGACCGCAATTACATCCGGAAAATTAACAGACCAACAAAAAAAAAGAGATATGAAACCAATTAAACTCAAGCATAAATGAAACTCACTAGGGAAGGCGGATTTTAGGCTCCAGCGGCGACGCCCAACCGGTTGCAGACAGAAATTTTTAGGCGTTTCACAGAATGAGCCCACAGAAAGAAAGGGAACCAACCCAGGAAGCAGCCACAGCCGGTTGAATTCGGGTCGGGTAGTGACAGAAACGGCGAGGTATAGTGGTCGGATTGGAGCGGGCGAGAGACGACGGACAGACCGTCACAGACTGACAGACAATAAGAAAGAAAGAAAGAAGATGATTAGAAAAAAAGAAAGAAAATGGTTTGGTAATTTCGCTCAAAACGACGTCGCACGGAGCAAAAGCATAAATCCTACTCTTCTCTGACTCACCAGCTCAAAACCCTAACCGCCTAAATCCGAAACAACCTCCAAGATTCAATCTTTCTGAGGGGCTTTTGTTACGCTACTCTATTGAGAGCTGCAGGGAAGGATAGCGAGTTATACCTCACAATGAGCAATGAAGACAAAGGTATGATTTTCCCATCTTCAATTTCGTAAAAAATCAGCAAAAAGAGTTTGCCTTTTGAACCGTAAACTTGCCGGATTCCTATGGTGCTTCAGCCATACACTCCTGCAACAGGGAACTTGCCGGAGTCATTCCAGTGTTGCTAGGTTGTTTTTGGTTGAAAAATTGGAGACCAAATTTAGTTGCTTGATGAAATGCCAGAAAGATATCGATGTGCCTGTGTGCTTGCGTTCTTTGAGTTGATTATGTTTATCTATTTGGTGTACCTTCTGTGATTGTAAATTGAACTCATGTCTTTCTGATTTTATCTTTGATAGGCGTTTCAAGTTGTTACGTTTTCAAGAGCAGACTCCAAGAATATGCGCAGAAAGTAGGGTTTTCCACCCCTTTTTATGATACCGTCAAGGAGGGTCCTTCACATGAACCTTTTTTCAAGTCATCAGTGATTGTAAACAACACCCGATATGACTCGTTGCCTGGATTCTCTAACCGTAAAGCAGCAGAGCAATCAGCTGCTGAAGTTGCTCTCACAGAATTAGCAAAATGCGTGGATACAAAAGATTGCATGTTTCAACCTGTGGTGAGTTGGTTTCCTAAATATTGTTACAATTTATGCACTTTGTTCCTTTCTGTAATAACTTGAAACCTTTTAATGTATGCTTCTACAATAGAATAGAATTGCACCAAATTCAGTTGGGGGTAGTCCTTTGAGTAGTCATTTTGGGAATGAGTTGTTTATAAAGTTGGATAAGATTGCAATTTGGACTAGTCGTTTGGGAACAATGGATTCACAAGTAGCTAGGGCTGTAATCGAACCGAGCCGAGCTTTGAGTTGTTCAAGCTTGACTCGGTTAAAAATAGACGAATTCGAGCTCGAACGCGAGTTTGGTTCGAGTTTAAATTATTGTTTGAGTTTTGTTCATTTAAATGTTCACCGAACTCGAGCTTGTTCGCGAACCTCTCAATTAGTTTCTTCGATAGACAAATTCGTGAACAACTCGTTTACTTGATCAATTATACAAGCAAATGAAACTAAAAATTAAACTACGTGGTTTGAGAAACACCACCAAAACTATGTAATTTAACATAAATGTAATATGTTATATAATATATAGTATAGTATAGTTTGTTCATGAACATGTAATCTAGTTTTTTATGAGTGTATAATCAAGCTTGCTCATGAGCATAAAATCGAGTTTGCTCTTGAGCAAACGAGCCGAGTTATCTTGAGTTCAAGCTCAGTTCATTTATTTTTTGAGCCTTAAAATTGTGCTCAAGCTCGGTTCGTTTACAAACCGAGCCGAACACGAACAAGATTTAACCGAGCCGAACACCGAATTTCTCACGAACGACTCGTTCATTTACAGCCCTACAAGTAGCAAATTAGGCATCAACCTTAATGCAGTGCCTCTAGTACTTTGCTTTTGACTGAGGCTGTGCTATCAACTGCTATAAACATGGTAGCTTCTGTTCTGATTTCATGCATAATGCAGCGTGCTGTTTTATTAGCTAATATACATTTTCATGGCTCTACATCTCCAATGATTGAGCATATGGAGTCTGAAAAATGTTCATTTCTCATGGATCATGACATAAAATTGTCTTGTTATTTCAAGATTGTTCCCGTGTAGGATCCAGATTTGGTAGCATGTCACTTTGTCTTGAATCGATTTTGATTTTGTGTGCTCATCTTGATAGATGTTTTGAAGCTATTACAAAGTTTATGGGTTGTGAAAGAAATGTGTATATGTTGATTATTTTTGTGATTGGTTATTTTTAATATACTTGTTGCTTGATACAAATGTTCCCGTTATTGTACTTACCAAGCCTCTTTTCCCCTTTCCAGCACGAATTAGGGTTGTGTAAGAATCTTCTTCAGGAGTATGCACAGAAAATGAACTATGCAATGCCAACGTATGATTGCAAGAGGGAAGATACAGCAGGAAGGGGAGGACATTTTTCTTGCACGGTTGAGATTGGTGGCATTCGTTATATTGGAACTGTAGCAAGAACCAAGAAAGAAGCTGAGATTAAAGCTGCTAGGACTGCTTTGCTTGCAATACAGACTAGTTCAAGTGGGATGGGAGAAAATCCCAATGAAGAAACAATTTATACAGTTGTACCTTCCAAAAGAAAGGAGCCAGCCCCCAAACAAGTTGTTGTAAAGACCCGAAAACCAAAGAAAGATCGTGTGAAGAAAAAATTCCTTAACAAGAGACGTAAATTCAGCAAGGATAATGCAGTCCAAGCTGAAAATGGTGGCGCTAGGAATAATAACGTAGGCACTGAGATGCCTGCTGCACCTTCTGGAAACGATTCACTGAATGGAACATTGAACATGAACCAAAGCCATGAGGACGCATCAGCTTTAGAAAGCTTGTTGATCCCAAATCTTGAAACATCAGATTGCCAACCAATTGGCATAATACAAAAGGATGATGTTGCTAATCTACCTTCTGGTGAGGGTCAGTCTAATATTGCTGATTCCAAACAATGTGAAGGAAGTGGTGGTCCAGAAGGTTCTTCAACATTAGTGTCAAATGTTTGTTCTTTGGAGGCAAACAATAATACATGTGCTGAACAAGAGGGATTGTTGATGAAAGTGTCTGCAAGTTCGATGCCAAATCAGACTGTTTCGATTCAGAACGAGCCAGCTGCTCCAGTTTTGATAATGGAAAAAAAGGAAGAGAGCACCTTGGAGACTAATCAGAACCTAAACCAATGACTTGTCCTAATCCAAGTTATAGGATTGTGAACCAGATTGATAATAATAACAAAAAAAGCAGAGAGAGCTTGTGAAAATTTTAGTGTTCGTCACTTGTAAAAACACATAAAACTAATTGTGTTTCTAGATGACCTATTATTTATGTTTGCAAATTGTGTTTCTAGATGAATTAAAAAGTTATGTTTGTGAAATTGATGTTTTTTTTTTTTTGAGTTGGTAGAAATTAGGTGACCTTGTCTTGTGGGTAATTCTTATGAATTTTTAAACATTCACGATTTGAAATACTACAAAAATTGAACATTTTTTCCCTTTAGAATGCTGAATTTCAGTTTTCCTTGGATCTATTGGACTTATTTTTTTGATAATGGCATGAGTGTTCCTATCTTGACCCCCAGATCCTGCTTGTGCGGGATTTTGCTTATGCGGCCCTAACATATGGCCGAAAAAATTAATTAACAAAATTTGGGGAGTGTGGAAGGGTATTTATTATGCCTTATTGACTTATTATTATTCTATTTCTCCCCTCTCTGAAAATTCCCATCTTTTATGCATTGGATTATTTGTTTCATTTTGGTGGCATAAAATTATTTTTTCAAATAATTATTTTGACTGTCGGTTGAGATTCAGAGTGGGTTAGTCCATAAGTGCAAGATCCTGTATTTTGAACGTCCACGGTCATCAGTCCATGACTCGCCCGAATTTTCCATCTTTCTAGACGCGAAAACCAGGCCGCAAACTTTGATGAAGACACAATTTCAAGCTGGAAAGATTGTTGGAGTGATCAGGACTGAATCAAGGATTGATGAATCTTTCATGTTAGTATTACAAATCATGAATAATGTCGTATCTCATGTGACACTTGGAATTAAAAGCATTTCCGAGTCTAATTTGAAAAAAAAAAAATCTTATTAAGGCTAGTTAAAATTAACTTTGATTTAGAAAAATCAAGTTACACTTGGTTGTTTTTTGTGTCAAACAGTCTTCATAGACGATTTACCGTTCAATGGTTGCAAAAATACAAAATGCTATGAAAATTCGAAGCTTGATAAGTAGGTGGGGGTCGGTCTCCAAGTCACAGTCGACTAGCTATTTAGCCAGGCAAGGCTACGAGCCGAGCCGATTCAAGGCTTCAGAAGCCGGCTTGCAGTCAGGCTGGGCCTTGAGAGCCGCCTCGAAAGCCTGTTTGGCTTTCTCCTTCATCTCCTTGGCTTCGTAGCAATCTCCCAAAAAACACCAAGCCCTAGCATTGTCCGGCCGCAACTTGACGGCCTCCACCAGATCCTCCTCCACCGCCGGATCCAGCAGTCCTCCGCCGCCAGATCTCTCCAGCTTGCTCGCCTCCACCTTGAGCTCGGCTCTCTTGATCAGCGCGTCGCCTCTCTCCTCGGCGGAGAGCGATTTGACGGCGAGCGGGGAGAGGGCGACGGCGATGGAGTCGAGTGCGGAGGTCTTGAAGCCCTGGTACTCGAGAGCGAGGGCCTTGAGGATGTGAGAGGCGGCGTCGGTGGGATCGAGGCGGACGGCGGCGTCGGCCTCGGACTCGGCGGATTTGGCGAGGGAGACGCTCCTGGAGGATCGGGCTTGGGAGAGGAGCTGAGCGCCGGTGACGAAGTGGCGCTTGGCTTCGAACCTGTCGCGGTCGCGCCATTGGCGGAATCGGGAGAGCGCTTTGCTCGGGACGTTGTGCATCCAGAGGAACATGAAGACGCCGGAGAGCATCATCGCCGCCTGGAGAAAGATGTCGAACCACATCTTCGCTGCTCTGCTGGTTTTGGTTCGGGGATTTCGATTTCTGATTTTTTGGATGGACGGATCAAGGAATATAAAAGGAAAGAGGGGAGAAGAGGAAGTTTGACTTTTTCAGAGCCGCCTTACAAACAACAAGGATAGGACCGTCCCATTTGGTTGGCCTTTTTTTTTTATATTTATTATCAGAAAACACTAAAACAGGGCTAATAGGCCCCCTGCGAGATTTATTTAACTAATTAAACATGGCCATTAAAGGTTATATTTTCTGCATTGAGAATACTAGTAATTTGCATAGGAGCTTCATCAAAGGAAGTAATTCTAAGGCTAAATTGACAGCCATATTAACCAAACCATCAGCTGCAGCATTTGACATGCGATAAACATGAACGAGCTTGATCTCCCACGATGTCATGGCTAGATAGCGCTGGCATTGTCGGATTAGACGCACATCAGCATGGGTGACAAGGGCTTTGGCTTTGAGCAGCTGCGCAGCAACAAGTCGTTCCACATTAAGATTTTTGGGCAAGCTGCAGGCCAAAGAGAATGGCCTCAAGCTCGGCAGTTAAAGCACGGCAACACCCACAGCTGAACATGAAACTGCGAATAAAGGCACCAGAATCATCCCGGATTAGGCCACCTCCCCCAACAAGGCCTGGATTGCCTTTAGAACAGCCATCAACATTTAGTTTCAGCCATCCTATGGGAGGGTTTTTCCACTTATATGTGATTTGAGGGGTAAGCTGGTGTTGTACAGGATGTGTCTCAATATTCATCTTCTTTTTTGCCTCCCAAAGCGCATACGTCATCGAGATAACAATAGATGAGAGCCGGTTAAGGTCATTAGCTCCCTCAAAAGCCAGCTTGTTTTGACTCTTCCAAACATACCACATCATATTAGCAAATTGGGTGACACCCGCTCATGTCCTCTTAGTCCCGCCATGATCCAAACTTGTAAGCTCTGGCAAGAGAAAAAATCAGGAGGAGAACCATTGCCATACAAGCCCAGCCACAAAGTTCTCTTCCACAGCTCTATATACTGTACTACTATACGTTGTGAAAAAATATTGAATTCTGAGTTTTTTTTACACTCGACATATAATTCTTGTAATTTTCAGACGCCAATTTCTCTATATACACTAGTACATTGTTCATGAAAAAAGCTGGTACATTCATGAGAATATCTACTCAAACATCTTATTTTGTCAAGCAATTACTAATTGCTTGAGAAGTCCACCACAAACAAAAAAATAAAAACAAGAAACCCTCTGAATCAACCTTTTGACACACAACATTAATCCAAGAAAACTCCTCTGATTTAACTAGTAGTTTCAGTTTGTAGGGCCTCTGAAGAGCTCTCTTCATTTGCATTCTCTACACCTGCTGCTGCCTCTTCTCTAACTTGAACATTTTCAATCTTCGAAACCAGAAAAATTGCTAGATGTGTATCCCCTGAAAATTGGCAACATATATACATCAAAGCTTCCAAGGTCATAACAAAAACACAAGATTCCGAAAACAAACCAAGCTAGAAACCAGCTTTACCAAATGTAATGCGATTTCCGGGGAGAACAGGGAACACTTCTCCAGGGTTGAGCCTCCTCTCATTAACATAAGTGCCATTAGTGCTGTTGAGGTCAGTCACATACAAATTCCCTTGTCTCTTCTCGAAGCGTGCGTGTAACCCAGAAACTGCAGGTTTTATACACAAACGATCATTCCAAAGTTTTTACTCAGTCTAACAAATAATGTAATATCTTTCTTTTCGAATTACTTGCAAAAAATGCATTACATAGGATTGAATGGTATGTATACCTGTGGCTACTGGTATTACAAGATCTGCTTTGTCAGGAACGCGGCCAACAATCACTGAATTCTAAACAATTTGAAATCAATCATTAGGAAAAAATTCACTCCATTACAGGTAAATACACCACCATCATGGCATCATCTCATTTGGGAAATATCAGGAATCCAAGTGGCATTTCTCAAATGACATTGCACTTAACTAACTCCAAATTTTGCTAAATATCAGAGAACCAAGTGAAAAGATCACATACAGGCTAGCATTGCATATAATAAGAGTAATAGCTAAAGATGGATCAAGGGTGATTTCAACTTACAGAATAAATTTCGTAAGAGCCTGGCCTCTGAACCTTGGCACCAATATGTCTCCAGTCTCCATCTCCTGATAACAGCAAGAGGTTGTCTATTTATACTAATAAAAGTACAAACATGCCCAAATATTGAGATAACTATATTAAAATTATAAAAAATTAGGTGATTGATTCCAAGTAATAAGTTGGCATTTGGGTCTAATATGAATTTCGGTATTAAATTATCAATCGGGTAGGCAAAGTAACTAAAATCCATATGTTAGATTTTCAGTTTGGTAACTTTAGAGATGATAAAGCTAATTTAAGTCTAGGATACAAGCTTGGACAAGAATCAACCAAACACCAGCTAACTAAAAAAATTGTTTAATGAAGGGAAGATGACGAACCAATAGGCTCAAGGAGCCATACATCAGTAGAAGCACCAGCTTCTGAAGAAGAAGAAGCAGTGGAAGCAAGAGGAATCCCAGCTCTTCTCCTGTGGATTTGAGTGGCTCTCAAATCACTTCTGAGTTGTTGTGCAATGAAAGATCTCTTGAATGCCCAACTGTCGATGTGGGAAGAGTAAGAGACACTTGAAATTATGCTGCTTCTGCCATGGAAGAAGAAAGAGGGTAAGGAGCCGGAGAGGCATTGGGCAGCTGCAACTTCCATTTTCTGCAGAGTGGGATCGAATTGAGGTGACCAGGGTGATGTATTTTTTCCCCCTTTTTCTTTTTGGAGTGTATGTGGTAACCATTTATTGCAGTTGTGTGTGTACGGTGTGATAATGATATGGATAACAAATCTTTGTGGAAAACTAGAATAAGGCACGAACACAAATCCTCATAAATCTCACCAAGAGGAATTGAAGAAGAAATTCTAATTTTTATTGAATTATCAACATAAATACAAGAATTCTAGGTATAACCTTATATATAAGAAAACTAGAGATATAAAAAGAACTTAAAAAGATTCGCAGATTTGAGAAATAAAGAAACAAGATAATATGATAGATTATCTTATAAAAATAGGATATATTTCCTAAAATACTAATTATTAAAATAATAACTAGTTCGATGACTGATTTCTTGGCTTCCTAAAATAAGTCTACCATGGCTTCTCCTTTACTGGGATCCTATCATTGCCCCCTCCCTGGAAAGTCGACTTGTACTCAAGTCGAAATCTTGGAAATTGTTGTTGTAATAAATCATATTCTTCCCAACTTGCTTCTTGAAATGGACGTTCCTTCCATTGTACAAGCAACTCCAATATCTCAGAATCCCCGAACTTCTTCCATCTATGCTCCAAAACTTTCTCTGGCTGAACTGAAAGTTCAAAAGAATCTGTGAGTAGAGGAGGAATCGAAGAAGCTGACAATTAAGACTGGCCCATGCACAGGACGGAGAAGAGATACATGAAAAGTGATTTTGACTCGAAAATTATTCACACAAACTTTTCGATGACTTATCGACACAATCAAACCCGAACGAACAAAATGTTGAATTGAATCGTACCAGTCTGTCTTGAAATTTTGGCATTATCACCACAAAGAAGAACTTTCGTATTGTTAATGCTTCGTATCCGCACTAGCGAGTGCATTTTGGAACCAGCTGGAAGCTCGAGCTCATAAGCAACAAATCCTATCTTTTTCAGTTGCTTATATGGCCCAAAGAACCGAGGAGAAAGCTTCTGATTGGGACGCCGAGCTAAAGTTTTTTGCCTATAAGGCTGGAGTCGTAATAATACGAGATCACCAACTTCAAAGGACAGCTCATGTCGGTGTGCGTTCGCTTGTTGCTTCATGCGAGTCGGAGCCTTTATTAAATTTTCCTGGAGAAGCTTTATCATTTCGTCTCTGGTGGTTAGCTGCTCCTCTAACTCAGGGATGCGAGTTTCTCCACGAACAAAGGGTTGTAATGGTGGCAGATCACAACCATAGACTAATTTGAATGGAGTGGTTCCGGCAGATGTGTGAAAATTGGTATTGAATGAGAATTCTGCCCACGATAAGAAATGACTCCAACAGTGTGGTTGCTCCATAGAGAAGCACCGCAAATATGTCTCAAGACAACGATTAACCACCTCTGTTTGACCATCTGTTTGAGGATGGTAAGTCGAGCTCATACGGAGGGTAATATGACTGAGGCGAAACAGCTCACTCTAAAAAGCACTAAGGAAAACTAGATCTCGATCGGATAGTAATGACCGGGGTATCCCAAGGAGACGGACAATGTCCTTGTAAAACAACTAAGCTACAGTCTTTGCAGTGTAAGGGTGAGACATACCTATGAAATGAGCGTATTTGCTCAAACGATCCACCACCACTAAAATAATTGCCATGCCTCCTGATTTGGGCAGCCCGATAACAAAGTCACGAGATACATCTTCCCAAATCCGTGCCGGAATTAGTAATGGCTGCAGGAGACCGGCTGACACCAGAGTTTGGTATTTAGCCCTTTGACAAATCTCACAATCCTGGACAAACACCTGAACGACGCGCTTCATTTGTGGTGATGCGACTCTGCCCGAGCTCGGACCCAGTTCTGACGGACCCGAGACGGCCTAGACCTTGGAGACCCCCTTGGATTAGGACATAGTCTCATTTATGTATTTATTATATTTATTATTTCTATTTCCGTCATTTACTTTCCGTCTTTACTATTTTTGGGCGTGTGTTCTCTTATGCTAAGAGATCGGCCCATTATGGTAGAATAAGGCCCATTAGGGTTTGTTGCACCTTTCCATTTATAGCTTTACTATTATTAGATTTATAGGCTTTTCGGATGTGGGCCTTGATTGCATGCTAGGCACAATTCGATCCCCGTCTTTGTACATAGGGTTTCGAGCTTTCTCTCTATATAAGAGGCACTCGGGACTCCTTTTAATCCACGTCCAAAATGAATTAAGCCAGAGCTTTGAGTCGAGTTTCTCCTCCCCTTTGGCTCGGGCATCACCCTATTCTTTTCCCGACCCCATATTCTCCTGGCCTACGTCAAACTAGGCCCCCTTCTCAAGCCTTTCACTTCACCTCTCAATCTCAAAGTCTAGGCTTC
Source organism: Fallopia convolvulus (assembly GCA_964016875.1). Classification (NCBI taxonomy): domain Eukaryota; kingdom Viridiplantae; phylum Streptophyta; class Magnoliopsida; order Caryophyllales; family Polygonaceae; genus Fallopia; species Fallopia convolvulus. Next base: position 47,494,508 of record OZ024724.1, read on the forward strand.
GGCCTCAAATCTATCCGGTTACTATTTGTCGGAAAAGATCCGAACGTTTCGAGCCTAGATCCGCCCATTGTGACCAGAGCTTAGGCGGTTCGAACGGTTCCCTCTCCATTTTTCACAAAAAATAGGTACGACTTCTGTCCAGATTTCGACCAAAAAAAATTATTTTTTCTGCGATTTTGTTCCAAAATATTGTAGACTTTTCGATAAGAGTCTGGGCATATAAAATTCTCCCAAATCGGACTTCGTTTGCCCCTCCAAAGGGCCAAAACATTACGGTCGCGTGCCAGGATCGAGTCCCAGCGTGTTAGGATCCGAGTCCTGGCATAGAAAAATCGCGCCACCAGTGTGCCAAGGTTGCAGCCTTAGTGTGCCAGCCCGTGCCGAAGACGGAAACACGAGATCTCGGAATTATTTTTTCGAGATTTTAACATTTATTTTCGGTTTGAGCATATCTTTTATTTTCGATTTTTATGATTTTTTTTGTAAGGGATCTTATCATATATCTTTTTATTTTGTTTGTTTTGATTTTTTCCTCTTCTGTACGAGATCTTATCTTATAAAAGATCTCGTTTTATTTTCTTTCTAGGATAGTTTAAATATTTTCCCGATTTGTAAAAGATTCTTTCGGGTTGTTAAAGATCTCGTAATATTGTAAAAAAAAAGACAAAAAAAATTCCGAGGGGCTAAGCCATGTCTTGGACCTGCTCAGAAATATGGGACGACTCGAATTCTTGGGATCGGCCACATCGACGAATCAAATCTCGTCTCTATAAACCGCTTCCAAGAGATCACCCGGATTGGATCCCACCATACTGGCTTCCCGAGAATTGGGCCTGCTACTATGGAGAAACTCTTAGATCCCAACATCGTTCCAATGACGAGCGGGATTGGAGTCAGCCTCCTCGGCGCCCACGCAAAACTCCCAAGTCTCGGCATTGTTCCTATGACGAGCGGGATTGGAGTCTGCCACCTCGGTGCCCACCTACCCGATTTCGCGAATCGGACCCACGACACCAACCCAGGCCACGACCAACCTCGGTACACCATGTGCCATGACCGGCCCCTTCGGCCGATCCCTCGCCCTCTTTCGTGGCCGAGAGTCCTAGCATCGAGGATAGGTTGGCGACTATAGAGAGCAAGATGGCCAAATACATGGCGCGTTTTCATCCTACACTCGTCCCGACACACCAGCCACCATTAGCGCCGATGCCGAGCGATCTCATCATCGAGACCGTCTTGGCTCCTCTACCACAGCCGGCACCCATGCCAAGCGACGCGTCGAGCGACACGCCCGTCGGTACCGAGGACTCACCCGTCGGTACTGAGGCCTTAATCATCGGTACCGAGGCCTCACCCTTTGTTATCGAGGTTCTTGCCTTGCCAACGTCCATGCCAACGCACTCCTCCATTGTGGCACCGACACCTAAGGTCGAGGACCCGCTCCAGCTTGACGAGCTTTTACTTACACCTGCGCCCTCCTTAGAGTTCGACGCTGACCCCGAGGCCATAATCAAATCTGCCACTGTGTCGACAACATTTACTTTGTTCTTCGAGAAGACCCACGTCGATGTCATGATTTTGATTAGGCCGCATCTTTCTTCCCTCGTCTCCACCACGTCGAAGCGAGGACACTTCGAATCTAAGGGAGGGAGGATGATGCGACTCTGCCCGAGCTCGGTCCCAGCTCCGATGGACCCGAGACGGCCTAGACCTTGGAGACCCCCTTGGATTAGGACTTTGTCTCATTTATGTATTTATTATGATTATCATTTCTATTTCCGTCAATTACTTTCCATCTTTACTATTTTTGGGCGTATGTTCTCTTATGCTAAGAGATCGGCCCATTATGGTAGAATAAGGTCCATTAGGGTTTGTTGCACCTTTCCATTCATAGCTTTACTATTATTAGATTTATGGGCTTTTCGGATGCGGGCCTTGATTGCATGCTAGGCCCAATTTGATCCCCGTCTTTGTACCTAGGGTTTCGAGCTTGCTCTCTATATAATAGGCACTCGGGAATCCTTTCAATCCACATCCAAAATGAATTAAGCCAGAGCTTTGAGTCGAGTTTCTCCTCCCCTTTGGCCCGGGCGTCACCCTATTCTTTTCCTGGACCCATATTCTCCTGGCCTACATCAAACTAGGCCCCCTTCTCAATCCTTTCACTTCACCTATCATCTCTAAGTCTAGGCTTCGGCCTCAAACTCTATCCGGTTACTATTTGTCGGAGAAGATCCGAATGTTTTGAGCCTAGATCCTCCCCTTGTGACCTTAGGGTCGCATCATGTGTCCAATAAAAGTCAGTAGTCAGGAGTTTCAATGTTTTTAGGCAACCTCCATGGCCAGCAGCAGGAGAATTATGGCACTCGCACAATAATTTGGCACGTCATTGGTCGTAGGATGGAAGCACAATGCGATTTCTGAAATAGAGCTTGCCTTGAACCCATTGGAATTCCGAAAAAAAGGATGGATCATGTGATTTTGCTGCCACAATCTTCCTAGTAAAAGGGTCAGCTTGTAACGCCTTGTCCCATTTAGAGAAATCCTTGGTGACAAGAAGAGCAAGGGCTAGAAACTCAGCAGATTGCGATCGCCGAGACAACGAGTCTGCTCATGTATAATCCTTGCCCGACTTATATTCAATGACAAAGTCAAATGGAAGCAATTTCAACTAGAGGTGGGTTCGGTTCCGAAACCGGTAACGGAACCGGGAACCTCCTGGTTCCTTGGTTCGGTTCCTGGTTCCGGTATTTTCCGGATCCGAGGCGATTCCTATTCCGGTTCGGTTCCAAACCTTAAAAAAAAAAAAAAAAAAAAAAAAAAAAATTGCAAAACCGCGATCGTGGTTTTGGAGCTGTGATCGCGGTTCTCCATTTTCACGATATATTTCCTTTTTTAAGGGATGGAACTGGCGGTGCTGGAACCGCCGGTTCTCCGGTTCCAAGGAACGTTGAACCAGGACCGGAACCGGCCAACCCTCTGTTCCACCGGTTCCGGTTCCGGAACTGCCGGTTTTTTCCGATTCGGTTTCGGTTCGGTTCCTTGGAACCGAACCCATCTCTAATTTCAACAAGAGCCTTTGTTGAGTATTAGTAGTGATCCACTGATCAAGTAGAAATTTAAAGCTGGAGTGATCAGTTCCGACAATAAACATGGATCCCAACAAATAGTGACTCCACTTTTGCAAGGTTAAAACCAATACCAACAATTCTCGATCATAAGCAGATTGAAACCGGTTAGAGAAGGAGATGCCTTTACTAAAATATGCAATTGGATGACCAGTCTGAAGAAGGATACCACCCACTCCCTCGGCTGAAGCGTCGCATTCTACCATGAATTGTTGGGAAAAATCAGGAAGATGGAGAACAAGCACTATGAACAAGGCAACCTTAAGAGTTTGAAATGCAGCTTCCGCTTCAGTCGTCTATTGAAAGCCATTTTGTTTTGTGAGATTTGTGAGGGGTCGAGCAATCAATCCATACCATTGAATGAACCTGCGATAATAGTTTGTCAGGCCTAAGAACACACGTAATTCTTTGACAGAGGCGGGACTAGGCCATTGCAGAACGACGACCACTTTATCTTTGTCAACCGCAACTCCCTGGGCAGTGACAACATGCCCCATAAATGCTATCTCTGGCTGGCCAAAAAGGCACTTTGCTGGTTTGGCAAAGAAACAATGATCCCGTAAGAGTTGTAGCGCCATTGAGAGGTGCTGACAGTGCAATTCTGTAATATCCGCTCTTTTTAATAAAAAGATATTACATTAATTTTTCATTTTAATATCCTTGATTTTTAATGTTTCTCGAAATTCGTGCCGAGATTTCTTAGCTATTAAGTAATCTCGAGCAACCTCATTTTTACTAAGATTTTATGTATTAAATATCTTCCAGTTGTCAAAGTTATCTATTAACTTGTTTCTTAGTAATTAAGTAATCTCGTTTCTTAATGGAATGAAGATAGACTTGTAAAAGTTTTGATCTTATCCATTATCTTCTAGATACGTGTGCATACATATCTTATCTTCTAGATATGTGTGTCAGGCCTATCTTATCTTTTAGATATGTGTGCCATGCTTATCTTTCTCCCTCAATTTTTGTGCCATATTTTCTAGATTGGCGTGTCTTGATCTTTACCTCTTATACAAACCGAATTGTATTTTTCTTCTTCCATCCCCTCTATATAAAGTCGTGTTTTCACTTCCATATTACTCATCCACCTTCTTTCATTCTTCTTCTTCATTACAATTCTTCTTTGCCTCGTCGGCCACCCTGCTCAGCCATGAGCCACTAGTCGCCGACCACTAGCACTAGCCCGCACACCGCGTGAGCCACCTCCACCCCTGTCGATGTTGTCAGGGGCGGATCCAGGGGGCGGGCTGGGGCGGCCGCCCCCACATCGACCCGAAAGAGCGACGAGTATAGCCTAAGGAGCCCCGAGGATAAAAAAAAATTTGATTTCGCCCCCACATCGTATCGGGGCAGGGATGAAGGCAAAAGATAATGAACCACTAGAGAAAGGGTGGAGGGCTGGAATTGAGTAAAGGTCTTCTTCAATGAATCAATGGAGGAATTGCTAAATAACAAATTCAGAGGTTGAAGACGATTTGTGCCTGTGGTGACTAGTGATTTACTTTTAAAAAAAATAGGCCCATTAGAGTATTGGGTTGTAATTTCGGTAAGCCCATTTGGGCTGTCTAAATTAGTTAAGCCCGTATGGGCAATTTTTGGGGCTGAACCAGCCTGATTGCCTGAACGAGTGAACGACAGATTGGAAGAACCGAAGAACGAGTCATCGACTGCTCTCGCCTCTCGCTGCCTCGTCTGTCTATTGGGCACTGGCTCGAGTTTGCCTCAGGCTCACGAGTTTGCTGTGGAGCCGAGTTTGCTGTGGAGTCGGTGGACTGGTGGAGCCGTGTTGCACTGTTCCGCAAGTTTGCTAGCGGTCTGGCACGACTTCAGCGAACTGCCTTCAACTCCAATTCGACATCGACTTCAGCTTTCCCAATTGGCCAATTCCCTGGTAACGATTCACAAATCACAAGCTTTTGATTCTAAATCACAAGCTTTTGTGGATTTGATTTCTTAATTGAGAATTTGCCTTTATTGTTTCGGTTTCTCAAAGTGAAATCCGACTATTTCTTGCTGAATTTTGTTAGGTTTTGATCGAATTGCTTCCATTTTTCTGTTGAATTTGTGCAATAAGACTGATTTGAGTGAATGCCTGAAGGCTGAATTGATGAATTGATGTTTGTTGATTTGCTGAGTGCTGAAACTGGGCTGCTCTGTAGGCTGAACTGTTGTGCTGACTTGTTGTGTTTTGTGTGTTGAATGAAATGGAGAGGTATTATGCTAAAAGGCTAAGAACTTCGGGTGATTCAAATAGCGTCCATCAACCATTACCAACTTCCAATGTAGATTTGAATGCAAATGTTGAGTTGGTAGTTAATCCGAATGAAGTTGAAAATGGTGATGTTCAAATTGATGATGCTGAAATTGATGATGCTGAAATTGTTGCCGACCCCGGGTTACGTATGCCTATTGATAGTTTTGATCCTAATATTAGAGATCGTATACGGAGAGGATATGCAGCTAAAGGTCCTTGTCAACCCAAAGGGCATCATTTTCCGAAAAAGATGTTTGGGAAAGATAACAAAGGCTTTAGGGATGCTTGGTTTGATCAATTTCCTTGGTTGGAGTATAGTATTGAGAAGGATGTTGCATTTTGCTTTTGGTGTTTTCTATTCAAGTCCACTATTTTTAACCCAAGAGAAGATGCATTTACGAAGGATGGGTTCTCCAATTGGAAAAGAGCAATTGAGAGATTTAACTCTCATGTTGGTTCAGCTGGTAGTGCACATAACAAAGCAAGAATTGATTTTGAGAATTTCCAAAATCAAAAACAGAGTGTGAGTTATGTTGTCAAAGGAAGAAATTTGAAAAGAGAAGAAGCTTACCGTATTCGTTTAACGGCAACACTTGATGTCATTCGATTTATCTTATGTCAAGGTTTGCCTATGAGAGGAAATGATGAGTCATCTACTTCTTCAAACAAAGGTGTTTTTCAAGAGTTGTTAAAGTGGTACAGCTTACGAAATCCCGAGGTTGGCAATGTTGTGTTGCAAATGGCACCTGGGAATAATCAAATGACGACTCCATCTGTACAAAAAGATATGGTTCATTCATGTGCAGTTGAGACCACACTTGCAATATTAGCTGAACTTGGTGATGGATTGTTCTCTATTCTGGTTGATGAGGCACGTGATGTCTCTTTAAAGGAGCAAATGGCAGTTTTGATCAGATATGTAAACAAGCATGCTCAAGTGGTGGAACGATTTCTTGGTTTGGTTCATGTTAAGGAGACATCTGCAAAATGTTTGAAGGAGGGTATTGATTCTTTGTTTGCCAAGCGTGGTTTATATTATCGAGGTTGAGAGGACAGGGATATGATGGTGCATAAAATATGCGAGGCCAGTGTAATGGCTTGAAGGCGCTTATTTTGAATGAAAATCCTAGTGCTTGGTATGTGCATTGTTTTGCACATCAACTTCAATTGGTAATTGTTGCTGTATCCAAGGTGAATCGATACACTTGTGATTTTTTTAATTACCTTGGATTAATTGTGAATACATGTGGATCTTCTTGTAAGAGAGCTGACAACCTTCGAGATTTGGAGCATGCTAGGAAGGTAGCACAACTTGAAAAGGGAGAAAATACTTCGAGTTCAGGGAAAAATCAAGAAACTGTTTTGAGAAGAGCGGGTGAAACTGGATGGGGTTCACATTATCTAACCATAGTTCGCCTCAAAGATATGTGGTCTTAAGTTAGACCAGTTCTTGAGATTGTGATTGTAGATGGCACTGATCGTGAATCAAGTGCCCAAGTCAGAGGTGTGCTTCACCATATGCAGAGTTATGAGTTCGTCTTTCCTATGCTTTTGATGAAGCATTTGTTGGGTTTGACAAATACATTATCTTTGGCTTTGCAAGAAGGGGATCAAAATATTTTAAATGTTGTCAATCAAATTAGAATTGTGAAGGATGATTTGCAGGAATATAGAGATTCTGGATGGGATGGTTTAGTAAAAGAAGTGGAGATGTTTTGTCAAGCTAATAACATTCCATTAATCAATATGGAAGACATAGTTCCAAGGTATGTTCGTGTGAAGAGAGACAGATTGTCCATCACCAATCATCACCATTACAAGTTTGAAATTTTTAGCGAGGTAATTCTATAACTTTATTCCACATTTCTTAATTAAAGTTGTACATTAATTAATGTAATAATTTTTATTAAAATGCTAGGTGGTTGATTCAATTCTACTAGAGTTGAATCATCGCTTTTCTGAAGCAAGCACAAGTTTACTTGAGGGGTTTGCATGTCTTGATCCAAAAAAGAAATTTTCTAATTTTGATGTGGAGAAGCTTGCTCATATTCCTCATTTTTATCCACATGATTTCTCAAATGTGGATTGTTCGTTAATGCCTCAAGAGCTCAGATCATTTGTAAGTGATTTGAGAAGAGATGAGCGATTCTCTGATGTTGAGGACTTTGGGAGTCTTGCACGGAAGATGAAGGAAACTGTAAAAGATCGACTTTTTCCTTTGACCTATCGCTTGGTTGAATTAGCTTTACTCCTACCGGTTGCTACCGCGTCTATTGAGAGGGCATTTTCTAGCATGAAACTTGTGAAGACTGATTTGAGGAACAAAATGGGGGATGAATGGTTGAATGACAACTTAGTGATATTTATCGAGAGGGAGATGTTTGCTACTATTGATAACGAATCTATTTTGAATCGTTTTCAAAGTTTAGATACCCATAGATGTTAGTTATCTCGTAGCAAAGCATCCTTTGTGTCTTGATTTGTATGTACTATTTTATGTCAAACTATCTTTAGTTCAACTTTTGTTTACAACTTTATGTGTACTAGCTTAATTTATCTATTTACTAGTTTGATGTACAAAGTCCCCCAAAGTTTGATGTACAAAGTCCCCCCTTCAGAGATTCCTGGATCCGCCCCTGGATGTTGTAAGCTTCTTTGGAGCCTCCATTGGATCTCTCAGAGCTGTCATGTTGCCCTTCGTTGACGCCGTTAGGATCGTGATGTTGCCTCGCTTTGCAGGTTGCATCGTTTTGCATGCTGCCTTGGTTTGCGTAAAAGCAAATCCCGAAAACATGTTGTTAGCTCGAGTCTTGGATACATGTCATTCGTGATGGAACTAATTGTCTTATGAAGAGGTATCTCGTATAAGGCAAGTGGACGGTTCTATTTGTAGTATTATTATTAAATGAGGAATTGAATCCCGTTTAATATTTATGTTGGAAACACTTGTTACTAAATAACCGGAATTAGGTTTATTTACTGCTTAGATTTAACGGTTGTTCGTTATTTTATATTATTATTCATACTGTTAGTATATTTAGGGCCGTTGATTGTGCTCTTATATGATTGGATATTCTCCGTTGAGATCTCTTTGTTGTGGATAATTTTAGAACATGAATTGCGGGTCTTGACTCACTAATCTCTTTATAAAATATATATTATGTGTAGAAAGTAGTGACGCAAATGTGCCTACTGTTCTCCTTAATACTACTCCATGTTAAATTAATATAAACAGGGATAGCGGGTTTTGACTCGTATATCTCTTTATAACTTGTTAGGAGGTATACTTGGTATCGGCTCCTAACCTTTGTACTATGTGTAGAAAGTAGTGATGCTCAATGTGCCTACTGTTCTCCTTAATACCTCGGGTCATGACTCTGCCTCCTCTATCGTTAAGAGAGGTCTGAAATATTGTCCTTCGTATTCCTGGCTATGTACGAGCCAACTTAAAAGTCTTTAACTGAAGTGAAAAGTCCTATAACTTATGAGAAGATAAAAGTGTCCAATGCACTATAATTAATAATAAACCCGGATGGTTAGTCAATTTGATAGCCATTCTTTCTCCCGACTATGAATGGTTCTTAATCAAACTTTGATTAAGTTAATCTGATTAGTTGATGGAGGCTTTTCAAAATGTTGTGTGATTAGAATAAGTTCCCAACAATTGTTCATGTTTCGTAAAGGATCCACAAATTGTGGTATATTATCTCTTGAATATGCATGCCTCATTCTTATCTTTTATGAGATTGTAATTGTTGGATCATCGACTGATTGTTATTCGGATTTTGATGTGACGTGTCTAGTCGTTTCATGAGAACCAATCCCCATTCTTTCACTTGCTTAGTCTCTTAGAAGACTAATACCCTTGCCTCTTCCTGGTTTCGTCCGGCTGGTATTTCTGTGTTCTATGGACATATCAGGTTTTAGGAAGAATACAAAAGAAGTTCAAGCTTGAAGACCACGAAAGGTTAGAAAGGTAAGGAAGTCGAGAAAATGGAAGGATTCACCTCAAAGCGACGTATCCGAAAGATGGTACTTAAGCTTAGGTGAAGACTATAGAGGAGCTGTCAATTTGAAAGGAAGTCAGGAAAGGAAGGAAGCTTTGGAAGACGTGTTGTCTCCACACAGTTGTTTCTAGGATTTTGAAAGTAATTCCAGAAACAGTGATTCCTATTTTATGTATTCCGCTGTAAACTCTTGTAACCATGTTATTGAATATAAGACAATCATTTTTATCAGATTATGTTGTTTAAACATGTCTTTATTCATTTACAGTCACTTAAGCCTCAACGGCCTTGGACGGAAAGTTTGAGTCCGCCGGCGGTAACATCCCATTATAAGTCTATAAAATGGGGGTATTACAATTATGGTATCAAAGCTAAAAGTTCCAAGTCTTTCTTAAGACTTTCATCATTCCATATAGAATTATGGAGAATTCTATATTGGTGTTGTCTTTGAACCATTTATGGAAAATGACTAACATTGAATATTAGAATGGATCATGAAGTAAAGAAAATAGTGAGATGATTTAATTACCGATAATCGATGCACATACGCCAGGACTGATCCTTCTTCTTCACTAAAAGCACTAGACTAGAAAAAGGACTTGTATTGGGGCGAATAAACCCGTTTTCTAGCAAGGTTGTAGTTTGCCTCTTGATCTCTGTTTTCTGATGGAATGGGTAACAATATGGCCGGATGTTTGGAGTTTTGGAATTGGGCAGCAAAAGGATGCTATGTTGGTGAGATCGTGGTGGAGGCAAAGTTGTAGGCTCATCAAAGACGGCCTGGAATTTCTGGAGGATAGGCCCAATGGATGTTGGTGGCGGCGGATAGGGTTGATGATCAGTTGAAAGGAATGAACCAGTGTTCAATGACTGAACTCCAGTAGATGGCTTCACCCCTTGCATGCTATATTTCTTGCCATTACTTTTGAAAACTAGAAAGAGGTCCTTCCAATTCACAAGGATCGTGTGCAAAGATGCAAGCCATTTGATTCCGAGAACGGCCTCAACGCCACCCATAGCAAAGGGATAGAAGTCTTGCGTAAATACTAGACCTGGCAACTGAATGGCAACGTCTAAACAAATCTGATTGCATGTGATAACTTCTCCATTCCCAATTGTCACTCCAAAACCAGGGACATTTTGAGTTGGCAATTGAAGTCCCCGAACAAGCTTGTCGGATATGAAATTATGAGTGGAGCCAGTATCCACAAGGATCAACACTTGTCGATCCCTTAAAGTGCCTTTCAATTTCAGGGTGGTGGTAGTAGCTTGACCCGATATCTGGTGGAATGACATCTCAGTAGCCCCATCGACCTCAGTAGACGGCTCGTATGACAACAACTCTTCTTCGTCACCTTCAAAGAATGATTCATCTTGGTCACCGGTATATTCCATTGTTGCCAAGTTGGACTTGCACTGGTGGCCTGGGGAAAATTTATGCCCGCAACAAAAACAAAATCCCTTTTCACGTCGATACTGGCGGTCATCCGAAGGTCTAGATAATTGAGTGAAATTATCTAGGCTGCGGATTTGTTGGGGCGGATTAGTGTTTAAGCGTTGGGCTGGATTTTGTGGATTTGGGCGGTTGTAGGGTAAAGGATAGGAAATGGGCCGATGGAAGGGTTTTCGGCCTGCTTTTGCTTCATATTCTAGAGCAAGACTGGCTGCCCAAAAAACTGTGCGTGGCTTATGAACTCTGACCTCCGTCTTCAAATCCTCTCGTAAACCAGTTAGAAAGACTCCAAGGAGGCAATGATCAGGCCAATCGCGAACCCTAGCGACCCTCCGAGCGAACTTCTGGCAGTACTCGGCCACAATACCGATTTGTTTGATCGCACATGGGAATTCATCGGGGTTCTGAAATTCCGGTGGCCCATAGCTCTCCTGGAAAATGCGAACCAGATCCTCCCATAACATAATCTCTCCTTCTCCATTTACCCAAGCATAAAGATCGAGGGCATCGCCTTCAAGGTGCATAGTAGCCACTTCGACTTTCATCTCGTCGGGAATTTGGAAATACCGAAAGTATTTTTCAGCTTTCAACACCCATCCACGTGGATCACCCCCTCAAATTTCGGGAAGTCAATCTTTGCCCTTGGTAGGCGATGGGTTTGGAAACTACGATTGCCATCATCCTCGTCTTAAAAGTCATCCCAATAGCTAGGACGACTTCGATCAGATGTTTGGTCACGTGGGTCTCTTTGTGTGCCCTAGTGAGAACCTTCGGGGTTACCGCAACAGAATACTGAGATGGTTGGGAATCACCGACACTTTAGCCGATAAGGCGCGAATAGCTGCAATTAAATTGTGCAAGAGTTCTGGAGTTGAGCTCATGACTGGTGGTGGGTTATTTTGAGGAGGTGGTGGGTTATTTTGAGGAGGCGGTGGATTATTTGGTGGTGGATTATTTGGAGGAGGTGGAGAATGACGGGGTGGATTATTTTGATCGGTAGTGGAAGATCGGGTGGAAACCATTAGGATCGAAGGCTTTGATACAAAATTGAAAGAACCCGCTCAAGGAGTATCCCGCTTGAGGGAACCACTCTTAGGCAAGAATCTCACCAAGAGGAATTGAAGAAGAACTTCTGATTTTTTTTAATTGAATTATCAACGTGAATACAAGAATTCTAAGTATAACCTTATATATAGGCTAGAGACATAAAAGGAACTTAAAATGATAACGCAAAGAAATAAGGAAATAAGATAATATGATAGACTATCTTATAAAAATAGGATATATTTCCTAAATACTAATTATTAAAATAATAATTAGTTTGATGACTGATTTCTCGGCTTTCTAAAATAAGTTTTCAATGACTTTTTCTTTACTGGGATCCTATCAAATCTATCGGTGAATTTCTAGTTTTCAATCCAACACAACCTAACCCAACCTTTCAATTAGGCCCATTCAGAAAGTAAGCCCAAGTTGTGCTTCTTTTTCTATTTTCTTTTTTCCTTCGAAGGTGGTTTTATTGTTGGAAAAATTGCATTTAACCACCCGTTATTGTACATTTGTTGCATTTCACCACCCCTTATTTTATTTTTTACACTTAACCACCCTCTATTTTGGATAATGGCCCATTTAACCACTAAATTAACAGAGCCGTCTGTATATCCGTTTGATACATTAAATTACCCTTTTGCCCTTGTTTTAATTTTTTTTTACAAAGAAACACCTCTTTTTGGGAGGCTATGAATGTCTTTAGCCGATAGATTTTTAGGGAAAAGTTATTGCTGCTTAAGTAGAGAAGGCGGGAATTTGTACTGTAAACAAGTCAAGAACGACAATCGACATCATCAATCCACACAAGGCCAAGAGGCGTCCATTTGTTCTAGGTATACAATTTTCTGGTTCAATCTTTTTACTGTAATTAGCCAGGGCTGATAAGAGCTTTTCGGGTACAAACTGAATCGTTTTCTTCAATTTATGCTTTTAGTTGTTGGTTCTTTACTACCTAAACCTAGGTGGTCCCTCATATTGATTACTTTAACATATACATGGCTTAGAATCAATGAAAAAGTTGTCTGGTGGAAATGATGGAATTCAATTTTTTTGTCTCTGGTTGAATCCATGAAAAGTCATCTTGATTATTTTAATATAGTGATGTCTTGATTCCATAAAAACCTGTATTTGGTGGAAACGAATTTAATGGACTATCAAACATGTGAATTTAATGGTGAAAAGGCTCCACTTTTTTTTCTCTGGTTGAATCAATTTGTAATGGCTTATGCTGTACAATGTTTTACGTTTCTCCTGTGAATATATAGAAAAGGTGGAGGCTTTTGTATGTTTGTGGGCCCTTATGTATGTTTTTATATAGTTTTTTTTAGGAAATTATTATATACTTGATGCTGACCTAACTTTCATTTACATGTAGGTGGAAAATGAATATACATGTCAGATTTCGATATGGCGGTAAATTTGAGCTTGATGGAGATCGATTAATACATAGAAAAGGATTAGTTTATACTAAACAAGATGTAGACCCCGATAAATTGTCTAAGCTTGATTTGGAGGATTATTTGATGGAAGAAGGTGTAGAAAAGATTAAGGAACTTTGGTATCTTGAAGCTGGAAAAACCCTTAGTAAGGGTTTAAAGCAACTTGTTATTGATAATGACATATTGAATATGTTGAACTCAATTGGAAGGAGATAGAACTGCACATGTGTATGCTGTTAATGAGAATGATACCAGCCCATCTATCCTAAAGAGGTCATCCTATTTAGCTTCAACAGTGGAGAATCAAAGCAAAAATGCCATAGCTGCAAAATTTCGCCAACCAACAAAACCACAAGTATTTAAATCCCAAGCATCTAATGGAATGCTCCTTGCAAAGGCACAAGCACCAATTACCCAATGGAATGTTCCATCAAACGAGGATCAGAACTTATCTTATTTTGAAGAGTCGGGTGACGAGGGTGTTGTGCTAGGTTCTGATTCCTCTTCAGATGATGATTGGAGCTTTGTGGATAGTGAAGACGAAGATGATGATGTTTTTGATAAGTTTGTAGATCACAAGATACCTGATGATTCAACAAGAATTGTTGTTCAAGGGAATGATGGCATATTTGCTGAAGAGATGCAATGTGATGATGATGTTGATTGTTTAAGTAGTGGAAGTAACTCAGATGAAAGGAAAAAATTCAGGTAAAGTGACTTGCCCTAAAATCTGGTATGATATTTGAATTTGTCATTTAACTTTTATCTTATCTAATGGAAATGTGAAAATTATTTCAGGTACCCTGAGTTTAACCCACGTGTGGATTTTAAGAAACCAATTTCTCTCAAATCTGGTATGATTTTTGCTTCAAATGAGATATTTCGAAAGGCTCTTCAACAATTCTCTATTGAAAAAGGTGGTGACTATTACTTTCTACATAATGACAAGTTCAAAGTCACAACATATTGTAAGAATAAATGTGACTGCAGCATGTCACATTCAAGAAAAAAGTGTGTGTGCAAAAAGATTTTATGTGGATTCAAGGCTTGTGCAAGAAGAATAAGAGAAGATGGCAGTTTTCAATTGAAGAGCTTTAATCCTGATCATAGCTGTTTTTGGCAAGATGAAAATAAGAAGGTGACATCAGTATGGTTGGCTGAAAAATATGTCCTACATCATAGATATGATCCTCATTGGCGTTTGAAAGGCTTCATAAATTCAGTCCGTGGAGACTATGGTGTTAAAATCAGCTACCATAAAGCAAGGAGAGCTAGACAACGAGCATACATTATGACCCAAGGTGATGAGTTAGAACAATATGGCAGAGTGTGGGATTATGCTGCCACTATCATGCATTGGAATCCTGGGAGCTCAGCATTTGTGAAGGTGGATTTAATTCATCCAGAACGACCAATGTTTCAAAGATTATATATATGTCTGGATGCATTTAAGAAAGGTTTCTTTGAGGGTTGTAGACCCATTTTGGGATTAGATGGTTGTCATTTGAAAGGGGCATTCACTGGCCAAGTATTAATTGCTGTTGGAAAAGATGGAAATGATAATATATTTCCAGTTGCATATGCAGTGGTAGAGGTTGAGAGAAAAGAAACTTGGGTTTGGTTCTTGGAAAATCTGATGCAAGATTTAGGAAATGCAGTCATCACATTCATGTTAGATAGGCAGAAGGTAACCTTTTAGCCTATACTTTAATTAATTTCATGAAGTGTATGCTCTAGCTCTTACATTTTTGTTATATTTGTAGGGCTTAATTGAAGCATTGCATGAAGTGGTTCCCATGGCTGATACAAGAGTCTGTGTTAGACATTTGTACAATAATTTCAAAGTCAAGTGGCCAGGAAAAGCTTATAAGGATGCACTGTGGGATGCAGCTAAGGCAACTACTAAGTATGACTTTTATGGACCTATGATGTTCATTAAGAACTTAGATGAAGGTGCTTTTACATATCTTATGGAGGCTGACCCAAGGACATGGTCCAAACATGCATTCAATCGAATTTGTAAGTCTGATATGCTTTTGAATAATATCTGTGAGTGCTTCAACAGTTATATACTAGAAGCTAGGGATAAACCTATACTCACCATGTGTGAGATGATTAGAAGAAATCTTATGGAAAGGTTCATGTCTAAGAAAGAAGGTATGAATGCCTATTTAAGCCAAATTACTCCTAGGGCCATAAAGAGGATGGAGGCTGCAAACAAATTAGGGTGTTTTGGGCAGTGTACAACACATCAAGCTGAAGCTACAAGGTTTGAGGTTGACCATATGGATCGGAGGTATGTGGTTGATCTAAATTTAAGAAGTTGTGGCTGTTTTAAATGGGATTTGACCGGAATTCCACGCGTCCATGCACTTACTTGCATCAAGATGAAAAGGCTGAAAGTTGAGGATTATGTTGACAAGTATTACAGTAAAGACATGTACTTGAAGGCTTATAATCAGATTGTGCAACCTATGCCTGGAAAAACAGAGTGGTTGTAGACAAACATGACTCCTCCTATGCCTCCTGCCTTTGTGATTCAGCCAGGAAGGCCAAAGAAGTCTAGGAGACGAGAAAAAGGAGAAAAGGAGACTCCAAAGAAAACAAGGGTGAGATTTGGGAAGAACAAATGCTCTCATTGTGGCTTAGAAGGACACACAAAACGCAAATGTAAAAATCCTCCCAAGCCATTGAAGGTGCCGAAGCCTAGATATATAGCAGGGAGACCAACAAACCCAAACACCCTAAGAGTGATTTCAAAGTCAAAGAAGCAATTTAAAAGACAGGTATGTATGTAATGCTTAAAGATATGATATTAATTTCTGAATATCTTACTTAAAATATTTCTAATCTTGTGAATATCTTACTTGAAGGGTGCCTCTAAAAGTCTTGTTCATCCTACAGTCTAGTCACAAAATTCTGTTGTTCATCCTGCATCTTCAATTGAAATTGGAGGATCAAGCATATCAAATCACCTTGTTGATGCTTTAAGGAGGTCTACCAAGTTCGTCGAAGACCATGCTTCGAACAAACCATAACAGCAGCTGAATTTAGTGACACTTCTTTTGTTTTAGTGAAAACTCAACTTGCTCATGTACTTCTGTTTTAGCTGAATTGGTCTTGGCTGCCTCTAAAGCCTTAACAACAGCTAAATTGCTCTATTTTTCTAAGGTTAACACCTTGTTTTTGAATGATGCTGAATTGGTCATGGCTGCCTCTAAAGCCTTAACAACAACTAAATTACTCTATTTTGCTAAGGTTAATGTCTTGTTTTTGAATGATGCTGAATTGGTTTGTTTAAACGTGAATGCTGCTGTATTTTCAATCGTGAATGATGCTGAATTTTTATGCTGAATTGCACTATTTATGCATGAATGTTGCTGTATTTTCTGTGTGAATGATGCTGAATTTTTACCATGAATTGGTCTATTTTGCTGACTTGGTCAACCATTTTTATGTTGATTTTTTCAGCTGATTTTTTCAGCCGTGTGTCTATGCTGAATTGCACTATATATTTCACCAGAATTAGAATTATCCAGCCATGTGTCTATGCTGAATTTTTACCATTTGCACTATATATTTCACTAGTAAAGCATCAATCAGACCATTGCCAATCAGTTCAAATTTATTCAGTTCAGATTTCATCAACAGTAATGCCAATCCAAAATTGTTGACTCTTCACATTAGTGAAACTAACAATCGAAAGTTACTCCGAAACCAACCAAAGTCACTTACATATATCTTGATAATCGATACATACCGAAGACAACATCTTGTTTGTTTTGACTTCTGACACATACAAATACTGAAAGGATTAACAAGAAGCTAGATAATACACTTGAGTACAAAAGCATTCACAACCATGAATATCACAAAGCAAACAACAAGACTAGAATCAAGCTTGATTGATGCTTTATTTGTATGGGTCTTTTTCATCATCTCTTGCATTTCTTGTGCCAATTGCTTCTTCTCAATTTCAACATGTTGCAAGGACTCCTTCAATTTCTTGATTTCCTCTTCCACTTTCTTCTTTTCTTTAACCAAATCACCTATCACCATAGAAGCTTTGTCACCAAACCAATCGTGCCATTCAAAGAAGCTACAACCATTTTTCTTTGTGCTTAGCACATATGTTCCACATCTATAAAATCGACGCCCGTAATTTTCTACAAATCTTGCTCTCGATGTTAATAGAAGTGGCACTTGAGCTTGAACTTGTCATATTGTAATTCTATCTATATCCACACAAAATTAACAAAAAAAATCTTATGTGAGAAAATGGAGAGCCACTAAAACCTGAATCACATATATAAAGCCACTATAAGCCACTGAAAGGCAAATCATATATATAAGGCAAATTGAATTTGAGAAAACAGAGCTCAAAATACGTAGAGTCAAACCAAGTATTTTATAAGTACAAAGGCAATTCAAAAATAATGCTACTGAATTGATGACAGCCGTGAACAAGGCAATTTATAATTTCACGTTTATTCCCACTACCTCGTATTGCAGATTGAAGTAGCAAGCGAGCACATATCTAGACCCTAAACCCTAATTTATCAGTCAAACGTAAAACAAATTCAGAAAGTTATAATTCACTACCTAGTAAGAGGGAAAATTGTAGGTCTTCCAATTGAGCGCCTCCGCCTGAACAACCAAGATCTCCGCCTTCTTCTCTTACCCTCTTCTCTCCCTTCCTCACTCAACCTCGATGTATAGACGTTCTTCTCTACGACTTAGATTTTTTAGGTAATGTATTTAAAGGTTTTTTTGTAAAAAAATAAATAAAACAAGGGCAAAAGGGTAATTTAATGTATCAAACGGACATACAGACGGTTTTGTTAATTTAGTGGTTAAATGGGCCATTATCCAAAATAAAGGATGGTTACGTGTAGAAAATAAAATAAGGGGTGGTGAAATGCAACAAACGTAAAATAATGGGTGGCTAAATGCAATTTCCCCTTTATTGTTTCACAAACTCTGGTTTAACAAGTGGCCAAGTGGGTAAAAAATGAAAAGTACAACACGAGGGTAAAACCCGAAACCGAAAGAACAAAACATTCCCCAAGAAAAGCATTGACCATTTGACCGCATGACTGTCCCTCCAAGCCCAGACCACGCAGCTGAAGATCCCGCACACAGACTGGTCAACATTGTAAATATTGTCAAATAGCGAGGGTCTTTTCTTATTCTCTCCTCTTCTCTCATCGTCCTCTTTCCCCATTCTCTCTCTCGGAAAGCACCGCTTCAATACCTAATCCGCCATCTCTCTTTCTCGAAGCACTCCTTTCTCCATAAAACGCAACCAATCTCTTCTTCTTCCTCTCTTTCTGCGCTCTTTTACCTCTTTCCCCTTGTTTTTAAGGGTTTCGGTTGGAAGTGCGATCGAATTGGGGGCTCTGTAATGGTTTTGAGATCTCTGAGCATCGAAACCCTAGAAAGTGATCGCCCCCCTGCTCAATGTACGCTCACAGCCAACACATGGACGTCTCCGGCCAGGTGGTCGTTGCCGACGATAACGGCGCCGTAGGAGGCGGCGAGTCCGTCGACAACCCCCACATTCGATATGATGGACACTCCTTCGAAGACGGGGTCGTTGGGGGCGCTGTTACCTTCGATGGCGACGAGGGTGCTGTTTTCGGTGCTGCCGATGGCGGTGGAGTTGGTGGAGATTTCGGTGGGATGCATAGAGGTGTTGGTGATGATGGTAACCAGCTTACGCTCTCGTTCCGTGGCCAGGTTTATGTCTTCGATGCAGTTACGCCTGAGAAGGTTCTTCCTCCTCTCTATAACTTTCGTTCTTTGAACTGAATTTGTCCGAATTTGATCGGTTTTGATTGGGTTTTTGGACTAGTAAGAGGAAGTTCGCCATTTTTTTTTGCTGTTTGAAGAGATGTTCTTGAGATTTTAATGGTGGGGAAAGAACTCTTGGACGGAAGAAAGAATTGTTCAATTGGATTGATGTTTAATGTTGCAGAACTTAAATATTCATCCTTTCGTGGTTATTTTTTGATGTTTTGGGGATTTTCAAGTTCTGGTTTTGGCATACTTTCATCATTAAAAAAATCATGAAAAAAGTCTTGTTCTTTACAAGGTGAACAACTTTTGCTTTTCTGTACTCCACAAATGGACTTCTTCTTCATCCCAGCTGAACGCTTGTTGCTAGGCAATTGTCTTAATTTGGCCATGTTTATAGTGTAAAAAACGGGGGTTTTGATTTCCTCTCATTAGTTTCTAGTTTGACCTGAAGAGATCATGATATCTGTGGAAGATTTGATGGAGTATTTGACCAGGGTTAGCACTCGAAGAAATTGATAAATGTTTATTCAATATATTCCTTGTTGTTTTAGAAGTTGTATTTTGGTGATTTCGGCCTCAAACGATGTGAATTTTTTATAGCATAGTGCGTTTGATTATTT
Organism: Fallopia convolvulus; assembly: GCA_964016875.1. NCBI lineage: Eukaryota > Viridiplantae > Streptophyta > Magnoliopsida > Caryophyllales > Polygonaceae > Fallopia > Fallopia convolvulus. The sequence continues at coordinate 47,514,261 of OZ024724.1, forward strand.
CTGTGTATGATCAATAACTAATTAACTATGTATTGGGTATGTAGTGTAAACTTTTGGAAAAACATTTTGAGGGAAAGCTATTCCCTTTTATAATCAATAACTATGAAGTGGTTTTGTAGTGTTAACTTTTTAGGCATTCATGAGATGATGACTGAGAATTCCATGCTAAGATCAGTTTTTTTTAGGAATTTTTTGGTAAAAGATTATAACCTGAACATCGTTGTGTTTAAAGTATATGTTTCTCTTTCACTTTCAGTTTGTTTTCATTTTGAGGAACTTTAGATGATATCTTAATGGACTGGAAGACTATATATAAGTCTGAGTTGTGTGCTTTTGCAGGTTCAAGCAGTACTGCTGCTCTTGGGTGGATGTGAAGTATCTCCTGCTTCACAAGGCAGTGAATTGGCATCTCAGAGCCAGCGGGTACTGCTGCTTCTTTATAATAAGCATGAAAGTCTTTCAGCTTAGCTATTTCACTTCTTTTATTATATTTTGGGGCTAATTATAGGGTTACTTGGAGCATGCTGTGCGGGGCAGTCAACCACATAGAGCAGCTTCCTTGGATAGGTTTCGACAGAAGAGAAAAGAACGCAACTTTGATAAGAAGATTAGGTATAATGTGCGCCAAGAAGTTGCACTTAGGTATGTGACCTGAGAATTTGTTTCCTTCTGTGTCTGCTAATCATGTGTTACAAAAACCGCATTATGCAACACAATATCCTGTCCTGGTAGTTAGCTTAACCATAGCCCGATATCACTGCTACTGCTGAATCTTAAACCAGCGATAAGGTGCTTCATATTCCCTGCATAAGTTGAGGCAGTTGTGGAAAAATTAAATGAACAGTTCAGATGAAATAGTGGGAGTTGGCTCTCCGTATACCCAGAGAATACTATGTATATCTTCATGCATTTTGGCATTGCACCTAAATATGCTTTATGTATATTTCATATGTTGGTTCTCTAGTGAATGGCTTTTGTTGGTGTCAATTTACACACTTCTATATTATAAAATAGTCATCTCATTCTCATAAGCTTCTTTCTTAGTTTAGCTACAAAATGCATGTACCCAAGAAATGTTGAAGAATTATAGTTCAACGTAAGATATTTTAATTTTTTGAGCATATTTATCTCCCTCCATGGCAATGTTAGTCTCTATAATGGGAAGAATAAAATACACTGAATATTTAAGACATACCTACTTATAACTAAGGTAGGGTATAGACTATAGAGGAATGGGGGAGTTCATTCCTCTTCTTTCCCATGTCTTAGGAATCTTTGTACGTAGTTTCATGACCAATTTTTTATGGAGCCAGTAGCCACTGACCAAAGTACACATAGGTCTCTCCTAATAAATTTAGACTGTTTTTATGGTACCATAGCTTTCTTTCTTTGGGAGCTGAAGTAGTGATTAAAAAAGTTTAAGGCGACTAGAGTCGATGGATCTCCTGGTTGCCTAGTTGCGCCTGAGGGGTGCAAGGCAATCACCTTTTCACCCTTGGCTCTAAATAGTTAAACCAAGTTGAAGACAAATAGCATAATGAAGTTTGAGACTATAAAAAGTGTTTATGATGATAAATAACCAAGTTTAAGCGGGAAGAAGGGAGAATAAAAAGAGATAGAGACAACTAAACAAAAGTAAGAAATATACTCTATACGTTTCAAAATATCACAAAAAATGAGGATCCAAATGAAAAGATAACACAAAAAAGTCCAAAGTCACATTTAAAAAGGAAAGACCCTTGCCTGGCTGCCTAGGCACACCTAGCCACCACCAAGCCACACCTGCCTTCCTGAGCCTAGGTAGGCAAAGGCATGGCTCAAGTGCTCAGGCACACCTTTCCGTTCACTCAGCTGCAGGATTACTGTTGTTTGAAATTCCAGCTTTTCTGTTATGACGATATTCTGTATTTTTCTCTCAAGACTTGAGCTCTCATGGACAACCCAACTTGTGGCTGTCAAGTAGTTTCTTTACTTTTTTTTGTTGCAAATGTCTAGATGCAGATTTTTTAGACTTCAGATTAAGCTTTGTAGTCCCAGTAGTGCTTCATTGCTCTTAATAACTCGTATCATCAGGATGCAACGTAAAAAGGGACAATTCACTTCTTCCAAAAAGCCAGATGATGGATCACGCTGCAGCGCTGGCCAGGATTCTGGTTCAGATGACACCCCGTCAGAAACTATGTATGCACTTGCTCTGCTTACTTAAATACTTTGTCAAGTTCCTTGTGTACTCATTCTAACAAGAGCTTCATATCAGTTTTAATATTCACAGCTTTTTTCAAATATAAAAATGTTCTTATCCTTTTCACAATCTGATGTGTGCTGCCTATGTATATCTACATACTATGTTCAGGTGTGCTCACTGCGGAATAAGCTCAAAATCCACCCCTATGATGCGGCGTGGACCTGCTGGTCCTCGAACCCTTTGTAATGCATGTGGACTTGTCTGGGCAAACAAGGTATATGTCCTGTAAGAACTGGTCACTCTACCATGCATTTATATTTTGTGTTTCACTTTCGAACAAAAATGACATTTTTTTGAGAAACAACAAAAATAACGTTATGAGTAGAATTTAATTTTGTTTGTCTTGAAAAACGTAAAAAGTAAAGAGATTGTATGCATTCCAAGAGTTTCAAAAATGTGATTTTGGGGTGAGTAATTTTAGTGTAGAAGTGAAACAAGGCTATTAATGTTCAAATTTCTTTGGTTGAGATAGAGCGGTGCAAATTAAGTTTTTGTTTCTGCCTTTTGATGGATGATTTTCCCTCTGAAAATTGAGGCTTTTTAGATTGTAATTCTTGATTTATGGAACAGCTGTGACTTTAATATCTGATGCGTTTACCATTAAGCTGGCTTGTACTCTAGTTAGGAGGCTGTGTGTGCATTAAAAAAATTCTGGTTTCTTACTATTTATTATTTGACTAGCAATTGATATATTGCAGGGAACTCTGAGAGACCTTTCTAAACGACCCCATGACCAAGTCCTGATTCCAAATGAACAAGTATGATTTTCTTATAATCCGCATCCATTGATACTTGTGTCTTCACCATATTGAGACTTTTTTCCTCTTCTTTGTGTACAGGGCGGAGGTGGAGGTCCTGATGTATTTTCTGCATCTGATATCGTTGGAGAGAGCAAATCTACTGCGTTAGCAGACGACGAGAAGCCAGCAATGATAGCTCAGCATTAGAACATTACATAAATTTCGAAGGGAGGGGAGGGAGGGAATGAAAAAAATTGTGTGGATCGAAGTTTAAGGGAATGGGACCGAAGATTGAGCTGTATTAGACTGCGAATCCTGGGGTTATCACTGGCTGATTGTACAGACTATGATAAACCCTTTTGAATACAAGGTCCTTTCCCTATATCTCGCCTTCTGTTGTAATTTTTCTTCTTAGCCTGACCCGCTGAGGTCCAATACTATGGAAAATCTAATTGCAACTTATATTGAGAGTCGAGTTGAGTAGCTGAATTTACGTATGCAATGAAATTGACAGTCTTTCGACTCTTTCATGCATGTTTCGCTACTGCTGTTTGGTTAGGACTTTGGACCTAGGATTATGAAATGAGTCGGTGAATATTACTGATGTAAATTACCCGCTTGTCTCCATTAGGTTTGGGTGGAACTTTTTTGATGGATTTTCTGTCGGTTGGGATCCTCTACAGACTAGTCTACACATTCAATTGTGTACTTCATACATACACGGATTCACAAATTTATTTGTATGGCACAAATCAATGATTAAAAAATTACAAAAATTATATTCTTATTATAAATGAAAAGTTATATATTCACTAGTCCATCTACCTATAATTTTGCTTTTTTTTTGCGGGTTTGAAATTCGGCCATGATTTTGTTTGCTCTTTTTGTGCGGGTTTAAAACTCGTCCATATTATATGTCATTTTCTTGTGCGAGTTTGAAACTCGCCCATATCGAAGTGCGAAACATATATTTGTGAGTGCGCAAACAAATCGCCCTAAAATATGATACTTATTTTCTTAGATAAGCTAATAAGGTATTTAGTGAACAGTTGTTGATTGTAATTTATTTTAGGCGTGAAATGATAAAAAGAGGATAATAACTATAATAAAAATAGAATTTTGATATTCGAATTCATTTTTTATGAAAACTTCAAAGTCGTGAAAATTTCTTACAATGTTTTTTTTTTGAATTTTTTTTTTCTTAGTACAATGTTAAAGTTAGGGCAATTATGTTATTTGATATTTTTTTTTATAATCCCTCTCTTTTTTCCTCACTTCAATCAACTGATGAGCTAAATTTTCTCTGGATTTGAATCAAACTTTTTTTTCCCCTTTTTTTGGTCTGTGGTACGGCTAGAATTCAGTATCCCTTGCCCCTTGGCAGGCTTGGCTAGTGCTGCAGGCTGTGTGGCAGTGCCTGGCGCCGACTTAATCCCACATTCCAATGTCGAAACTCTAAACAATAAAATAGTTTGAGCAAACCGCTTCAAATCATTAAACAAAAAAAGAAGTTTACCACCGGAACTAGAAGTTCACCCATAGTCCCATATGAATATCCATACTATTGTTATATCATGGCAATAAATGGATGAAAATCAGGCTGAAGAGAGGATTTATGTGTGAATTGCGGTAAGCAATCTTAAGGGTGAAAACTTCATTACCAAACACGTTCTGGGGGTTCGTCATTTAAATCCGACACGTCACGCACGTCTTCCCAACTCCCAAACACCGCCTCAAAAATATTACTAAAAAAAGAAAAAATCGAAAAAGGAAAGAAATGAGCGTAGGCCATCTTCGTGCACTTTTTCTGCATTCCCCCGCCAACGGCCATCTCAAAGCCTGTCCTTCTTCCTACTCTATATCTCTCTCTCCTCTCTCCACGGAGAGCACATCGCGGATCGAACCTCTCTCCCTTCCTCTCTCTTCTAACTACTTGGCTTCGATCTTCTCGCTCCATGGGACACATTCGTACATTCTTGTTTTTTCTTACAATCAGCTGCAATTTCACGGAGAATGGTGGGATTTCGTAGCCCGTTTGCGGGGTTCGGTCGCTTGGAAATTTTGGATGATACGGCAATTACGCGATTTTGGGTTTCTTTTGGTTTTCTTGTTCTTTTGCCGGGGCTGTGATTGTTCTTCGATGGTGCGCTGTCGTGATTTTGTAGAATAGGTTGGGGCCGATCAATAAAGCGACGAAACTCAGTCGTTGACAATGGCGGTGTCCGTTCCACTTTTGAAGTTTCTGTTTGGATCCTTCTTCTTCTCCATCGTCCTATGGATTGCTTTCCTGTAAGCCGCTTCCCGTGCCGCGTTTCTAATTTTCGTTGTTGTTTGTATTTTTGTTTTCGAATTGATGCACTATGTAGAAGTTGGTCTGTTGTTGAACGCCTTAATCGGGTGAAATGCGGGTTTATTGCAGGAAATTTAGCATAATCTTGCTTGGATTTGCTATTTTTTGCTGTTTCGGGGGTTAGATTCTAGACATTGGGCCACTATGCTGTATGGAAAGGTTGAGGAAATCCTGTTTGTGCTTAGAAATTTGTTTAATTCTTTGAGCTGGAACTAATAGGCGCATCACATTTCTGCTGGTTAGTGGTTAAGCCTTGCTAATAGAAGTCCTATGTCTAGGCTATAAGCATGCTGTTAGCCTGTGCATTGCAACACATTCAGCTACATACCCCTACCATTAGTGATTGGATTTTCCTTTGATTCAATCAGACCATGTCAATTTCTGATAAAGGCCTTGTTATTATAAGAGAAACACCTGGAAACCTAACCTGTTAATCTGTTATTTTATCAATAATGATGAATAACCTGCTAGTGCATTGCCAGGTAATCTCTAAACATATCTCCTTCTTCATAAATTCTAGAACTATTATTTATAAGTGCTTGACACTAAGAAGGTTGCAAACTACACTTATATATTGAATATGGAATTTTGAACAGAGATGCATGATATATATATCAAGCTTGAAATGCCAAACCTTGTCGATAAACTCAAGTTAGCCAAGTTTATTAGTTGATTTATTTACTAACACAAAGTTAGTCTCTTAGTTTGTTTACAATGGGATTTGGAGTCCTAATCTCTGTAAACTTTATATCTATGAAGTCATAATTGTGCAAGTGGGAGCTTGCATATTTCTCAAAAAGTATTCTTATGTATGGTCCTTATTCCTCAATGGCCTCAAGTAGAAGTATAATAAAAACAAGTGGAACAGACTCTGCATTAGCAATGCCCTCAGCTTTGTTTTCACCTCCAATAAGCACTTAATCCTGCAGGTCCTCTCAGTTCTATAACTTAGTGAGCTTAAAAATCTCCAAGAAAAAGAAGGGAACTTTAGCCACTCACACTTTGCATATAAATTATTTTGCAAACTTATATTATGTTCTGTACTACTATGCTTTCTGTAAACATTTTAATCCAAATGATGACGGTTTTTCAGATTTGTGGCATGGTTGCTGGCTTTGGTGGTGGGTTGCATAATGGGAATATCTTTTCGGTTCCGATTCGGTGGATGGAAGTGTCTAAGGGATGTGGTGGTGAAGTTCAAAAAGGTTTTTTTATTTTATGACCTTCTTTACTATCTGCCCTATATTTAGTGATGGGCATCAGCAATAGTAAACATTTTATGAGTATGAAGATGACTGAAGTTGCCTTGCAGGTTCCATTTAACGTAGATTAATAGCTTTGCTTCATGTGCTACTGACCTTTATATGCAATATCATCAGATGATTAAAAGAAGAAGATCTCTCGATGTAGATTAGAAAGAAGAAAAAATCAGAAATATCATAACATCTTATTCCGTACGAATCATTTGGTGGATGATGGCTGTAGATTCATAGGAAAAGATGCAAAATAAGGCATCTTGTGCTAGACACTATTCATCATTTTCAATTATTATGCTTTTGCTATTATAATAGTTTGAATTTCTGATAAGGCAAAGTTTACAGGGTGCTATTGAATCTATATCTGTTCGTGAGATCAAACTGAGTTTACGCCAATGCTTGGCCATTCTTGGGCTCGGTTTTCTTTCAAAGGATCCAAAGTTGAAAGTTCTTATATGCGGTTTAGAAGTGGTACTACGATCCTCGAGTAAAGTTAAACAGAAAAGTAGTTCTCGGAAGCCACGGAGCTCAGGTTCAGGCAGATCAGGCAAGGGAAAAAAGTTGATGGCTTTAGCTAATGTAGCAAGATTTTTCTCAGTGTCCGTATCAAATTTAGCATTGAAGGTAATGCAATTCACTAAATGCACTGTCTTGACTTCTTAATGAGATGGTTCTAGGAACTTTGTTTTTATTGACTTTTGATTAGTTTGTGAATTGCTGTGTGCTGTCCATAAGAGTTTTGATTGATTTGTGCATTTGTATACTAAAAAAAATCAAATATATTATATTTAAGTTCACAATGCTACTATGATCAATGATTAACAGAGATTTATAGTTCTAGAATTTTTGCTATTTGTTTTGATTCTAATTGTTAGTATCCGAAAAATGTTTTAGCTGCTCCTTTGCAATATACTGTTTTTGTGACGCTTCTAATTCCTATTAGTAAGTGTTTATTTCTTAAAAAAAATAAATAATGCTACTTCAATCCAATCCTTCTGCTATTGTTTGAAAGAAAAAAATGTTCGCTAGTTTCAGCTAGCAAATTGGTGGATGAATGAACTGCATGTTTTCTGCTTTTAGCCAACCTCCCATTATAAAAGATGTTGACCATATCATGTTTGAAACTCTTAAACTGGGTATCCTTTTCAGTAAGTAGGAATGTAGGATCATCTTACGCAGTATAGTTATTGTTCTGTTAAAACAACTTCTTGATTATGAGGGAAGCGATTATAACCTTATGTTTGTATTCCAACATAAAAGAGCAGCTCTTTTTGTCCAGTTTTCTGTTGACTTACATATGGCCGAAGAATATAGAACATTTGATATTCCTCTTTTCTCATTCATTCTCTTTGCATTTTTCATTTAGTAATTTGTTGTATAGTTACAATTGGTTGACTTACTGTAGGCTTGATAACAGAAATTAGATACGTCTTTCTTCTCCTTTTTGTTTTTGTTTTTGTTTTACCTTTATCCTATTTCTTCACATTTTCATCCCAGTATTTTGCTATATGATTACAATTCGGTTTACCTTTTTTGTTGCCCGAAGCTCCTAATCCTTATTTTAAGTTATTGCAGACTCCAAAAGCTACCTTAGAGATTGAAGAGTTCCGAGTAGGTCTTTATAAAGATGGAATAGCGAATCCAAATCTGTTTTTCAAGTTGTTTATTTCATCTATCTCTGCTTGCATGAGAGAAGAACAAGATGGAATTGATCAGGCTTTAGAGACCAGTGATGGAGGAAGTGTTTTTGGTAGTCAGCATTCTGTTACAATGGGAAGGGCCTCTTCTCAATTTAGCTGGGAGGAGCTGTCCGTTTCTTGTGAGTTTGGCCATGATAGGTAGGTTGCTAGCTTCCCATTTTCCCCCTCCTCCTGCGGATATCATGTTCTGTTCCTTTGTTTGCTTTGTTGGATGAACTTGATGGTACAAATTTGTTATAGACTACTAGCATTCTTATATACATAATTCACCTCATTTCTTAACCCCTCTCCCACGCCTGATAGGGAATTAGGAGTAGCCCTGAAGGATTTGGATATTGCATGTGGAGAGGTTATGATGAATGTGAGTGAGAAGCTACTTTTGAAAAACAAAAGCCCATCAAAGAAGGTCCCTGACACAGGTACTGAGTCAGCTGTTGACCAAATCAAGTCAGTAGATCCACAAAATAAGCAAGGACCGATGGCAAAGTACTCCACCTTGCTACCAGAAAAGGTAGGTCAATTTAACTATTCAATAGTAGAAATATATTAACACCAAGAAGTTGGCAGTCATCTACTTCCAGTAAAAGAACTTGACATAGTTCCATTTGTTCATCAGTCTATACATAAAACACTGAGCATATGATGAGACCTTCTAATTTTTTTTTTCTACTCCCATATTAACTTGTAGTACCTGCTTGTGATTTGACTTACACTTCTCTCATAATAAAATTACCCATGTCCCATGGTATCACTATTGTCTAAATATTAATTTGGTTTGGTGAATATATGATTCCAGTATATATGTTTCATAACAAGCCAATTCGGTTACTCCAGGCTTCCTTCAGTCTACCTAAGCTGGCAATGATCTTTGTCCATCAAGAACTTGGTCTTTCTGTTGAGAATAAAATCGTAGGGCTTCAATTGAAAAGCTCAAAATCACTTTCAACTGAAGGTGGGGAGGAGAGTACAAAGCTTGATCTCCGACTAGATCTAAGTGAGATTCATGTATGAGTTATATTCAAATGAGCTAATAATTTTGACATTCCCTTTGTGCTTTGCTGCTGGTGAATGCCTTTTCTTTTTATATGTAGCTTTTCAGAGAAGCAGACACCTCTGTCTTGGAAGTATTGAAGATCCATGTTTCTTCTTCACTTTATGTTCCCATGCAGGTAAGCTGTATATTATAAAATTTAACACTCAAGTTGGTACGCTATATATTTGTATCCTTTAGAAAATGAGAACAAAGAGTACTGGATCTGATACTAGATACAGATACCTGCATCCATTGCATGAATCCACAATAAAGTAAGTCCTCACACAGTTTGTGTTTTTGTTCGAAAATTCTGTAGCCAATCTCAGTCATAAGGGCCGAGGTTGATGTGCAGCTTGGTCTCCGATGTAATATAGTATTAAGTAGATTGAAGCCATGGTTGCGTTGGCATGCCATGAAAAAGAATTCAATGGTGCTAAAAGAGGAAGTTCCTAAAGTGGAGAAGCCCAGGTCAACTGGCTCCAAGGCTGTCATTAAGTGGACATGTACTGTTTCAGCTCCTGAAATGACAATTGATCTCTATAGTATGAGTGGTTTGCCTTTATTTCATGTAAGCAGTAGAGTTCCTTCTCTCTCTCTCTCTCTCTCTCTCTCTCTCTTTCTCTCTCTCTCTCTCTCAGCATCATAAACTTTTGCTTGTTTCTTATGTATGCAAATAAATAGAAGTGGAAGATGATATAGGAAAACAAGAGATTGTTAATTGAATATTACTGTATTCATATAATATTGGAGAGCTGATAGGTTATATTACCTAGAGATATCTGGTTCCCGGTCCTAATTATTTGCAAAAGAGAAGTTACATTGCAGATGTTTAAAAGAAAAGAAAACAAAAATTGGACTTTCCTTTATAATCAACTGGAAGCTTTGCTATTTTTATAGTTGAGATAATGTCCTTATACTCTGCATGTGTAGTTTTGGGTTGTTAAAATGTACAGTGTTTCCTCTCATTTAGCATCTGTATTCTTTCTGTATTAATGATTGCCTCTTTACGTGAGAAATTATATTTATAATTGCATGAGATTGGAAAATTCCTCTTTGCCTATTGTAGGTCTGCTCTCAATCTTCTCGTGTGGTTGCTCAAAATGTATCAAGTGCGGGGACCACCGTACGTGCAGAGATTGGTGAATTAAATTTGCATCTTTCTGATGAATATCAACGGTACCCTACAGAAAGTTCATTGGGTGTGGAAACTAGCTCTGGATCCCTATTGCAAATAACAAAAGTTAGTTTGGACTGGGGGAGAAAAGATGCTGACACAGTTGTGGAGAAGGATCCCAATTCTGGACCTGTTCTATCAGTTTATGTGACTGGGGTGGGTATGTACTTGACAGTGAAACGTATTGAAACACTGATAGCAACTGCTATGTCATTGCAAGCATTACTTAAAACATTTTCAGGCTCTAAGAAAAAAAAGCAAAGTGGGGATGCTCACTCATCAAAGTCATCAGGCAAAGGAACTCGGCTTCTCAAATTTAATCTTGAAAGGTGCTCTATCAGTTTTTGTGGTGATGTTGGCTTGGACAACACAGTCGTTGAAGATCCAAAGCGGGTTAATTATGGATCTCAAGGCGGGCGGGTTGTAATAAACGTTTGTGCTGATGGTACTAAGCGAACTGCTAATATTATATCCACAGTTTCTGATGAATGCAAGAAGTTGAAGTATTCTGTTTCACTTGAAATCGTCCATTTTACTTTTTGTGTGAACAAGGAGAAAAACTCCGTGCAGCTGGAACTGGAAAGAGCCAGAGCAGTTTATCAGGAACACCCTGAAGAACCCAGTGTTGGTACAGAATTGTTGCTACTTGACTTGCAAAATGCAAAGTTTGTAAGACGTGCTGGAGGTCATAAAGAGATAGCTGTCTGCTCTCTTTTCAGTGCTACTGAAATTGCTACTCGTTGGGAGCCAGATGCGCATATATCACTCTTTGAACTCGCAACTATTGTGAAGTTACTGGTGCAACATCACAAACTCCAGACACTCGATGAGAATCCAGATACTGGTTCTGGTACTACAGAAACTGCAAAAGAAACTGTTCACGCTGAAACACAAAAGAAGAAGAAAGAGTCAGTATTTGCTGTGGATGTAGAAATGCTCAGAGTTTCTGCAGAGGCTGGTGATGGCGTTGAGGCTACAGTCCAAGTTGAGTCAATCTTTTCTGAGAATGCTCGCATTGGTGTACTTCTTGAAGGGCTTATATTCTGTTTTGATGGTTGCCAACTTGTTAAAAGTAGCCGGATGCAGATTTCTCGCATTCCAAATGCTTCAAGTAGTCCTGGTGCAACCATATGGGACTTTGGAGTTCATTGCCTTGATATTCATATTTGCTTGCCTTATAGGCTACAATTGCGAGCCATTGATGATGCTGTTGAGGATCAGTTGCGAGCTCTAAAACTTGTAGCATCTGCCAAAAGTAAGCTAATTTTTCCTATAAAAAAGAACAGCTCAAAACCTAAAAAGTCATCTTCTTCAAATTTTGGCTGTGTAAAGTTCTTTATACATAAGCTGACTGCTGATATTGAGGAAGAGCCACTTCAGGGTTGGCTTGATGAACATTTCCATCTCATGAAGAATGAAGCGTCTGAGTTGGCTGTCAGGTTGAAATTTCTGGAAGATTTAGTCTCAGGCAGTGACAATTCTTCTGGTACTAGTGAATCTACCCATGAAAAGAAGATAGCATACAAAAATGTTGATATTGATCTTCAAGATCCTTCTGCGGTTAACAAACTGCGGGAAGACATATACAAGGAGTCATTCCATTCATATTACCAGGCATGCCAAAACCTGAAACCTTGCGAGGGATCTGGAGCATGTAGGGAAGGTTTCCAGGCTGGTTTTAGGCCAAGCACTAAAAGAGCTTCTCTTCTCTCCATTATTGCCACAGACTTCGATCTCATCTTAATGATGATTGAAGGAGGCGAAGCTGGGATGGTAAATTTTGTAAGAGAACTTGATCCCGTTGCTCGAAATAACAATATACCATTTTCTAGGCTGTATGGAGCCAAACTTAACCTGCAGACAAGCACACTTGTTGCCCAAATAAGGGATTACACGTTTCCTCTATTTTCAGGTACACTTGCGAAATGTGAAGGTCGTCTTGTACTTGCACAGCAGGTAAGTTCTCTTTCTCATATGAAAAGTAAAATAATTATTAAACAATTCTGTTTATATGTTTGAATGGGCTCTGTGAGCTTACTCTGTAGACATCTGAATGGAGTCCAACATTCTGATTCACCGTTCCTCTCTAGGCAACAAGTTTCCAACCTCAAGTTCATTCGGAAGTATACATTGGGAGGTGGAGAAAAGTTCGTCTTCTCCGTTCAGCAACTGGAACCACCCCACCAATGAAGACATATACAGATTTACCACTTTATTTCCAGAAGGGCGAAGTGTCATTTGGAGTGGGTTATGAACCAGTCTTCACTGATATAAGCTGGGCTTTTACAGTTGCTCTTCGGAGGGCTAATCTGAGTGTTAAAAACCCCATTGTGCCCCCTACACCTCCGAAAAAGGAAAAAAGCTTGCCATGGTGGGATGAAATGAGGAACTATATACATGGACATATCTCTTTGGTCTTGTCCGAAGCTCAATTTTATATTCTTGCAACTACTGACCCTTATGAAAAGCTTGACAAACTTGATGTTGTGTCTAGCCGTATGGAGATCCAACAGTCAGACGGTCACATTTATGCCTCTGCAAAGGATTTTAAAGTTTTTACAAGCAGTCTTGAATATTTGGCGAAAAATAGGAACCTAAAATTCCCCCCTGGTATCAATTATCCTTTCCTTGAAGTTCCCTGGTTGACACTTGATCTGAATATGGACTGGGGTTGTGATTCTGGAACTCCCTTAAATCATTATTTGTTTTCTCTTCCCAATGAAGGGAGACCTCGTGAGTATGTTTTTGATCCATTTAGATCTACATCTCTCTCTATTAGGTGCAGTGTCTCCTTCAGGCCGTTCCAAGCTTCAAAATTATCAGAATCTCCCAGTAGAGACAGTGCTATAGCTGATGGAACTTTAGGCAGAATGTATTCTTCAGAAGATAGACCTCCCACAGTCAAACTTGGTGCTCATGACCTGGAATGGATTGTGAAGTTTTCGAAACTACTCTACCTTCCTCCACACAAATTGCGAATGTTCTCTCGCTGGCCTCGTTTTGGAGTGCCAAGGATTCCTAGATCTGGTAATCTAGCCTTAGACAGAATTATGACTGAATTCATGATGCGAATTGATTCTACACCTACTTGCATTAAAAACATGCCACTAGATGATGATGATCCTGCAAAAGGATTGACATTCAAGATGACAAAGCTTAAGTTTGAACTTGTAAATAGTCGTGGCAGGCAACAAAAGTACTTTTTTGACAGCAATCGTGATCCTCTCGATCTTGTTTATCTACGCGTTGACCTTCACACGCCTAAGGTGCATTTAGACCGTGATGAATGTACTAGTGTTGCAAAGCTCATTCAAATGACAAGGAAAAACTCACAGTTGAGTTCCACTGATAGAGGAACCATCCAGAAAAGCAACAGCAGCAGTGTTTGCACTGACAGGCAGCGTGATGATGGTTTTTTTTTGTCATCTGATTACTTCACAATACGAAAACAAACTCCTAAGGTTGATCCTGTGAGATTATCAGCATGGCAAGAAGCTGGGAGAAGAAATGTTGAGATGACATATGTGAAGTCTGACAATGAGAATGAAAGTGAAAGTGATGAGAATATGCGATCTGATGACCCTAGTGACGATGATGGATTTAATGTGGTTGTTGCTGATAGTTGTCAACATATTTTTGTTTATGGCCTCAAGCTTCTTTGGAACATTGAGAATCGTGATGCTGTTTGGTCTTTTGGTGGCGGACTGGCAAAGGCTGTTGCACCACCTAAGCCTTCTCCATCACGGCAATATGCCCAAAGAAAGAAACGTGAGGAAAATCAAATTATTGAAGGGCCAGAGGATCCGAAAATTGAAGGGCCAGAGGATCAAAAAATAAAAAAGATAGAGAATCAGAAAATGGATGTGCCGGAGGATCAGAAAAGTGAAGGGCTGGAGGATCAGAAAAGTGAAGGGTTGGAGGATCAGAAAATTGATGAGCTGGAGAATCAGAAAATAGAAGGGCAGGAAAATCACAAAATGGACGGGCTAGAGAATTCTAAGGATGACACATTGAAGTGTTCTGATTCTGCAGATGGAAATTTCTTGCCTGAAAGTGCTGCTCACTCTTCAGAACCAGTTTCATCTGCATCACCAGCTAAAGTGGAGAACTCATCTGGTAAATCCAAAAATTATCTTACAAGTTTACTGTGTAAATCAACAAGATATTTAGATTTGATCTTTCAGTTTCTGTTGTTTCTCGCTGTCTGAAAGTGTCTCTTTGTCACTTCACTTCATCTCTACTCAATCACTTATCACAAGTCAAAGTATTGTCTAACCTTATTAAATTCCTCCAAAGACACTACTGTATAACCTTATCATTAGTTATTCATTTTCTCATTACCTGTTTTATGTGATTTTGTGCTGTTTCCACTTACCGAGCTCCTACAATCTTGATTTCCGATAATTATAGTAGTTTGTTGTTAATATATTGTATGAATGTAGATTTGTTTGGGAAATTTGATCAGATCAGATGTCATCATTTGCTGTATATTCCTCCCTGAAACACATATATCTGTGAGAAGAGATAAAATGATATTTTCTATTTTTAAGTACTTACTGTTCCTTATCATCTCTTCTAGCAAATGATGAAAGCACAAGCGAATCTGAGGAGGGTACTCGTCATTTTATGGTTAATGTTGTTGAGCCACAGTTCAACCTTCATTCAGAAGAGGCCAATGTGAGTTCCAGCGTAGCGAGGACAATTTTGATATTTCAAATGGTTTTTTTATTTTTCAAAGATATATTATATAACTGCAATGGATTCTCTTCTCTTAAATTTATGCTCTGATTGATTTGTTGTCTTTTCTTGGTGAAATAACATGAAATTAACACCAAAAGGACTCTGTCATTTAGTAGGAGGCAAGATGATAGTTTTCACTATTATGGGCTTTCAGAAAATATGTTATACCTATGTGGACTGTTCAAGACTCACATTGCCTTATTTTTGGCGTATCTTTGCCAGGGTCGATTTCTGCTTGCTGCTAATAGTGGTCGCATATTGGCACGCTCATTTCATTCACTTCTCAAGGTTGGTCAAGAATTGATTGAAAAAGCACTTGGTTCTGGAAACGTGCAAAGTCCTGATTCTCAACCCGAGATGGCATGGACGCGGATGGAGATTTCTGCAATGTTGAAGCATGTACAAGCCCATGTTGCACCAACTGATGTCGATCCAGGGGCTGGATTGCAGTGGCTTCCAAAAATTCGCAGAAGCTCTCCTAAAGTGAAGCGCACTGGTGCTTTACTTGAAAGAGTTTTCATGCCGTGTGATATGTATTTTAGATACACAAGGCACAAAGCAGGAACCCCTGAGTTGAAGGTGGATTTTAGTTGGAATGTTTGCTCTAATTTTTTTTTTTCTGAATGAGCAACTAATTCCTGATATCCTAAAAATATCAAGCTGTTCTTTTGTACTGTTATGTTGCAGTTCTTTGCTCAGTAGCATATTCCTAATGTATTTACCTGTTTTCTTGCAGATGAAGCCCTTGAAAGAACTCATTTTCAATTCTCAAAATATCATAGTAAAAATGACCTCTCGGCAGTTTCAAGTTATGATGGATGTGCTAACCAATCTTCTATTTGCAAGGCCTCCCAAGTAAGATTACTATTCTAATTTTTGCCTGGAATGTCTTCATATTAATTTCTTGTTTTCTAGCATGGATACATATTCTGTAAAAGAAAGGAGGTGGGATAACTACATCGGAATGATCAAATTATCACTTTTGATTTTTTTGATAAAATTACCATAAAGTTAGATGATGAAAAGAATACAGCAGAAAGGGAACAAGTCATCCCTTGGGATCATACAAGGAAATAATCGCAAGGCCCCTAGTTCAGTTTTAACTTTTGACTGGGTGAGGCTAAAGTCTACATTCAAAATCACCTTTAAGTGGCCACAAAGAAGTTAGCCTGAACTTTTTTTTTTTTTTTTTAATCTCAGAACATGCACTTACAGAACCTTTAAAGCAAACCCAAGTATACAACTGATGCCTATTGCTGCGGAAAATGGCCAAATAACATAACACCTTAAACTCTTTGATGGTTGCTCTGGTCAACCGTCAAAATAAATTCACTCCTTCCCGTTATCCTTTAGTTCTGGTAATGCTGTAGCCTGAAGTTCAGTCTTGATCATGTCATTTATGAGCTCTTATGAACATCAATTGGCTAAACATGGCAATAATTTAGAGTATAATTGAGTGACTTCACATAGTCTTCCCTATGTTCATAGATATATGTTAGCAGTCTAATTTTATAGAAGATTTCACATCTCCAATTCTTGTTTTGTTTTCTCATGTCTATATGTTTTTTGCTTATACAACTGTTGCTCATTATCAAACAGGTTCATTTCACTGTTAACTTGAAATCATTTTAATAGGTTGGCTTGCATGGCCTAATTGAAAATGCATAGTAAAAGAAAAAGTTGTGTTTTATTTGCTTCAGACACATCTCCTTTATTAAATCTCATTCTGATTTAGGCCTAGAAGAAGTGCTCTATTGCACCCTACTGGAGATGATGAAGATGTTGAACAGGAGGCTGATGCAGTTGTTCCAGATGGTGTTGAAGAGGTCGAGCTCGCCAGAATCAGCCTTGAACAGAAAGAGTGGGAGCAAAAGGTCCTCCTTGATGACATCAGGAAACTCTGTTTAATTAATGCTAATTCTGGAGATCGTGGGTCAGAAGAAGAAGGTGATTTATGGATGGTGACTAGTGGAAGATCCACACTGGTGAGATAAAATTGTATATTTTTAGCTCCACTTTATCCTAACTTCTTCTATTACTGATCCTTTCGTATTTTGTGTATTCTATGCATATCCAAATGATCAATCATCTTCCTAAGATTATCTTTTATTAGTTTATACTAGGTTCTTCTTGGCATTTCCTGTTTGCCTTTGAGATGAATTTAGTCCCTATATCAATTTTGGTGCATTCTAACTAAATTCAGCTATTATTGTCACATAGCTGAATTTCAGTTTTTCTTGGGTCTATCGGGCGTACCCCTTTCCCTTGGGCAGGGTTACCCCCATCTTGACCCCCCAGATTTGCTGTAGTGGAGCTTCACTGGGTCAATGATGACGATGATGATGATATTTTAATCTTTAAGATTAAGAATATTAGTACTCAATTTTTCTGAGCAATTTTCATCACAAGTGATCATGTTTATAGAACTTCAATTTTCACCCTTGATCATAAGATGACACTTAAACTCTTATGAGGATAATGAAGAGAAGAAAGTGTATTAACTTGTTGTTCTTCATATGTGATACTCCTGCGGTGTCATAGTTTATATTCTATAAATTAAAATATGTACCACAACAATGGGAGAGGAAGGATTTTATGTACTAGTACTTATGCCAATGTTTCTTTTCAGGTAAAAAAGTTGAGGAATGATTTAGGGAATGTACAAAAATCTAAAAAAGCTGCAATTGTATCATTAAGGACGACATTGCAGAAAGCTGCAGAGTTGCTTTTGATGGAAAAGGAGAAAAACAAGAGTCCTTCCTATGCTATGCGTGCCTCCTTGCAAATAAACAAAGTCGCATGGAGCATGCTTGTAGATGGGAAGTCTTTCGCCGAGTCTGAGATAAATGATATGGTGAGGGTCTAATTTAAGACAGACACAAAGAACTTGTTTCTAGTGGCTTTCTTATTTTCTCTGTAATGATCAATTAACTTTAAAATATGGATAATAATAGATTATTAATAAAAAATAGAGCCTGTTTCACCATCTTAACACATTTTCTTTGCTCCAAGAGCAGATGTAGAGTCTTAAGATATACGGTACTAGAAGCACAAGTATTATTGTTGTTGAACGGCAAATAATTTTTGGCCAACCTTACAGACAAATCTGGTCCTTGAGAGGGCTTTTATATTTAAATAATCCTTTTGATGTTTCCTGAGACAGGAATATGCAATCTGTAAGCATTTATTTAACACGTGTCTAATTCTATGTGCAGATCTATGATTTTGATCGTGACTTTAAGGATATTGGTGTTGCCCGTTTTACGATCAAGTCCTTTGTTATCAGAGACTGCTTTCCAAGTACAAAATCTGATACAGTTTTGTGCGCATGGAATCCTCCTCCCGAATGGGGAAAGTATGCAATTTATTCCTGCCTCTTGAGTGTATTTAGTTCGAGTAAATGAAAAACAGCTTTCCTGCTGTGCACCATTCTGTATGAGACATTTTTCTAACTTGCATGGTTCTACGCATCCCATGAGGAGTTAATTTTCTTCTTTATTACTTTTAATATTGTCAAGAATCATTTGCTTTGCATATTGAAGTATGATGTGCTATCTACTTGACAAGTATGCCACTTGAATCCTTTATAAGAATAGGCAGCGTTTTAACATTTTGCCTACTATGATTTTCTCTTGACTATTAAGTATGAGATAGCCATAAAAGTACGTCTGGATGGCTCTTTTGCAATCAGGAAGTGATTTTCCTTACATTTTGTCTTGCTTTAATACTTCTTTGATAATATTGGCTTTGTTCTTAGCATCTACTGAATTTTATTTTTCTTAAGTACAAGAATTTCAATCCATAATTAGTTTACTTGTTGGCTTTTGTTTCATGGGGAGAGACTTAAAAGAGTGTATGATTCTCATACGTTAGTTCTTATAGTTAGCATTGATACTGCAGGAAAGTTATGCTCCGTATCGATGCGAAACAGGGCGCACCAAAGGAAGGCAGGTCTCCCATTGAACTATTCCAGGTACTTCAAAATATTTGAATTTTAAATGAGATTCTTAAGTTCTTTCTATTTGCTGAATATTGAACAACACCGCACCATGCACCTTGCACCATGCCGCATGCACAACTGCATAAACAAGCCACTCAGTAGTTGGCTGGGTGATCATTTTTCAGTTAGACTCTTTGATGAATGTGGTCTTTGCTTATCCAAAGGATCCAACGCTCTGTTAGAAATTGGGTACATTCTTGACCAATACATTTGTTTCATCAGTGCTATCTGGTTATATTTTCTTGTAGGTGGATATATATCCCCTAAAAATTCATTTGACGGATTTAATGTATCGTACATTGTGGGGTTACCTCTTCCCGGAAGAAGATCAGGACTCTCAGAGGCGACAGGTTGGCATATTTTCATTACTGGCCAAGTATTCTTCTCTTTTTTACTGGCCAAGTATTCTTATTTATAACGTATGATCTATAAATCTTTGATTCCTTCCATGCAGGAAGTTTGGAAAGTTTCAACTACCGCTGGCTTGAAACGTGTGAAGAAAGATTCTGAAGGATCTTCCAAGTCAAGTACCTCTTCTGGTGGTGGTACTGGTGACTCCTCCCAAGTAAATTTCCTCTTTTGCCCTTTCTTCTGATATTCGTTCAAAAATTCAGTGCTGATTGTTTGGAAGGTCCCCCTGTGTTGACCATTTGTGATGTACAACATGGAATACTGTTGTGCTTTGGACAGGGTTCTAAACAGAATCACAAAATGAGTAGTGGTTCAATCTCACATCTAAGAACATCTTCCTGGGAAGAGGATAGTGTGGAATCAGTTGCTATTGAACTTATGTCACAAGTTGCCAATGAAGATGAACCCGGTAAAGGGAAGACAAAGGACTCAAAAGCTGCTAAAGCAGGTAAAGTAGCACATGAAGAGAAAAAGGTGGGGAAAACCAATGCTGACAACAAAACAAGGCCAATAAAGTTGATAGAATTCCACAATGTTAAGATAAGCCAGGTTTATACTTCTAAAGCAACTAAATCCATTTGCAAATGCATTCATTCCATTTCATTCTATACTCCATTCATAATACTTGTGTCTTTTCAGGTTGAGTTGCAAATTACGTTAGAGAATATGAAACTCCCTGTCAACGATTTAAGATTATTGATGGATGAATTTCACCGTGTTGAGTTTGTTGGAACATGGAAGAGGCTTTTCGCTAGGATAAGGAAACATGTTATTTGGGGAGTCTTGAAGTCCGTCACAGGAATGCAGGTAAAAATGTCTGCGTCTTTTTGGCCTAGAATTGCATAACTTCTCAGGCATTGCATGCTGTTGTGGTTCTTACTTTCTCTTTTTACTATATTTCCTGCGGAATATGCTAAATAAAGGGTGTGGTTTCACTTACTTGATAATGCAATATCTTGCCATATAGTGCATTTAATATTGCATTATCCAGTGCAATTCAAATGGGCTTGTAGTATTATATCACAGAAAACGGCATACACTATTTTTTTTATTACCTGGCTAGGAGAGCTTGGGTGGTTCTGATCTGGAACTTTGAATTTCTCAAGCCCTTCTTTTTATAATTTCTGCAGAAGATGAAGTTCAAAGATAAAGGACACACTCAGAAGGAAATCAAGGGCACAATGATTCCAGAAGAGCTTAATCTGAGTGACAGTGATGGAGGACCTGGGGAAGGCTCTGAGCAGTACCAAGTATCCTTTCTCAAGCGCCCTGCTGAAGGTGCAGGTGATGGCTTTGTGACCTCTGTTCAGGGTCTTTTTGAAACACAACGCCGAAAAGCAAAACAAATGATTCTACGCACAATGAGGGGTGAAGATGACGAGCCTCATCAGGAGTGGAGTGAGGAGAATGAGGCTGAGTTCTCTCCGTTTGCTAGGCAGCTCACTATAACTAGAGCTAAAAGACCCAACAAACCTCATACTAAGAGGTTCCGGTCAAGAATAGGTTTGCTGCTCATCTTCTCTAGTGCAATTCAATTTCTTGATCATACATATCCTAATATAGAAAATATTCCCCTATAAATTCCTAAACAAAAAAACCCAGCAGAAGGTTTTCTGAAATTGGATTTAATTAGCCTGAACCAGTCTTAGTTTAAAAAAACATGCCTAGGCGCACCTGGGCACAAGGCGTGGGGGTCAGCGCCTTAGGATGGCCGGGCGAGGCAATGCACAAAAGGCGCGCGCCTTGCTGCGTCTTTGTGAGGCGCGCCCTAGCGAAGGCGTGCACCTTCTTGTGGATGCTGAAATAAAACACTGTTTTGATCTTAAAAAAAGGCATGTGACTCACTCAAAGGCATATGGCCTTTAAAATTTTACTTTAAACTTCCTTAAAAGAAGAAGAAAAGGCCTAAAACTGAAATAAAAAGATAAGAGAAGACAGAAGAAGAACGAGAGAAGAGTAGAAAGACAAGAAAGAGAAAGTGAGAAACCCTAATTCACGAGGCATGCCACTGCTGTTGCCCATCAATCCTCCGTGCCGCCCTCACCTTGCCTCCACCCGGCCGGCCACACCCCTGTCTGTTATAGGAAATCCTTATGGGGGATATCCCACATTGGAAAGTCATGACCTCCAATGTGTGGTATATAAGTGGGAAGTTCCCCACCCCTATTGGCTAGCTTTTGGGGTGGTTCTACTCTAGCTTATATACTTGTAACAATGGTATCAGAGCTGGGACCGGACTTCCGACACGATGCCTTCCGTTGTACCACGAGCGCGCATCGGTAGGGTCGCGTGGTACCATTGCCGGAACGTAAGAGGCAAGGAAGCCCAGTTCCCCAGTGGGTACCTGTCGGAACGTCGGGCTCACGTCTCGGCGGCAGTTACAGGAGTGGTGGGTAGTCGGCACCTAGTGCGGACCGACCCTGGCGGATTAAGGGTCGACCGAGGCCAGGGCACCTGGTGCGGACCCTGGTGCCTGGATTCCTGTAACAGTGCCGCCGTGGACGTCGACACTCAGTGGTGGTGCTTTGTTATAGGAAATCCTTATGGGGGATATCCCACATTGGCAAGGAAGCCCAGTTCCCCAGTGGGTACCTGTCGGAACGTCGGGCTCACGTCTCGGCGGCAGTTACAGGAGTGGTGGGTAGTCGGCACCTAGTGCGGACCGACCCCGGCGGATTAAGGGTCGACCGAGGCCAGGGCACCTGGTGCGGACCCTGGTGCCTGGATTCCTGTAACAGTGCCGCCGTGGACGTCGGCACTCAGTGGTGGTGCTTTGTTATAGGAAATCCTTATGGGGGATATCCCACATTGCAAAGTCATGACCTCCAATGTGTGGTATATAAGTGGGAAGTTCCCCACCCCTATTGGCTAGCTTTTGGGGGTGGTTCTACTCTAGCTTATATACCCTGTAACACTGTCCTTAGCTTGCGACCCTCTTTTCCGGTATCCCCTTTAGTTTTAAGTATAAGATATGTTATAGGAATGGTTTTTAAGGCTTCGGCACTTAGGTGCGCCTTGCCTACAAAAGGCGCGCGCCTTCACCTTGCGCCCAGGCTCCAGGGCCATTTGCGCCTTGGTTCGCCTTTTAAAACTAAGGAACCAGTTACAAGAAAAGATCTAATTTGGGCATATGTTAGAAAAAAACGTTTTAAGGATTCATATTTGACCCTCTAATTGTAATTGGATTTTCTTTTGTTACGTTCTTCAGGCACTCCAAAGAAAGTATCACGCTCACCTTCACCAAAGGAAACCACAGAAAAAGAAGGCGATTCTTCAAGCGGATCCTCTTCATATGAGGACTTTCATGATTAGAGAACTTGAGCATTAAAACTCTCCAGCTAGATTGCTGCCCCCAGAGTAAAATTGTTACAAACCTTAGGTCTCCAAAGTCCTCAGCACCTATCAATGACAGCAGACCCAGAAGGGGAGACTGAAAGGGGCCCAAAATTAAGAGGGGAATGTAATTTGATTGGCTTTAATAGATTATCACGTTACTTCATTCATTTAATTAGTTAGGAATAGGTATTGTAATTAAAAATAATCTAAAACCCCAAAGATTTTTTCTTCTGCTGTTGAGTAATGGAAAAGTCAAGTAATAGAACACAAAGTCAAGTAATGGAAAAACCACCTACAAAGGTCCAGACGTTATCACAGAAGCTGTAGGTATAGAGATGCCCCTTGTGAAATCTCAGCTTCTACTGAGATCAAACCAAGACAAACAAAGATTCACACAAAAAAGATGAAAATGACAAAAATCATCAAAACAGTTGATGTGAGGATTAGCCGCAGATGGCCCGATCATCGACAGCGACAACTCAAACACGAACAACAACAAGAACACGAATGAGAAATGAACAAAAACGCAACAAACTGAATTGAAACAAGCAGAAACTCAACTGAACAATGACCAAAAGAAGATAGAAGAACAAGAAGGATAATTAATTGAGACAATGAAGGGAACCTTGAATTTGAACAATTCAAGACCCAAGTTGATCAAATGATCATGATCGAACATGAACTGTGGTGATAAAACCCTCTTGTAGAAGCTCTCTAATTTAGTGCCAATCTATAGAGATGTTTGGTATGCTTGTGATAAACTGGATTTGCCAAATCTCAAAGGAGTCCTTCAAGTGAGACAATTTCACTGGATGTATGGGACATGCTTTTGTATTCACTCTCTATTGAAGACTTGTACACCAACTTTTGCTTCTTTGTCTTCCAGGATATCAAGGAGTTTCCCATGAACACACAATATCATGTGAGTGATCGACAAGTCAAAGCACACTCCCTAATTAACATCACAATAGGCTGTCAAAGGTGTCAACTAATCAACATCTCTCGCAAATATGTTGTCAAAGGTGACATCTAACTGAGTTGGATAGAAGAGAGAGTAGTTTATTGCGCCTTTTAGATATCGTAGTAAGAATAAGGCTGCTTAATTGCATACGAGGTTGTTGTGGTGTGGCAAGAAATTGTCTTAGTTGTTGGACACTCTATGCAATGTCTGGTCTTGAGAGTGTCAAGTAAGGTAGCCGACAAATCAATCTCCTGTATGATTCTGGCTCAGAATTGAAATAGCTTCCCCAACATTTTGGCTGTAGATGGAGATTGCGTTGCATTGGAAAGGTGTTGCTTTACAATCAAGCAACCCAACATCTGTCAACTAATCGATGACAGATTTCCTTTTTGATTGACTTGGATGCCTGGAAATCTCCAATCCCAGGAAATATCATGCAAAACCCAAATCTTTAATCGTGAGGGCATGATCCACCGAGGATTTGGTAGCTTGAATGATCTCTGGGCAATCACTATAGTTAAGAGCATGTCATCCACGTAGGTTAATGCAATTGTGATGGATTTGTTTTTTTTTAACAAATATTCAGGTTTCGTCTCTTTTAACAAATATTGATTAGTCTTGTCTTGATTGCACAAACCCTAGTTGCACAAGGTGTTTAGTTAGCTCAATGTTCCATTTCCTCTTTTGCCATTAAATGTGAATTTTTGCTCCCGTTTAACATTCATCCGTTTGTTAAGAATAACTTGTTTGCTAAATAAACGAACATAGGTTTGTTTATTGCTTAGATATAATGACATATTGTTATTATTATCTAGTGTTGCACTAGTTCCGAACTTAGGACCGATTGTTTGTGGCCTTGCTTGTTTCAATCTCTTTTCGAGATTTGTTGTGTATTAGTATAGGATTAGGGATGCGGATTTTGCCCCAACAACTCTTTATAACTTATCGGGTGGTATGATATTTTGCCATCTCTTCGCTCGATATTTGGATCATGATCATGTAAGCGCTCTTCATATATATACTGAGGGGGTTTACTGCACTCAGGCTAAGTGTTGGAACTTCGTTCCTTCACTCTGTTTGCTAGTCTCTTCGTAGCCGCCAACTCCATTGGCAAGTTTCTTTGGGGCCGCCAATTCTGATGGCCAGTCTCCTAGAGCCACCAACATAAAAATCTCCACTTGAAGTGCAATGTTTTATAACCTAAGAAAGATAAGTGCTTAGTGCACATTAATTAATGAACTAGGATGAATTAGTACAACTTGCTCCTGACTTTTGAAAGATTTTCATTCCAACTCGAATTCTTATTCAGACTTCGAATCTGATGAGGTTGGATGGAATCTGATTAGTTGATGGAGGATTTCTTTTAAACTTGATTTTATAAAACGAATTCCCAACAATAGTTGTATTTCCGAAGGAACCACACTTTCGTGGTGTCCTCCACCCTTTCAAGAATCTTATATTCTTTCCTCTTCAAGTAAAATGCCATTTCGTTCTCGTTAAACTATATTAATATAATACCTCCAATGAAATATCATATTTCTTTCTTTTCGATCGAATCACACCCTTGTGAGGTTCCACTTACCATGAAAGTCAATAATTTTTGTCATTCTGACCAAATTACATTCTCGTGTGACCTCGCCTACTTTGGTTTAACGTATTCCTTTTATGGAAGTATTAATCATTGGACTATCGGCCGACTATGATTCGGACTTCGATGCCAACATGTTAATCAAGACCATGGGGACCATCCGTTCTCCACTTGCGTAGTCTCATTAGACTAAACGATACACCTTTCTTTTCCCCTCTGCATTATGCCTGGTGTTTCCTGCCTTTTGCGGAAATATCAAGTAGTAGAGGAGTGTCACTCAAGAACTGGAGACGAAGGATATATTGAGGAAGGATTCAACCTCTAAGTGAAGTATTCAAGAGGTGGTACGTGTTTGAAGGAGTAGTCATCAAGAATTGAAGATCAAGGCCAGACAAGGTTGAAGGAAAGAAGAATTTTCTCCAAAGAGCAAAGCATCCGAAAGGTGGTGCATGATTTGTTGTAGTTTCTATAGCATAACTAGGACTTTTTAGTACTGTTATATTATGGTTCAAGTCTTTTTAGAGCTGCTTATTGAAGACCGAGAGTTTAAGTTCGTGATTAGAGTTGCAGTTTGAGGACTCTATGTTATGATGAAGAACCGCGACCGTGATTTTCCAACTAAGAGGCACCAAATTAAAAATCGCGACCGCTGACTACTCGACGGCGATCATAGTTTCACACCGCCTCGGATGGTCAAGAAGTCAAAACCACGACCGCGGATTTTCCAGTGCACACGCACCGAGGATTTTCCGAGTCTGTCTTTAGTTGCTTTATTTATCTTATCTTTTCCTTTTCGGTTTTTAGTAGTTTTAAGACTCTTGTTAGTTTTAGTTTTGGATTCTACCTTTATGCTTTTTATTCTCTCTTTTTCCTTGTTTTGAGATAGATTTCCATGGAGAACTAAAAACCGAAATTTCATTCTGGTTGAAGCCTTTTATTCATGTAAGTTGTGAGATTCTTCTTTCAAGTGTATTCCTTTGTTATTTCAATTTCTCTTGGGCTTGATTGATAATTGAATGTGCTGATTTCCTCTTGTTTAGCCAACTTGTTGATATTAATAAACTCTATTGCTATGATCTAGGTTTTCTCATAGCAAAACCTAAACGTTGTAGCAACTAATTATTTTAGGACTCGTTGGACTAAAACGATTGAGGAAGAGAATTGATTGCATGTTAATTGTTTGACTCGTTTCTCAATTGCTTGTATCTTGCATATCCTTGTCTTACTACTAACATCATTATAATTCATGATCGTTTCATCTTTGTTTTGATATTAAGTATTCTTATGACTCGTTGGTATTTTTATTATGTCTGATGAGGATAAGAATAACTAGAAAGTGAATTGCTTGTTTTGAATCAATGAACAACATCCTTGATGACAATGGTGGATACGAATGAAATTGCTTTCCTAAATTGATTACAAACTCAACATTTACTTGCATTATTTGCTTACTTTGCTAAGCTTAGATCAACTATGCACGCCGAACACTTGTGTAAGAGCATATTTATTTGCATCAACTTTAATAATGTAATACTCGGATAATTTTGATAAGTTAATGTTTCTCGAAATTCGTGTTGGGATTGCTTAGCTATTAAGTAATCTTGGGGATACCTTAAATAATATATGCTTGGAAAAGCGTGCTCGAATTAAGTGATATTTGGATGTAAATGGGTAATTTTGATGTGTCTCGAAAAATGTGCCCGGGTTACTTTGCTTGTAAGTAAGCTCAGATAAGTTTGTTTCTTAGTTGTCAAGTAATCCCGTTTCTTAATAGAATGAAGATAGACTTGTAAAAGTTTTGATCTTATCCGTTTTCTTAGATATTCGTGCCGTGTTATCTTATCTTATAGATTTGTGTGATATGCTTATCTTTCTTCCTCAATATCCGTGTCATGTTATCTTATCTTCTAGATCTGTGTGCCATGCTTATCTTTCTTTCTTAATAATCGTGCTTTATCTTCTAGATTTGTGTGTCATAATCTTTATCTCTTATACAAGTTGAATTGAATTTGTCTTTTTTCATTTCTTCTATATAAAGCAACCCCTCCCTTCCATATTTGATCATTCCTCCCTTCCTCTCATTTTCACCCTCTTCCTCTCTTTATTTTCGTCCACCATCACCATCTTGTCTTTCTTCTTCTTAAAAAAATTGGTGACAAGTTTTGATTTGGAACAACCAACGTACCTTTTGAGTGTTAGAGCAATCCGTTCTCTAAGTAGTTGTCTTTTGGTGCTTAAGCCATTAAAGGAACAACCCTTTCATCTCCGAAATCATTATGACAAGTCCGTGTTCTATTCAAAAGTTGAAATTTCAAATCAAGAGGCAAGTCGCCTAGACTTACTTAGTTATCAATTTTGATGTGTGCTGGATGTGTAGATATGATGTGTAGAGCTTTATTTTGGGATTTGTCCCTGTATATTACTATACATCTATGTGAGTAAATCAATATTTTAAAGGTATACTACTAGATGATTAATGTGACACCCCTATACCCTATGACATATGCTTAGTAATAACCTATTTCTTATATAAACAGATAATTCACATATAGCAACTATCCATGGAAGTATAAAGCAGAAAGTAACAACCATAAAAGGTTGCACACACAACTATATGTCTTTACTTTTATACTAATACATCTGTCACTCTAACTTCTGTTACAACACATATGTTTATGATGCAAAATGTGGAGGAGAAGGTTGCTTAGAGCTTCAGCCGGCCATCTAAATGAGACACATGTCAGAAAATTCTAGCTGAACCTGAAAAATTGTTTTTGCGATTTACGTGAGTCGCATACTCAGTGAATATAAACCATCATCAATTATTTCACAGAGAGTCAAACATTTAGTCCATGTACATATACATACATATTATACATGTCATAATTGAATTTAGTTACTATGCAAACGCAAATGCCGATGTTTCCGGTTCTTTATTCTGTGAACTGTTCAAGCCTGAATCTGCCTCGGGTTTCCATTACCAACCTTTTTTTTTCCTTTTCCATTACCGACTTTTAGGCATCTTAGGCCTCATTTCCTCATTTACCATCTCTTAGGCATCTCAGGCCTCATGTACGACCCGTAGGTCTCTTTTGTATACAAATTCAGGGCAAGACAGTCACATGTCCTTTTAATCTCATTGCAATATGATATGCAATCAAATGCATCATGTAACCATATATCATATGCCATCTGTTAACATACCTTCTGTGCAAACAACTTTGGAAATTTCAGAGCTATCATATAAAACACATATATCCATATAATCCATATAAAACATATATCCATGTAGCTCATAAAACATATATATCCATATAGTTCATATAGAACATATAACACATAGGGTTGAATCTCCGGTCTATGCTCACCTGTTTAGGATCGATACTATATTTCTCCCCCTTGTTCTTGACCATGGTCTATTACTTGGGCTCCTATATGTAACCCAATGCAAATTAGGCTATTTACTCTTACAAACTCTAACCCCAAATGCAATGAAATGCCAGAATGCATTATAACTTTTTGTGCATAATTCCAAATCCTTTAAAACTTGACAACAATAAACTATATACATAGAAGAACATTTTTCTAGTTCAAACCTTTCTGAAAAACTTGATCAAAGGGCTCGCTAATATCATTACAAAGAGAAACCCTAAAAATACTCTGAAATCTTTTACCGAATATATATTCGATATCGAAAACACCCTCTGAGAACTATAGATCAACCGATTTTCAAATCAAAATCAACAGTAGATCTAGATCTGGAAAAATTAGGAAAATCTAGATAAACCAATAATTAATTAAAAACTTACCAAATCACTCTTGTACTTCAAAATTAAAACCCGATAGAAGAGATCTTGTACCAAAACGAGATCAAAACCACCAAAACCTTCAAATTCCCTCTCTTGTTTTTTTTGGATTTCGTACGTATCTTCAATTGAACAACCACGAGATATATAAGAGCAATTGAGCAAAGTCGGTTTCCACAGGAAGTCGGCCAAACTTTTCAATAATTGCGGGTTTCACCCTCAAATCTCCTTTATTACAAACTTTATCCTAAATTAATTAATAATTAACTTTTTCTTAAAAACTTTTTAAAATATAATAAACTTAATTAGAAAATAAATATTACTTTTAAAAACTCACTATATATCATTCCAATATGCTATGCATATGCTCTTAATCTTATATGAATGCAGAATGACATATGCACTTTGGTCGGGGATGTTACAATTAATATGTCGTATGTTATTCGATTTATGAAACTTGGCATCTACCGGTGCAACGATGCCTATGGGATGATCGGTAAGGTGGGAGACATCTCTGGCTTAGTTGTATGGCAAGGAGAGCCTCTTCAAAATTATAAGAAATGTTTTTGGCAAGTGCTCTAGTAGAGGCTTGACCAATGGTAAGAAGGCGAATTATTCTGGTGCTGGGTGGTTCGGAGTAACGGTCGAGGCCACTGACCACTACACCTCGTTCCGGTTGGAGAATGCCACGATCGTTATGAAATTGATATGGTAGATAAGAATTTCCGGTTGAAAGAATGCCCCAATTGCTATTTAAATTGATATCGGTAGATAAGAATTATTGTGAATTGTGGTTGATTTGATATTGAAGTAAAAAGTGAATGAGGTGATAGTAAAGTGAAACTATGTGCTATTATTAGTATTCATTGTATGACTTTAAATATTATTATGTGCGTTTTATGATTATAAGTATTGTTGTGCGCTTGTCTGCTGTTGTGAATATACTATATGTGAGCTATTCTATTACTATTCTTATTATGTAATTTAATAAATAGATTTTGCTCCTGCATATTGTGTTTGCCATTTAGCGCATGTTAGAATTGTTAGCTAACTCTTCGGGGACTTGTATTTTTTTTAGTTACAGGTAAGGACACGCGACTCATGATGAAACCTCGACAAAATGATGGTACAAATCGTTGAAGGCCGTGTCATTAGGATTGGGTTCAGTTGGGTGAATTGATTGTTACTTATTTTGCGTAATGTTTGGTTTGGTTAAGGAAAGAGTAGTATGATGTCAATACAGTGTTCATAAGTTGTATTGTAGTTTATGTCAATTGGGGAATTCATGTATGTTTTCGATACATTGATTTTATAAATACACGTTGGATGTTTTCTTTGTATGTTCTCGTCGTGCCCGAGTTGTAAGATCCGCGTGAACTCGTTGTCAGGTTAGCTCATGTGGACCCATGTGTGGTCTACTACCGAGTAGCGCCCCGGTATGAAGTCGGGATGTTACAAATAAGCTTCCTGAAGTACAATTTAAGTTGTATCGAATGAACCCTAATGTTCATAATCTTTATTGTTGTACTAAAGCCTCGTTTAAACATGTAAATTTATATAAAAAGTCATCATTTTTAAACAAATATATCGTTAAATCATGATTAAAGTGATGACATGACTTTTCATTGTCAATGAATATAATATGCAATATGTAATATTGTGAAAAAAAACTAAGAGATTTAAATTATATAGTGTCTTGAGTTACTGTAACACCCCGACTTAACGTCGGGGCACTACTTGGTAGTTTGACCCTAACGGGTCCTACCTGAACTGGTTGACAACTAGAATACATGGACCTTGCAACTCGGGCACAACAAGAAAACCATTTTAAAATATCCAACTGTCATTCAAACAAACCACATTTTTATAATGTCATGCATGAATCCCAATGTCTAGCCAATTTATATTCAACACCAGAAATCTGCTAAAGTCAACAACATAGTGAAATCTCAAAAACAACTAACAAGCCTAAACCGAACTCCAAACCCACTCAGTGACCTATGACACGCGTCAACGATCCGCTGCAACATCTGTCCTAGGCTCCAACACGAGACCTGTGTGAGTACCTGGAACTGAAAAATAAAGTCCCCGAGGGGTCAGCTACTACCCTAGGCAAGCTAGATAACACACGGCAATAGTAAGACGTTTGAAAAAAACATCAATTATACAACAACATAACTTTTAACAAGTGAATTGAACAGAACAGTATAAGTCAACACACATTTCACAGCCTAGAGAATATGTGAAAGGAAATGCAATGAGACATACCCTAATCAAACTAACAAGCACAAGAGTAAAGCATTTATGAAAGTAACCAACACTTCAACATTCAACAATTAAAGGGAGATACAATAGATAAGCAATTCATTAAGCGTAGCGAGAATTCACAAGGTCGAACAAAAAACCAGCTAAGTAATCACACACACGCACACAACAAAACCACAATCCTATTGGGAAATGCCATTCTTCCTTCCACCACCGCATTCCCATCTACGACGCTAACTCACCTGCGCCCGAGTGCAGAGGCGGGCCCTCCCACTTTCCATATACGTCATCCTTCCAACCCCTGGTCAAGCCTCCACTGGAGCACTTGCCAAAAACAAACAATCAATTTTTATTTTTGAAAGGGCCCGGCCGACACACGACCATGGCTAGACGCCTCTTCGCCACCGACAATCGTCGCACATGATCGTGCCGGTTACGCTGCCAGCACAGAGAAAGCAATAGTATTTCTTTTACGAGAAAACGGTTGAAATGAAAAGCGCATCACCTCATGCATGAAGTTATTTCACATGGACAACATACATTCGGGACTAACTCCCAAAACCAATCTCACAATCACGGTATGAAATCTAACAAGACTAGAATAAAGCCAAGCAAGTCGAGAACGACTTACCTGGAAGGCGATCCTTGAATGAAGTAAGAAATGTGTCGATGCTAAAGACCTACGAATCATAACATTTACGGTTAATCGACTAACCGCGAGAAGTAACTTTTCGATTCTAGGCAAGTACAACTATAATAGTCTTATCAAATGTGGACCACCCTAAGATCTATGGTATCTATACAAGTGCGGATTAAATTGGATCTAATATTTTTAACCGAACTAATCGCAACAATCTTAAGAACCAAACATAAATCCTACATGCTAAGTTTTCCCAACCATAAATGCCTTGAAGAGTGATAGCCCAAGGTATCCAAATTCAAAGTCTAAGTTTCAAAGTAGAAACGCCAAACCCCATTCTCAACACACACAAACATACACATGTATACGTATTCGAATTCAATAAAATTAGGGTCCAAGTTCATAGCACCCAAACCAAGGCCTCCCAAACGAAGGAGGTCGAAACAAGACCGATTAATTGCCCTCGAACAATCCAATCAAAGACCTCCATACAATCTATAATTGTAACTCTTAAACCGCAACTCGCATTCAAAAACATAAGCCAATAAGATCAAATTCTCACACTATAACCACATATAAATCTAATTTAAAGCACTTAGTTGACTTGCAAGCTAGGATTTCAACGCAAGCTAGGATTTGAACACAAGAGAAACGAAAACATTGGAACAATAAAAATTCAACACCCGCTAGCTTACAAGACCAAATTAAAACATTACTTAGCATATTGAAACCACAATTCACCAAAATATGGATTACAAGACAACACTCAAAACAATAACTCAAGCAAATCGAGCAATAAGAGAGCGCTTGAGTTTATGGAACAGGGTCGAACCATTAGGCACGAGTCACTAATGACGGGCTCGAATATCTTGATGATGGGTCAAAGGACTCGGATCTGTGGATCTCGAGCAGCCACCGAACAGTTTGTGCTTCTCTCGTGGACATCAACACACAATCACGACTCAAAACCAGCGGCCACCGGATTTGCTTGATCGGCGGCGAACTCGTCCAAAGGGTGATCTAGAACGACGTTAGGGCGGGTCAACGAGGTGAGGACATACCAGCAACTCGTGCGTTTGGACGACCAGAATTCGATGCCGGCGTGCTCAAGTGGCCTAAAGTCTTCGATCGGTCTTGAGCGCTCACCCCGACGCCGGTGTACACCAACAAACCAATCCTTCGATCGGTGACGAGCTCCAGTCTAGCAGCGAGCGAGGCTTGCGTCGAAAAGGATGGAGCAGGGGATCTCGCATCTGACTTCCTGGTCGACGACGGTCAACGTGGCGAGAACGGCGACGACACCAGCTTAGGCGAGATTCGAAGAGGGCGTTCCTTGATTGTGCTTCCCGAATTCGCGACAAGCGGCGACGCGACGCGACCAACGAGGCAAGGACGGACCGGCGTTAGGCAAGGACGCACGGTGACGTGGTGTCCTTGGGTGTGCGGGAGGCGACAAGGGACAAGCTCACTCGATCGTCTCCTTCATCAATTAACGAGGGGGATGCCAAGAGCTTCGGGTTGCTTCCTCTGTCAAAATTGATGAGCGGCGCAAGTGTGTTTCAGGTGGAGAGACTTAGGGCAAGGAAGAGGCAAAAGAGGGGGAAGAAGAAAACGAGTTTGGTTTCGGGTTTGGGTCTCCATAAACAGATTTTGGGCTTTTCGGCCCAAAACAAGAAAATGTAGCAGATTTTTAAATGAAAAAGGTATGCATTTGAACACAATTAGATTATTTGGTTCACACATGAAAAATCGGGTCTTACAGTTACAACGCCTTACTAAAATTAAATGGCAAACTAATACATTATCTTTGGAGTTCTAAATATACTCCTAATGGAGATTACATTAGAAAAAAATAATACAATTAACAAAAAGTATTTAATATCACTAAAAAAATCTAATAATAGTTGGACCTATCATCCTAATATCCCCCATACTTAAGATTGAGATGGTAACACAAGCCAAAAGCCCACTAGGCCACTACCAAAAATAGTTGAAAAAATTAAGCCCATTCTTAATGTACCTGTAGAGAGGCTCTTGAAAGAGGAGAGATTCAACTTTATCAAAATGAAAAGCTAACATCTATAAACTCGTCGGACTTCCAAATAAGCTTCCCAAATGGCTTACCTTTAGCTATTGAAAAAACGAATGCCTTTCTAAATGCCATAAAATGAACTAAACCATTCTCTCATTCGCACCAAAATATACAAAATAACCTATTGTCTCTTCACTTTGTTGAGGATATATGTTCAAGATTACCTACCATTCTAACGACTGGACTTTGGCTTCATGATTTGTCATTGGTTGGCGACACTCGTCGGCGCTTCTAGTCTAATGTAGTCATACATAACGCCTTGAAAAGGGCTAGATCTTTTTGTTTGTGTCAAAAATATAGTATTCTCACCAACTCTTAACTTACTATCTTGTACATCTATGTTGAACAACCAATAGATTCCATGGATTCCGTGTCTTGCAATGGCATTGTCCCTGCCCATTTTCCCTGCTATGAATATGGGCTCACTTGGGCTTGGCTCATTCACTCGTATCTATATATGGGCCCAAATGCACACCATTTAGTCATTATAACTATATAAAAGTCCTGGTCAACAATGTATTGTTAATTGTTATACTTGTAATTTATCCTTCTTCAATTCTCACCTCTAGGTACGCATTTGATGAAGACGCAATTGCTAGTCTCATTTTGTACACTCCTTTGCCTACATTTTCGAGATTGAATTTGATTCTCCAAGTTGTTCCATTGTATCCATTATTCACCTTCCTAAAGGGAAGAAAAAGGAAAAAAGGATGAAATAATTATATTCTTGTTTATTTAAAATCAGAAAGTATTTGAAAGGTCTTGGTTAAGCTAGGAGCATGAGCTAAGCACGATTATAAGATGGAATTTTATCTATTAGGTTTTATGTCTTTGTATTATTACCTGGTCACATGAGCAAAGAACCAATCCTTTCGATAATCACTTTGATTGACCGTGTAAATCAGATCTTCTATTGGATAGATTTGAGCATATCTTTCCCACAATCCATACTGCCTAAATTTTTCTGAGTGATTCCAATACAACTTGTTCACATACTTGGGATCAGGATCAGGAACAAAAAACTCCTTAGCAGTGCGTTCGGGTTTGCCTATTTCCCATAGTGTAGGGCCATCCCTTGGCGGTTCATATACAATGTCACCCAAATTTATGTTGTGACCTGGTTATTGATAGCAAAAGTATAATAAGTATTTGATTTCATTTTCCACAATCAAATCAAAAAAATTGAAATGTGAAGGGGAAAAAAGTATACCGATAGTCATATTGATGGAAACATTATGTTTGAAGTCACCTATGAATCCAGGGACCCAACCATATAGCTCATAGCTTCCAGGCAAAACATGGTCAATGTTGAACCGACCTTCAGCATCAGTATTTGTCCAAAACTGGTAGCCCTGTGGCCAAATTAGGACATAATAAATGAAAGATCATAGTCTCAAGTAACTACTAAGTAAACCCTTAATTTGGAACTCATTTGAATTTCCATTTTTTCAATTAGTCTCCCTATATTTGTCAAAATAATTGTGTCAAAAAATTTATGATCAAATTTTTTCTCAGTTAAAAAACAAGAGCCTACTTTTTTTTTTTTGAAAATATGTTTTTCTAGAAGACACAAGAAATTGGTAAACTAAAAACAAATGTGTTGAAAATTTTCTCATAACTAAAAAATACCTTGCATTCAGTTTGCCAAGATCCAGCTTCTCCAGGATTCGACAACCCAACATATGCTCCATTTGCTGGCATATTTTTACTATCAATGAATCTGATTGAATGACCAAAATAAATACTAAGAGCAAGAAGTTAAGCTAAAATCTACCAAAAGAATAATGACTTGAATAATGTTTAGGTATTGTCGACTTGTTTAAATTATCCTAAATTCTCTACAAATTGGCATTGTAATTGAAATATAATTACCTATCTAGGACAAATAATCTGCCTGTGACATTAGAACGTTGATTGGCTTTGAGGAAGTCATCAGAAGCTGGGAAGTGGTATGGCCAAGCATTAGCTTCTTCATGCATCTGAACTCACATTAATTAGCCCTTATTTAAACTTTTCATATATAGAGAATACGTACAATTAATTGACTCTAAAATTTGTACCTTCATTTTTGCATCCTCCCATAGTAAGCTGGCATTTTGCCCTTTATCCATCCGGTTTAGATAAATAAATACTGGTCCAAGAACCTTCTTCCATGGCTCCCCATCTTCAAAGTTTGGTATCACGTTCTCTCCAGTGTAATGGGAACTTACAAACATCTAATGGTGTCAAATGAACAACATAAATATTAAAAATGTAATGTATTCGTATTCAGATTTGAATAGGTATAATTATAGACTAAAAGCTAACTACTATTGTTTATATTACAAGATAAGAGCTTCGGGGGAACATACTTAGACCCTGTTTGGTTGCAGTTCATGGAAACGTAAACGGAATGGAAATGAATGTAGTCCATTTTAATTTCATGATACATTGACAAAAAAAATCAACTTGTTTTGCACAACCTCTTATCCATTATAAAAAAGGGCATGCTCCACCTTAATCATTCTTCCATCAAGGGGTGGGTAACAAAATGGTGAAATCACTCCCTTCTATCTCACTTTTACAATGGACAAGTTGTTGGATGATGTTTTTATATGAGTGTATTATGACACTAAAAATTGTCTAGATTCATTTCGTTTCTGTTTCCGTTTCTATATGTCACGATAAATCAAATGGGGCCTTAGCCTCTATATCACCCTAGAGTTTTCTTACGAATGAGAACATTAAGTTCTAAGTTAGTACATGTTTGGTCGTCATAACAACTAACTACTATTACAACAAACAAGATAATCAATTCTCATCTTTTTTCATAATATATTTCAAATGTTTTTATTTATTAATATAATAAAAAATTAGTTCAACCTATTAAAACATGGGAATAAGTGATAAATATATTTGCGGAATATGAGACCGCACCTATTATTACAATGTTAATTCAGTTTTTCTATCTTAGTAGGACTCAACGCATAAGAGAAGAATCCAAAGTTAGAAAGATTCCCTAGATTCATGATTTAGAGCTGTTTAAGTCTTTTATAAATTTTTTCTATAGGTTAAACATTCTTCTTTTAGGAACTAAAAGTTTAAAAAGAATTAATAAACCCTTTTTACAAAATTAGTTCTAAGAAAATTTAATTTAACAATATACTTTCATTTTATGCTCTTAACGTATAAGTTAGAAAGATTGATCTTTTATCATAAGATTTCTCTTTTAGAGTATTATTTTCTATATCTAGAAAGACCAATGCTAATTTACAGTCCTTGAAAAAAAAATAGATGACATAATCTAACAAAAAGTTAATATATAATTCACAACTATCATTTTGAAGATTATGAAGCAAACACAATTGTTCCGCTAATAGAAAAATTATGGGATAAGGATTTACTTACTGCTAATACCGATGGACCAACATGAGATGTTAGAAATTGTTTGTTTGGTCCTCCAGTTCGAAACTCATAACTAGGTGTGATTTGCCAAAAACCCATAAGTGGATCATTACTGTAATACCCATGGACCTTGATGTCATGACTTTCATCTGAGTATTGGTACTTGTCATCCACCTACAGCAAAGCAAACAAATAATAAATTTAATTAATATTGTAAAGGACTAACAATATCGTAACATTTTAACCATTCATAACAATGAATATGAATTATATTACTCTAAGAAGTTGAATTTTGAGCTAACTTATTTCTCAAATACACATAAAAGTATTCAATCACTCAAGTGATGGTGCCTAATCTACTAATCGCTATGTTTGATAATCATTTAATAATTTATTGTTAAAAATGATAAACAAAAATAACTAGGGTTCATTTTTTTATCCATATTAAGATTTTGGGTATAAGTATGATACGGCCATACTCATACCCGATACTTGGTATATCTCGATATAAATATCAAGAGGATATCATTTAATATCTAGATATCAAATATCTACTCTTAATATACTAATAATTTGAGGTATATAACTCCTATCCACCTAACTCTTTTTTTTTCATTTATACCCCCTCCCACTCAAATTCAAATTCATCCTAGCACTGCTCAAATCTTGCGGCTCAAAAGAACAAAGAGCCAACACTATCATACCATCGACCAAAATCAAGCGTAATCCCATATTTGAAATCTAATATCCATCCAGATACTTGATACTTGATATTAATACCAAATGAAACCTTAATCATTAATTAAATGTACCTCCCCTTTGAACTCGGGATCAATAGGATTGGTTAGCATGACAGCTTCAGGATACGCAAGACGTTCACCTCTGCCTATCATTCTGTCCTCAGGTAGAGGCATCTTCCTTTGCCTATTGTCATTTATTGCCAAATTTCTAAACCTATCCAAATCACAAAGTCTCAACTTAGAACATTGTTACAAAATTCACAAACAAAAATTTATGTAAAATTTTCAAGAAATTTCATTATACATGGAAAAACTCTATCTACAAATAATCTTGGCCTAGAAAACTTCATCTTAAATATTTTATCCATATTACCACAAAGTAACTTTAGGAAACTTTTCTTCCACATGTTGAGGGAATTAAGAAATAAAAATATTTACGTAAGAAAAGACAAATCAAGAAAAAGGAAATTTTCATACTTGGTTCTAAACAACTTGAAAGCAAGCCTAGCATTAGGGATTGAACAACCAGGCCATTCTTGACGTTGGAAGATAGCATAAGAATAAACACCCGATATGCCCCGTAGAATGATGTACCTAGATATCAATGCATCATCACCTCACCTTTAGTAAGATTAATTGTTGGTAAAAATGGTAAATAAGTTATCAAGAGAAGTGAACAAAGAATTTCAAATCAATACAAAAAATGGTTTATGAAGTTAGACAAAAAAGTATGAGCAAATGAAGATCAACAACTTCATCTAATAGAACCCCCCTATGTTGAAAGTACTAATACCTTATATCTATATCAAGTGGAACCGTTTTCTTGTCGTTAGTAGTAGGATCATATGTTCTTGAGAAGGACACCTCTAGTTGTTCTTCTGTATCCACAATGACGCGAAAAGTTGTACCTTTGAGCCTGTAATCAATTAAAAAAAATTATCCACAAATAAGAAAGTAGACCATTAAAAGCTATAGAGCTTAAATTTCTTGTGTAATCCTAGTTTTAACTTCTTGATATTAATTGGTCATTTGTGAATACGTTTGTACTTAAACAAGTTTTGTGGTATTTAATTGGCTCTAAATTTGTTATTTTGCTAACATCAAAACCCTAACTCATTTGAGCTCCATTTTGATCTAGAATATTAAAAGTGTTTTTCTAAGGTTTATCCCTCATCCTCCTTGTGTTGTGTGATCTCCCTTAAAAATTTAAAGTCAAACGGCAGTTGAGAGATCTTTGTGTTGTGCATTTACCCTTCTGGTTCTAACATAGTGGATGGGTGTTCCAGTTGAACCTAATTTGCTTCTCTATCCATTTGATGTTGATTTTTGTTGTTTCCTTCTCATTAGGCGTTAATTCAGGGTTGTCTAGAAGCGGGATGGATTTTGAACAAGAAAATAGTTTAATATATAAAACATCCACCAGTGGCTAGCCTCGTCGAGCTATTGCTTGTTCATGCCTCTCAAATCTCAATAGTGAATTGGTTACAAATGGTTGAGTGAGAAATCCTAAAATTTAGGCTAAAGAAAATTTTAAAAAAATATGGGTCAAAACAACGTGTTATTTTAACCCTCAATCTTCACATAGATTGTCTTCTTCCTCAATTGCATCGCCCACAAACTTACACACAACCCTTCAACTCTTCCTCCTTCAGTCTTCCTTGCCTTCCTCCACTTGCCTCCACTTTTGCCCCGTCCTGGGACGCCCTATGGGGGTGAAATTCTAAAATTTTCCTTCGTTTCTAGATCTCCCTATATAAACTCATCGCTCCACCGGCCAGATGTGGAAGCGGCCTCCCCGCCTAGATACCATTATTGTTCCTCAACAAAGTGCCTTTGTGTCGGGACGATCGATTCGTCAATACATCCTCCCGCCTAAGATATATCTTTTTAGAGGCTACTATAGAACCAACATGTCTCCTATATGTGTAGTTAAAATCGATCTCACCAAAGCCTTTGAATGTGTCGATCGCTCTGTCGCAATATTTTCTTGGTCGTCTTGAGGTTTTCAAAGCTTTACTCTTTAGTATATAATCTTTTTGGGCTAACATCTTCCCATTTCTAGCTACTATGATTGACCGAACGAAATCCTCTCTTGGAATTAAGCGAAACTAGAAAGGCCAAAGGAGGTTTGGGGACCAATGAAACCCTCTCTTGGAATTAAGCGAGACTATCTCGCTCGATTTTTGAACTCGCTAGCAAGTAGAACAACATATGGACCTCATGGACTAACTCCTATGTTCTCCATAATCGCTGCATTTGGAATGAAAATGTCAAGCCTAGCAATAGCCACTTTGGGAATTCCCTCATCTCCATTAAAAATTATTGTTCCAACGCATCTCGAGTAAGAACATCTTTTCGTTGATTCCACGACCAATGTCTACGAAATTCTCCGAACTCAAACCCTATTGTTAATTGGTGACAAGTTGTATCGTGCAATCTCTCTCTCCTACACCATTGCTTCAGTTCTTAGACTTTTGGTTACACACTTTTTTATTTGGACTTAGCTCGAGCCGTTTTTGTTAATTCAACTCTGATTTCCTTTCTTTAGAGGATGTTTCCGCCATTTTTGAACTTTCCGTCCAAATCATGGAAGTTAGGAAATATCAAAGCTCTATTTCATGAAGCAAAATAAAATTTACTTTGCTTCCTAACAACAAGTGTGTGAATTGAATGATCAAATTGTCATATACATTTTATAATACTCTCCCTATTCAATTTGATGTGTCGTTTTAGCACTTAAATTTTGATAATTTATGTGATTTTAGGTTTTTAGGAAATTAATAAAGAGAGAATTGTTATTGAAAATATTTTCATCTAAACTCTTTATCCATTAGTTCAAAATGGTGAATATTGAATAAATTGTAAGATTAATAAAAACTTAAAAACGAGTTATTTAATAATTTCTTAAAAATTGTGTCAAATACTAACATGATAAATAATGCTGATAGGAGACAATATAATATTTTTTAAGAAATGTAAATCAATAGTTTAAAACTTGTAAGAGACTTGATAAGCGACCTGTCTAATCATCAATATACTATTATTAAAATCAAATCACTCTTTTGTACGTGTCATCGCCCTAGCAATGCCACATAAAAAAAATCTATTTTTTTCATTTAACATTTTTTCCTTAAGTTTTTTTAGTATTTACATTCCTTATAGATTATAATAATATTATTAAATTTATTATTACTACTTACCATATCTAATTTAATGAGTGTTTGAACATTTCAAATACAAGAAACTAATAATTATATTAGCACAATATGCATTGATTGACTTCATATATTTATTAAAAAAAATTATAGTAATAATTAAAGGTAAAAGGTACTATTGAAATATGTATAGATTAATACATTTATTCATTTTTATAATAATAATAAAAGGCAAAAGGTACTATTGATTGATTTTTAGGACAAGTGCATACTACCAATTAAGTTTTGTGGATTTGACTAGGGATTTTTATTGAAAATGGGTCGCATATTATTTGTTTTGAT
The DNA here is from genome assembly GCA_964016875.1 of Fallopia convolvulus. Classification (NCBI taxonomy): domain Eukaryota; kingdom Viridiplantae; phylum Streptophyta; class Magnoliopsida; order Caryophyllales; family Polygonaceae; genus Fallopia; species Fallopia convolvulus. The sequence continues at coordinate 47,556,219 of OZ024724.1, forward strand.
AATTTTCATAGTATTTTCTTTTTATTAATGATTTGTCAATATATCTCTTTGATTCTTTATAAAAAATTTATATTTACTAATTATTTAGGAGATCTAGAAAAAGTTTTGAAAATTTTAATCGAAAGTGTTTCAATTAATTATTCAAATAATATACGATACAACCATAGTTCCTCCCATGGAAGAGAGTGTTCGTCTATGTTTCTACTTTATGAATATGATTTTATGGATGTTTGTAATAATATCAAGTGTTATTGGTATTTTGAGGTTAAATTATACGAATATACTAATGTTTAGTTTTATTTATTTGGTTTTGAAATAATTATTTATGTTTAAAACAAATTTTACTATTAAAGATCCCATGTAAAGCACGGATAAATATACTAGTAGACTATAAATTAAAATATTTCTTGGTTAAAAATTTACGCCACATAGAAAAATCAATAACTATATATAAAAGTTATCACTTTCCGAGCAAATAGAACAATTTTTGTCTCACCTCATATTAAATAAATTTTCATTTAACTTTTTTCATAAATAAGTTATATTTATCTTTCATATTAAATTAAATCTTATTTATACCCTTAACTTTTATTTTTGGTTTCTTTTTCCTATTTGATTTTTTTTATAATAGTTCAGTTCTATTAATAAACTATCTTTTTATTTTGTTTTGTTTTTCTTTTAACTCTGTTTTTTTATTTATTTACCTTTATCATTTATTAATGTTTTATCTTTTAAATAATTAAATAATGTATAATTTATGATAAATCAAAAACTATTTATTATATTTAAAATTCTAAATAAATAATTTATCTTTTTTTTTCCAACTAAATATTTAGTATATATATACCAAAGTTATTTAACTTATTTATAGGAATACCGACATCTTACTTTTCATAGTAAGCAATTGTCTTTAGAAGGCCCGTTGACAAAAGGATCACCCTAAGATGATTTATATTTTTTTTGGATATTTTAAAAATTAATCAATCAGTTTTTTTATTATAGAAAAAAATTATTTTAAAAATAATTATTTCTAATATAAAAAATTCATTTTCTAAATAATAATTATAAACAAATTATGGTTGTACTTGTACTTGAAATTGTATCACATTTAAGTTTTAAGTTTAAATTTGATTTCAAAATAAATAAAATAATTCTCATACAAAATACGAGTGATGAACTAGTTCCCTAATTAAACACATACATCACTAATTAAAATAATTCTCACTAATTAACACATACATCACTTACTTTCTTTCTTTTTAATTTTTAATTTTTTTTATTATTAATAAATAAAAAAATTAGTTGGCTAAAGTAACTTCTTATTTTTTTATTGTTCTTTACAGTTATACTTTATGTTATATAATCTGAGTCTTAACATTATGCGTGTAAGTAGTAATTAATGTCATAATTTTACGTTATAAAACAAGACCCCACCGCTCTAGCAATCTGAAAAGATACGACCTTTTGTAGGGACCAGTGTAAAAAAATTATAGTGACAAAGTGTTAGTAGTGACGACCTAGAGAGATTTTCCTGCTCTTTCTCTTTTTTTTTTTAGTTTCTCTGTCTCAGTTTTAGTTATATGGATTTTATAGAGTACCTTCACGCCCTCACTTTTATTTCTTTAGTTTTCTTCCTTTTGTTTTCTCGCCCTTTTTACTTTTGCTTTGGACCCACCTTAGATACTCTTACGACTTTAAGTCGGGGTAAGGTGCGTACATCTCAACAAATCAAATCTTCTACTCCCTAAATATACTCCCCTACGACATGATTAAATGATGACTTTCCAAATTATATTAAAAAAGAAACTTAAATATAGGTAAAATATTAAAAAAAATATATCTTTTAACCAATTAAATCAAGGGAGTATAAGAGGGAGTATGATTAGGGAGTAGAAAAATATAATTTTCATCTTAACTTCCAAATCCCACTCATATCGGTTCCACCTAGGTAGATGCCGTAGAATTTAAGTTTTAAATCAAGTCGCTATGTTATTATATATCAACACATTTATAAAAAAAATCATTTCAGTAAAATCACCGGGTAGATATCACGTTGCTTATAACGGAATACCTGTCAAAGTTTCCTTTTCTTCCGTTCTTCGGTCCGGATGGAGTCCAGACAATATCCCAATACCTTCATATATGAGATAAATATAATAAATTAAGATATAAACTTAATTTATTTCAACACTTTCTACATTTTTCAGGTACCCAAATTGTCAAATTTATGGCACGAAAACGACATGATCAGCCTAGCTTGTTCAATAATTGAACCAAGCATCAACATAAAGCCTACAATCTATTGTGTTAAAATTGGTATCAGAAAGGATAATAACTTATTTTCAATGAGTAAGAACTAAAAAAGTTCTTCAAATTTATGCTATGAACTACGAATGATTGAGTTAGAGAACGTACACAATTTTAAATTGTAATTTCTTTTTGTAATACAAATATACAATCAATCATATATTTGATCTTCGGTCGCAAAGCTCAAAATGAAAAAAATTTACCCTCTATCATCTTCCGGATTTATCCCATCAAGAATGTTTTCAAATCCATTATATCTGATTCCAACAACATAGCCATCAGGATTCGATATCGTGAGAGCAAGTATCCCATTCTCCAATATTACCTGTAACCCAAACAGCAACAATGTCGTTGATTATATGACAACAAAATTTAACAGAACTATTTGGGCATTAACCAGAAGACGTACAATACCGTCCATATAGTAAAGAGAAAAACTGCTAAAACTATATATTTATTCCAACAAAATCTCAAAAATTATAAAGCGTGTGTTGATAGTCACTCTAGGCATGTGCGCATACAATTGCACATGATAAGTTTAGTACATAAGTTTCAACCAAAAAAAGTTAAGTACATAAGTCTTATTTTTTGATAGAAGGAGAGGCAACACTCTCTACCAACTCAAGGATTTAATAGAGTTGTTAAAAGATGACCGAATCTAAAAATTTGACCTGACCGATCCGCATTTAAACCCGACCCGAAACTCAATTCTAAGCCAAACTCGATTTGACCCGAAAATCTACGACCGGAAACCGACTGACCCATGACTCCACCCAAACTAGCACAAAACTCAAATCTGAAATGTTCGAGCCCGATTAACAGGTCTAAAATTCATAGATGATATTTTCCATTTTGTTTTTATTTTGATAACTGCATTTGTTATTTCATTTTCAATTCATAAATTCTGCAAAATTAACACAAAACGAGCAAATACCCTATCTTACACTTGAATAATTAATTCAATCCACTCAAACCATAAAACATTGATATTACCTATTCACAAAATATTACTATTTACTTATTTTTGGTTTAACAAAAACGTACGTACATGTATGGATGCATATATAATGAATAAAAAAGACATGAACGAAAAGGGGGAATGCATACGTACGGTCCGGTCTGAGATAGTGAGTTTAACCCGAGAGTCAGGCGAACCCCCCGGAGCTAATGCTTGTGTTTGCAACTCTCCATTGTTCGGCGCCGGAGATGGAGCAGGCGAACTACTTGCTTTTCTAATCATTTACATAATATATGAATAATAAATCACGCATATATAAATAGTAAATCACGTGAAAGCATGTTAATTAAGAACGTACTCAGAAGAGGAGTAGAGCTTAGAAGAGCAAGGCACGTCCTTGGAGGAAATGGAGACGCCGTTGCAGGTGACCAAGAAGGCGAGGTTCTCGGACTTGATGGGTCCGTAGGAGAACACGATGGCGCCGCTGAGCGTCACGTCCAGCTTCAGGTCTTCCTTGGTCACCTGCTTCGACCTTATACCCGACACCCCGTGGGATCGGATCTGGATCACCTTCGACCCACCCGAAACCTGCTTCACGCTATCCACCGAGGCCTGCCCTAGTTGGCCCCCCACCCCGTACTGGTTCCAACTCATCTCCATCACCATCGACTCCAGCGACGTTGACGTCATCCAGTTCTTGTTCTTCGACTCCAGGTAGAAATCCAAGTCTGCCGACAACACTACCTACGTACGTTATAATTAAATCTGTTAAAATATATCTATCCCACATCTGAAAGTTCAACAGGTCTAAAATTTCGAGAAAATTAATAAAAGAAACGAACCTGATCGTCGCTTAGGTCGCCATCGTCAATGTCAAACCTGGGGATGGAGAGACGCTGAACCTTGACGGTGGGGGAGTCGGAATTGCTGAACGCCACCCATAAGACGATTCCGGCGGCCACCGAGATCACCACCACCACCGCCACCACTGCTATCAATATGCGCCTTACCCGGCTTTTGCCATTTGTCTCCATTTAAGCCGAGACAAACAAGCTTTTAATTTATTCCTCAATATGTTGATTAATTATATGTACGCGTACGTTCATGTATTTAGCCTCCGAATTAACAAGGTATTACAAATTCCATTTATTTATTTTTTCTTTTGATCGCTGTACGTTTCTCCCGCTTTTCTTCCAGGCTGGTGGAAGTGAAAACGGGATTTGGAACTTTTGTTCTTCTTGTTTTTTTTTTGTTCGTGTTTTCTTTTTCTTTTTTCCCTAATTTTTTTAATCTTGATTTTGGGTTGGGGGAATGAGGAATTGGAAAGGAAGAGAGAAAAGTGTGGGTGGGTAATTTTGGTTTAATTTGAGGGATCGGGAGAAGTACTATAATTAGTTTCGCTATATGCAGGTTGTAGAATTGGAGGGACATGCATATAGTTTTCTGGTTTCTTCATACGAATATAGTATTTAGCGGGTTATATTTTTTTTCTTACATTTCTGGAAAGCTTATTGTTTGGGTAACACAATGCCCCTACACATGTCTTCACGCATTTTGATTCAAAGGTTGAGCCTTTGGAGTAATACTCCGAGATTATTGTTTCGAAGCTCTCGGACGGTAGTTTGTCCTTTACTTTTTAGAATTAGTTAGTAACTAGTTTTCATTTTTAGTGGATACTTTAGACGAGTTCAAATAGTATTTGTGCTAATCCTAATTCTTATCCTAAAGAAAAACACAACACCCCTCCACATGCGCCTCAGTCACATCTACGGTTCTTGTTTTCTTTCTTTCTTAATATGATAAATCCCTTAGGGTTTGCCAATCTTATTAAGACAATACATAGGTTTACAATGACTTGTGTTGGGCATCGTTCCCACAAGCCTAGTTAACATCGGGAAGAGTGGAGAGCCCAAGAACTTGGACCGGTCGAGAGTCGCACGCGTTTATCACCAGGCTTGTGCAGTTAAATTGGACTTCCATAAATAGCAAATGGGAGAAGAAACAGGGGGAGCCTGGGTAAGGTGGCTCTAGGTTAGTGGAGGCATAACCGTCAGTAGGGAAAGAGGATGGATAAAATGTAATTCTATCTCCCCAAAAGGACAGACCTGTAAAATGAGACAACTAATATGCAATCAGAGCTCTATTTGAAAACAATTGAGATCTTTTTTTCGATCATCGTGTTTTGGATCTTCACTTAAGTATCCAACACCCCATGTTTAATGTCTTTCAGTGTTAAAAATCGGTTAGATAAGCTTCCAAAAATTAATTAGGACATTGGATTAGCCTAATGTCAATTCTTGTCCAAAAAATTTTGGCACCCATCGTGGTGCTCTAGCCAGTTTCCTCATCAGAAATCCAAATCAATCGTCGAAACGGTATCCAAGCACTTGAGTGAATTCAACATGATGATTGCACAATTGCAGTCGGTGAAGATTGAGTTCGATGATGAGGTACAAGCCCTAATTCTACTTTCTTTTTTGCTTTAGAGTTGGAGCGGAACTCTTACTGCTGTCAGTGCTTTAGTTGGTAAAGGAAAACTTAAGTTCGATGATGCGAGGGAACTGATGATGAGCAAGAAGATTCGCCAATAAGGAGTCAGTTTCTACATCTGAACCATCTTTTTTAATGTAGGGAACAAGGGAAGATCTGGTCATGGTGGGTCAAAATCCAAAAGGAAGGAGAAGATCACCAAGGACAAGACTCAAGAGCAAGAGCAAGTGTTGGAATTGTGGAGCAATTTATAATCCTTTTGCTCATTTTTTTATTCGATCTTATTGCTATACATTGCTATATATATATATATATATATATATATATATATATATATATATATATATATATCGATTGATTGGTTTCCATGTGGAAAATGATGATGGTTGTTTCTCTTCAAGTTAGGTTGCAGATTAGGTGGGCTCTATGGGCGGCAGTATGTGCTCTAAGGGCACCTCTCTCGGTAGTGGTAGTTCAACCGGACATGAACTATTGTAACAATTGGTTAACTATTTCACTATTTGTGAAATACAAACTAATGATCATGTTTGAGTTAGTGTTGCACTATATTGGGATGATCCATGTAGGATACTCATCAGGGTTTTCACAATTTTATGTACATGATCAGTCACAACATGGATCATTTCACACATTGCGATATTGTTATTGTTGGTGGTTGGCTAGTGGACCTGTCCAACTTGAATTCATATATTGTTTTTATTATCACCAGATTAAGACATTAAAATATTTTAAGACAAATCAATTTTATTAGCAAAAGTTTCCTTATATGTTCATTCACATATAACAATGTATAAATAGTAGTTAATTACTTGTTGGACACATTTCTACATTTACATATAAGATTCAGTCACTGGTTTTCTAAGTGATTTATGAGAAGGGGACGAGCACAAATTAGAAACATCCATGACTGAATTTACCATTTTTATCACACATGGAAATATATTTGGTTTGGTGAGAGTTTGTACACCAAGATATACAAAATAAACTAATTTCGTAAGGCCATACCCAATATTGCAACCACTTATGCACAAACTCGAAAACATGTTATATCATTAATGTGCTTTTGTTTCGCATCTTGTTGGTTATAGTGTTCCACAAAAAGTCTCGTAGCCCGCAACTTTCGAGCAGGTACAATCACATGTCAGTCTAAATATTAGCTAAAATAACTATTAATTGTATTATTTAAATGTGTGTCTAATACTAACCCTTATTTGTTTGTCAATAAAGAGTAAATGAGGAGGGGGTCCCAATTTCCTTCCTCAATGGTTTAAAGGATCTTTGAGGAGACCATTCCTCTTCCTCGACTTGGTCTCGTTTCTTATTTAATTAGCCTCATTTCCGTTTCAAGTACTAGGGACTGACTAGGAGCGAAATAAAGTTACGGAGAGGATCCCGATAGCCATAGCCGGCTCAACACTATCAAAAACATTAGGGGTGTTACGAGAAATCATGACTAGTTAATGTTGTGGTCATCAAAATCATGACTTTCATCTTTAACCTACTTGCAAGGATCTTTGGAAGAGTACAAATGATTTGGGGTATATGTATTATGAAATTTATCAACTCATTAGGTTCTATGTCCTTGTTGAAATAGGAAGCCAAACAAGCAAGCGCGTGTAGATCATTCTCGAGGATCCATCTACCACAAGAAATCAAAATTTCCATCTTGGTTCTTTACGGGGCCTTGGGTATCATGCATGTGGCTACAGTTCCATTCATCATTTGCTGATGAATGTTTATGCTATCGATGATGCAATAAATCATAGTTAATATATATAGAGTAAAATCATGTTAATTTTTCAATCTAATTCATTGGTAGACTTATGTTAATCTCATTTAATAGTTTTTTGTTGTTGCGGGTAAAGTCCATGCTACTTCCACCGTAATGTTAAATATTTCAAATATTGTGACAGAGATATTAGGCATAGAAATTATGGCAGGGACGACACTAGGATATTCTATATTCCATGTAAGAGTAGTTACACCATCTATAAAGGGATAATAGCCTTCATCGGTCCTAGCCCCCCCTCCCCCCAAACTCAAACATTTGATCATTTTGATATAAGTTTAATGAGCTCCCTACTTTTGCAAGTTGTGATAAGGTTGCATCAAACAGCTTAAGCTATTTTTTGAGTTTAATGACTACTGGTGTGGTCATGATTGACGTCAGTCAAATACCATTACACATTTTTTTGCTAGTCATAGACTTTCAACTATTTTTTTAGTTCAATTATTTGTTATTTTCCAATTGGTTTTGCAAACATATTGGATGTTGATTTAAGCAAATATAAGACATCAAATATATTTTTATAGTGTATGTAAGACATCATTGTTAATAAAGGTTCAATGTCTTAATTTTGCAAAAAAGAATTTGTATGTATCATGATTTTTTTTAAAGATTCTTTTTATGATGCTTAATTGACTGAAGAATCTTCAACATACCTACAAATATTATGGGTACAAATTAACCAAAGAGGAAAAAATACAATAAATTTGTGTAGTTGTACAATTTACAATAAAGAAATGCGTTTTATGTAAAGCTAATGCCAATACATTTATAATACTATCAACCTGCCCTAACTCCGATTATCAAAAATGTCCCAATAACTTTGGTTATGGGTTCTTATGATCATGTGTTTTTGTGATTAGATTTGGCCTGTTTGAATTTGACTCAAATATGGTTGAGTGTCATACCAATTTCTAAGGGATGTTTGAAAATTTTATATTTTTCAAAAAAAGAGTCGGGTAGTAATATTATAAATTTAACATGAATTTAAATAATTAATGTTTCATCCTCTTTTTCTCTTCTATTTTCTAACATAATTATTTGATATTTAAGACAAAATGGGAGACTTTATTCAAAAAATAAAAATTATAAGTTAATTGGTAGGTTTGGGACAATCTACTACTAGATTGTTAAATAACGAATTAAGTGGTTATTAGAATTTTGTATAAATACAAATCACTGATTAGAGATTATACAATAGATGGTCCCGTTCAATCCACTTAATTAAAAGTTTTAAAAAAATCACTAACTTAACAACCTATATTAATATATTACATGAAAAAGGATTTCATTTTTTACGTACAACACGAGTCTTTCAAATTGTAAAACATTTATTTTGCGTAGTTTGATAAAATCAATTAGCATAAAAATTCTTCATATTCTTTCGGATTAGGGTTTAAAGAGTTAAATGCACTACCAAATAAGAAATAAAATACAGTACTGCACTTACCCTTCTTGCAAAGCCAGGCCTGTTGCTTGTGCTATATAGAAGTACTTGATGGTGTCTGATGCTCTATTTCTCTAACGTGTATATACATTGTCTACAATTGGCAGCGTGGGGATTGGTAATAATGAAATAAAAAGTGAAATTAAAATCAAAAACCAAAATAAAAATCTAACCTAGGTAGTAAATTACGCTCGTATTGTTGATCTATTCATACCCTATCTCGCTTCTCCCACTTCTCAAAATTAGATTTCATCCTAAAAAAAATAAATTAAAGGAGCAATTAATAAGTTTCTGTTCGCTGGAGAGGTTGAGCTGCCTAGTCCGAGCTTGCTTAAACCCGCCTTTGTTTGGAGTAAAACAGAGCACCGCCACCAGTTCGGGTTGGTTGTCCTTGTTGACCCCATGTTCTCGTCGATTCCAATTCGTTGCAGCCACTTCACCACTGCAGTTTGTGTCCAGAGATGTGAAGAAGACGAGCCCATCGAGCCCGACCCATCTGTTTCCACTCACTCCACTGTACGAACGTATGGTATACAATGTATGTCTGAAACTTTTCAGTAATCAAACTCCAATTCTTAGTATAATTCCTAGATCCCTCTCTTGTCACTCATCTAGAATCTTCTTCTTCTCATGTCCTCTTCCTCCTCAAACCCGATTGTCCCTGTTTTCCGCTACTAGTGTGAAATTATTTCAAAATTGGATTCCAAATGCATAAAATTTGATTTGTTTTGGCGAATGCATGCTATTTTTATACTTGCATACTGTTGTCATACTTGGAGTATATATAGATAGACAACTTCAGCTATACGTTTTTTCTATATTTATGCAGGGTTCATCTTATGTGGATTAGTAATGGTAGTGAAATGATGATGGGTTATGACAATGAACACGGTTTTGATGAAACAGCTGGAGAATTGCTTTCGGTTGAAGGCATGCCTACTGGTTCTATTAATAGTGTTGAAGAAAATCAAGATTTTTAGCAGGTGGTGATGTTGCATTATCAATGCTTAAATTATGGGTTTAAATCATATAAAATTTAATTTGTGTTTTATATTTTGTTTCATTTGGTGATTCCGGTTGCAACTGAATCGTATGTGCAAGCGTTGCTAATGTTTGAGCAATGACATGCTAAATCAACAACTGTTATCGGTATGTTATACTTTCCAGTTCTTGTCTTTAGCTTCATTTGTAATATAGTTTTCTAGTTGTTTCTACCATAGTAGTTCTTTTTTGGATAAAAACCTCTCGATTGATATCTTCACACCCTTATATCTTTTATGAGTTTTAATCTGCAAAAATATGACATTAACATAAGCTATATGCCAATATACCTTGCTCTTTCAAGGTTAACTTATATATAGCTTCATATCAGCAAATTCAAGTTGTTGGTGCACATTCTTATAGTTTAGTTTGTTTCACTTTGTATGTGGAATGAAATATCTATGCTTTTGTATTGTGATTCTATTAAACATTGATAGGCATGACTTATTATAATAATTTTGAAATTGATGTTATATACATATATTCTACATAGTTGTGCCTATTCTCCTTTTCTAGATTTAAAACCACTAAGTTTAATATTGTTGTGAGCTATCGGTTACATTGGCAAATAATGATTACTATTTTCCTTATTTTTCATCTTACTTGCAAGTTTTGAATGATTAAATAATGTTCTTCTTACTATTTTTTTTTGTTTTTCAGCTTACTTTTTCTTTGTTTTTTCATGTTACTATTGGAAATGCATAAAAAAATGAAAAGTGTTTGATGACAAACGAAAGTGAGTTGGAGTGAGCGAATTCGGAATGCATGAAATGAATGTCATCAAGGACATTTGCGATGAGAAATGAATGTCATCAAGGAAATCCGTTTGATGACATTTGTGATGACAAATGAATGACATCAAGGAAAACCCTTTGATGATATTTTTTTATGAAAAATGAATGTCATCAAGGCTTTTTGATGACACATTTGTGATGACAAGCGAATGTCATCAAAGCTCTTTGATGACACATTTGTGATGATAAATGATGTCATAGCGAAAATCCCTTTGATGACAATTGTGATGATAAATGAATTTCATCATGGCTCTTTGATGACAAATGAATGTCATTAAAGGGTTAGTCAACGCTTGATGAAAAAACGTTATCAAATAATGTCTTTAAAACATCATAAAAATCACAAAAAAATATCATCAAAAAAACGTTATCAAACTCCGGTCAATGGCAAGTCAGCGCTAGTCAACGGATAAGTCAACTCAGTCAAGGAGGGAAGAGTCAACTCAAGGGGGAAAGAGGATGAAGGGGTGATGCTTAGATAGTTACAAAGGCAATAAAAGCTATAGTGTGGACATATCCACAATTATTGTTCGTATATTTGGTTAGTTGCCTTATTTACCTACCCTAAACTTAACAAATTAACCATTGAATATCTTTTTCTGGATTTATTTAAAAAATAATATTTTAATGACTAATTTTACTTCACATGTTTTCTTCTCTTAATGCATTATCCTTTATATATATGAAAAACATAAAACTATCTTCTTTGCAATATTTCATTGATTTTAATTGTATTGAATAATTAGTCATCAACTAGTATAATACAATCAAGCTTTTGGTAGGTTCTATAGTTGCCCCAATTTCTTCATGCGCCAATCTCATTTTATCAGTGTTTTGAGTTTTTGGGAAAGACATTTGAGGGCTAGTGAGGTGCATATAAACGCTATAACAGCTCTGGCGATAAACATGACATATCTAATGTAACACCCCGACTTTCGACGGGACGCTACTTAGTAATAGACCTTACCAGGTACTATTTAATTAGGTTGACAACTACACTTTAGAATCTTGCAACGCAGGCACGACGAGAAAACATAATAAAACATCCAACCTTTCCTTTAGCGAAAGCATTAAAAACATAGTTATGCATGTAATCCTGAAAACATAAATATTCGAACCCGACCCAACACTTACTAATACTGAAATATTCAAACAAAAGGATAATAAATGAAACACAGTACTAACTCCATCTTAGCAATAATAAAATCAACCTCCTAACTATCATAACTAAACTAGCGTAGAACCAATCCCACTATGACACGCGCTCTTTACCGCTCTGGCCCGTCATCTGGCCTCGGTTCCTACACGGCTCCCTGATTCATACCTGGAACTAAAAAAATATTCCCCGAAGGGTCAACTTCTAATCTATCAAGTTAGAGAGAATACGGAAATTGCAGAACGTTTTGAAAGCAATTCTAAAGTCAGCATACAAATCCGCAATCGCAATCATAACTCTAAAGGCCAATACCTAAATTAGTTATAATCAGTCACACATAGCCACATACACATTTACAATCACAACCTCATAACAATGCAATTCCTCCTTTTTCACATTCCGACTTCCAAGGCGCTCATCACTGCGCCGAGTGCAGAGGCAAACCCTCTCACTCCACTTCACAATCTCCATTCTAACCCCGGCTAAGCCTCCACTGGAGCACTTGCCAAAAACACACAGATAATAATTTTCCATTTTGAAGGGGAACGGTTTTCCTGTCACACGGGTCAAACGTAGCCAACTCTTCCTCAACGCCAGCTACAATGGGCCGTGTCGGAAACGGTACCAACACAGATAAAACGTTCCAAAATATCTTTCCGATAAAATACATTCAAAACCATTTACGCACACAACAACTCAAGAAGTTCAAAAAAATTTAAAAGGTATTCGGAACTAGTTCCCAAAACCCGCTCTACAATAACGATACACAATCTAACAGGGTAGAGAAGAACCGAGCAAGTCGAAAACGACTTGCCTCGTGACGGAAGATCCTTTGAAGAAGATGAAAGACTAAGAGCGCGAGCGAACTTGATTACCTAATAGAATGTATGACGAAAATATTAGGTTCGACCCTTACTGTTGAAACCCGATATAATCTGCGCTATAAACGAGATTATAAAAATACTAACTCTCGGGAATTCGTACAACCAAACGATTTTCGTACGCGGATTATTCCTCCTCCCCACCCTCAGCCGATTGTGTGCTTTTTACGAATAAAGCCTTTAGACCTTATACCGTTTATAGCGCGATCTCACTCGGAGATCAAACACATCGAGCTTTGGCAAACGATATAGTTCCCGATCCAGAGAGGATTTTCGACCCCCTTAACTATATCATAGCAAGGCTATATATAATGGTTTGTTGTTTGGTTTTTTAGCTGGTTTCCGATGTGGGATGCACACCCATTCGCTTGTCAAATGAATTTGAGCCCTACGTGGACTAGCTTGCCCCTTTTGTGGAATAGTCAACAGGCCTTGTTGATTTTGGAAGAATTGCTTGGATATAGTGATGATTATGCAGGCCATTTACATGTCTAGCTCTCTCTGCATGCACATATATATAATTTATGCAACGTAGCCATGCACACTATTTATCGGGTTTTGATGCGTATGTATTACGCGACGCTCAATCTCTTTTCACTCTTAATTATTTGTACTTTTTACCCTTAATTACTTTAGCGGTTATTTCGCGCACCATCACAACCCCTTGGCTTAGTGTCCTCGTTCCACGAGGGCAACGAGACAATAAATAGGTGCGCCTTTTTCGAGAGCTTGGACCTCGTCCATAGAGAGTTTGGACCTCGTCCATAGAGAGTTTTCAACCCCAAGCGGGAAGTGAGGGGTCGACTTTAAATGAGATTCTCCAACCCCAAGCGGGAAGCGAGAGGTGAACTTTAAACGAGATTCCCCAACCCCAAGCGGGAAGCGAGGGGTGGACCTCGAAACCATAAAACCGAGAATCTCCAACCCCAAGCGGGAAGCGAGTGGCGGACCTCGAAAGCATAAAACCGAGAATCTCCAACCCCAAGCGGGAAGCGAGGGGTGGACCTCGAAACCATAAAACCGAGAATCTCCAACCCCAAGCGGGAAGCAAGGGGTGGACCTTTTTCGAGATTCTCCAACCCCAAGCGGGAAGCGAGGGGTGGACCTCGAAACCATAAAACCGAGAATCTCCAACCCCAAGCGGGAAGCGAGGGGTGGACCTCGAAACCATAAAACCGAGAATCTCCAACCCCAAGCGAGAAGCGAGGGGTGGACCTCGAAACCATAAAACCGAGAATCTCCAACCCCAAGCGGGAAGCGAGGGGTGGACCTCGAAACCATAAAACCGAGAATTTCCAACCCCAAGCGGGAAGCGAGGGGTGGACCTCGAAACCATAAAACCGAGAATCTCCAACCCCAAGCGGGAAGCGAGGGGTGGACCTCGAAACCATAAAACCGAGAATCTCCAACCCCAAGCGGGAAGCGAGGGGTGGACCTTTTTCGAGATTCTTCAACCCCAACCATATGCATGGATTCATGTATCAATGCATCAAGATAGGCAAAGCTTGTCTGGGAATGCGCACCACGAACAACCTCGTTGTTTTGCCATGCTAGACAGGTCATATTTCTGACCCACTTCTTTCTTTCATTTTTGGAGTTTGCAAGCTTTTGTTGGATGGTTTTTAATGGTGGCGGACAGGAAGTGACCTCAACCCAAAAATTAAAGCTTGGTCTCTAGAGCCCAAATTCAGCCCCACAAGCCCAACATTTAATATACTCTCATTTTTCTAAATTCATGCGTGCTTTAAAGAACTTTTATGCCGCCCATGCATGTACATGATATAATATGCTCATGAATAGCATGCATATATGATATGAGGTGGCACGAGATTGTTCATGAATTGAATGTATATATCATACGAGGTTGCACGAGATTGTTCATGACATCATGCATATATCGTACGAGTTTGCACGAGATTGTTGATGAAATCATGCATGTATCGTACGAGGTTGCACGAGATTGTTCATGACATCATGCATATATCATACGAGGTTGCACGAGATTGTTCATGCATATATCATACGAGGTTGCACGAGAATTTTCATGAAATCATGCATGTATCATACGAGGTTGCACGAGATTGTTCATGAATTGAATATATATATCCTTCTTCATGATTATAATGCATTGTTGGATCGTGACGCGTTAGTAACAATACAGGGAACTAGTAAGGTTCCCTGGGCAGCGGAAATAAACAGTAAGAACACAGAATTTATAGAGGAAACCTTTTGTCCGACCAACAAGTCGTAGAAAGAAAAACCTCTACCCCTGAAACTCCTTCTCAGAGGATTTTCAATAGAATACTTTTATTAAGTTTCAACGATTACAAGGCAAGTCTAGTAACTAAGGCTCCTACCAAAGTTCCCTTGGTAACCACGGCACCGACCGAGGTTCAACCAACTAGACTTCTACAACCCTAAGCGTAAACCTAAATCGAAAGCAAACTACTGACTTACTTGTGGATTCTTCACCGGAAAAAGCCACACACTCATACACTTGAAAAGCTCTCTTCTCAAGTTCTTCGTCTTCAACCACTCGAAAGCCACCCCTTTAACCCTAGCTAACCCTAGCTATTTATAAGATAAGTCTGATCTCACACGTAATTATTGACTAATTACTCTAATATTCCACTTAACAAATCCCACACAATAAGGAAAAAGATTGTTTGTGATTTTTGGATCCTCAACCATGTCGATTCTTCCCAAAACCGAATGATCTCGGATTTCCCAAGATAATATCGTGTGAAGATTGATCTTATCCTCTCTTTTATCTCCTTAAGCAACCGCCTACAGCTGTAGAATCTTCGTAGAAGATCGCTCGCAGAAGATAAGGTAACTTGCCATTTATAGAAAGTCGCGTTCCTTCTCAGACGCACTTCCTAAATCTGTCACTCGTTCCCTCCATCGTTCCTCACGATGTTCCTTCACTCGTGACCATGTACCTGTTTTCCTGAAACACTTACATGTAGAAGCAAGTTATATTAACTAAGTTTGTTATCATCAAAACTAAGGGAAACCATGGAACAATTATTGTTCCAACAATTTCCCCCTTTTTGATGATGACAAACCTATACAAAAATGCATGTCTAGAAACCAATAGAAATATAGATCAGAAAAAAATTCTTGTGTGGTTCCCCCTTAACAAATGCACTGTTGTTCCTACTCATCAGAGGTAACAACATATTCCCCCTCAGCTAAAGTTCCCTCTGTATTTCCTGGATAGAACGCATCTCTGCATTTTTCCTAACTTCCCCCTTTTGACATCATCAAAAGATCAACAATCATCAAGCAAAACATAGAGCAAATGAACAAATTCAATTGAAACTTAAACCATTCATAAGCAAAAGATAGTTATTATTATAGATAATTGTCGCGGAGGTCACAGCCAGAGAAAGCATAAAAACATAATAGTCTTAACATCCAAGAAACAAAAGAAAATTTTAAGCTGGGGATAGATGGGATAAGGAACTAGAGAGGGTCCACATCATGGTTCGGAGGAGGTGGAATCAGCAGCAGCAGTGTCAGTGTCTCTCTTAGCCAGGTACCCAATGATGGTACTCAGCTGAGAGGAAATCTTTTGAAGCTCGGTCAACATCTTGGCAGTAACACCTTCACTCAGCGAAGAACTGCCAACATCCTTCTGGGCAGTCTTCTTTGCAGCTGTTCCCTTTGAATCACCCTGAAAGTTCATCCTCGAGATATTGCGCATCTCCAGGGGTAATCCAAAGAACTCCTCTTGCGAAGGCTGATAAGCCTTCCTTTCCTTCAGTATGGCCTTCAGAAAGCGAGGATAAGGTATGCTATGCTTCTTCCCAGTGCACTTAGCCATTTGCCTCATCATAATCTCCGGAAGACTGATACGTTCCTTCCTTAGAAACTTGTCCAGCAGAATCATATCGTTGATAGTGAGCGTAGTCCTCTTCTCCAGCCTTTGGAACAATAACCTTGATGAGAAATTGATGTGCAATCCTTGAAGTGTAGCTCAAGTTGTTGGTTAAGTAAGGACCAGAGGCAGGAACTTTTCCCATGACCCGCCTGATTAACTGAGCTTTGTTCCTTGGCCAGTGACTCGACGTATGAACATCCCCATATCCTTCAGCAGGCACCTTCAGAATTGTGGCAACAGATCCCAAAGAGAAAGAAATTTCCATCCCTCCCACAGTAGCAAAACCCATCGGACCATTAGAGAGATTGGCTAGTTGATAGGATTGAAAGAATTGGGAAAGAAGGGATACATCTACCTTGACTCCAGAGTCACAGATTTTCTCCCATCCCTGAAACTTGAGAAGTTCCCAGAACTCCTCCAAGTCATGGCTTTTCAGGAACTCTTCGGTGATCACCAGAGGAGCGATAACCTTCTTTGAACGATCCTTCTTGGAACTTGTTGCTGGTTCCATTGGCAATTTGCCTTGCGCCTTTGCAGATTTGAGGTCCTTTTCAACCTCTTCTTCTAACTCAGCCTCTTCTTCATCACCTTCACCAGCAGAGTCGTTCTTTTCTTCTTCCTCACCCTCATCAGAACCCGAGCCAACCACTTCTTCCTCTTCCTCTGGATCTTCTTCTTCTTCTGAGGATTCCTGAGCCACCTGTTCCTTTGGAACGGTGGAGCGAAGGGCGTACTTGGATCCAGAAGGAGTGACCTTCGGCTTTTTGGTTGCGGGGGAAGGGGTTCTTTCCGAGTCAGAGGTGTGAAAAATTTGAGACGGTAGGGGAGGAACACTCTTTTTCGCCTTTCGCTTGCCACGACTCGTTGGCTTCACCCATCCTGGTCGCTCACTTATCGGCACAAACGCCTCCTTTTCAGGGTCAGCGGTGGTGTCCTTCAGAGGAGAGTTCACCTCTTCCTTTTCCATTGCTTCCTTGCTTTCCTGGGCATCCTCTGTTTCAGCAGCCACATCGGAGGGGTTGTCCGAGGGAACCACAGAGTGATCCTTCTCAGATTTGTCACCCTCAGTGTCCTTTGTCGATGAGGCCATATCAGCGGTGGCCACACCAGTGTCGGAAAAAGCATCGAATTTGGTTTCAAGTTTGGAGATTGGAGTGGGAGAGGAAAGTTTGGCCTTTTTGAGGGTTTCAAGTTGGGCTTGAATGTTGGCTATCTCAGCGGCATCGAGACCCTCAAAGTTTAGGATTGGAGTGTTTGAGGAGGAAGCCATTGTTGCAGAGGAGAGAAAAGATCGAAACTTTGAAGAAGATTTAGGGTTGGAGAGAATTAAGGATGTGGTAAAAAAAATTGACCGAGATAAGAGTTTATAAAGCACACCTCTTTCCTTCTTGATAAAGATCATAATCTTTCCCAAAGATCTTCTATCCAAATCCTAACGGCTAAGAGTTTCCATAATGATGAATTTTCACCGCCATTAAGTCTCGTCTGCGCAGACGTCCTATCGTTCCCTGCAGAATTACTGTGCAACGGCTGTATTTTTCAAATGAGCAGTCACAACGGCTATAACTCAACTGCATTGCCTCTGTGATTGACGTCTGTTCTTTTGTATAAAAATCTTCAAATGTAATCAAAGACGTTCCTTTAATATGACAATATTCTCAACCACTAGTTCCATACCTCGTTACCATGAGTGGATAAAAAGGCTATGTTTGAACAGACAAGGGACTAGAGACGTTCCATTCAAACTTTTTGTGGGCTGGGAATTTATTTGACATCCACACAATTATTCCCCGTTTAAAGGTAATGAAAAGAAGTTCATAGGGAACGTTTGTGTGGACCAGGCTAAGGAACAATCTTATAACCAACCATCATTTCTGCTTGAAGTGAGGGATAAAATAGATCAAGTTGGTTATTTTGGGCTAAAAAGAAATCTTGGATGTAAGCAATTATAGTTTCAGTTCCTTTTAGCATGCAACATTTAACAATTTCTAATATATACAACATCTATGCATGGTGGAAGGATATAAGTCATTAGAAAACTTGTCAAATGATATGTAGTTACCTGAGATGTTACCTTTTTAGTCAGGCACTAAGGGAATAGAGGGCCGGGACTTGTTTACTCCAAGGAAATCATTCCTAGCAACATCCTCAGATGTTCATAGGGTTTTCTATCCAAAGCCTTGGTGAAAATATCTGCCACTTGATTTTCAGTCCTACAATGATCCATCTTGATAAAACCTTTTTCAACATTATCTCTTAAGAAATGATGTCGAATATCTATATGTTTGGTTCTAGAATGATGCATAGGATTTTTGGAGATATTGATGGCACTTGTATTATCACATAAGATAGGAATAGTTCCAAGAGACATACCAAAGTCCACCAGTTGCTGTTTTAGCCACAATACCTGTGAACAACAGGCAGCTGCTGCGACATACTCCGCTTCAGCCGTTGAAAGAGCAACCGAATTTTGCTTCTTCGATCCCCAAGAGACCAAGCAAGGTCCAAGGAATTGGGCCATCCCTGATGTGCTCTTCCTATCCACCAAGTGACCTGCAAAATCTGCATCCGAGAATCCGACAAGTTGGAACGAGTTGTGTCTTGGATACCATAGACATAACCCATCGTTCCCTTTCAAGTAGCGTAGAATTCTCTTCACTTCTTTCAGATGTGTTTCTTTAGGATTGGCTTGAAATCTAGCACAAAGACACACACTGAACATAATATCTGGCCGACTGGCCGTTAGGTACAACAGGGAACCAATCATCCCTCGGTACATCGTTTCATCAACATCAACAGCATTTAGATCAGCATCAAGACGAGTATTAGAAGAAATAGGGGTATCAAAACTTTTTGTAGAATCCATACCATACTTCTTTAATAGTTCCTTGATGTACTTTTGTTGATGTACCTTTGTTCCCTCATCAGTTTGTACCACTTGTAGTCCAAGAAAGAAAGTGAGCTCTCCAATCATGCTCATCTCAAACTCACTGCTCATAAGATTCTTGAAGCTTTCTACAAGTTTGGGGTTAGTAGAACCAAATATAATATCATCAACATAAACTTGAACTACTAAAACCTCACCGTCTTGTTCCCTTAGGAACAATGTCTTGTCGATCACACCACGTCTGTATCCATTGGTTAATAGAAACTGGGCGAATCTATCATACCAAGCACGTGGAGCCTGCTTAAGGCCATAAAGAGCCTTGTCCAACACGTAGACATGGTCAGGGTGATCAACATCTTCAAATCCTGGAGGTTGTAGTACATAGACCTCCTCTTGTAGGTAACCATTCAGGAATGCTGTCTTCACGTCCATTTGATACAACTTGAATCCCTTGTGAGCAGCATAGGCGATTAGAAGACGGATGGCTTCTATTCTTGCAACAGGAGCATACGTTTCATCGTAGTCAATCCCTTCTTGTCGATTGTATCCTTTTGCTACAAGTCTCGCCTTGTTCCTTGTGACAGCTCCGGTGTCATCAAGTTTATTCCTGAAAACCCACTTTGTTCCTATATCCATCTTGTGCTTTGGCTTGGGAACTAGTCTCCATACATTATTCCTCTCAAACTGGTGTAGTTCCTCTTTGTCGTATGGAGTGATGATGTTGTCAATAGGATGATCCCTCTTTTGATGATAGTTTCTGACTTCAATCTGAGTGGGATCTGTACTTGACTCCTCTTGTTCCTGTTGGCTTGTCGTTCCATGTGATGTTCCTTCTCCATGATTTTCCTCAATGTCTTCATTCTGTGAAGTATCATCTTCTGGAACTAATGCACTTTCTGTGTCATCTCTATCCAAGTCCGGACTAGGAGGCATAACATTTTCATTTGGAGCTTGTGTATTTGAATCTGGATCGACTTCATCATCTGAATCTGAGTTTAGAACCTTCAGTGCATCCTCGTTACTAGACAGGTTCCCTCCATTTTTGGACTCGTCAAAAACAACATGAATGCTTTCTTCAAACTTCTTAGTCCTTTTATTGAACACCTTGTAAGCCTTACGGTTGGATGCGTACCCCAGAAAGATGCCTTCATCACTCCTTGGATCAAACTTGCCTAGCTCGTCTTTTCCATTGTTGTGAATGAAACACCTGCATCCAAAGACTTTCAAGTGGGAAATATTTGGCTTTCTGCCCTTGATTAGTTCATATGGAGTTTTTGAAAAGTTGGAACGTATGGTGACTCGATTAATGATGTAGCAAGCAGTACCGACTACCTCAACCCAAAAGGACCGAGGCAAGTTACTTGCCAACATCATAGTACGAGCCATGTTTTGTAGTGTTCCATTCTTTCTTTCTGCAATGTCGTTTTGTTGAGGAGTCCTCGGCGCAGAGAAGTTCTGAGATACTCCATGTTCATCACAATAGCTATGGAACATGGAATTCTTGAACTCTGTTCCGTTGTGAGATCTGATAGCTTTCAGTTTTTGTTCTGTTGATGCTTCTACTTTCTTGATCCAGCTTTTGAATGCCATGAACGTCTCGTCTTTGGAACCTAGAAAGAGAGTCCATGTATATCTAGTAAAATCATCAACAATAACAAAAATGTACCTGCTACCGCCATCACTTCTCACCCACATGGGACCGCACAAATCCATGTGTACCATGTCAAGAGGATGAGAGGTGCTCACTGACAACTTTGGCTGAAAAGATGACTTGCTTTGTTTTCCTTTCACACACTCTTCACATAAGCTTTCTTTTTCTGCAAGAACCTTGGGTAGTCCTATCACCAGATTTTGTGAGTAGAGTTTGTGGATTCCTCGATGATTTGCGTGACCAAACCTCCTATGCCAGAGATCAGTCTTGTCGGCTATTGTAACAAAGCAGAGTTCTTCTTGTGGTTGGAAACTTGAGTCGACATAATACACATTGTTGCGCCTCTTTCCTTTCAGGACCACAAGATTTGATTTTATGTTCTTGATCATACAGCCATCTGAGGTAAAGGTTACCTCGTTTTTCCCTTGGTCACAAAGCTGAGCAATACTCAACAAGTTGTAACTAAGACCTTTCACCAAGCTTACGTCTCTAACGCTGATTTTATCATTTAGCTTGACTTCACCTGTTCCAATGATTTCTCCTTGATTGTTGTTGCCAAAGGAAATGTTTCCTCCAGCATTGTTTTGAAGTGAGGACAGAATACTCTTGTTCCCTGTCATGTGACATGAACACCCGCTGTCAAGGACCCAGCGGATGTTCCCCCTCACTTCTACCTGCAAGAAAGAAATCACGTTTTAACGACCCAGGCCGGCTTAGCCTTCCCGGGTCGGTTAGCATAGCTCACAGAATGATAAATTTGAGATTGCACTAAAGTAGCTTTCTGTGAACTCTTGGAACTAGAAGCAATATTTGAGGGATCAACATGATTTTTCCCTTTTTCAGTTTTAGAATCTTGCTTCTTTTGAGGTTGTGGGGCCTGTTTCTTCCATTTCTGATAAGATTTATCATACCCTTGATTTTTCTTACCAGACCACTATTTCCTGTTGTTCCTTGTATTCTGGTTTTGAGCCCTTTTATTTGACATTTCTAGTCTAACCTTACAGTCTTTTTGAACATGACCTCCCCCACCACAGTGATAGCACACCCTATAGTATTCACCAAGATAGCGTTTAGGATGTGGTTTCTGGAGGGTTCGTTCCTTGGCTCGTTCCTTGGAAGGAACTCTATGCTGATTCCCTTGAGACTGTTTTAGGTATATT
The DNA here is from genome assembly GCA_964016875.1 of Fallopia convolvulus. Lineage (NCBI taxonomy): Eukaryota > Viridiplantae > Streptophyta > Magnoliopsida > Caryophyllales > Polygonaceae > Fallopia > Fallopia convolvulus. The sequence goes on from OZ024724.1 coordinate 47,578,684, forward strand.
TTATGAGCCGTTTTCCATAATACCATTCAGAGTTGTCATGCAGATTACTTTCAAGAATTTTGACTCTACTTTCTAGACGAATTACCTTATCTCTAGCGGATTGAAGTTCCCTAGCTTTTCTTTCCATTTTCTCTTCAAAGGTAAGATCATCCGGAGGATATTCAGATTTGTTTTTACCATAACCAATACCAGACCTAGCAGGACTGAACTCAATCTGAGTTCATTTACTTAGTTCATGCTCTAATTCTTCCCTTTTGAGTTTGTGAACAAGTAAATCTGTCCTAAGTTCGTTATTGGTTTCAGTTAGAGTCTTAATATCTTTCTTATAATCTTCACATTCTGAACAAGGAACAACAGAAGTAACAGTAGTTTCTGATAATTTTTCTTCAAGATTTAGACATTTCTCATCAGAAGCTTCTATTTCATCTTGCATCTTTAAATTATCTTCAAACAACTTTTTAACAAGGATAACAAGATCAGATTGTTTAGCACTCTCTATACTAGAAAGAAATTGTTCAGGAGTTACCTCTTGATTAACATCTTCAGTCTTCAGAGCCATGGCACAGATCTTTGAATCATATTCATCATCTGAGTCAAGATCCCAAGCAACAATGTAGGCCTTCTTCTTCTCGTTCCCAGTGTCGTTACCTTTGGGACAACTCTTTGCATAGTGACCCTTTTCCTGACAGTTGTAGCAGGTAACATCCTTGAGCTCCTTCTTCTCAAAGTTGATTCTTTCCTTCATGGCACCTTGCTTCTTGCCTCTCCTATAGACCTCATTGCTTTGGTTATGAGAGCTACATCAGAATCTTCTCCTAGTTCGCCGTCAATTCCTGCAAAGATATTTTCAATGGCCTTTTCCACTTTAAGAGCAATTCCCTTGCTAGAGCTTGAAGCACCATTGTTCTTTTTCTCATATCGCTCATAGTCAGTCAGTTTTCCAAAGATCTCATGAAGTTTGCAAGTCTTTGTAATTGGGTTCTCCTTGAGAAGTCCTCTTGTAACGACGTACGTGGGACCTAAGCCATCTACAATTGCAGAGACTTTCTCAGCATGGGTGACAGATTTCCCAATTCCAAGATGATTAATGCGATTGACCAAGCCTTCAAACCGAGATTGGTATGTGGCTATGGTTTCTCCATCTATCATCCTGAAGTTGTAGAACTCCTTCTTAGCGTCCTTCTGATGGCTCTCTTTCAGATCAACGCTACCAATGTGCATTTGCTCAATGGCTTCCCATGCTTCTTTGGCAGTGTCACAGTTGACTACCCTTAGGAGATCTTCAGCACCCAAGGCATTGTTTAGTAGCATTTGTGCCTTGTAGTTCTTCTCCATTCCTGTCCATTCAGATTGGCCCCATTCTGTCTTCTTGTCCTTCTTTGCTTCAGGAACGACATAATCTCCATCTTCAATAACTGACCAAGCTTGGTAGTCATTGCTTTTGAGCCAGGTGGCGAAGAGCTTCTTCCAATGGTCATATTCTCCAGGAACAAGCAGTGGAGGCTTGTTGTTTCCAATTCCGACGTTGTGGTTGTTGTTCGAAGTCATTCTGTATTCCTGCACTAACACACAATCTAGAGCAAACCTGCTCTGATACCAATTGTTGGATCGTGACGCGTTAGTAACAATACATGGAACTAGTAAGGTTCCCTGGGCAGCGGAAATAAACACTAAGAACACAGAATTTATAGAGGAAACCTTTTGTCCGACCAACAAGTCGTAGAAAGAAAAACCTCTACCCCTGAGACTCCTTCTCAGAGGATTTTCAATAGAATACTTTTATTAAGTTTCAACGATTACAAGGCAAGTCTAGTAACTAAGGCTCCTACCAAAGTTCCCTTGGTAACCACGGCACCGACCGAGGTTCAACCAACTAGACTTCTACAACCCTAAGCGTAAACCTAAATCGAAAGCAAACTACTGACTTACTTGTGGATTCTTCACCGGAAAAAGCCACACACTCATACACTTGAAAAGCTCTCTTCTCAAGTTCTTCGTCTTCAACCACTCGAAAGCCACCCCTTTAACCCTAGCTAACCCTAGCTATTTATAAGATAAGTTAAGTCTGATCTCACACGTAATTATTGCCTAATTACGCTAATATTCCACTTAACAAATCCCATACAATAAGGAAAAAGATTGTTTGTGATTTTCGGATCCTCAACCATGTCGATTCTTCCCAAAACCGAATGATCTCGGATTTCCCAAGATAAGATCGTGTGAAGATTGATCTTATCCTCTCTTTTATCACCTTAAGCAACCGCCTACAACTGTAGAATCTTCGTAGAAGATCGCTCGCAGAATATAAGGTAACTTGCCATTTATAGAAAGCCGCGTTCCTTCTCAGACGCACTTCCTAAATCTGTCACTCGTTCCCTCCATCGTTCCTCACGATGTTCCTTCACTCGTGACCATGTACCTGTTTTCCTGAAACACTTACATGTAGAAGCAAGTTATATTAACTAAGTTTGTTAATCATCAAAACTAAGAGAAACCATGGAACAACCATTGTTCCAACATGCATGCATGAAAATAGCCAATAATTATTATCCACCATCAATTAACCATACCTCGCACCTCGCAGACTGGCGTTCACAAGGACCCCGCACGAAGACTTTCGCCAACAAAAGCCAGTTCGGAAACAAACCGCCTTGAAGACACCATGCACCTTCCACCCGGCGTCGGCCGTAACATCGCGAGGAATGGCCGAGATGTTGTGGCGAGGCACAAAGGACGAGATGCCTGACCGTGGAGATCAACCTCGCCTGGCAGTTGGCATGACCTCGCACATTGGCCTTGGATCACGCCGCACCGGAATCACGTCTCACCCACCACAGAGAAACGAGGATAGCGCCGACTCGCCTTGGAGCGGGTAGACCGCGGAGCATGCAAGGTCTACCTTAGAGAGTAGTCCCCCGAAAGATGATGCGCGGTTCCGGTCGATTGAGAATGGGCCAAACACCCCGCTCGCCTGCCTTGGAGGAACACCTCGCAAGCCTGCGTTACTTTTAAAATGACCCCCGTCGCGCATCGTCACCGTCACGCCACCTGTCTAGCGAGGTACCGCCACGAAGACCACGGAGAGTAGCAGTGTCTTCCGCACATGAAGATGGTGAAACATGGGCCTTGGAATCACCTCGCCTTCGTATTGTTTGAGAAGGGTGTTTACGGGCTCGATCGGCCTCGCCAAGGCAGAGCAAAGGAGCGTCGGATCTGAGAGTGCGCCGAACGCCGGTGCCGCGGCGAAACTGTGCGCCGGAATAGTGGCACGACCAACCAGCGCCCCCTGCCTTAAAGTAGACCTTACCCACCAACATCGCACAAACCCACGAATTTTGGCCTCGAGAAAGGACCGTGGTGCTCGGCCGAATGAAGAAGCTCGCGAGTTTAAGCTAGCTAGCCCTCCGTAAAGACCTCGTATGTTGTTGCGAGGCTACACGACCTCGCTTGGCCACATGACCTCGCCTGCCACATGACCTCGCCTGCTTGTTTGCCCAACACCTTGGCCTCACGACCTCGGAACGACCTCATTGCTTCGCTTTTGATGGAACCGGAAGCTTGGCCTTCAAATAGAGCCCCAAGTTGGCCTTCTCTTCCTTCAATGGGAACGAGAGGAAACGCCACGCATGGAAGCCTCGCTTGCTGGACACCTAAACCTCGTTGATTGGCCATATATATAAATATATATGCCATGATGGAATCGGAGGGGAGAGGATGCACCTACTTAATTGTGACCCGAGAGTAGGACGGTTAGGGAGAGATCCTTCCCACAGACGGCGCCGATGTTGAAACCTGATATAATCTGCGCTATAAACGGGATTATAAAAATACTAACTCTCGGGAATTCGTACAACCAAACGGTTTTCGCACGCGGATTATTCCTCTTCCCCACCCCTCAGCCGATTGTGTGCTTTTTACGAATAAAGCCTTTAGACCTTATACCGTTTATAGTGCGATCTCACTCGGAGATCAAACACGTCGAGCTTTGGCAAACGAGATAGTTCCCGAGCCAGAGAAGATTTTCGACCCCCTTAACTATATCATAGCAAGGCTATATATAATGGTTTGTTGTTTGGTTTTTTATGTGGTTTCCTATGTGGGATGCACACCCATTCGCTTGTCAAATGAATTTGAGCCCTACGTGGACTAGCTTGCCCCTTTTGTTGAATAGTCAACAGGCCTTGTTGATTTTGGAAGAATTGCTTGGATATAGTGATGATTATGCAGGCCATTTACATGTCTAGCTCTCTCTGCATGCACATATATATAATTTATGCAACGTAGCCATGCACACTATTTATCGGGTTTTGATGCGTATGTATTACGCGACGCTCGATCTCTTTTCACTCTTAATTATTTGTACTTTTTACCCTTAATTACTTTAGCGGTTATTTCGCGCACCATCACTTACTACCTCCCAACAACGTTCAAATCGACAACCCTTGTTTTACGAACCCGACTTACAAATAAAAGTGACCCAATTAAAATTATTAAATTCTTCTAACCACCGAATTCAACCAACAACACTAATTTACTCGTTTGTCCACGAAGATTAGCATATTACTATCTATCAATATAATCAACCAAAATCCCACCCCAACATTAATTAGTGAAGGCCGGCCTAATTCCCATTCTAAGCCCTAATTGAGCTGACCCAATTTCACCCCATTTTCCCACACCCAACCGAAACGGTTGACCGGACCAGCGGCCTTGACCAGGCTTTGCGGGACTTACCCCCCCATTCTTCAACGTAGCGAATCCGAAACCAGCATTCCAGATCCCCCTGTCTCTCCGTTCCGCCGACGACTCTGCAACAATGCTCCATCCCCTTGCCTCACCTCTGCTCCTAACCCTGCCCGGCGGCCTCGAGAGAACGCAGAGACATGAGTGAAAGGCTGCCCTGCTCACGCCCCTGTTCATGCCCCACCGGCGTTTCGAGAGAGCTACGCTCCTCCCCCTCCTACCAGCGACCTCTACCTGGGTCGGCCACCGCCCTTCGTCACTGACTTCCGGTTGACAGAGGACAAGAACCTCACCGGTAAACGATTGATGATGGCAACGAACTCTGGTGATCTCGTTGGCCTCTCCCGCTGGCGTTTTCCTATGGCGAATTGAAGAGATCGGTCGGAGGATGAAAACGGAAATAACGAAGAAAGTAAAACCGAACCTTAAGAAATAATGGCTTCAAGCTTACCGGAAAGGAAAATTGATCTTGCCCCGGGCACGCGAAGTCGTCGTCGATCACGCTAGTTGAAGACGGGGTCGCACAAGAACAAGAAAAAGAGGTCGATTGGTGCGATGCTCGAATGGGGAAAAGAAAGGCGGAAGGAACCTTGGTTTATAAGGTTTTTTTTTCAATTACTGAGATCAAAGATTGGATTACGTATGGGTAAAAGATATGGGTTTGTTGAAATAGGGGTTAATCAAGTAATCAAGATTTGGATATATCTTAATTGGTTTATGATAGATTTTCCAGAACCAATTTGGGCTTCCGAGTGGTTTAGTTAATTTGGCCATAAATTAGATAGAGAGAAATAAATAAATAAATGGATAGATTTTAATTATATAGAATTAGGATTAGATATAGCAAATCTAATTAGTTATCATATAGATAAACTAATTATTAGCTAGGTGTTAAAACGGATTATTAAATCGGTTTTAACTAATAAATACTCTTTTCCGAGGGTTACTTGCGGATCAAGAACTTAAATGCTTGTAAGCGAAGGAAACCCGTTTTCCGACTTACGAGACCTAAAACGAATACGGATATTACATACTACCCCCCTTAAGAAAGTTTCGTTCCGAAACTTTTACACGAAAGAAAAGATAATCGAGGTTTTCACAAACCTCTCCCCCTTAAAGAGGTTCGTCCTCGAACCGGAATTGATTGATAACGGTAATCATAACCATTACTAGCCATCCAAAATACGCAACACGTCAAACAAATATTTAAACAGTCAAACATGCAAGTTAAACGAACAACAACCACGAAGCAAACATCGAATCTAAAAACAACACACTAATTACTAACCTTCCCCTCAAACGCCTCTACTAAACCCGGGTAGATTTCTGGGTAACTTTATCTCATCATGGACTCCGTCTCCCAGGTGGCCTCCTCGACTCCCCGTCGAGACCACTGAATCAACACCAGCGGAATCTCCTTGTTCGGCAACTTCTTCATTCGTCGATCTAAAATCTTCAGCGGTTGTTCCCGGAAAGTGTGATCTGGTTCTACCACCAACTCCTCATAATTCAGTCTGTGACTAGGATCCGGGACATACTGTCTCAGTTGTGAAACATGGAATACAGGGTGCACTCCTTCCAAAGCAGGCGACAATGCTAGCCTGTAAGCTACCTTGCCTACTCTCTCCAGAATCTCGAACGGACCGATATATCAGGGACTCAGCTTCCCTTTTACTCCGAATTACCTGACCCCGCAGGTAGGCGATACTCTCAACCAGACGTGGGCTCCTACCTCGAACTTCAACGGTCTACGCCTCTTGTCTGCATAGGACTTCTGGCGACTCTGAGCAGCTAACATTCTCTCTCTGATCAAGGCCACTTTCCCGATCGTCTCCTCAATCATTTGTGGCCTCTCACCTACTACATCTGAGGGATCATCCCAACACAGCGGTGTCCTACATCTCCGACCATATAAAGCCTCATAAGGAGCCATCTGAATCGACGAGTGCCAGCTGTTATTATAGGCAAACTCCACCAAAGCCAAATGATCTGACCACTGACCTCCCCAGTCTGACACGCAGGACCTCAGCATGTCCTCTAGAGTCTGAATCGTCCTCTCTGTCTGACCGTCTGACTGCGGATGGTAAGCAGTCGTGAAATGTAATCTCGTCCCCAATGCCTCATGCACCTGCTGCCAATATCTCGAAGTAAAACGCCCGTCTCGGTCCGACACAATCGACTTAGGCACTCTGTGAAGTCTAACTATCTGATTAATAAACACCTCCACTAGCTTGCTTACTTGCCACGTCTCCCGAATAGGCAAAAAGCGAGCAGTCTTCGTCAGTCTATCCACCACTACCCAAATGGCATCATGGCCTCTACTGAGTCTCAAACCTGTGACGAAATCCATGGAAATGTCCTCCCACTTCCATTCTGGAATAGGGAGTGACTGAAGCATTCCTCCGGGTCTCTGGTGCTCGATCTTCACCTGTTGGCAGACCTGACATTTAGCGACGAATCTCGCTACATCCGGCTTCATGCCATCCCACTAATAAAACTGTCGCAAATCCTTGTACATCTTACTCGCCCCGGGGTGGATTGAGTAAGGTGTAGCATGAGCCTCTTGCAAAATCTTCTGCCTCAACTCTGCATCTCGAGGCACACAAATCCGACCGCGTAGGCAAAAATACCATCCGCTCTCTCCGCAAAGTCGGTTGCCTTTCCACGGCTCAATCTCTACCTCAGATCCTGAATCATCGGGCAATTCTTCTGCTTCTGTCTCACTTCTTTAGTAAGGACGGCCGACATTCTAGGGCTCTCAGACTGCCTTGATAATGCTGAATCTGCACCTCAATACCATACCTCATCAGCTCCCTCTGTAACTCTGGCTGAATTGTCAAATGAGCTAACATACGCTCCTGAGGCGTCTTCCTGCTAAGGGCATCAACGACCACATTCGCTTTCCCTGAGTGGTAAAGGATCTCAAGGTCGTAATCCTTCAGTAACTCAAGCCATCTTCTTTGTCTCATATTCAAATCCCTCTGAGTGAAGATGTACTTGAGGCTATTATGATCTGTCATCACTTTGCATGAGCTCCCATACAAGTAATGACGCCAAATATTTAGAGCATGTACCACAGCTGCTAACTCCAAATCATGAGTGGGGTAATTCTGCTCGTTCGGTTTCAACTGTCTGGAGGCATAAGCAATCACCATGTCCCTCTGCATCAGCACACAACCCAAGCCTACCTTGGAAGCGTCACTGTAAATCACAAAATCCTCATTCCCCTGAGGAAGAGCAAGTATAGGAGCCGAAGTCAACCTCCCCTTCAGCTCGTTAAAACTCCGCCGGCAGGCTTGATTCCACTCAAAGCGAGTGGTCTTCTTAAGCAGGTTGGTAAGTGGTTGGGCTATCCGCGAAAACCCTTACACAAACCTTCTGTAATACCCTGCTAGTCCTAGAAAGCTCCGCACCTCCTTCACATTCTTCGGAGGTTCCCATGCTTTCTGCTTCAATCTTTGCAGGATCCACCATAACTCCTTGGGCAGATACCACGTGACCTAAAAAGGCAACTTCAGGCAGCCAAAATTCACACTTGGACAGCTTAGCAAACAACCGATGTTGTCTCAATACTCCCAACACCAGCCTAAGATGCTCGGCGTGTTCCTCCTTACTCTTAGAGTAGATCAAAATGTCATCAATGAACACTACTACAAATCTGTCCAAGTAGTCTATAAACACCCGATTCATCAGCTCCATAAATACAGCGGGTGCATTTGTCAGTCCGAACGGCATCACTACAAACTCATAATGTCCATATCTCGTTCGGAAAGCCGTCTTAGGTATATCCTCTTCCCGAATCCTCAGCTGGTGATATCGTGACCTCAAATCCACTTTGGAGAACACAGTAGCCCCCTGCAGCTGATCCAACAAATCATCAATACGCGGCAGCGGATACTTGTTCTTGATGGTAACTCGATTCAACTCCCGGTAGTCGATACACAGACGGAGAGAACCATCCTTCTTCTTCACAAATAGGACTGGAGCTCCCCATGGCGAAGCACTTGGTCGTACGTACCCCTTCTCCAATTACTCCTCCAATTGAGCCTTCAGCTCCTGCATTTCCATCGGGGCCATGCGATATGGGGCTCTCGAAATCGATCTCGTCCTAGGCTCCAACTCAATACCAAAGTCTACTTCTCTCTGAGGAGGCAGTCCGGGAAGCTCCTCAGGAAAGACGTCCTCAAACTCGCACACTACTGGTATATCCTGAATGTGCGGTCTCTCCTTGTCCCCCTGTAGAACATAACACCAATATCTTACGCATCCATCACTGAGCAACTTGGCGGCCTTTACCATACTAATTACCGATCCGGGCCCCTCTTGCTCTAACTCCTGACACACATGTCTGGTCCCATCGTTTGCTGTCACTGTAACTGTACCTCTGTGTGCATCCAAAACTGCTCGGTAACGTATCATCCAGTTCATCCCCAGAATCACGTCATCATCTAGCAACAACTGCATCACTATAAAATCCGCATACCAATCCCTATTCCCTATTCTAATAGGGCACTGTAAAATCTCCTTATTCCCTCTCACTTTACTGCCGTCAGGCAGCCCCACAACAAAAGACACTCCCTCAGTGCAAGTCAGTCCTAGTCTAGCCATGCAAGCAGAAGACATAAAAGAATGGGTAGCACCCGTATCGAACAGTATATGAACAAGTCTAGACTGAATCCAAATCGTACATGTAGCAGTCGGCGCGTGTAAGGTGTCATCCCTCCTCATCTCAAACATACGAGGCTGATTGCCCCCAGTAGTATTAACTCATGCGCCGCGTCCTCTTCCCTGGCTCGATGCTTGCTGAAACTGCTGAGGCTGACGACGAGGCATTTGGTTCACCGTTCTCGGTGAAGATCCCTGTGAAGGTGCTCCAACAGTACAGTATTGCTGTAAATGGCCAGGCTTCCCACAATTGAAGCAACTCTTGACTGGCTTCGGACACTGACTCCTCAAATGAGCAGTGCTTCCACAGTTGAAGGACTCTCTCATCCATCTAGTGGACTGACTCTGACGAAGCTGGTCCTGACGACCCTATGACTGAAACCCTGATCGTTGCGGCTGAGAAGAGCCGGGACGACTATCTCTCCTAAGTTCTGCCGGGGTAGACAACTTCTGCCTCTTGCTCCCAGTGGAGTGCACCTCTAACTGACTCTGTCGGGTTGTGGCCATAGCATAAGCCAAAGCAGACTGCTGAACATCTGTCAATGTCGCGAGTCGGAGTCCAGACACGTAATCACGTAAATGCGGTTGCAACCTTTTTAGAAAGGTCGCAATCTTCAACTCCTCGGTAGGGGCAACATTTGGCACCGCTGCCAACTCTTGCTGAAACTTTAGAATAGTCTCAGATACTATGATATTTTCAGGTCCAGCATCCCGAAAAGCAGCCTCCCGAGCTGCCCTCACCACCGGAGGACAGTATTGATCTCAAATCCGCCTCTCAAACTCCTCGAAAGTCACCTCATTTCGGTGGTCTCTACACAACTCCAACTAGTCAAAAGCACTCTCCTGCAGCTCACTCTGTACAAAGGACATCTTCCTCTCTTCTGGTGCCTTAATGGAGTCCAACGCAGATTTCACCCTCCTCAACCACTACTCCACGTCGGAACCTTGAGCTCCAGCAAAATTTGGCACCCTTGTCTTTCTAAACTCCGTGAGCCACTTGTCGGGCTGAGGCTCGCGATACTGTCTCCTCGGTTCGACCACATGATCAGCTATCACTAGTCCTCTCGAATCTGGCAATGCTCCTAACTGGGCAGCCAAAACAGAGTCTGGTCCTGGTGCCCTCCTCTCAGCTCCTTGTTGTCCCGCAATTGCGTTCAGATTCGGTGCAGCTCCTGCCCCCATCAAAGTCTGCAACAACAGCTGGATCGCAACGTTCACCTCTGGGGCCAGTCCTGCTGGTGGCACCAATCCTCCCACCTGAGCCCCGTTGGCTGGGGGAACCCCTCTAGCGACAGACGCACTGTCCTCTTGATGAACAGCAGCAGCCACATCCTAACTCTCAGCAACCTCCTCCTGGTGAATATTATGTTGTTCCTCTGGCTCAGCAACTACAGGGGTAGGGGAGAGGCCCCTGTAGGGGTAGGGGAGAGGCCCCTGTACCGCGGCCTCGGCCTCTACCAGGTTTGTTGTCAAACCTGGCATTGATACCAATTTGTAACACCCCGACTTCCGACGGGACGCTACTTAGTAATAGACCTTACCAGGTACTATTTAATTAGGTTGACAACTACACTTTAGAATCTTGCAACGCATGCACGACGAGAAAACATAATAAAACATCCAAAGGCCAATACCTAAATTGCAGAATGTTTTGAAAGCATTTCTAAAGTCAGCATACAAATCTGCAATCGCAATCATAACTATAAAGGCCAATACCTAAATTAGTTATAATCAATCACACATAGCCACATACACATTTACAATCAAAACCTCATAACAATGCAATTCCTCCTTTTTCACATTCCGACTTCCAAGGCGCTCATCACCGCACCGAGTGCAGAGGCAGGCCCTCTCACTCCACTTCACAATCTCCCTTCTAACCCCGGCTAAGCCTCCACTGGAGCACTTGCCAAAAACACACAGATAATAATTTTCCATTTTGAAGGGGCACGGTGTTTCCCTGTCACACGGGTCAAACGTAGCCAACTCTTCCTCAACGCCAGCTACGATGGGCCGAGTCGGAAACGATACCAAGACAGAGAAAACATTCCAAAATATCTTTCCGATAAAATACATTCAAAACCATTTACGCACACAACAACTCAAGAAGTTCAAAACAATTTAAAAGGTATTCGGGACTAGTTCCCAAAACCCGCCCTACAATAATGATACGCAATATAACATGGTAGAGAAGAACCGAGCAAGTCGAAAACGACTTACCTCGTGACGGAAGATCCTTTGAAGAAGATGAAAGACTAAGAGCGCGAGCGAACTTGATTTCCTAATTGAATGTATGACGAAAAGATTAGGTTCGACCCTTACTACCTCCCAACAACGTTTGAATTGACAACCCTTGTTTTACGAACCCGACTTACAAATAAAATTGACCCAATTAAAATTATTAAATTCTTCTAACCTCTGAATTCAACCAACAACACTAATTTACTCGTTTGTCCATGAAGATTAGCCTATTACTATCTATCAATATAATCAACCAAAAGCCCAGCCCCACATTAATTAGTGAAGGCCGGCCCAATTCCCATTCTAAGCCACAATTGAGCTGACCCAATTTCACCCCATTTTCCCACACCCAACCGAAACAGTTGACCGGACCAGCGGCCTTGACCAGGCTTTGCGGGACCCCCCCCCATTCTTCAACCTAGCGAATCCGAAACCAGCATTCCAGATCCCCCGTCTCTCTGTTCCGCCGACGACTCTGCAACAACGCTCCATCCCCTCGCCTCACCTCCGTTCCTAACCCTGCCCGGCGGCCTCGAGAGAACGCAGAGACATGAGTGCAAGACTGCCCTGCTCGCGCCCCTGTTCATGCCCCACCGGCGTTTCGAGAGAGCTACGCTCCTCCCCCTCCTACTGGCGACCTCTACCAGGGTCGGCCACCGCCCTTCGTCACTGACTTCCAGTTGACGTCGCACTCCGACCCCCCCACCTAAAGCTAATACCCGCCCCACAGCAACAACAAAGAAAAACAGAGGACGAGAACCTCACCGGTAAACGATTGATGATGGCGACGAACTCCGGTGATCTCGCTGGCCTCTCCCGCTGGCGTTTTCCTATGGCGAATTGAAGAGATCGGTCGGAGGATGAAAACGAAAATAACGAAGAAAGTAAAACCGAACCTTAAGAACTAATGGCTTCAAGCTTACCGGAAAGGAAAATTGATCTTGCCCCGGACACGCGAAGTCGTCGTCGATCACGTCGGTTGAAGACGGGGTCGCACAAGAATAAGAAAAAGAGGTCGACTGGTGCGATGCTCGAATGGGGAAAAGAAAGGCGGAAGGAACCTTGGTTTATAAGGTTTTTTTTCAATTGCCGAGATCAAAGATCAGATTACGTATGGGTAAAAGATATGGGTTTGTTGAAATAGGGGTTAATCAAGTAATCAAGATTGGATATATCTTAATTGGTTTATGATAGATTTTCCGGAACCAATTTGGGCTTCCGAGTGGTTTGGTTAATTTGGCCATAAATTAGATAGAGAGAAATAAATAATAAATGGATAGATTTTAATTAGATAGAATTAGGATTAGATATAGCAAATCTAATTAGTTATCATATAGATAAACTAATTATTAGCTAGGTGTTCAAATGGATTATTAAATCGGTTTTAACTAATAAATACTCTTTTCCGAGGGTTACTTGCGGATCAAGAACTTAAATGCTTGTAAGCGAAGGAAACCCGTTTTCCGACTTACGAGACCTAAAATGAATACGGATATTACATCTAAGGTCGATTTGAACGCACATAACTAGGCCTAACATATCCACAATGGTATTTGATAAGTTTCTTACCTTAGTGTCAATAGCTTTGACTTAATCTACAACAACAACAACAACAAAAATTTAAGTTAACTAACTTTAGATATTGTGTAGAAAGTTATCAAGTTACTTAATTAGACTATTATTGCAGAAAATATAGTTACACTTAGTATTGGTTGTAGCAACATCGAAGTAAGCTGCTATGAGCAGAGGGGGAACAAATAGTGTAGTAGCATGTGAGAGGCCAAGGACCCTAAAAAGGCCAAGATGCTCATTTGGATAATGTGGGGAGGAGGAGAGTTGACATGCATTATAGTCGAGCTTTCTTGGCCTTCTTCCTCAATGTAACTATAACGCTCAATGACCCCGCAAGCACCTAATTACACTTTCTCCAAGTCATTCGTACTTCGAGTACCTTTGGGAGTGGTTTGAAAAGGAGTGACACAAGTCCAACCACCATGACATTAATCATTTGGCCGAATGCAACTTCCCAAACCCACATGAGGTACATGGCGAAACCAGATGGGGCGATGGTAGTATCTCTCCTACACTTTCTTTCCCACCTAATCGCCGGCCTACACTAGGAATGGAAAGAAAGCGACTGAAAGGAGGGAAGAAATCACGTACAGAAAAAGGAATGACTTCCTTGTAGCTTCCCTATATGTCTTAGCAAACACAAGATGAGTATCAAGGACCATCTTTCTTTGCCCATGTAAGGGAAGCTACAAGGAAGCCATTCATTTTTTTGTACGTGATTTCTTCCCTCCTTTCAGTCACTTACTTTCCATTCCTTGTGTTGGCCAGTGATTGAGTGGGAAAGAAAATGTATGAGAGATACTATCATCACGCCATCCGGTTCCACCATGTTCCTAAAGGGGGTTCGGGAAGTTGCATTCATCCAAATGATTAATGTTGTGGTGGTTGGACTTTTGTCGGTCCTCTTCAACCAACTCACCAAGGTACTTTGAGGAGTACAAATGACGTGGAGATGATGTAATTTGTTGCTTACAGGGTCATTGAGCGCTACAATTATATTGAGAAAGAAGGCCAAGAAGGCATAATCTACAATGTATGTCAACTCTCCTTCCTACACGATCCGAATGGGCATCTTGGCCTTTTTGAGGTTATAGGCCTCCCACAGGTTGCTATACTATCGGTTTCCTCTCTTCTCATAGCAACTTACTCTAATGTTACTATAACCTTTGATAAGTGTAACTATATTTTCCACAATAATAATCTAATTAAGTAACTTGATGATTTCTACATAATATCTAAAGTTAGTTAACATAATTTTTTGTAATTGTTGCATATTAAGTAAAATTTATTGCCACTGGGGCATTAAACTTATCAAACACCCTTGCGGATATGTTTGGCCTAGTTCTATATATGCATTGGGGTCGGCCTTACTTATGCCATGTTCATCATCGGAGTAATTTTAGCATCTATATGCATTTAGCTTGCTAGCCCTCAAATGTCTTTCCCCACGAGCTCAAACACTCGGGAGATGAGATTGGAGCGTGAAGACATTTGAAAAAGTTGATGCAACTACAGAACTTATTAGAGGCTTGTTTAGATGGAAATTCGTGTTAGAAACTTGAAAATAGAATAGTTCATATAAAATGTACTTCGATGAAGGTGCTTGAGCATGAGAACGAAGTGTGAACCAAAATTAATGGCTTCAATCTAGAATTAAATTTGACTTTGTCATAACAAATTAACTTTTAGTGTAAATAAGGATTTGAAAAAGGTCGCTTGATCAATAGAAAAATGTTGATCACTTCTCCATTTTCAATTCTAACCAATGAGACAGATGATGGAATCGGATCCAACTTTTTGTTACGCAATACTGAAATTGACCTTAGTATAAATATTAACCATACATGATTGTAAGGTGCTCAATGTTGATAATAAACTTAGTTTGAAGCGATTTTTACTTACAAACTATCGACCAATCTTTCTACGATAAATTCTGATCCTCTACAAAAAAAATTAATCACACAAAGGAAAAAAAAAATAACACAAGGAAATTAACTTTGAACAGAAATATTAGGAAGAGTATCCACTTTCTTTAAAATGGATGTTGTAGTGTTTCTTCTACACTAGGTCATTTAAGGGATCCTAAGAGCAAATCTCTGCCCAGTCAAGCAAGTCTCAAAACATTAGTGCAAGTCACAAGGTCCATAAAGACAAAGCAACGATGGTGTTAATATAAGCCAAAAAATAAAAATGAATAAAAATAAAGAGCGAACGATGTAGAGGAGACTATCGATCGTACACCGGGAAAAGGAAAATTAGGGACAACAAACAAAGGTTGGAGGAAGAGAGAGAACACTGGTGTTTAAAGGGTTTCTTTTTCGTAAAGTCGGTTGTGCATTTTCACCACTTTTGATATTTGAGAGGCCCATATCTCGATGCTTTAAAGGGTTATCTGGACGCATAAAGACTATGCATTTTGGCAAAAGCAATAGGTCCGTAGGTATATATTAACTTAAATCAACATCCAATAGCAAAAACCAATTGAAAAAAAATAGTTGGAATTTGTTTATGACTACCAAATAAATGCGTATTGGTATTTTCCTAGCGTCAAGTATGATTGCACCAGTAGTCTTTAAACTCAAAACCTAGCTTAAGTTGTTTGATGCAACCTTATCACAACTTAAGTTGTTTGATGCAACTTTAAACTCAAAAGCTAGCTCAAGTTGTTTGATGCAACCTTATCACAACTTGCAAAATCAAAGAGCTCATTTAACTTACATCAACATGATCAAATGTTTGAGTTTTTCTTCTTTTTTTGTGTGTGGGTGGGGTGGGGGAGAGCAAAGATGGGTGAAGAGTAGTATTGCGCTTATAGTTGTTGTAGCTACTCCAACGTGCAAAACAAAGTATCCTATTGTCATCCCTGCCACAATTCCTAAGCCTAATATTTCTGCCACAATATTTGAGAGACTCAGCATTATGGTGGCAATAACAAAAATTTAGTAAATGAGATTAATATAAGTCTACCAATGAATTAGACTGAAAAATTAACATGATGTTACTATATACACTTATTAGGATTTGTCCAAACATCAGTACCATAAGCCTTTATTAGAAAAGGAGGAATTTATATTGTAGCAGTCTGTGTGATACCCATGACCCCTTAAAGAACCAAGGTGAAAAATTTGATTTCAGGAGGTAGAGGGATCCTCCAGGATGACTTGTGAACTCTATTGTGTTTGGCCTCCTTTCTCAACAATGTTGTAGAAGCTAATAAGCCGACAAGTACCATACTGCATATGCTCTAAATCTTTAGTACTCTTCCAAGGATCCTTGCAAGTGGATTGAAGATTAAAGACATTATTCCAACGACCGTGGCAATAATCAATAGACCTAAAGTTGCATCCCAAACCCCCTCAACGTACTTAATAGTATCGAGTGGCTTATTACTGTCAAGATCCCCTCCATATACCTCTTTCCCCTTAGCTTCTGAGCAGGTACAATCTCATGTCGGTCTAAATATTTGCTAGTATAAGTATGAAGGGGATGGATCTTTAAGGACAACATGCGAGCTCTAGCTTGGCCTCTTTTCTCAACAATGTTGTAGAAGCTAATGAGCCAACAAGTACCATACTACATATGCTCAAAATCTTTAGTACCCTTCCAAGGATCCTTGCAAGTGGATTGAAGATTAAATACATTGTTCCAATGATCGTGGCATTAATCAATCGCCCCAAAGTTGCATCCAAAACACCCTCAAGTGGCTTGTTGCTGGTGGGATCCCCTCCATATACCTCTTTCCTCGTGGCTTCTGAGAAGGTACAATCTCATGCCGATCTTGAATCATGGATGATCTAGGTACAACCGCTGCAATCAAAACCTCCTCCAAGACTATTGTTGATGTCACATTACCAATGCCTTAACATAACACGGTGTTTAGAATACAAACTCCCAATATTATCTTCATCCATTGGGTCACACTGGCATGAAAATTAACCATGTGATTTTAAAGGGTGATAATTATCAAGTACATTGAGGGGAAAGAGGTATATGAAAGCCTTTGATGAAAGCCTTTCGCAACCAAACGAGCTTTGTGACATTCTATTGAACCATCTGAAAGATACTTGATTTGAAAGACCAATCTACAACCTACTAAGTTTTGAGTAGGATGACTAAGGACTAAAGACCAAGTATCCTTCGAACAATGTGCTTTAAACTCATCTTCATAGCAACACGCCACTCTCAGATTTTTTTTTTGGGCTTGAATTATGGTTTTTGTACAATATCGGTAAGCAAATCATGGTTATCCTTAAAGCATTTTAGTAAATAATTAATGCTTCATCCCATTTTTATGATGCTTGATTGACTGAGGAATCTTCAACATACCTACTAATATTATGGGTACAAATTAACCAAAGATGAACAAATGCAATAAATTTGTGCGGTTATACAATAGATAGTAAAAAAATGACTTTTTATGTAAACCTAATGCCAATACATTTATAATACTTTCATCATGCCTTAACTCCGGTTATCAAAATGCCCTAATAACTCTGGTTATGGGAAATTGTGATCATGTGTTTTTGTGATTAGATTTGGCCTTTTTGAGTTTGGCTCAAAGATAGTCGAGTGTCATACCAATTTCTAAGGGATTTTTGAAATTTTTACATTTTTCAAAAAAAGGGTCAGGTATTATTATAAATTTAACATGAATTTAAATAATTAATGCTTCATCCCCTTTTTCTCTACGTCATTTTCTAATTGGATTATCGGATATTTAAGACAAAATTGGATATTTTGATTGGCAGGTTTGGGACAATCTACTACTGGATTGTTAAATAATGGATTAAGTGGTTATTAGAATTTTTTATATATGTGTGTAGTAATCTTTTAGTATCAATATTATTATTTTGGTTGAAATATGTGTCATAATCCAATAATCTCTTGATTTGAAGTTCGTTATATGTAGTTTACTCTATTTTAATTTCATTAGAAAAACTATCCACCTAAACTAAAACAAATTTACACTTTTCAAATGGAATAAATATATGATGCCATATAAAATATTAATTTTCTTTACTTATGGTTAATTTTGTTGAGCTATATATATACATCTACAAATTTCATTTTTATTATTATATAGTATGCCTTTGTGGAGCAATTTATAATCCTTTTGCTCATTTTTTTTTCAATCTTATTGCTATATATATATATATCTATCGATTGATTGGTTTTCATGTGGAAATGATGATGCTTGTTTCTCTTCAACGTAGGTTGCAGTTTAGGTGGGCTCAACGGGCGGCATTATGTGCTCTACAAGCACCTCTATCGGTAGTGTGGTAGTTCAACCGGACATTAATTATTGCAACAATTGGCTAGCTTCTTCACTGTTCTCGAAATACAAACCGATGATCATGTTTGAGTTAGTGTTGCACTGTATCGGGATGATCCATGTAGGATACTCATCAGGTTTTTCACAAAGGCATACTATATAATAATAAAAACGATTTGTAGATAAATATTGCTCAACAAAATTAACCATAAAGTAATGCATATTAATATTTTATATGGCATCATATATTTATTCCATTTGAAAAGTGTAAATTTGTTTTAGTTTAGGTGGATAGTTTTTCTAATGAAATTAATATAGAGTAAACTACATATAACCAACTACAAATCAGGGGATTATTGGATTGTGACACATATTTCGACCAAAATAATAATATTAATAATAAAGATTACCACACACATATATACAAAATTCTAATACTACTTAATCCGTTATTTAACAATGTAGTAGTAGATTGTCCCAAAACTACCAATCAACTTATAAGTTTTATTTTTTGAATAAAATCTCCAATTTTGTCCACTGCAACTAGGATTGTGTGTTTGTTGTATAAAAGGGGGAGGCCTTCAATAAAACCCAGACTGATGGACATCTAGATACCTTTTGGTATAGGTAGGGGTTGTAGAAGCCTTGGCTTAGCTGCCAAGTCATACTTGTTTCGCTGGCATATCTCACAGTTTCGCACATAATTTTGAACTTCCTTGTGCATGCCGTGCTAGAAGAATAAGGACTTGATGCGGTGAAGAATGACATCACACCCAGAATGGCCTCCAATGGCGGAGTCATGAAGCCATTTAAAGATATGTAACTTGATAGTCGTGTCAATTACCAATGACCAATTTACCTCTCCTACAAAAGTGAATGTCAAGCATCAGAGGAGGAGTCAGAAGATGTAACAACAGAGTATGTTGGAGATGTATTGATTCTGAGAACATCAAGTTCAGGGGGAGCAAGTCAGTGGTTCCTAGTAGGCAGGAGGCCTTGAAGGAAGAACCATGGACCGATGGTCAGAAGATCATTGAAGAATTGGATAGGAATTCACCTTTTGATTTCTATCTGAAGTTTGCTGAGTTATCTCAGCCAGATGACTACGCAGAGGACATGAAAGTCAGGTGGGCTGACATGGTGGATGAGGAAGCTTGCAAGGACAAGTCCATACGACAGGTGTCGAGTGTGGTGGGAGAAAACCTTGTTGACAAGCTTAAGGGATTGAAGCCTGACAAGGCTTCGAACAGGCTTACGTAAGTTGAAAGCTTGGCACTACCAAGATTGAAGGATTGTTGAAAAAGAAGACAATTACAATTGGAATCAGTTTCCAGGTGGGAAATTGTTGGGTTATGGAGCCTGATTCGAGATTAGGCAGAATAGGAGACAAAGGCGAAACGAGACCACGCAGTCCGGGAAGGGATGACGTGATCTTTCCTGGACGAGCCCGCGTCTTGGCCCACGTCGGTACAAGGCTGATTTCGTGAAAGGCAAAGTTTGGCAGGATCTCTTTTAGCATAGATTGTGTCTTTTATAGGAAGATAATATTTTGTATCTATCTTTAAGGTCTCCCTATTTAAACCTAACTATGGTTATTGTAATTGTGTGTTGTAATATCCTGAAAGGCTTGAGGGGAAAAATTTAGAGAGCTAGAGAGGTTAGATTAGACTGATCAGATCAGTGTAGATTAAGAAGATCAAGTTTTGTAATCCTTGGAATCCTCAGATGTAGTGAAAAGTCCCTAGCTTGGTAGTGCTCCAAGACGTAGTCATTCTGACGAAATGGGTTAACAAATTTTTGCGTTCTTCTCTTCTTGTTTCATTCATTCTTCTCTTGTGAGTGTTTAAGTCTTCCCTTACTATAAGGGGTCGAATTTCCTAATACAAGAGAGTTCTACCAATTTTCCAATTCGTTGGATCCTCATTCCTCAACTCTACAAATCACCCTTTTAAAACAGTCCTGATTTGTCAAATGGGCAAATTAAGGGTAATTTTCTGTTAGCCTGTTACAAGAGCTTGTATCTATGTATATATATAAAAGACGTAAGGAATAAAGCCGCCACGTCGTGTCACCTAGGATTTTCCTACGTTTCGTTCCCACGTTAAGCCACCTAGGATTTCGTCACATAGGATTTTTTATTTTGAAAATTTATATATTTTGATATTATTTTAGGATAATATACACATAGGATAAATAAATTAATCTAAGAAAGATTCTATCTAAAATAAAGATGTTATCTAATGTTAAATATTTGATATGATAATCTATTTAAATTAAAAAGATTATATCTAAAATAAAAATAAACTATAAAAGCATTAAATATTTGGTAAAATATTATTGATGAATATTATTTATAATAATTTATTTAAGTTATTTTTTCTATCACAATATAAGTTATCGGCCACGTATGATTTTACCATGTGTCACCTTGGATTTTTCGTATATGTCGATCATTCTCACAATATCTAACATAAAATAAACTATAGTATATATTAAAATAGATTATGTGTATATAATTTATTATCAACTGATTGCATTATCTTTATCTATATATCTATTTCTATAAATGTTTTGTTAAATCAAATTATGATAAAAAATAAAAAAATTACAAGATGATAAAATTTACATTATCTATGTCTTTTTATCCATTTATGATGTAAATTTTTTTAAAAAATTAAATTTTGGTTAAAAAATATGTCTATAACTATATCTTAAAGTTGTATCTTTTTGAGCCACCACATTGACTTTAGCCCAACTTTATTTTTAAAATTTCATCTTTTATTTATATTACTTTATCTTTTTCTAATAATTTTTCTCTCTATTTATTAATAAAAATTGTAAAAAATCGATTTTTTATATTCTAAAAATTAAAAAACTATCGTATGTGAGTATAATTTTTTTTTTATCTTTTATATATCATTATATTAAAATAAATACGCTAATACTTAATCTGAGTCGTAGTCGTGCATGGCACGACGGGTATAACTAGTATGCATACTAAAGTGCCTAAAAGTCTATTTAGAATTGTCACTTTGAATGGTGGTGTACAATCATTGTGTATGTTTTTCATTGTCAATAACATGAACTTCTGTTTTATTTTGAATTTTCGTTATTAGGCCCCATTTTCATAGACCCTCTACTAGCCCCGTACCCAGAGAGTTACGTTTTCTTGTTTTAAACCGTTAAATCCTCATGTACTCTCATCCTAGTGAAGATCAAGGATCCTCTTGAACAAGTCGAGGAATGACTAGGCCACTAATTTTTTTCTGTTCAATATAGTTCATAACAGGATTTTCGATTTATTATCCCACAACATTGCACCTAAAAAATTGTAAATTTTCTGACCAAACAAAAATTTCAATACACGTACTTGAATTGGCAAGCTGCAGATCTACGAGACCATGAATTTCGATTATTTATACAGACTGCATATTTATAGAACCAGCGAAACAGCCTTGCCGTTAAATGGAAGTTTCATAACGAGAGTTCAAAAGAATCAAAACCAAATAAAAAGTTTCCCATAAAAACACGAAGCGTATAAATATGCAAGCAAACAGATTACACATGAAGTTCATCTGGAGCAGCTCCTGTAACAAGTTCTTGCCTCTACAGCAACCCGCCGCTCCCTACTTTTCTCTGTACAAAGAAGGATCCTAACATAACCGCAATGCCGGCTATCGCAATAGTAAATAACAGGTGTCGACGTTCTATTGCACCACGTGGCCTTCTCGGAGGGGCCCGTTCTCGCTCTCTTTCTTGTGGCCTCGCAACCCTTTGGAGTAATACATTAAAAAAGAGAGAGAAAAATTGTACATGTTATTAGTCTTGTAAAACAGTCATTTGTCTCTATTATCTGTTAAAAGTGATGGAAACAGAAGATAAGATGATAGTATAAGATCAGAGCTCAATATACCACATTTCAGATCCTGTAGTAAACAAAGCAAAAGGATTTTTTATTGAGTCCATATAAGACGGTTCAACATACCTAGAAGGCTGTGCAACATCATCAGGAACACCAGCGCATGTTGTTTCATGGACAATTTGATCCCGCAACCTTACATACTTCCTACAGGCGTTACAGAATTCTGTCCGGTTTCCACAAACTTCCTGAAAGTACAAAGAAGAGCATGTTTCAGTGAAGACTCATCAATGTATATATATTGGGTAAATGTGATGATATCCAATCTTATACCTGATGTTCGAAAAGATCAATTGCTGGTAAAGGGAACTCGCAATATTCACAAGTAACAATTCTTCGAGGACAATTTACACCTGTATGGACATCTAAAGTCTCACGTTCCACTGTTTGACTGCATAGGGAACAAGCCACCTGTGAAATGGGAAGCCAACTTGTATTAATAGAAAAGAATAAAAATCCACAATTATATTCCTTCATAAAGCGAATTATGTTTTCAGAACTTCCATTCGGCTGAGCAAATTCAGATATTTCAATATTGTTAATTAGGAAAAAAAAATATTGCAGAAAGTTCCAAAATTAAGATACCAATCCTTTGTTGTTCATCAAAAGCTACTGTACCTTTTGAAGCCATTTTAATACTACGAGAGCTAGTCACAAATACCATACAAAATGATATCCGAATAAGGGAGTTCTGATCACACAAGAAAAAATTATAAGACCATAATCACTAGCAGAGTGAACCAAGGGAGAGACCAGGCTCAAGGTTTAATTTTCTATTTTTCAGATGAAAAGAAGGGAAAATTCTCTTTGTCAGACACCAAACAGTAACCAGGAAGAAAAGATCTTCAAAAACTTCCAATCAGACTTGAAAGGGCACTGGCATTGTAAACTTAATTTGACACACACAAAAGAGCACAAGATCAATCAAAACTTCTAGAAGCTAGATAAGATATCTTATCATTTTTTCTTATCTTGCATCTAATTCGATGAACTGCCATACACATGACGCACCACCTTCCAAAAGATGAAGTCCCGGAAAGAAGAAGAAAGACAGGATATCACTTATAAAAGTCACCTCTAAAGAAACTGATAAGCAATATCCATTCACTGTTCTAACCAAAACCAAGAGATCCTAGCACTATACAAACTATAAAAAGCAACATAAGCCCAGTATTTCAATTTTTCGATCCAGCAACCAAGAAACAATCGGCCACACTATATCAAGCCAAGTATAAAACTACCATTTTTCTCAAGCCAGGTACCGGGTTTTACCGTAAAAACATATTTGAACTTTAAGATTCAACACTCACTCTTTCTTCAACATTTTAGGCTTATAGATCTCAGAGAAAAATCCAACTTACAACAGTTATAACAGAACCCTTTACAAACAGTCATACTTTTTGTAACAAAATAAAATAAACAAACTTCAGAAACTGATCACATACTGGAGCATGAGTGCTAAGGTAATGCTCCTCAGCATGCTTTTTGGGGACCATATCGCCACAAAACTTGCATTTTTCTAGATTCCGAGAGCAGTGAACACAATGTAGATCAAAATTTGACAATGGGATAGCTCTATCACTGTAAAATCATTCAAAATTTACTCATCATCAGCTTTTCCCCTTTCAAATAGCAAACAGGCTAACAAAAACGAGTCAAATTGAGCAGATAGCATGATGATTAAATAGAGGACACTAATCCCTAAGAAAAATTCTATTTCCTTTATCATCCATTTGCTCAATCAATCCAATACTTCAACAACCACTCAACCAGAATTCACCCAAATCTACCCTAAATTCAGCTCCACATAAATCCTATCTCAATTATACAAATGTAAAGGCACTAATCTTGCACAGAACCATTCAAATCTACCCTAAAATCAGCTCAGCGTATCCTAATTCCAATGATTAAACATCACCTAAATAGGAAAATCACGAAATCAATTACGATTTACGAGAAATGGAGGGGGTTGGGGTTTACCAGTGATTGCAAAGGCTTGTAGATTCATCCAACACCATAGCCATATCTAAATTCAAGATCAAAAACAGCTCAATGTGGAAACCCCTCCTTGATCAAAACCAATTATTTACAGGGTAAAAGCAACGTCCTGTAAATATAATACGAAAAAGAGGTGAGCACATAAACAATCATCAACTTCTCAAAAAAATCCAGCAATCGAAACCCTACAAGAGCAGGAGAAAAGGACCTTTTCCCCCGAACAAATACAGAGAGATTTCGAGCGAGAGGAAGGGGGTGCTTTTCGATCGCTTTGAAGAACAGGAGATCATCAACCTCTGCCCACCCCACCAAGACCGTTTACTCCTTTTACGTTCCGTCTCCCTCGCCAAACCTACTCATTAAATGATTAGTACACGCGCAAACCACATTGCAGTGCACTATACGCGCTAATAATTTATCGGGCCTTTAGGCCCAATAGTCAACGAGCTAGGCCCATATATTTTGACGGTGTCCAGTCTATTGGTTGGACTTCCCTCCTAAAAAATTGTGTGCCTAGTCGGTAGTTTTCGATTTGTGCTTACATATTTGATTTGTGCTTAGTTGTCTTGGTAGTATTCGAGATTTCGGATGAATCCGATTCACTCAATCTCAAATCTGTCTTGAGGGTCTGGATAAATATTGATGTGTCCAAGGTATTGACAAGGGGCACAAAACTTTTAGTTGGTGATGGCAAAGTAAGAAGAATCGGGCTCCTTATGGTTCGTGGTTACGTGCTCCAACTGTGGTGCGCCAATTCTTCAATTCCAATGACCGGAAAAGAGTTCGTCCTTGTATGGTTGACGATCAATTGTTTTTTCTAAAACCAAAAAGTGTTCCAACCCTCGCTACTACTGGTAAACATAGTTCATCCGAATCGATTGGACTACGTCTGCCTCGTCGGTTGCATCTTGAATGGGAGAGGTTTTATCGGAGTATTGAACTCCACATTAACTTGAGAAGAAACCTTAAAATATGCTACTGTTATGATATCAATTTCAAAAACTTTGAATCAATCGAAGTTTACAGCTTTATGCTCTTTCTAAACCTATGGTGTTAGTCAAACTATGATACTTAAGAATTAAGTTCCCTATATATCACAAATTCAAAAAATAATCCAGGATCCAGTGGAATAGTGGATGCCCTATCATTGAAGAGAGCTGACCCACAATAAACGCAAGGTTTTAAAATTTTGAAATGAATAATAAAAAAACAAATATCACTCATACAGCCGAGTGTGATCATGATCACTAAGGGCAGGTATTCCGGCCTGTCTATCTAATGAATTCACATATTCCGCGATCCTCCCCTAGTTCTACATCATAGTGCAAGTGAAAGGTCTGATTAATCATTTGTTCATGGCTTAGTGGACGCCTAGTCCTATAGATAAAGAGAGTCATACACTAATTGGATACAAAGAGTACGTAATTAATTAGTTTGGATATCAACCTTGATTTGATATACTCCTTGATACAAAGAGTGATTAATTTGTTGGGGCAATGGCTAGTAACTTTGAATTAGATTCCTTGATACATGTCTTATCATCTTCTTTATATATATAATTTTTATTTGTACTTTGTGTTATGATATGGTCCCCCTTGCTTATGGTAATTGATTATATGTTTATGGAATACATCAAAAGTTTTTGGTTTTAATCAACTTCCCTTGTCAAATACACATATAGTTGATAATATGGTACCATAGGGAGTGATAATATCGACCAATAAGAAATTACACTTGCTTTAAATAAAGATTATGTATGTGATGATGTAAAAGTCGGTGACACGTGTAAACTACTTATATATGTTTATAGTTAGGTAATAAAGTGAAATATAATTTTATAATTTCCGTACTTGTAGAATAAAATGATAACTTCTTCTTTTTCTCAAAAGTGACATATAGGTTTTTTTAATAATTAGTTGATTACAAGTAAGATGAACTAGTTTGGGAACATATAAACATGATAACATTTTAAATTAAAACTCTGACACATTTAAAGTAGACTTTTCCGTTTCTCAAAATGATGCGTCTCTTTTACAAAATTAACAACTAGATGATATGATTTCTCTTGTAAACAATTATTACTCCCGCCAAAATGACGCGTCCCTTTTACAAAAACTGCAAAGAATTCAAACTTTACATCCTAAAATTCGATAACTTTAGAACTAATGCGAAAACTTTATAGCAGGAAGTATAAGAAGTACTAGACAATTTTGTGGTGCTATGCAAGAGAATCAAACTGCATCAATTAAGGTAAATCTCACGCATGTTTGGCTATGTTGGTTCCAAGGCAAAACCGTACCCTTACTTGCCTTTGTAAGGTTAAAAGGCTTTAAGTTTGCTTCAGTCACACTCCCAAAAGAGGCATAACGCAAGGGAAAAGGAACTAATACTGTAATGAACATTTTGTCAGATTAGTATAAATTATGTTTTTTTCTGGCTGGACGGATTATTGTATTTGTACGGATATAAACCAGTTTTAAGGAAGTCATTATTTACTGTTCTCTCATCATTTGGCAGATGATTGACACTTGTCTTCTACAGGTTAGGGATTGCTGTATCCTCGTATTTTATCGGTTAAAGTGGGAAGTATCACGTGCCGCTCACCAATCAGCTGCCAACCATGTTACCATGTATAGTGGCCTCAACAACCTAGAAAGCATCGAACTTCATTGTCTTTCTTTTTTTGGCTTGGGCTTAAACTATATGGAACCAATCACCAAACATAATGAATTTACACTAGAACCATTTTAAAATACTAGTTATTCATGAAAATATAAACTGACACTTAACTCATGATTTTGAACAAGTTTTTTTTTCAATTAAGTTGTGGATCAATTTGTATTTTTCAAGTATAACTATTAGGAGTCTATATATAAAAACAAAATACGATGCTAGTAATTTAAGGCTCCGTTCGGTGTAGGTTTGTAAATATGTTTAAAGGTTTTTACGATTTAAAACCTACCTAATAAGTGTTCGGTGTGACAATGTTTTCTAGAAGATGGAGGTTTTAGGAGGTTTTTGAGGAGGTTTGGAACCACAAAATGAAAACCTTTGAATAAATAGGTTTTAGGAGGTTTGTACAAATTAACAAATTATTTTTTATTAATTAATAAAATTAATTTCTTTTTGATAATTTTAAACTAATACCTACTCAAAAACCTTACAATGTCAAACACACAATTAATTTTAGAAAGTTTCAAATAAGAAAACCTCTACTTATCACAAAACCTCTACCTACTAAAAAATCTCTTACAAAACCTCCAACTCCTCAACAATCTTGTTTTACCGAACAGAGTTTAGATTCACATAAATTTCCACTTCAGGCCAAAAATATGTCATCTTGAGTATTATTAAGGTTGTGCAAACATGAACGGGACCAGGAGACCAGACCAATTTGGTCCAATACTGGCATGGACCGAGACGGTCCGGTCAATAATCTACTATGTTTTAAATTTATGGGTTATGGTTCAGTCCATGACCGTAAAATTACGATTCGAACCGGATTGGATCCTAATATATATATACATATATTTAAAAATTATATATAAAAAGTAATTTAATATTTATATTTGACATAAAAATCTTAATTTTTACGGTCCATTTACACACAAAAAAAAGGATTGGACCATAATTTAACGTAAAATATTAAAATTTTATTATAAAAAATGTAAATCCGATACTTAGAGTACAAGATCAGACCGGACCATAATAAGACCGGTCCGTATTAATCCGGTCTAGTCCATGGTCCAAATGTTACAAATTTTATAGTCTATTGGTCCGAACCGGAACCGTATATTTTTGTCCGACAATTGACAATCAAGAGAGAATTCACAATATATGTGGACAACTCAATCTCCCATGGACAACTCTAGTCACCTTGCACGACTTTAACAAGCTGCAAGTTGTCACCGTCAATTTGGATATGGAGAACACCACGTCGAATAACCGCAAGAATCCGTTGTCGAAGTGCAAAGGCTTCAGTCATCAGGACGTGCAAGGTGGTGGACATTTAATTAGAAATGAAGTATGAGAATTGTTCTTGTAATTGATTTTTTTTTATATTCTCTTCATTTCATTTGCTTAAAAAGGTGGCGGACATTTAAAAAGTGATAAAATTGAGAAAACTTTAATATTTTGAGTTTAACTAATGTTTTTCTCAAGACTTGTGTCAAAAGCTAAAACGACACTTATTTTCGATCTGCGTGAGCATATATTACGACATGGTTGTTTTGTATTATTTTGTCACTAAAATAGTATACGGTCTTGTTTCGGTGAAGTTTGTTA
This sequence comes from Fallopia convolvulus, assembly GCA_964016875.1. Lineage (NCBI taxonomy): Eukaryota > Viridiplantae > Streptophyta > Magnoliopsida > Caryophyllales > Polygonaceae > Fallopia > Fallopia convolvulus. The sequence goes on from OZ024724.1 coordinate 47,607,378, forward strand.
GGAATACTATAGGTAGAGTTAAAGTTAATCCAATCATTATTATAAACGGGTGGTTAAGATTTCTCTAAATCCATCAATATAATTTTTGTTAATTACCGTAACCAAGTATGAAGGTATACTCGTGAAATTGAGAAATAGGTGGTTAAGTTAACGTTAATCCATTCCGACATCTTGTGCTTGCTGGCGCATTTTCAAAGTTGGTGCATTAATATTTCTCATATTTTCCGAGAACTCAAATCTGTTGTGGGTGACATTGCTATGTCGTTTCGTCATGTCTCCTCCATCGCTCTTGTGTACTCAAGTCTTCTGGACCTGATTCGTTTAAATGCTCTAGGGCAATCATACTACCGTAAGTAGGACCCACCTAATCTCTTTTCTCATTAAAAAACCTATAAATAATAAACGGAAATTATACGTGGTAACCATAAGGTCTTACATTATTTATGAGGTGTACCAATATTTTACTTAATGTGTGTGGTAACACTGAGATTAATACAAAATTTACCATATATCAAAAAAGTTAAGTTAGTTTTAAGTTTTAACCTTTCACGGTTAAGTTCTATAAAAAAAAAAAAAAAGAAATTATAATCTTAAACAGTGGAGAAGCCACCTCCAAACGTTGACACATAACTGCCGCCGGCGAAGTAGTTGGGGTGTGCGAGTGTACTGTCAACGATCAAGTACCTTCTCTTAGATAACAAGTGTTGCAATATCAATCCTAATTTAAGTTGTGCTTTTTCAAAATTCACTTATAAATTAATTTGTGATTAGATTCGGAATTGGATAATTAGTGTATATGATGGATCTGTTTTTTTTTTTGAATCGTGGAGTGCTTGCTTTACAAATTGATTATGTTTTACAAGAGTTCCCATGGCTTATACATTAGAGATAGAATTTGGTTGATTAGAACATCAAAGAATTCAAAATATTCATACTATACTACAAACGGAATTAGTTTGAGTAACTCAAATTGTGAGCGGGTAAAACAAATATAATTATCATAGTTATTTTCGCTATTAAAAAGGTATTTCTTAAATTACTGCGTAGTTATTTTCGTTATTTTCTATATAAAATTATATGGCGGTTATGTAACTTAATTGGAGATCTTATCCTGCAAATATGATAAGATTAAACCTAAAGAAGGTGAGAATATTCCTAACTTGGGCTTTAAGCAACCCTAGGAAATAATTAAATAAGGCCCCATGATCTCCCTCTTCCATTATAAATACACGCCCTAGGCGTGTAGGGAGAGACACATGTGTACATCGGCATATTCAGAAACTCAAGACAGGCTAATACTCGCTTAGCTCGTTCAGGGATTCACCGCTCTCTTGTTGTACCTCGTCGCTAAAAACGATAATTGCTCTTCTGACTTAGGCATCGGAGGTGGATTAGGGGGTCCCCGCCCCCTGTGTCCATTGTTTTGCAGGTTTGTAGGTCAAGAGGTTGAAGGCGGAGCGGAAGAAGAGTTCTTAATTAGTGCATTGAAGACGGAATTTTTATGCACTAACACAAATTATAGAATTTGGACATGAGCGATCAATTCAAAATAAAAAGCTTCTATACAATTTAGGGAATTTGAGAAAACAAGAACAAACACCGTAAGATAATCGTAAAATCGTATGCCTTTTTATAGGAGGTGGGATTCAGAGGAGGAAACAAGCGACAAATGTTGTCGGAGAGGAGGATACTTAATCGCCGCAATCGACTTCGCTCACCCACCAACCAATTCGCCAACGTCTAATGCGTCAAGTTTGGAGGGCCAACTTCTCCTGGCTATGGTGGAAGAATTATTTTACAGGCTTTATCTTATTTTTATTTTTTAAGATTTTAATTTCCTTTTCTTATAAAACTTAACGGTGAAAGGTTAAAACCAACTTTTTTGGATTTATTATACTGTAAATTTTGTATGAATCTCAGGGTTACTATATACATTAGGTAAAATATTCGTACACCTCATAAATAATATAAAATATTAGGATTATCACGTAGAATTTCTGAATAATAATGGTTCAAATAAAAATGGAACATTTAACATATGACATGTTAGTTGAGTTTAGTTCAAATGAAAAAAAACTCTTATCCTGAAAAATGGAAAAAAAAAATGCATTTAGTTCGTAGTGCACTTTTCCTACTTCGGAGTATACTTTTTCGCATTTGCACTTTTCGTACTTTATAGTGCACTTTTCGTATTTTTTATAGTACACTTTTCGGATTACACTTTTGTATTTTATAATGCACTTTTTCATACTTTGTAATACACTTTTTATTTTTTTAAAATAATAGTTTTTTTTTGTTTAAACCAAACTCCATGTTAATTAGGTGGTGAAATGACTCCCCAACCCCCGTCGACGCTCCTACAAATGGCCTAGTGCTTGTTTGATTGTTAAACAAATTCACATGAAGTTGAAAAATCCCAGGAAGTTAAAAAAATACATGTGTTTGGTTGAATATTAGCTATTGAAAAACCCATGATTTTTAACTTCCATGGATTTCTCAATTCCTACATTTCAATATAATAAAATTACTTAGGGGGAGTGGGTAAGATTTTCTTCCCACATAATTTCCTAGGAAATAGATTTTTAACCAAACATATTTTTTAAATTCCTATGATTTGCAATTTCATGTAAATTACTTCACATGAATTAAATTCTTGGGAATGATACTTCCCACATTCAACCAAACAAGCACTAATTTACTATTTCTCGAAATTAGGAAAAAAATGGAAGGATTACTGTACTTATTTACTCATAGCCACATCATACTAAATTTAACTTATAAAGTGATTAATTAATGTCATTTTGAATCGTCGTTGTTGTGACCGAGAGATCTCTGTCAAGAGCTAAGACCCCACTTGAGAGATTTGGGCAAAGTTTCCGCATCGACCAAGACAGAGATCTGTGACCAAGACAATAAAAGTATTAATTTAAGAAATTATTTTAAAAGTATTTCTTAAATTGAAATTAATAAATTTTTTAAAATAAATCAAATTAAAACACAATTACTAAATCAGTCTTTCTAACTTATATCCTTAGGGTAGGTTAAGTTTCTCGATTTTAGAAACTAAAAACCTAAAAAAATAAATGAACGAATCTGTCGTAAAAAAAATTTAAATCTCTAAATAAATAAAAATATCAAATTTTTATAAAACAAGATTCTTATCCTATACCCTAAGGTATTCAATCTACCTAAATTTGTATTACTATTGTGTGCCATGGACACACATAAAAAATCCAAAATTTAATACCGTGAAACTTCTACCCATGTTCAAAGTATCAAAAACTCTTAACATATGGTTATAGCTTGAGTTCTGTTCCAATAGATCCCGATACATTTTCTAACATTATCCTATAAATAAGTAAATGTTTATAAAACTAAACCAATAATTTGATATAGAAAGGTTCAAGACGATGAATAATCTCATTATTTTTCTAGTTGATTCATGTTTAATGACATGTCTTAATCTAGTATTATATATGAAGTTAATTAATAGATATAAAAAAAATTAAACAAAATACCAACAGTGCATTGGCGTAGTGGCGTTGGGGCTACGCTTGGTAGGACGAACCGTGTGTTCGATTCCCCGCAATGTCGTTGGGAGGGTCTGCCGTAATCCCATTCAGCACCCCGGTCTGGACGTAGTCCGTACGGGTGAACCAGACGCGAGAGAAAAAAAAATTAAACAAAATTAATGATCAACGTTATTTTTAACCTTTTTGGACATGGGAAAGTAATTATGGCAATTAATTTTTTCGTACAAAAGTAATTTTATGGAGGATATCGAAAATAATTATGACAATTAATTTTACCCGTTCATAAATGCCCCACTTAGGTGTTAGTTACATTAGAACGCAATTAAGACATAAATACTGTAGGTCCTATTCGAAGTGGCCATGCAGATTAATTAGTCCACGAGTTCCCTTAGCGTGCGTGCGAGTTTGTCTACTGGATTTCGAGATACACTCATTGGAACAAGCAAAATAGAGGATGGAGAACAAAACATTGAAAAAGGTTCCCGATCAGGGATTTTGTTTTAGAAAACAAATATAAAACAAAAAATCGAGCTTGTCCCATTAGCCATTCTCAAACCGACATCCATGCGAGGGGCTCCCAAAAAGATCTCTTTCGGCGATCCGTGATCGCATCTACGTGGCCCGCAGTCATGGTTGCGGCGATAATTCGAGGCCGCGGTATGCTCTACGAGAATAAATTGTTCAAAAATGGGTGACATCTCAAGTCCGAGGGATGCCATTCCCGTCAAGACTCTTCAACGATTAGGCTCCCTGACCTTGCGTTGCGGCCACCCAATACATTCTCTTCCCAATTAATGCCGAGCTATGCCATACACGTGCGCTTTTCGTTACCCTCTGACGTATAGGTCACCGACTCGACAAGTACGGTATCACACGCGTTGGGCTACGACTACCTTTTGGTAGGATCGATGTGATTCGTGTAGCTGCAGGGTCTCGACGATCCTCGGCGAAGACGAGATGGGGAAAGTTCCCATTAGACAACAATAATGGTTCACAAATCTTCCACTTCAAGCTCCCACCTTCGGGCGGATTCCTCCTTTTTCTCCTCAGCCTACGAATATCGGAGTTTCTCTTGATCACCTACGTGTCGAGATTATTCTCCGAGAGAAGATTGGAATTTACTCTATAGCTAGCTTTGTGGGCAGCGGACGATGCTACCCTGGCAGCGTTCACTGCCTCTTGGGTCGCAGTCGCGGATGTACAGTCCACAGCCGCGATGGTGTGGACCACGGTCGCGGTCGACTACGCCGCGTTTGCGTTGGCACCCAGACTCATTGGCGATTAGGTTTTGCAAGTTCGTTGTTCTTGTGGGACAAAGAAAGGTTTCTCCTTTGTTGTCAGAGATCGATTCCAGCATCATGATTGCGTGGATTTATTGCTCGTTTACATCATTTGAGAACTTTACTCGCTTGTGGCTCGACGTTGAATCCACTGATTGGTTGATCTTTAGAGGCGAAAGAAAGTCTTTTGGATATGCTCTATCGGAATTGGTAAAGTCCATGCAAATTGTCCAACTTCTCTTTACCGCTACAACGTTTGATGTCCAAGTTAGATACCAAACCTCCTGAACAACGTTGGTTTCCTTTAATCTCTTTATTTCAGCGATTATGGCTTCGATATGCTAGACAGAGGACCGTCTTTACGTCTGGGAGGACATTCAACCTATGGCAAGCAAGATTCGGGTCTATTCCAGGCAAGTCGTTTGGGTTTCGAGCCTTTTTCGGTCCGTTCCAGGGCGATTACTTTCCCGTATCTTCCATTTCAGGGTTCCAAGGTCGCGGATTTGTCCTCCGCGGTCGTGTTTGCGTGCACCATGGTCGCGGCTATTTGGGCCGCGGTCGCGGTCTTCTTGGCGATCGACTTCGGTCGCCGCACGCGTCCGATTGAGCGAATATCAATCGTCGTTGCTTTGTGCGGGTCCTGGGCTTGCTTCAAGCAGTTGCCGCTTCTCCCTTATTTAGGCTTTTCTTCGCTTTGATTATGGTTGGCCGTTGATATGCGATTCACGATCATGTTTTCGACTTTGGGCTACCGGGAACGCACCTGGAGCCAGCATGCCAGTTTGTGGTCGACTACCAACCTTAGGCGGACTGACTTCGATAAGGGGTTGGCAAGGTCGTTTCTTTCCCCAGTGTCGTTGATTTTGCAGTGCGCACTGCGATCAACATTGGACGTGATGTTTATATCATGTTTTTTCCTAGGATTCGTGTGAATCCCAATGCGACTCTTTTGTGCTGATCCACACGATCGATCAGGCGTGACTCGATCGTCGTTGCTTGTGCAATCTTCGGTTTTGGTTTCGGCCTAGGAAGTCGATGTTTTCCCTACGCTCGGGCTTTGTTGCTTTGATATCGGTTGGTTGTCGATATGCAAATCGTGATCAAGTTTTCGCTTTTGGGATATCGAGCGCACACCCGGACCCATACTATCACAAGGTGGTCTACTACCAACCTCAGGGACGTTCTAGGGTTCAATCCTCCGAGCGAATAACGAAGTTCCGCGCGATCGCCCTGCGCGCCGAGGTCGCGTCCTTCTGGTCCGCGGTCGCAACCTTCTGGTTGCTGAGGGCCGGCACCGCGCTCGATTGTTGTTAATGGGGAAGATGATAACGTGGTAGGCCGATAGCTAGCCGGTTGTGGTTAATGGGGAAACCTGGTAAATATGATAATATTTTTAAAAATCGAGGAATAAAAGAGTAACATCGCGCTTTTTAATGGGAAACCTGACGAGGTAGACGTCTGGATGGTTCTCCACAACAAAATTACATTTAATGAGTGTGAAAATAAATAGTGATTTTTTTTAGAAGAAAATAAATAGTGATTTAATGGGGAATATATTACAATGTTGACTATTCAGGGGTTATATGGAAAAACAAAAAAAGTAGCTAGCATTAGTTAAAAAATGATAAAGTATACGTGTCAGTGATCCATTCGTGGGGCGGTTCCTAGCCATTTTAGAACTTCTCGCACCGACGTTTTCTTTCCTTGCTTTTTTACTTTGGTTCTAGGCATTCTAGTGAGAGTGTGGAGAGGACAAACAGAAATACTAAAGAAAGTTTCCAAAATTAGCCATTCTAGTGACCGCTAGATCATATATTTCCGGTTTGCTTTCTTCTAGGGTTCTCCATCTCTTCCAATACCACTCCTCTCAGTTGTTGACCCCCACTCCGATTTAAGTTAGATCTGTCGCCTATATTTCCTCTCCATTAATTTCTCCTCTCCTGTTTTTCGTTGGAAAAAATTAAAGAAAATCGGTTGTAAGATCGAATTAATTAATTAAGGATCGGAGTAAATATGGGGAGAGGGAAGATCGCGATAAGGAGGATCGAGGATTTGACGAGCAGGCAAGTGAGCTTCTCCAAGAGAAGGAGCGGCTTGTTGAAGAAGGCCAGGGAGTTGGCCATCCTCTGCGACGCCGACGTCGGAGTTATGGTCTTCTCCAGCACTGCAAAGCTCTACGATTACTCTAGCTCCAGGTAATTAATTTCCTCAATTTATTTAAGATTAGTTGTATAATAATTGTCATTACTACAAATCCAATTAATTAGCTGTACATACATCATATTTGGAAGATGCTGCCTTTTTCAACAGGAGATTAATTTATTTATTTAAAACTATTTTCTTTTCAACCGGAGATCGATTTTGCTGAGCGTGCCAGGACTGAATTTGTCATTTAGGTCAAGAGTGATATTTATTGACGAGGGCAACTATACAGTTTGGGTTTATATGATATATCCAGGGTGGAAGTCGGCATGGAAAAAATTAAACGCGGAACAATTATATATACAATATTTTTCAGCTTACATTTCACTTCAATATCATGTATTACTACTTGATAAGTTAGATCTTACTCTACTAATTACTGAGCATATATATAGTAAAGATTAATTAACTTAAATATAGTTCGTTTTGGGCTCCAAAATTATAAAGGGATTTTAGGTTCTGATTCGGTTATATACCGTTAATCTACATATTCAAGAAAAAATTGATCATTTTTGCAAAGAAATTTATTACTCCCTCCGTTCTATTCTAGTTGATACTTTAGAACAATTCACACATATTAAGAAATTCATTGAAAATATAAGAAATATTATTGGAAATCCAAAATTTTCTATATATAATCAAAAATTAATTAGTAACCCATCCTTAAAGCCAATAGAATGAAAGAAAAAAGTCAATACAAACACTTTTCAACACATTAATCTATAAATACTCCAAAATGACAAGTTTTAATGAACACGATTTTAGCTCTAAATTGTCAAATAGAATAAAACGGAAGGAGTATTTTTGGTGACTTAATTTGACAATTAAAAATGAGAAATTAACTCTCGCCATGTAGTCTATAGTGTTCGTTTGGTTAAACATAAGTAGTGTGCATTTCCTAGGAAACTAAATCGCGCAATTCCGGGAATTAAATTCCATAGAAATTGCATAAAAGTGTTTGGCTATAAATATTTTTGTATGAATTAAATTTCTAGCTACATTTTATTTGGTTGGATTTGAAAAATCGTGGGATTTACATAAAGTTATTATCATAATCCTAATTTATAAAATGTGATTGGTTGATTTATAGGAGATTTTATAATTAATGAAATTTAAAAGAAAAATACTTAGAAAAAAGATTAGAAAAAAGAGTGGAAGTAGATTTTACCTATCATTTTATAGGAATTGAAAATCATTAGAATTAAATTTCCTAAGATTTTTGGTTGAATTTTTTCAACCAAACATAAATAATAAATGGTGTACTTTGTGGATTTTACAAATCATGGAATTTTACTAGTTAACTAAACAAGTACTTAGTTAGCATATGAATACATTTAATATTTTTTAGGGCATCATATATTTGAGATTTTGAGCGTAGCTACAAACGAAGTGTCAAGTGAATTAATTCTATTTTGTATACTTTTGATGTTCCTTAATTTCCTTGCGTTGCATTCAAATGAACTTTCACGGAGTATCTTTTTGTAGATTGCATTTGGTTATTAGAGTTACGGCTATCTTTTTGCCAAAATTGCATCTCCTTGTGATACATATATATTGACTGGTTTATTCTATCCCAATTAAGTTTCATATCATCTTTCATATTTGATATTTAGTTAAGGATGCTCTAAGATTACACCATATTTACACACAAACTTTTCTAAACCTCAACCAAATTAAGCACTCTCTTAATGTGATCAGATCCAGTAAATGAGAATAATGATGGAGTCTAATTATATAAGATATGATTTAGAACCATAATAAATTTGTCAAAACATAACTTCATCTAACTAGTTGAGAGTTAAAATTCCCATCAGACTCAAAAACTAATCCCCCTAAGGTACTCGATCGAGAGGTGAGATCTCTTGACCTGCAAATTACACCTACCCATAACTCGTTTACATGTCAATTTGAAGTACCCTCATAATCCGGCATCAGTCAAGTCTTCTTTAAGCATGTCCAAATGTGGGGTATAATAAGGACGATCCAGACCTAGGATTTAAAATTATGGTGAGCTAATTTTCACCAAAAAATTTTTATGTTCGTTTCTGCGGTGTAGATAAAACTAACTTATCAGTAAGTTATACGCTCATGTTAAACATACCCTAAGTTGTTGAATTGATTATATCATAATATAGTGTGTATAGGAGAGGGTTCAAGAAAAACAAATCCTATAGAAAAACGGAAGAAATAACTAGGAGTATCGGATTTGGGAAGATTAATGATCATGATCGATAGAGCATAATAACAAATATGGGGATTAAATGCTTGAATATGGCTAGTTAGTTACCAAAAAGGAAGGTGTGAAATTATAGAGATTTGTTGGTTTTTTAAAAATGAAAATCAAAGCTTCCATTTTCAATTTAGCGTAAAATTCAAATTCAAAATTTGTATATTTATTGTTGGCGTAATTTTTTTTGATCCAGTTGTTGGCGTAATTACGTTGTATAGGGTTGAATATGCTTCATTTTTTTTTTAATATTATTCAAAGATTGTTCGAATTTGTAGTGGTTTGAATATGGAATCCACTTTGTATTAGTTATGTGCTTATATCTAAATATGTTAGTTGAAATATTGAACAAACCAATATGTGTAAACGAATATTAAGAACAAACTCACGAATGTGTCGTTGTAGGAGTCATGTATATAACTGTAATTATATTTGAATATTTGAGTTCAAATCTTGAACAAAACAAAACTATGCAATCAAATATTAAGTATATATACAATATTGAACATGTTTACAATATATTTGAATATTAAGTTTACATTCTCAAATATGTCATTATATATATCGAAAGTTTATACTATAAATCTTAAATATGATTCTATAGTATTCGTGAACATATTGTTCTTATATCTGAATATGTTAGTTACACTTTTGAACAAACCACTATATGTATTTATAAATACATTTTCAAATATGCATGTATTATATTCATATATCAAACGTTATACAAGAAAACTCAAATATAATTAAAAATATAGGTCAAAGCACCTCTCACCCCTTTTACAAGCGTACAAGGAAGAAGCTTCTTCAGTAGCATATCTGATCATTAGCAAAAGCAATAGTATTATTTCTACACCGGAGGAATCACAAGGAAGCTGTTCAGTGGCAGTAGTGTAATTGAAATATTGAACTCCTCGAGAATATATATATAAGATTCGGCATTCAATCATGTATTATAAGCGTAGCACGAATGAACCCTTTTGGAGTAATAACCTCCATAAATGAGAAGGCTCTCTCTTCTCTCTACTCTTTTTTAGAGAGATCGAGGAAGAGTATATAGGCCGAGAAGGCCATGCCGATCGAGAAGGCTTTGTCGAGAAGACTCCTCGGATTTTCTAGCCGAGAAGGCTATGATCCATTACCGCAGAGGTAAAATTTCTGCCGAGAAGGCATAAGATGACCAAAGTTTTGATAGAACTTGACAAACAGTAAACCTAATATACAATCCCATGGGCTTATACCAGGGAATGGTTTTGCTCAAATTGACAACTCCTTTCTCTTTACCTAAGCAAGAGGATGAAAAGACCCTTATTATTTGATCGAATCTTGAATTCTGTTTGACTGATTAGGAGATTTCAAAGCTGAGTTTGCAATTTTCCCTTTTTTTAGAAACCACTCCCTTACATAAAGATGATGAAAGCTAAGCTCTACAATCTCATCTACTTTGACATGAAAACAAAATTCCATAGATTCACTTCAAATGACTTTTTATTAGGCCCAAATTTGTAATCAAATGGAATATATAATGATACCAGCTTCACATGCTTCTGATTGAATCTTGAAATTCTGTTTTTTGAGCGAGTTTGTTCACTGCTTCTAGAGACCGAGTGCTCGTGGACTCCTTCCGTTGACCTTCTTTCTTTCCAATCTAGTAGAACCAACAGATCTTGTTTTTCTGCGACCAACACCGGTGCTTTGCCGCTGAACCTGGAGTTTCGCCTCTCCCGGACCGCTTTTTCGGCTAATCTAGACGATGGGTTTGGAGTTGTCTTGGTGGGTTGTCGGCGTCGATGCTTCGCCTCGGGCAAGTGTCCCTTGTCAAAGCCTATTACAGTACATCTCCGACTTCCCTTTTTTTTCGGCGTCGACCGCTTTTCTTTGCTTTCTTTTTGTTTTTCTTTTTGTTTTTGGGTTGTTTGGTGTGGGTGGACCTCTGGGTCTCTTTCGGACCTTCTTTCCTCTTGCTCAGACTCGCTCTTTCCCCTTGGGCTTTCCTTTGCCTTTTGGGATCGGGTTTGTTTGGGTTGTTTAGTTTGTGTTGTTTTGGCAGGTTGACCCGAGCCTGGATCGTTCGTTTCAACGAGCTTGGTTTTGTGCTTGGGTGTAGTTTCGTGTGGTTTGTCTTGGTCTTGGCGTTGACCCGAGCACGGTTTATACAATTTCGTGGCTTGGCTCTAGGACTAGGGTGTGGTTCGTACGTGATTGGCGCGGTTGCTTGGACGCTCTCGAGGCTGCCGAAGATCCTTCATCTCGGTGGAGGCAACGTCTGTAGTCCACTTCATCATATTGGTCCGCTTTTGACCCGAATGCTAAAAACATTAATCTTTAGCCCCTCGCGTCTCCCACTACTCCTTTTGTTCTAGTGCTTTTTCCATTAGTTGTACTTACGTGTTTTGCTCGTTTCTGGTTGTTTGTTTTGTTTGTCTGCGTCTGTTCTTGTCAGTTTTCCAACTGTCGTTTACTCGGTCTCTCGATTTTACCGGGCCTATCCGGTAAACCGAATTCTTACCTAATAAAAAAAAAGAGCGTAGCACGAATAGAAATGGAAAAATAAACTTGTATTTTCAATAATTATTAACAAACAACGAGAGCCGACGAAAGAAGATCAAAATAACATAGCCGTCTAATAGAAAAAGCCCTAAGGCGTATCTCGTATTCAAATTCAACCTTTTCCGATGAAAATTATTGAATCTACATTGTAGCCCCTACCTAGGCTTAGTCTGCTCCTCTATCCAGGTTCGCGCCATCTTCGTCTCCCATGGCAATACTGCCCATCTCACCAACCAACACGACGACTCCACCTTGGCATGCATCTATATCGCCATCATCGACGACAAGTAGCGTCAGGAGAGCTTCAATGTTGGTGAACGACGAGATGATGAGGAAGAGCATCTATAGATGTCTATGGAGAAATATGACTAAAAATAAGGATGAATTTGAGCAGAACAGAGAGGAAGATGGAGGCGACAAACTTCAAAGACGATAATCTTAATCTTAACAACATATAAAATAGTCCATCTTGTCATCATAAATGTCACATCAATTTTCAAAATCCAAATTAACAAAATAATTTATTTGAAAACATAAATACCCCCATTAATTGAAGATAAGAGATCAAGAAAATATAAGAATTTTTGTCCAATAAATATATTTATTTAAGAGAGAAGATTAAAAAATATTTCATGGAAATGTTTTATGAAAATTTAGCATATTAATTTATATATTTTTATTATAGAAAGTATGAGGTAAAATCTAGAAATTTGAATATTCTTATTTAAAAATTTTATAATAATTTTATAATTAAATATCTTAATGGTAAATTTTAGTAATATAAAATTCGATTGTAGATTAGAAATATAAAACAAATAAAATTCAAATTTGTATTCACCCGTAAATAGACTTGTCAATCGGGTTGGATCAGGTTCGATCATTTCAGATTCGGGTTGAGTCGGTTTTGGGTCGTTACGGGTCCCGGGTTAAATTGAGTCGGTTTGCTTTGGGTTTTCGGGGTCAGGTCTACCAACGGGTCAAAAAAATCAAATTTCTTATAATTATTAAAATAAAAATTTAATTAAATAATAAAATTTAGTTATAATATATTATGTTTATGTATTTTAATAATAAAATATATTATATGTTTCAAAATAAATTTATTATTATACTAATTCGGTCAACCCAATGGGTTGCGGGTTTATCGAGTTCGGTTTACTTCGGGTTTTGGGTTAAGATTTTCGCGTCTTAACCTTAAAATTATCGGACAATTCGGGTCGAGTTTGCGGGTTGGGTCTACTTTTGATAATTCTACCGTATAGGTATGTATATCATAATAAAATTATTCTTAAAATTAAAATATTATCTTTACATTCTTATCTAAATATTAATCCTAAAATTAAATATTTAATACATAATTAAAATCTATAATACATATATAATTTTGTGTACATGCCACATTTAATACACTCAATGATAATTTCTAATTATTTTTTTAACTTTAATATAATTTGTACTAAATAGATAAATTTATGTACATAATTACATTCATTGCCACATTTATTACACATAATATTTATTTTTATGAATAACAAGAATCTGTGTGCTTGCTCTTCAAAGCACTGGCATATGTTAATACAAACACTTGAAAAGCTTGTCAAATGTCAAAAAATAGTTGTAGCATACACATATCATAGAGTAAATTGGTCATTCAAGTTCATCAACATGCTTTCACAAAAAAAAACGGTATATCATAATGAATTTAGATACCTTGATATGTTTAGAAGAGATGGGAACTATCTCCTCCGTAGTATAAGACTGGGCTTTGGGATCATCCATCAAAAACATGCTTTCCTCGTACACATATCTACCCACTATCTTGTCATACATCTCGTAATGGTTGTTGCAGCATGTGCTCCACTGCTCAAGGACATATGGATCCAATTCCCCAAATGAAGGTTCAAATATATCCATTTTATTTAGGTTCAATGCATAATAATACCGGAACCTATAAAGCTTCTTCCAAGTGGTAGGCGCGCCATACTCTTCCATCGCCCACAACTCAACGTGTCCCTCGTGCTGGCGGTGCTGCTTCTTATGATAATATACCGAGCTCACTACCATCGACAACATGCCGCTAAACTCTAAAATCTTTTCGTTACGCAATGTAGCAGGTGTGAATATTTCTTGTGGGAGCTCCATCGTTGTGAATTCTTCGTTCTCACAATCAAACATCAACAAAGAAAAGATGGCGTGCCAACGTACGAGCCAATGAATATTCCCATTTACGAAACACCCAGTTCTACTACGATCAACTAATACACAAGATTTGAGGTTATGAGCAGCCTCCCTCCAAAAACCTTTTTGAGCTGAGTATAGCTCACATGTCAGTACAAACGATGGGTACGACATGGAATCATAATTAGGGATCCGGATTCTGACAACTTTGAAATCATTCTTAGAAATGTCGTATCCAAATCCTATTGCACATCGATGATAATCCCAGGGATTCAACGACAAAGGAAGCCTAGGGAGGGTGACATACTTGTGGATTACCGGATTCCATAAAATAAAGCAATCATAGGGCGAATCCGACGAGTAGGAAAGACACACCACACCACGAATCGAATCAACAAAGGTTAAATTAAACCCTCTAGCACACTGCGGAATCCGAAAGGGAAAATGTAGTTTACGTTTGATAATATGCTTGCCCAGAGAATCTCGAGGACGAAAGAGATGTTAGGAATCGTAGGCAAGTTGGAGATAGGGTTTCAATTTAAGAGGAGTGGGGGAAAGTGGGAAGGAGTTGTGAAGGGTGATGAAGAGAGGTGATGAGATTAGGGTTTTCCATGATTTGCAAGCACAAAGGAATCGGATTAGGGTTTTGGTGGGTAATCTCTTGAGTATCTCCACCAATAAATCTTCATTTACAAAAATCGAACATACCAATAGAGATGCTGGAAGAAGAATCGAGCGCATGGTATCGTAGTTGGAGTCCATTGACAAACTCAAAGCAAGATATGAAAGCTAGGGCAGGCAGGGTTCATGAATGGAGGAATTGATGGATAACTCAACTGTAAAATGAATAATAAAGTTTCAACCAAAAAAAGGATAATAAAGTAGAAATTATTTTAGTCCAAGAATATCTTAAAATCTACTCCGATATGTTATAATGCTAAGAATATATTAAAAAAAAGATCTCTTTTATTTGGCTAGAAAGAAGATCTCCTTAACCTAAAAATAAAAGAATTAAGAAGATCTCCTTAACCTAAAAACATGGCTAATGAATATTCGAAAATCCTATCTTTCTGTGTTAAAAATTTCAATTCTGCCACAATTTCCATGTTAGATTTTCAAATTCCTCCTCCTAACCTAAAATTGTACCTCCGAGAGGGCCCTAACGATTTCTACGCTCTCTACTGTCCACATTATAAGAATGTATTAATGGTGTAGTTTGTGTGTCAAAAAGCTCGTCTACCTTTGGAATCCTATGCCTTCCTACTCCCTCATTGCACGTTCCTTTTGTATATACTCCCTCCGATTCAAAATAAGTGTCGGTTTAGCACTTTGAATTTAATCTAATTTATGTGTCGTTTTAGAGTTTCTAAGCAATTGATTAAGAGTGTGTTATGAGAATTGTTATTGGAATGTGTTTTTATTGATTAATGTTATTCATTCATTGGTTGAAAAGGTGATGAGTGGTATATTTTATAAAAAAAAATTAAGTTTTGAGTTTAATTCACACTTTTCTTAAATCTTGTGTCTAATACTAAAATACTTATTTTGAATCGGGGAGAGTATGTCATATATATATCAAACTCGCGGACTTCACTTATTTCAAGTCTACAGAATGAACAATCATACCAAGATGCAAAATTAAGTGCAATTGCAACTTTAATTTGGTATTGATTTCACTTCCATCAACAAACTATTTTTTTGGTAACTAGGTGGATGGCTCGTGCTATCGCACGGATTCTCATTGATTATATTTTATATTTTATATTATAGATAGATAGATATAGATAGATAGATTGTTTTTTTTTTCACTTTACCCATCTTTAAGGGTTTCTTGATTGATTCTTGTTTTTCAACAATTTGAGAGTTGTCTTTATTTTTTGTTTTGTGGTGAATGGAATTGTGATGTCATCATGCAAAAGTGAAAAGCTTATATAGTGTGAAAGTGAGTGGAATACGAAAGGTTATGTATTAAATATGATCTTATCTTTTGATTGGAATACTAAAAGTTGATCTTATCTTCTTTTATTTTTACTTATATTATATATTTGTAATACCAATGGTTATAATTTAATGACATTAAATTCATATTGTAATACTAAAGGTTAGTACAAAAGTTGCTAAATAATGTCAAATATTATATTTTAAATTTGATCTTATCTTTTGTTTGGAATACCAAAGGTTGATCTTATTTTCTTTTATTTTTTACGTTTATTTGTAATATCAATGGTTATAACTTAATGGCTTTAAATTCATATTGAAATATCAAATGTTGTATCTTGTGTGTAATTCAAAGGTTATTTAATTTTAAACAATAATTTTTTAATTAATTGCATGAGAATTCATTGGCACACATTAATTATAAATTGACATGCTTATTTTATTTATTTATTTTTCTTTAATTTTTACTCTCTATCTTTCATTGAAAATATTGTCATTGATTTCCAAATATGTTTATATAGATATAGATATAGATATTCATTGGCGTTATATTTTATTCCTCACATTGGTTCCTCACATATATGTTTATAATATCCACACCAAGACACTTTATACTTGATGATAAAACTACAAAATATTTCAATATGAAGATGGTTTTTATATGCTTGACTTCAATCACTTAAAAATTAATAAAAAAATCTATTATTATATTTTTTTCTAGATACTTAGATGGTAAACTATTTCAATTATATATATTTTTATTTCAGCCAAATACATATTTTTTTGTCTAAATGTACAACATTAATTAAGAAAATCAGTGAATGTATAAAAGGGAAGGTCAAAATTATCAAAATGCATGAATTTGAAGTTTGGTACAACATTAAATATTAATATGTTGTTTTTTACATTTATAAACACAAAGACATTAGAAATATTTTTATGTTTAAGTTTTAGTGTATGAAGCCATGCTTTGTTTAAAAAAATGATTTTAGGGTGCATTCTACTTTTTTTATATATAAATTAAAGTTTTTGTTCCGATAAAATTAATTCAACTAAAATTTTATGGGTAAATTCATATAGGCCTAATATAAAAATAATTATAAAAATTAAGAATCAAATTAAAAAATCTTAAATCATCAAATTCAATAGTCATAATTTTATGTTTCTCTTTTTTTTGGTTGAATAATGATATGGTTCTCTTCAATCCTATCATAATAAAATACAACCAAGTATCTTAAAATTATTTTTCTTACTTTTGCAAGAGAATGAGCTTTAAGGATACAATTCCTAAGATGTCATTTTTATAATAATAATTTTATCAACCTTACTAAATAAGTTATTTATAACTCAATCTCTTGGATATATTTCTAAAGCCTAGGAAAAAAAATATAATCAAATTTACTTTCTCATGAAATAAATAAATCATCTAGATAATAGTGTAAAATATTACATTCAAAAGGAATTTAGTACAAAATGAATTAATACTCACACTTACCTATTTCACTTAACAAATTATATGTCAAAGCAGTCAATTGTCGGACCTTTTCCTGATGTCATCTAAAACTGGATTTCACATATGTGTTGATATGAGATTGACTACAAATTCCCTGCAATTTATAGTGATTAAGTTGAAGTACGTTACAAATAGACGGAGTTGATAAGCCGGTTGTTACATATGAGTTAATGAGATTGAATATTTCAAATTTGATAATAAAGCTTAGCATTTATATAGAATATTAAAAGACTTTTGACCTTTTGGATTTCAAACAATAAATATGAAACCACTCATCTTTTTTTTTCTTTTCTTACTCTCATTATTATTTATTAGATGCTTTGCCTTTTGGATTTCAAACAATAAATAGGAAACCACTCATCTTCTTTACCCTCATCTTTTTTTTTTCTTTTTTTACTCTCACTATTATTTATTAGATGATTTGATCATTAATTGGCCAAATTTTTCTATTTTATAATGTATATAGATTCTACATATATAGTTTAGTGGTAAAGAATCTTTTAAACTACCTATAGATCATGGTTCAAATCCTGACAACTATTTTTTGGTAGATAACACACTCTTAGTTTTTAATCGTTAATATAGTATGTCGTATGTACCATATACATTTTCAATTACACTATTAAATAATAAGGTAGATCCTTTTATTCACATTTAGTTTTAAGACTTAATTATAATTGATATATACTATATATATTATCATCTTTTTTTGGCAATTCTTATTTTTTTGGATATATTTTATTTTATTAAAATACTTTTACTATTTTAATCTTTAGTATATTATATTTTAGGCACCATTATGTATATTCAATTACAATATTACACTATTATATAATAAAACAAATTGTTTTATATTCACCTTAGTTTTTATTTTTTAAATTTATAACATTAAAATGTTATGTACTAGGTGAATGTATTAAATTTATGAAAAACATCTCACTCATATTATGTTGATTTTATTATATGTCGATATGAAATTTTAGCTCAATGGTTGAAGCTTTGACAATTATATTAGAGCTTTAAGGTTCAAGTCTTCAAATAATCAATTCCGATAACTTTTTTACCACAATAAAAAAAACCCATACAAAAGTCTAAATTCAATTTAGATTTGATATTAAAAGTGTGTGAATGATATATAAGAATTTTATTATGCTGACAATCGTTGCACATAAATGTATGAAAAATGATGTATGATTTTGATAATTAATTAATTATATATCATCCCATTTGATTATATGTAGTTATAAGGTGACTCATATTTTTTTTCAAACAGTTAAAACGTTTTGGTATAATTAATTTTTAAAAAAATTATATTTTTGTTAAACATAGAAGCTAATTTGCTTTGATAACTTCAACTTAGGAGTAAAAGAAGTTGGAAATGGCTTTCCTTCCATTACACTTGTCTCTTTAAGTAGCTCTAAGACATTATCTTTGATTAAGATGGAACCCTTTACGAGTTTTATCCACTTCTATACCTAGGAAGTACCTTAGTTTACTTAGTTAACTCTTTCATCTAAAAAAACTCCTATGTAAACTAGCTTTCAACACAATTATCTTATATGACTAAAACACGCAATAATCATATCATCCATATACACCAATAGTGATTCAAGTAAATTGTTTGTTTTCTTAACTAACAAGGAGTAATTCTGATTTTGATCAAAATTTGCCCATTGAATAAGAAATTTTCCTATCAAATAAGAGATTGAAAAAAAAATCATTTCTAAATCCTGAAAAAATAAACAATGGAACTTGGATTTAGTAAAATGATTTTTCTAAACATAGGTTCATAACTCTTATTTAGAAAGATTGGATTAGATTTTGTTTATTTAATGTTTTTATATAGCTTATTTTTTTAGAATTTAGTTTCTAAAAATTAAATTCTTAAGAACATATGTCAGAAAAAATGTTTGTAAATTACAACTCTATTGTCCCTCAATTGGGAAATCGGTAAGTGAAGCTTGGGATTGAGAGATCCTTGTAACACCTAGACTAATTTAGAATTTTTTTAAATGTTTTTATCTCTTAATGAATGAAATAACCCCTTCATTCAAAAAAAAAATCACAATTCACTAAAGAAACAACATCCAATTTCAGCCTAAATATGCAAACTCAAAATCTAACTCTTGCTAGTTCCTTATTGAGGCTCATATGTATAAGATTAACTAGTAGGGCATTGGTTGTGGCCTAAAAGATATCTTATAGGCCTATTTATAAACAAGGGGTCTAGGACAAGGGAGGACATTACTCTGATTCATATAAGCAAACACCCCCATTAGAATTCTCTAACTCGATGCCACACACATAATTCATCCCACAACCAAGATCTCTCAACTTTCAATTAGGACTAATATTTTGGAATCTATAGTTTGCATTTGAATTAGGCCATATTCTTGACTAATTTAGTCCTCTACACTTTGAACCAATATGGGAATAGGGCTTATTATCATCATCCCCACATGTTATTATCAGTTTTTTATTATTCATATGGTATTAAAGGGATAAATGTTCTCTTGTTCTCATTTTTTTTATTATAGAAAAGAAGTGGATACCAAATAGAATTGCAAAAAGTACAACAAATCATTTATTTTGCTATGAACAAATTTCTTGTTAACAAATTTATAGAGTTATTTTTTATTACAAGAAGTATTTAATTATATTTTCAAATAATAATTTCTTGATATATATCCAAAATTTATTAATGTCTATTGTTCTTCAAATAAATCCCAATTTTTTTTGTTTTTTTTGTTATCCTAGCATGAAGTCAATAATAGAGCGCTACAACAAGGCAAAAGAGGAACTTCAGCCTAATAACCCAACTTCTGAGCTCAAGGTATGCTTCAACATTATACATGTTAACTACTAATCTCAAAACATAACACGCTTCAAGGAGAGATACCCACAAAATTGATGTTTAACATGTATTGAAACCAACTTAATAGAAAAGGACATGGATCATGTCTATCATACAAGATTAATATCAAATTGAAATTTGCAATTCAAACAATTAGTAGTTGATGAAACATACATTCATGTAAAATGAAGAAGTTATAATAACAATCTAGTAGATATGATGCATATATGTGAGATTTGCATATGAAAATACACATTAGATGATATATACTAAAAATGAACCTCAGAATTATTGCATTGGCCACTTACATATTTAATTTTCTGACTTATATTCAAATATGCAGTTTTGGCAAAGAGAGGCAGAAATAGTGCGCCAACAACTTCAAAGCTTACAGAAAAACCATAGGTACATATATACATCATTTAGCATAAACCATAGGGGCATGTGAAATATGTGTCATTTTATTTACCTTAATGGAAATAAACCATTTTTCAAAAAAAAGAGTTATGCCTATTTGTTATCTAATATGCCTTTATGTGCCCATATTTGCCTACTTTTTGATGAAATCCCTTGTTACATATCAAGGAACAAAATAAAATTATGTGAAAAGGCTAATAAATTACAAATAAGTTTCTCATCAATATTATTACCCATGTTTTGATTTATTTTATTGTTTGAATGCTAAAAGTCCAAGCTCTATGTGCTTCATATACTTACTTCTAGCTATTTTTTTTTATCAATCATTCCCCACATCCTGTTGATAATCACCATTTAGCATGAGTACAAATAAGATGATAGTGCAATAGAGCAACATAGATACAATAACAAACCAAGTATATAAAGAGGTACAAAATAAGAGGGAAAAGAAGAATTAATTAGTTTTGGTTGATTCATGCAGGCAAATGATGGGTGAAGAGCTTTCAGGATTGAGTATCAAGGACTTGATGATTTTAGAGGACCGTTTGGAAATGAGTCTAAAAGGAGTCAGGGTCACAAAGGTTTAGATATTCTCTTCAATTTAAATATAATTTTTACATCTTCAATCAAGTTTTACTTAATTTAAACGTACGTACTAATCTACTTTATATTGCAGGAGCAACTTCTACTACATCAAATACAAGAGCTAAATAAAAAGGCAAATCGCATTCATCATGAAAATGTTGAGCTATACAAGAAGGTAAACATTATCAGTCATGAGAATTTGGTGCTTCAAAGCAAGGTAATTGTACGTTTAAGCATCTATTAAATAGCTAGCAATCCCTAACATTGAGCCAGAAAAGTAGGTATTTAATTACTATAACAACGATTTTTTAGAAAACAAATTCATACTCTGATTAGGTAAATGGAAAAAGGGAAGCTAATGGAACCATTAGAGAGTCTTTGCTCAGTAGTACTCTAGATATTGAAGAGAGTGGAATGTGTCTTCAGCTTTGCCAGCCACAACAAGAAATTTGTGATGCTTTACAAGGCTCTGTGAAGTAAAGGTAAGAATTTAATTAATAGATCGATCATATTTCAAAATGAATTCACATAATAACTCTGCTAGTGCTTTTTTTCCTATATTACCATTTTCTTTTTGTTTCTTTTTATCGCAGGAGATTGTAACGGCCTTAGAGAAGAAACTTTTGATTCTTGTCAATGTAATATATATATTGAGAAGAAGAATAAGCCAAAGGATCCTTACCACAAATACTTGGATTTGGAAAATGTGCAATAATTCAATTTGGTTTTTTAGTTCATGACTAGACAGGTGCAAATATAAGCAATGTATGTTTAAGTTGTTTCCAATACAAAGAGTTGTCATCCTTTAGAAGCATGTATAATTTATAGAATAAACATTTCTATCATTACATTTATTACATATATTTAGCTATATAGACATTTTGGTATGTTAAATAATCCTATTAGAAAAAGAAAAACTAGAAACAACTTGATATTTTAAATGAGCTTCGATGTCGAAAATAGTCTTCCCATTTTAATTTCCAATTGAAAATGTGCTTGGGGTTCACCTATTTGGTATTTCTAACTAGTTTCATGTTAGATAAATTCTAGACTTGCTATATGCATACACAATATTTCGTTATTTCCCTACCCCTAGCACATTTGAAAATGTGGCATATTTATTTTAAAACAAATAGGAGATATGAACTCGAGTCATTAAAACTGAATGCATATGAATCAAGGGAGGATCCATGATTCTTTGGAAGAGGCAGACTTTGTACAGATCAATATTTTAATACATCGAGCTAGTAGACAAAAATTAATCCTGGTTAAATTAAGCCAATTTAAATATCAAGTTGTAAACAAAAATTAAAGTAATTAAAGATAGTTTGACATAAAAATAGAACATACAAATCAAGATGCATGTGATTCTTTGCTACGAGATAATTGACATCTTCGAGTATCTAAACATTGAAAATGATTCAAAATAAATTCGTTATCAATAATTACAAACATCTCCCTCTCGATAAATACCACTAAGCTATCATTCAACCATTCATCTCCCATTTTGTTTCAAAAATCACTATTCACAAGTTTCATGCTAGAAAATACCCTCTCAACAGACACAATAACAACTAGTAAGAGTAAAGCTAATTGCACCAAGTGATGGGTCAATGGAAAAGGTTTATCTTTTGCAGTTTCCTTCTTCTAGAGGTGTTCCTAGTTCCAAAAGAACCGAGAATCAAACTGGGTCGGAACTTCTGGAACCAAAACCGAATTGGGTCGTAACTTCCGGAACCGGAACCGGAACTGGTATACCCCCAGTTCCGGTCACGATTCCTCCCTTCTTGGAACCGGAAAAACGGTGGCTCCTCCGGTTCGGAACCGCCAATTCTTGGCAAATGATCATTGGAACCGCGACCGCGGTTTCCAAAACCTATGGTCGTGGTTTTAGATCAAAATGTCTTAAGACATTCTGTTTTAGCTATCCGCGACCGCACGGTAGAGACTGAATTTTATTACAGGTCTTCCTATGTCGAGGGGCGATAGAGACTGAATTTTCATAGTTGTGGACCGCTTCTCCTAGATGGCTCACTTTATTGCATGTAAGGGAAACAATAACGCAACTAAAATTGTGCACTTGTTTTTCGATCATGTGGTAAAGCTACATGGTTTTCCTAAAGCTATCATTAGTAATAGGGACACTAAGTTTTGTAAGCACTTTAGGAGTTTGATTTGGGGAAAACTAGGGACACAACTCTTATTTTCTACCTCTTATCATCCCCAAACCAATTGTCAAACTAAGGTGACCAATCAAACCTTGGGCACCCTTCTTCGGACGGTGCTCAAAGCTAACTCATGTCGGTGAGAGGACTTATTGTGTCACATTAAGTTTGCATATAACAGGTTCTACCATTCGGCGACTAAGAAGACGTCATTCGAGGTTGACTACGAACATAACCCTCAAACGCCCATGGAATTGGTGCCTAAGCCTTTGAAGACTGGGGAGCACATCGACACGGATAATCGTGCCAAGACCATTCGCCGCCACCATGTCCGCACTCGGATCCAGCTTAAGCACTGCTCGGATCAATACACCGCCCAACACAACAAGGGGCGTCATAAGTTGATCTTCAAGCCTGAAGACTTGGTGTGGCTACATATTCAGAAGGACAGATTCCCCGACGCTAGGAAGATAATTCCAAGCTACACCCATGGGGGGATAGTCCATTTCGAGTCCTCAAGTACATTGGGGACAACGCCTACCACCTCGACCTCTCGGGTAAGTGGCGTCCCCGCTTCCTTCAATGTCTTGAATCTCTCTCCTTTCTATGAGTTCGAGTATCATGACGAGAAAATGGGGACGTTTCCCACTCAAGGGGGAGGGTGATGTGACATCAACTATGGATGCCACCTAAGAGGAGGATGCCTTGTCCCTGCACTCCGACAGCCCCATCACTAGGAGCCACACTCGTTCCATCGCAGTCGTGACAAGGTCCTTGGTGGCTCGAGTCTTCACTGGCCATGGCACGCCATCGCAAGTGTGCCTCGTTACGCTTGCCACCGATGAACCTCGCATGTGCCAGCCCGTACCACCATCCACCATACCATCATGCCAGGACACGCCAGCCACCATGCCATCTTGTGCCATGCACCGTTCCAACGGGCACTTGAGGTTTAGCGTTGATTCACCACATGCACCCATGACTCCACAAGATATCGAAGACTTGACTCATATCCCCTTTGATGGACCAATCACTAGAGACCGAGCCAAGAAGTTGAAGAAAGAAACAATGGTTCTTCTAGTTCGTATTCCGGCTATGGTGGACGAGACTAAGGAGCCAAAATGGGTTACTTCTATTCACCGTGTTCAAGACTGACTTGGACACACTCACATGCAAGAGTTGTTTGCATGCTTATCCTAGACTTACTATTTATAGTACTTTCTAAAATGCTTTTTTTAATAGGATTTTCTACATATATGGACCATGCGTTATGGGCCATATTAGGTGGGTTTATGGTTTTTCAAGTTAGGAAACATTTTATTTTATCAATTTGGACCATTGTTGAGAGGATTTACCGACAACAAATAAATTTGTAGTCTCTCCCGTTGTGTATAGGGAGGTCAGGATTGTCCACGGGAAGCAAAGTTATGTTTGATTATTAAACTAAAAAAACAAAAAGAGAAGGCAAAACAAAGCAAAGAACAAAGAAAAACAACTAAATAAATGCATTGGAAGGGGTCTATATCGACCTTGTCAGGGTCGTTATCGAGGTATGAATGCAGCAGAAAAACTAAGTAAACAGCAAGAAGAAAGGGGAAAATTGCAGGGTGATATCGACCTAGGCAGGGTCGATATCGAGGCAATCGGGTTTGAAAACTTAACTCAAATAAGGGAAAAATTCTAGGATAGGGGTTCACCACAACATAATCATGCAATTCTCAAAAACATAAATCATAAATATCATGCCTTTAACATAAAGTTATCAACTTTCGTTGAATTAATCAAGCAAATCAAGCAATTTTCACAAATCAATTCACTTAATCTACTTGCTTTGATCTAAAGTTCTCAACTTTCGTCTCAAACTTTATCTCGTATCCAAATTCACAACTTTCTCTTTCAATCAAGTTATAAACATGAAATACTTCAACTTTCGTCAAAGCTTTTTGCACAAACAAGTAGAAAATAGATAAAAGGCAATCAATTCATTCATCACATCACCATTCATGCACAATCATGTTCGGTTTCTAACCCCCAACCCTAGAAAAGGAGACTACTCACTCATGATTGGAGAAAAACAAGCAAAGCAATTAAAAGAGAACATAATTGAATTAAAACTAAAATCTTACTTGAATTAAAACTTCAAACTTGTCTTAGAACACACCTAGAACACAAGAAAATCTCCCACAATCTTCTTCCTTGTGCCCCAAGCAATACTAGTCTTCCCAATTAACGTGTAAACATAAACCCTAGAGACGTCCCCTTCAACTAACGTGTAACCCTCCCTTAGATTGTGTCTAAACAAGAATATTTATAGAGAAAAACCTAATCTATCTAGAAGGTATCTATAAGGAAATAAATCTTTAAAAGATATATCCCTTCTATAAGGATATAAATCTAATAAAAGATATATCCCTTTAAAACTATCTAATAATATAAAAGGAAACTAACAAAAAGGGATAAAAATACATTAATTGCACCGACTCTAAGGTCTTCTACCGACACGGGACCCTCGGTATTAACCTCGTCAGGATTGGTAGATCACTCTTTTGAATTCTCGAATTTTTGCTCTTCTCCGCGCCTCGATATCGACCTAGGCAGGGTCGATATCGACCTCCATCAGCATTGAAAACAACTTTGAGAAAACTTGCGTAGCGGATTCGTTACAACTCCGTTTGACTCGATTCTTTTTCCTATGTCTTTGTAACGAGTTTCTCTAACTCTTTCAAAGATCAAACTTGATCTTCAATGTCTTTATTGGAGTGCTTTTCTTCGGCTTTCACTTCATTCTCGAGTGCTATCTTCAAGTGCTTTCCTCCTTTATTCAAGATATGCTCCAAAACAGCTTCAAAACCTATAAAAACACCACCAAAGCCTATGTAGACTCCATATCTTAAGGAAATATGAAAACCTACACAAACGACTCAAAACAAAACACAAAACTAAAGAAAAAGACTCAAACACACAAAAACACACCCTAAAAACACAACTAAAAAGACGGATATCAACCATGCAAGATTGGTGGGAAAAATTTGGAAAGTAATATGGATCTTACTTGGAGCTTAAGTTATTAGTTGTCTTGCAATAATATCTTTTAATTAAGGTAGTTTTTATATTAGTAAATAATATCTTTTAAGAATAGCATAGAATAGTTGGCTATCTATGTATATTTAAACCCTTGTAATCTTTCTTTTCAAGACATGTTGAATTAAATCTTTGGAATAGAAACCTTGTTTCTTATTCCAAGGACCTTCAACCAAAACTATCTCTTTTGTCTATTGAATTTTCATCCAACATACAAACACAACACAATTTCGAAATTCTGTTTCTCATTCGTCCATCACCTTTCTCTAAACACGATTCAATCTCAAACACATTCAATTGAGTTGTTACTTGTTTTTTAAGTAATCGATTTACAAACCTTGTTGCTTTGCAATCCAAGGAAGTGATTGAGAACCTTAAAGTTTGAGTCTTCTCAACCAAAGTTCAAGTCTTGCAAGTAAAAGAAGAAGAGGATTAAAGCTGACAAGATCGGGACCTGGAAAACAAACGAAAACGAAGTGCGCAAGCTCATCAATTCCATATCAGGTGGTATCGGATTCTCCTTGTTTAGTCAAGTTTTTAATTGCTTTTCAATTTTCCTTGCATAATCAATTTTTACCCTTAGATTTTCATAATTTTTTTGTTCAAACTCTTAAAAAGCCACCAAAATCCTAACCTAAGGCATACTTATGCCGCCACCACCAACCACCGCCGCCAACCACCCCTCCACCACCGAATTCCACCACCACACCCTTGGCTTGGTGCACGCCCCTCCCCCTTGCTTGTGTGCCAAGTTACTTGCTTTCCTTGTGGCCCAAAGTTTGTTTGAACATACTTTCCTTAGATAAAGATTTTGCTAGTTTTTCTTTCCTTATTGAAAAAATTGGATCTTTAATTGTATGTTTGACTTGCTTTGTCTTAATTCCACCATATTTGCTTACTGTAAATACTTATTCTTATAATAAGTCGGTTTACTACAATTTGGTGAATTGCTTGCTTTCACAATCATGCATATTAAAGTCCCTTTCTTTTCCACAAAACTTAGCCAATTTCCCTCCTTTATTTTTTTTGCTTCTAAGTAGTTTCATTGGTGTTTATAAATTCTGGAAAAAAAACCCAAAAATTGATTCTTCGACAAGGATCACCAAAAATATCATCTTGCATTCTAGTAGTTTGCATTCTTCTTGTTGTGACTTGCTCACTTTGGCATATAAGTTGTGCTTGTTTTGCTCAGAATGACACCATACTTAGTTGAAGCATCACAAAAGACCCCTTTCTGCATTGCATTGTGCCTAAAATTTGAACTTGCATGCACCCTTGTCTCTTCTTGCCGTGCAATGTTGAGAGGAATTTCCTTGACAACAAATAAATTTAGAGTCAACACCCCGCTGAGTATAGAAGAGTCAGGATCGTTCACGGGAAGTGAAGTTGTGTTTAATTACTAAACTAGAAAGCAAAAGAAAAGAAAACAAAAGCAAGAAATAAAGCAAAGCAAACAATCAGTCACGTCTTAGAGAAGATTCGTTACGACCTGTTCAGGGTCGGTAACAAGGTAAATCTTAGAACGAACAAAGCAGAAATCAAACAGAAAACAACAGGCTCGGTACCGATCCTTGATGACTCGGTAACGAGGTGAAACTCAGTTGAAGTTTTTAAGTAACAAGTGAAAGAAAAGTCTAGGATAAGGGTCCACCACAACATAATCATGCAATCGAGATACTAGGAATCATAAAAATCATGCATTTAACATAAAGTTATCAACTTTCGTTGAATAAACAAGTAAATCAATCAATTTTCATAAATCAATTCACTTCATCTACTTATTTTGATCCAAAGTTTGTAACTTTCATTATCAAACTTTATCCCAATTCAAGTTTATAACTTTCTCTTTCAATTGAGTCACAAACACGAATTACTTTGACTTTCGTTAAAGCATAAGTACAAACAAGTAGAAAATAGATAAAGGCATTCAATTCAGTCAATCACATCATCATTCATGCAAGATCATGTTGGGTTTCTAACCCCCAATCTTAGAATAAAAGACTACTCACTCATAATTGAGAAGAAACAAACAATGCAATTGAATGAAAACATAACTTCTTTTTTATCAAAAACTGAATCTTACTTGAACTAAGAACAAACTTTGTCTCAGAACACACCTTAGAACACAAGAGAAAAACTCTAACAAACTTCTTCCTTGAGCTCTAAGTAATAAACTTCTCTCCTACACCAAACGTACGAACTAAACCAAGAGAGAGAGTCGTGTCCCTGTTGGGCCCTCCGCAATTCGGCCCAAGAGGGAAGTCACTCAGCCCAATATCGACAATCTGATTAAACCATTAGAAAAGAGAAGGCGATGGAGCAATCAAAGCAGGACGAGAATCTCGGACTTCATGGCCAAACAACAACGGCTATGCCATTAACGACGGGGGCGAAATTTCCGGGATATGTTAGACGCTCTACCAACGGTCAGAAGGGGATAGACGGATATAAAACCAGGCTGAGGCGAAAGGGAGAGGACACGAAATACTGGCTATTGAAACTCCATCTAGAACAAAATCTCATCTTTTGTTTTTGCCATTTCACTTCCAGTCGAGCATTCTTGGATACTTTGGAGATAGCTATTTACAATTACGATCGCAATATACGAATATCAATTTACTTATTATCTGTTTTCCATTTTTTGTTTGATCCTACATCTTGCCCATAGTTCATAACGCGTTACTATTGCTTTTTGGTTAGGATTTCCCTATTTTCAGCAGGTAACGTGTTAGTACGATTATCCTGCCAAAACAATTGGCGCCCACCGTGGGGCCTAGCCAAAAAAGGAGTTACGCCAAAACAACAGCAAGATCCGTCACATGGAGGGAATCCAAACTACGTACAGTCACGTAGGGGACCTAGACCATCACGAGGTCAATGAAGAAACGAACAACCAAGGTGACGGAAACGTAGGCGGAACCGGAAACATAGACGGAACATGAAACGTAGGTGGAACAGGGAATGGTGATAGAGTCGAGCAAGGTTTTGGGGACACCAATGGCAATCCTGCTACTTCCGAAGGACGAGAAGCGGAAGGAGGCGACACCGACATCATCACGGAGCTCCGATCATCAATGATTGCTCTTCGAAAGGATCTGGAAGAACAAAAGGAAGCTAATACCAGATTCACCGAGGTATACGAAAAACAAATTGAGACTTTAACTAATGAACGCAACTTGCTTCGATCGCAGGTACAATCGGCTCCAACCCGTCCTCGCGGGACCGATGTGGTAGAAGGAGTCGTAAGGCGCTTGGACATGGATGATCCAAATCTCGTAACACCCGATGTTGTCAGACCCGTAACCGGGTATCAAGTAAACGATAATTGTTTAAGAGCAATACGGTAAGATACCGAGGTTTCCCAATTAAGGGAACGCCTCCGAGCCTTGGAGGACCGAATTACTCAGGTCCTTGGGGCGCCCCAACCAATCGCGATGGAGAGGAGAGACGGGTACACCGACTCCCCCTTCGTACCTGCTATCGCGAGGGTTGATATCTCCCGGAAATATCACGTCCCCGACGTGCCTAAATATGAAGGGGTGACAGATCCCGATCAACACATAGCCGCATTCAAACAGGCTATGAATATCAGCACAATCCCTTTTGATATGAAAGAAATTGTCATGTGTCGTTGGTTCGTGAACACGTTGCTGGACCCGCTCTTAATTAGCATTCGCACTTACCTCTTGGAAGGACGGCGGGATACGAGATACGCTCCATATCTCACGGGACCTCATGCTAAGACCACCATAAATACTACCATGTTTAGACAAATTGATAGATACGAGAATCTTCCGCTGCCCCCGAAACTCTCTCACTACAATTTTCGTGTAGATGCAACTGAAGTGGTCCGAACCCTCAACACCATGGGAGACACTGTCAAATGGCCCCGAAAGAGTAACATGCCAGCACAGCATAAAGACAAGACCAGATGGTGTGATTTCCATTTCGACCATGGACACCGGACCGACGAGTGTATCGCGTTACGAAAAGAAGTAATCGAACTACTACGAAGAGGGCATCTCAGAGAATTAATATCGGAAAAAGCAAAAGAGCAGTTGGACCGTAGCAGGGAAAAAGCCACTCCACCACCCTCGCCGAAGCACACTAGAGTAATCAACGTCATTACAGGGGGTCGGAGATCTGTGGTATAACCTATTCCACAGCCAAGCGAATCGCGAGGGATGCTAGGAGAGAATGCTAAAAAAAACCATCGCGAACAAGTCTCCCAATGATGCCGATCACCTTCGACGATGTTGAAGAAGAGGAAGTTCACCACGACTGCTTGATAATCTCTCTGACCATAGCTAATTTTCTTGTTAAAAGGATCTTAGTTGATAATGGAAGCTCTACTAACTTAGTTATGTTAGACGCCTTATACAGCTTAGGTTTCGGGATGGACGACATCACCAAGAAGTCAACAACTCTGGTAGGCTTCAGTGGAGAATCACGCAACATGCTCGTGGAGATATCACTACCTACCATTGCGGGAGGAGTCAACTACCAGGTAAAATTCCAAGTACTCGATTGCCCGTCGACTTTTAATGTCATCTTAGGTAGGCCATGGATACACGGGATGAGGGCAATTCCCTCCACCTATCACCAATGTGTGAAGTTCCCGACACCTTGGGGAATTCAAGAGATTAAGGGGGGAACAAAAGCTGGCACGAGAGTGCTATTCCATAACAATGAAGGCAACAACCTCGAAGAGCCCACGACCTGGAGCGGGGAAGAAGGTGTCGGATTAGCAATTAAAGGACTGTAGAATGACTACTTGCTATGCGAAGCCGGAAACACCCGAGCTCCAAGAAGTGGCCCTTGATCCATTGGAGCCATCCAAGAAGATTCAAATAGGAGCAGATCTGGAACCAACTCTACGCGAGCAAATAGTAGAATTTCTACGGTCCTACAAAGATTGTTTTGCTTGGTCGAACGAGGATATGGTAGGCATTGATCCTAGTGTGATTACCCATGCCTTGAATGTCAATAAAAAGGTGCCACCAGTGAAGCAGAAAAGGCGTAAGTTCGCTCCCGAGCGAAATCAGGTAATCAATGATGAGGTAAAATCTTTACTTGAGTCTGGAAAAATTAGAGAAATACAGTACCCCGATTGGCTTGCGAATGTGGTTGTCGTTAAAAAGAAAAACGGTAAATGGCGCGTTTGTGTAGATTTTACCGATCTAAACAAAGCATGCCCCAAAGCTTCGTTCCCTTTGCCTCACATAGATGCAATGGTGAACGCGACGACGGGGCATGAACTTTTGACCTTCATGGATGCGTTTAGCGGATACCATCAAATAATGATGCATCCTGACGATCAAGAAAAAACCGCATTCGTAACCAATCAGGGAACCTATTGTTATAAAGTTATGCCCTTTGGGTTAAGGAACGCAGGTGCTACTTATCAGAGATTGGTTAATAAGATGTTTCATGAAAAGTTGGGGGATACAATGGAAGTATACATAGATGATATGTTGGTCAAATCACTAAAGGCGGAGGACCATGTTAATCACTTAAGAGACGCGTTCGAGGTTCTACGGAGCTACAAAATGAAGTTGAACCCCACCAAGTGCTCTTTTGGAGTAACATCAGGAAAATTCCTCGGTTACATAGTGACGCAAAGGGGGATCGAGGCGAGTCCTGAACAGGTCAAAGCCATAATGGAGCTGCAATCCCCAAAGTGTGTCAAAGACGTCCAGAGGCTAACAGGGCGAGTAGCTGCGCTAAACCGGTTCATATCAAGATCCTCAGACAGGAACAAACTGTTTTACGACATCCTGAAGAAAAACAAGTCGTTCGAATGGACGGAAGAACATGAAAAAGCCTTTGGGGAATTGAAAAAATATCTATCCAATCCGCAGGTGTTATCCAAACCTAAGCCAGGAGAAAACCTGTATGTATACCTAGCCGTGACCGAAGTAGCAGTAAGTGCAGTCCTGATCAGAGAGGAGAATGGAGACCAGTTGCCCATCTATTACGTAAGTAAAACCTTGTTGGACGCAGAAACGAGGTATTCCCCCATGGAAAAATTAGTGTTATCTTTGGTAATGGCTTCTATAAAGTTACGTCCCTATTTTGAAAGTCATTCTATAATTGTGAGAACTAATTATCCGATGAAAAGTATCATGTCGAAGCCAGAGTTGTCAGGTCGGCTGACGAGGTATTTAATCCACTTAAATGGTTACGACATCACGTACGAGCCCCGAACAACAATGAAGTCTCAAGTGTTGGCAGACTTTGTGGTCGACTTCACTCCTACCACTTCAGAAAGCGAAGACCAAGGCGTGCTGCAAGTAACAGGAAATGGCAAATGGTTGATGCATACAGATGGAGCGTCAAACCAGATGGGTGTAGGATTGGGGTTAGTCCTGAAGTCACCACAGGGGGATAGGATAGCCCAAGCTGTTCGATGCACATTCAAGGCTACTAACAACGAAGCAGAATACGAAGCGCTTATTGCGGGGTTGCTTATCGCCAAAGATCTGAATGTACAAGAAATCGAGGTAATTTGTGACTCATTGCTTATTGTAAATCAAGTTACAAACTCATATGTTGCCAGGGACTCAAAGATGAAGGCGTACTTAGAAAAGGTTCAAGAAGTCATAAGGCACTTTAAACTGTTTGAGATAAGGCAGGTTCCAAGAGATGCCAACACACAAGCAGATGCTTTAGCCAACCTAGGATCCGTAATCGACCCAAGGGAGTACGACAAGATACCTTTCGTATATCTTGACGCGCCATCCATAACCAAAGAAGCAGACATGTTAGAAATTCGAAGCTCCGATGAAGACAAGTCATGGGTAACCCCTTACCTAAAGTGGTTACAAGACGGAGTATTACCAGAAGACAAGGAAGAAGCTCAACGACTTAAGGTAAAAGCTTCTACTTTTGCGGTTAAGAATAACATTTTGTTTAAGTGGATGTCGTCAGGGTTACACGCACGATGCATAAAGGAAGAAGAAGTACAGAAGGTGTTACGAGATATACATGATGGGGAATGCGGAAACCATACAGGGGGTCGCAACTTGGCGAAGAAGGCAAGCAGGATGGGTTATTATTAGCCTACCAAGAACAAAGACGCAGTGGAGTTTGCTCGCAAATGTGACGCGTTCCAGCGTCATGGACCTATACCACACCAACCTTCTGAGTTGTTTCATCCCATAACATCTCCTTGGCCATTTATGAAATGGGGGATGGATATTGTGGGAAAACTACCTCCAGCCTCGAGGCAACGTGTTTACATCCTGGCAATGACCGACTACTTCTCCAAGTAGATTGAAGCCGAAGCCTTCAAAGAAGTTAAAGACACCCAAGTTATCTCCTTCATAAAGAGAAATATCCTGAGCAGATTTGGAATACCATCCATCATAGTCTGCGACAACGGGTCCCAATTCATCAGTGACAAGACGAGATCATTTTGCCATCAATACAACATACAGTTAGTGATGTCGACACCTCGTTACCCACAGGCCAACGGGCAAGCAGAAGCAAGTAACAAGGTGATTATTAACAACTTGAAAAAGCGGCTCAAAGAAGCAAAAGGGAAATGGGCAGATGAATTACCCCTTATCTTATGGTCAGATCAAACGACTCCCAAGACAGCAACGGGTCATACACCTTTTTCCTTGGTCTATGGATGTGAAGCCGTACTACCAGTAGAAGTAACTTTGCCTACAGTCCGGTACGGACTTACCACTGAGGAGTCAAACCTGTCCAACCTGTTACATCACTTGGATACGATCGACGAGTTACGAGATGAGGCTTCAATTCGAATGGCGACATACAGGCAAGGAGTAGCTCGAAGTTACAACAAACGCGTTAACGCCAAGGTGTTCCAAGTGGGAGATTGGGTGCTAAGAAAGGTCTTCCAGAATACGCAAGAGTTAAATGCTGGAAAATTAGGAGCAAATTGGGAAGGACCATACCAAATTACGAAGATAATAGGACAAGGAGCCTATGAATTAATGACGCAAGAAGGAAAAGCGGTCCCCAGAAGCTGGAATGCAATGAACTTAAAGTTGTACCACTTTTGAAACACAACGAGTTCTAATAAGGTAATTTGCATTAAAATTCTCCTTTTACGTTATGTCATTACATCTTCATACATACACAAGTACAACGATGTCAACAATATCAGAGAAAACTAACAAGGGACGCCTTGTGACGTTACAGGCCAAAACATGGGCCCTCGCCTTATGATCAGGCAACGTTGTGCACACTACGACTAGTCAAAAGATGCAAGAGAAAGGAAAAAGTAACGAGTATTCTAGAGCAAGTGGAATTTTCATTTGTAATATGATTCATGAAGTTGTTACAAAGAAATTTACATTCAGACAAATACAACATTCTCTCTCTCCGCATCTAACATAAAAAGCGCTATACAAACAAAGAATCTATTGTGAAAATTACAAGTACATGTGACAAACAAGCCGATTTCTCTACGAACGTGTTGATCCTTCTTCTTCGGTGACGGACCTGCTTACCTACAAAAAATCAAACGCAGATCCAAGGCAATGGCAACAAATAAAGTATTATCAAAATAAAACCCCATAAACCAACACGGGGCACAAACTTGTCCACAAAAGGGCCCTAGAACAAAGCGGCCATACAAAACAAGAGTTTAAAAAACCCCAACACACTGGGGGTAAGACGTTGTCCGGAATTCAAAAAAATACAAGGATAAGAGAAGATCATTCTTTAGGTTGGTTGTCTCTTTCCACCTGGGCAACCACTTTGGCAACGGAGGCAATATCATCAATGACCGAAGACTTTTTAGCCGCTACCACCTCGTCAGAAAACAGGCTTTCAAACAAATCCCTCTCCTTCACAGCATCCCATGAAGTGTGCCTTCCCGCCGCGAACTCCTCATTCATTTCCACTCGAGCTCGGCAAGACCAGTAGTCGGCAGTATCTTCAATTTCTTTAGCCAAAGCAGCTTCTTTAGAGGAAGAGATCATGAACTTTTCTTCCCATTCTTTGGACTCCTTAGAAACCCTCTCAAGATTGTTCATCAGGTCGCGAACCTTCTTATCCAAAGCGGTCTTCTCGTGTCCTAAGATGCTGCTTCTGTCCTTCTCGAGCTGAAGACTGATCTTACTCTGGGCCAATTGATCGGGAAGGTCCTTGAAAGCTTCAAAGGCAGAAAGAGAAAGTTGCAAACCCTGCATAAGAAAAAGAAGAAGTTAGGTAACGAGTAAGAAATGAAGTAAGAGTAGACGGAGAAAACATACCTACCATTGTGCCGCCAGAATTTCGCCGAAAAATTCAGGGAAAGATGATCGATCCTCCTTACCGCGAGAACATCCCACATGGAGAGGTGCCAAGGAACTCAAGCACTTTTCAGCAGCCATATCAAGGGACATCATTGTCTTTGGGAGATCAGAAAGGGTCGAACATGCTTTTTTCTTGGGAGAAGAAACCCGAACCTCGGAAGGCTTCTTAGGATCTGAGATCGTCAACACGGTATCTACCGTAGAAGTTGATTCAGCCTTCCTCTTCTTCCGAGCTTCAACTCGTTCCATGGTAGTCAGCGCAGTGGTAGAACAGGTAGTCCTTGAACCTGGTGTCACGGAAAAGGCAAAATTTTTTAGAAAAGAGAAGTAAGATTTACTAAGGGGAAGAGAAAAAGACTTACTCGACATCTCGGTCTCTTCGGATTCTGTAGAACACGCCTTTACCAAATCAGGGTAAGATCATTCTTCTAACGAGAG
The DNA here is from genome assembly GCA_964016875.1 of Fallopia convolvulus. Classification (NCBI taxonomy): domain Eukaryota; kingdom Viridiplantae; phylum Streptophyta; class Magnoliopsida; order Caryophyllales; family Polygonaceae; genus Fallopia; species Fallopia convolvulus. The sequence continues at coordinate 47,643,611 of OZ024724.1, forward strand.
AGCTTCGATGTGATTAATGACCTGGTACGACACCGTGCGGGGTTGAGGAGTAATAAGATGTTCTGCAACAGAAAATGCTTGGTGGTTAGATCTGGAAAGAAGCCGGTAAGTTCAAAAGGGGAAACACTACCTGTTGATTGCCAACGACTTCTCATGAAAGACGTGTCAATACCTAGGGAAGACAGTCTCACAAAGAAAAATTTATCGGCCTAGCCTCGATCAAATTTGGATATATTGAAGACTAAATCAGACTTATTGGTAAAGGTTTTCAGAGTTAGACGACCCGGACCACCTTTGGAGAGACGATAATTCAGGAAAAAATCAGCAGCTTTGAAAGGGAGGCCATGAGAAGAACACAGTTGGTCAACGGAAAGAAGAAGTCTCCAAACCTGTGGAAGTAACTGCCCCCGGATAAACATTGAGGGTGGAAAGGAAGTCGATGACCAAAGGAGAAAATGGAAAACGATGGCCAATACGAAAAGGGTACTCATACAAGCACACCCAATCGTTGGCATAGAAATCTGCGTGAATGCTAGGGGGAGGCAGAAACACCTTTGCATGCGACGGAAAACCCACAAAAAGAGCAAAAATTTAGGGGTCTTCAGAAGTGCTATTTCTCCGGTGGTAGGGGGTGAGAAAACCGGAAGATGTCAGGGAAGGAGGAAAGGTGGGTTCAAGGCAGTAGAGGGAAGGAGATTCCGAGGACGCCATAATTGGGAAGAAAAGGAGGTTGAAGACGAAGAAACAGAAGAAGGGGAGAACGTACCTGGACACCGAGAAGCACAATTGAAGTCTTTGAGAGTCATCATAATCGCTTTAAATAAGGGTTGATTGGACGCGTTCTGAGTTGCTACAACTTCCAAGACGCTAAATCAAAAACCCTAGGAAAAGTGGAGGCGGGAATTTTCCCGGGTTTTTGATAAGGGTATTGTTGGGCCCTCCGCAATTCGGCCCAAGAGGGAAGTCACTTAGCCCAATATCGGCAATCTGATTAAACCATTAGAAAAGAGAAGGCGATGGAGCAATCAAAGCAGGACGAGAATCTCAGACTTCATGGCCAAACAACAACGGCTATGCCATTAACGACGGGGTGAAATTTCCGGGATATGTTAGACGCTCTACCAACGGTCAGAAGGGGATAGACGGATATAAAACCAGGTTGAGGCGAAAGGGAGAGGACACGAAATACTGGCTATTGAAACTCCATCTAGAACAAAATCTCATCTTTTGTTTTTGCCATTTCACTTCCAGTCGAGCATTCTTGGATACTTTGGAGATAGCTATTTACAATTACGATCACAATATACGAATATCAATTTACTTATTATCTGTTTTCCATTTTTTGTTTGATCCTACATCTTGCCCATAGCTCATAACGCGTTACTATTGCTTTTTGGTTAGGATTTCCCTATTTTCAGCAGGTAACGTGTTAGTACGATTATCCTGCCAAAACAATTGGCGCCCACCGTGGGGCCTAGCCAAAAAAGGAGTTACGCTAAAACAACAGCAAGATCCGTCAGGGTTGGTAGACTCTCAGATTTTTGCTAAACTTTTGTCTTCTTGCACACCTCGGTACCGACCCCTCCTAGATCGGTAACGAGTCTCGACTAGTCTTGTTTCCTTGAATTATTCACTCCTTCTTTTGGATTTCCCGAAATTTCTTCAAGTATCTTCACTTCTCCCTTCCTAGCCATGCTCCACTCACTCTCCTTCATCTTGATGTCTCCAGAATGCCTCAAACTTTGCTCCAAAACCTATACAAAAATACCAAACTAGAGTAGTTTCCATACTTTTTACAAAATATGCAAACTAGAATAAAAGACACAAAACTAACACAAAAACACAACTAAACAAGACTAAACAACCTAGAAAAACACTCTAAAACTAAACTAAAAACACGGACATTGTGCACTTGTGTCTTAGTAATTCGCTTCATCAATTTGTGCACTTTGCTAGCCAAAATCTGAAATTTTAGCCTTGTGTGTCTTGATTGCTTGCTTTTACATTGAATTAGTGGTAGCCACTACTTGTTTAAAGTATTTGACTTGCATAAAGGAACTTGTTTGCTTGTCAACTTGCATCGTCTTTTCTATATTCTTTGAGGCTGAAATTCTACTTGATCTTTTAGGACTACATCTTTCATTCACTTGCCTAATAAGTTTCACTAACTGATTTATGTTTGTGAATTGATTAGCTCCTTGCTAAACTAAGGTGTTCGTCTCTTGATTACACTTTTTGCTCGTTAGTGCTGCTCATTTTCCCTCTTTGTGCATGCACGATGTCTCAACACAGTGATAATGCCTCTTTTGTGGATGGCCAAGATGGTGGCCCTAATGCCAATCTCATAGAAACCATTCAAAATATGGTCCAAACGGCCATGATGGAATCTCAACGACAACAAGAAGCACGTGATCGAACCTTAAATGCTCGTTTCACACAATTGGCCAATGCTATTGCAACCCTCTCTACTTCAGTTGAACAATCCCCATGGTCGGCCAAAAGCCTAACCATGGTTGAACATACTACTCAACAGGAGGATCCTCACATAGCTTCAACTAGCAACAAAGGTAAGTCTCAAATCCCTACTCGAATTCAGCTTTCTTCTGACCTGGTTGCTAGTTTGGTGGATCCTAGGTCCAAGGTGTCACAGGTTGCTCCTAATATGGTTCATCCTTCCAATCAACCCAAGAAGAAAACAAATTCTAGGAATGGAGCACCGCTTAAGGATGATCTTATTGAATTCCATGAAGCACAACACTATGAAGACGAATATCAACCTCCCATTATGGATTATTTCCAAGAAGTCAATGAGGTTGATCATGATTTTCCCCCCGCCTACCTCGGGCGTGCTCAAAGGAATGTACAACAAGCCAACCTAATGGCTAACCGAAGAGACATTAAGATCAAGCTTGAGACCTTTTCAGGAGAGAATGACTTAGAGAAGTATCTTGAATGGGAGCAACACACCGATTACAGCCTTAACCATTTAGGGTATGAACAATATGAGAAACTAGAAGTGGTTACTCTCCATTTTACCGAACAAGGTAGAAGTTGAAGGTACCGCACGAGAGCTGACCATGCATGCCAAGGATTGGGTCCTATTGAGATGTGGCCCCAACTACGTTTCCTTTTGAAGAAGAAGCATGTTCCCAAAGAACATATTGAGACTATGAGGCTTAGAGTGGCTTCTTGTAGGAAAGGTTCTCAGTCCCCAATCGAATACTTCAATGACCTTGAAGACTTAACTTATAAAGCCAACATTCACCAATCACAACGGTCCCTACGAACTCAATTCATGGCGGGCCTCAACATTCAAATTCGGGATCCTCTTGAGATCCAAAGCATAAGGGATACCAATACTCTTGTTCACAACGCTCAATTGCTTTACAATCAGATCCAAAGAAAGAAGAAGGAAGCCTGGAACACCACAAATAAAAGGTATAACTCTTACCCTTCTAATTAAGTTTCTACTAATTCCTCTTCTTCTTCTTCTCAGCCACGGGGTGCTCCCAACACCACCAAGGCTCCTTCTCAGAACCCTTCTCGTCCCACATCAGCCGCGGCCCCAAAGGAAAGAGCATGTGACGTTCGTTGCTACAAATGCCAAGGAAGAGGGCATGTCTCAAAAGATTGCCCAAATTCTAACAAGTGCTCTTCACCGACCAAGGCTATTTGTCGAATGGAGAGGAGACACCCGAAGATGTAGGTCTAGCTCAAGTGGAGGAGAAGATCAAGTACAATGATGAAGATAGTGAGTATGTCGCCCCGAATACATCAATACCACCCCTTGTGTTGATGACAATGCGCTCTCTTCATCTCCATGAGTCTCCACCGACGGACCAAAGAGAGAACATCTTCCACACCCATTGCACCGTTAAAGGTCAGTCTTTTTGTGCTATTATTGATGGTTGTAGTTGTTGCAATTTGATTAATAAGAAAGTTGTTGAACACTTGTAATTGCCAACTACTCAAAGATCGACCTCTTATAGTTTAAACGTGATTGATGAGGCTAAAGATGAAAATTTGATCACTCACCAATGCCTTGTTAAATTTGCTATGGGTCCTTATAATGATAGTGTTATTTGTGATGTTACCGAAATGGATTGCACTCATCTCCTCCTAGGTAGACCTTGGATGTTTGATAGACATGTTATTCATGACGGTGAATCGCTATTGTTTTAACCATAACGGGAGGAAAGTTACTCTTCTACCCATGTCTCCTCAAGAAGTTTTACAGGACCAAGTGCTTAGAAATCAAGCTAAGGCGCATTGAGAAGCCCAACATAAGAAGGACAAGCCATCCCCGATGCCAAAACAAGGGCCAACGAAGAAGCCTAGCACTCAGCAGGCCGGTCACAGTCGTGAGCCATCCGTCATGACCAGTGACGAGCCAACTGCGGCTCACAGTAGCCCTGCCACGACCCGTGAGGCTCGTCACAACCGGGTGTTCGGGTCACGACCCGTTATGGTCTTGTCACGACCCGTGACCAGCGTCACAACCGGACCTCTGGCCCCAGCCAACCCATCATGACCCGTGACCCCAAGGTCACGAGTCGTGGCACCTTCTCTGAGTCCTCTAGGCGCCCCTTGATGACCCGTGACCACCCCGTCATGACCCCTCTCCCTTCTCCTACCTCATCTCATGCTTCGGATTTGTCGGTTATGCCTTATAAGCCTCCCCAAAAGCGTGAATGGCGTCCCAAAGACGAGTCTAAACCGACAATTGAAGGAGGAGTTAAAAGAAGAGTTCTCCTTGCCCATCCAAGAGATGTTCACCAAGCATTGAAAGGAGGTTCTTTATGTCTTCTTGATGGACGGATCGATGGAGGGGATGATGGTGCAAAGTGATCGCCACGAGAATCCAAGGAATTCCGACAACAAACACCACGCAACTGACCCGTCTTCAACTGGCTGGATCTTCCTCTTCCGAACTCGAAATTGAGTGATTCCAATTCTAGAAGTTAGATCTATGAGTCTAGTTGAAGTCCTCAAAATATGAGACCGAGATGATGAGCGGATTGAAAGTTATGTCGAATTTACTGAGATGGTGCAGAAACCTCCGAGATGGATGATGGTTCGAAATGGAGAGCACAAGGGGATATGGATGCTTGATAACTTGGATATGACTCACCAAGCTCTCAAACAAACTAGGATGCTCGAAATTGTCGGATATGACTCACCAACAATTGAACAACGAGAATTGAACGAAACAAAACAAGAACTTCGAATTGAAAATGCAAGGAAAAGAGAAGCAAATTTCGTCCAAGTCTAGCAACAAATGGTGAGGGGGGCGACCATATAACCTAGAAAGCAACCTCACAAAGTTAGCCCCTTCACTTAAGGAAATTACAAAAATTAACCCAAAAACCCGAAAACTTAATAATTGTCCTTTCCGTCGAATTGTCACTTAGAACCATGAAGTAGAATAAAACTCCAACCATCTTCATTGCACTCTTTCGGAAAGCTATACCCCATGAGCTCTTCTTGCACTTGACATAGAATGGCCTTAGCTCGGGATCGCGTAATACGACCTAGATAAGGTGGTGTAGTTCCTTGAGCTTTGGCACCATCAAAACCGGAAGGCAAGGGCGCGCCACCATCCAAGCTTGTTGGCGCGTCTAGGGTATGCCGAGGCTCCTTCAAGTGTTCCGACGTGTGCTCCTCCAAGTGTTGCTCCATAGTTGGCTCGGACATCGATGGAATCACATCATCCTCCTCCCCTTGAAAAGGGTTCGTCCTCGAACCTAGATCCTGCTCAAACTCAACATCATTGTTAGAAAAATAAGGAACAAGATCGGATACGTTGAATACCTCATGGACGCCATAATTCGGAGGAAGCTCAAGCTTGTAAGCATTGTCGTTGATGCGCTCTAACACTTGGAATGGTCCATCTCCACGTGGCTTAAGCTTAGAATTTCGAAGAGTAGGAAACCTCTCCTTCCTCAAATGAACCCAAACAAGGTCGCCGGGTTCAAAAATCAGCTCCTTGCGCCCTTTATCAGCTTGGCGCTTGTATTGCAATGTTCGCCTCTCCAATTGAAGACGAGTATCCTCATGAATCTGCTTAATATACTCAGCCCGGTCCCGTCCTTCACGACTCTCTCGATCGGACATAGCATAAGGCGCTAAATCAAGTGGTGTAACGGGATTGCGCCCATACACCACCTCAAAAGGCGTCTTCTTTGTAGCGGAATGAATGGACCTATTGTAAGCAAACTCAATGAAAGGAAGACACTCTTCCCACCTGCGCAAATTAGTTTTCAAAATAGAACGCAACAAGGCACCAAGGGTACGATTAACGACCTCGGTTTGCCCATCCGTTTGCGGGTGGCAAGTAGTAGAGAATAAGAGCTTGGTTCCAAGCTTGGACCAAAGAGTCTTCCAAAAGAAACTTAGAAATTTAACATCACGGTCAGAAACAATAGATTTAGGGACCCCATGAAACCGAACCACATTATCAAAGAACAAGGTGGCAACATTAACAGCATCATCGGTTTAGTGGCAAGCAATAAAATGTGCCATCTTAGAAAATCTATCTACCACCACAAAAATAGAGTCCCTACCCCTTTTTGTCCTAGGCAACCCCAAAACAAAGTCCATAGAAATATCCTCCCATGGGGCACTAGGAACGGGCAAAGGGGTATACAAACCGTGAGGGTGCACTTTAGACTTTGCACGCACACATGTAGCACATGAAGCACAAAAGTTCTCTACCGACCTAAGCATGTGAGGCCAATAGAAATGTTCCCTAAGCATATGCAAAGTTTTCATGACACCAAAATGTCCCATGAGGCCGCCACCATGGGCCTCTTGGACAAGCAAACGCCTAACCGAACCACTAGGCACACACAAGCGAGTTCCCTTAAAAAGAAACCCATCATGCAAATAAAATTGATCCCGACTTCCCCCCCTCAAACAAGCATGAAAAATATCACTAAACTCAGCATCATGAGCATACAACTCCTTCATGAAAGAAAATCCAAGCAATCGTGCATCTAGTAAGGATAAAAGAGCGTACCTCCGGGACAACGCGTCGGCGACGACGTTGTCCTTGCCTTTCTTATGCTTGATGACATAGGGAAAGGATTCAATGAACTCAACCCATTTGGCATGCCTCCGATTCAGTTTTGCTTGCCCTCGCAAGTACTTCAACGCCTCATGATCGGAATGGATAACAAACTCCCGAGGCAAGAGATAGTGCTCCCACACCCTTAGCACTCGAACAAGAGCAAGTAGCTCTTTGTCGTACGTGGGGTACTTGAGCTCGGCACCTCCAAGCTTCTCACTATAATAGGCTATGGGACGTCCCTCTTGCATAAGCACACCACCGAGCCCAATTCCCGACGCATCACACTCAATCTCGAACATCTTGCCAAAGTCGGGAAGAGCTAACAACGGCGCGTGTGTCAACTTAGCCTTAAGGGCTGCAAAGGCCTCTTCTTGCGCCTCTCCCCACATAAATGGAACATTCTTCTTGGTGAGGAAGGTCAAAGGCGCAGCCAAGGTACTAAAATCACGAACAAACCGGTGGTAGAAACCGGCTAGGCCAAGGAAACTCCGGACTTGTGTCATAGTTGTCGGTGTGGGCCATTCTTGAATCGCCTTCACCTTCTCTTCATCTACTTGAAGTCCATTCCTACTCACAACAAAACCAAGAAATACCACGTGATCCGAACAAAAGCGGCACTTCTTGAAGTTAGCAAATAGGCGTTCCCGTTTCAAAGCTTCAAGCACTTGCCTAAGGTGCTCGACATGGGATGATAAATCGTGGCTATAAATCAAAATATCATCAAAGTATACAACCACAAACTTACCAATAAAAGGGCGGAGGACGTGGTTCATCAAGCGCATGAAAGTGCTCGGAGCGTTGGTTAATCCGAAGGGCATAACCAACCACTCGTATAGGCCTTGCTTGGTTTTGAACGCCGTCTTCCATTCATCTCCCTCCTTCATCCTTATTTGATGATATCCGCTCTTGAGATCAATTTTGGAGAAGAGACTCGCCCCATGCAGCTCGTCAAGCATATCCTCAAGTCTCGGAATCGGGTGACGATACTTGATAGTAATATTGTTGATCGCTCGACAATCAACGCACATCCTCCATGTGCCGTCCTTCTTAGGCACAAGAATGACGGGCACGGCACACGGGCTGAGGCTCTCACGCACATATCCCTTATCAAGGAGCTCTTGGACTTGCCGTTGAAGCTCCTTAGTTTCCTCCGGATTGGCTCGATAGGCTGGACGGTTCGGTAGAGTGGCACCGGGGACAAAGTCGATTTGATGCTCGATTCCCCTAAGCGGTGGTAGTCCCGGTGGCACCTCTTCTTGGAAAAGCTCCTCAAAGTCCTGCAAAAGAGTAGATATGGAAGGAGGAAGATCAACTAATTCTTGGGAAGATAAATAAGATTCTTGAAAAACAAGTAAAACGCAAACGCCACTTCCCTTGAAAGTATGAATAATCTCCTTCGGTTTGGCCAAAAGCAAGAGCGTAGAAGGGCCGCCTAGAGCTAGCTTCTTGTCCTTCTTTCCCTCTCGAAGCGCATGCTTCTTCCTTTGCTCCTTCGCTGCGTGGTCCAACATGATTTCATGGGGGGTCATCGGGTGCAACGTCACCTTCTTTCCCTCCATTTGAAAGTGATACTCGTTGGAGACTCCATCATGAATAGCTCCCTTATCATATTGCCAAGGGCGCCCCAAAAGAAGATGACAAGCGGTCATCGGCACCACATCACACTCCACCTCATCCTTGTAAGGCCCTATAGAAAAGCAAATACGAGCCCTTTCCTTGACTTGGATCGGGGCATTAGAATTCAACCAACATAGAGGATAAGGTAAAGGATGGCAAGTAGTTTTCAAGGAAAAGCGATCCACCACCTCTTGACTAATAATATTACAACAAGACCCGCTATCGATAATCACACTACATACCTTATCCATAATTTTGCATCGAGTGTGAAAGATAACCTCTCGTTGGCTAGGTGTGGTGGTGTTCTCCGTCATGAAAAGCGTCCGTTGTACCACGAAGCACTCACCCTCCTCGGCGGTGACATGGAGGCCGTCTTCCTCAACCTCGGGGCTCTCTTCTTCCTCTTCCGCAGCCCCTTCTTCCTCATACTCGTACTCCCCTTGGGAGTTAAGAAGAACCTTCCGTTCGTTGAGACAATCCCGAGCATAATGCCCATGTCCAAGGCACTTGAAACACTTCACGTCGCTCGCCTTCACACCGCCTTCTTGCCGAGGACGTGGGGAAAACTCTTTCCTCGGTTGAGGAGTCGAGTCCTTCCTTATTTCCGGCTTCCTAAACTGAGTTGGTGGTGCCTTAGGAGCCGTGGATGAAGGCTGCCACGTTCGAGAAGTGGTTGAACTAGAACGCCGTTGAGCAAGTTGCTTGTAGATATGGTTGGTATAATGAAGCACTTGCTCAATATCGGTACCCCTACTAAAATGCTGCATACTCACCACATTTTTTAGTTCCAAATTTAACCCATTGAAAAATTTAGAGTTGACATACCCGTCGGGAAATTGTACTCGGGAACGGAAGATGAGCATACGCAGCTCGTTGTAGAACTCATCGGGAGTCCGGTTTCCTTGACGCACTTGCTCCAACTTGGCATGGATGCGCTCCGTGTAATCTTGAGGCACGAACCTCTCTTCTAAGGCCTCTCTTAGATCTTGCCATGTGTTAAGTTGAGGCATCCGACGTGCTCTCCTCAAAGCCTTGTCCTCGAGCCACCATTGGTAAGCAAAGTCGGTGAAGTGTATGGCCGCCATGGCCACCCGCCTCGCATCATCATAGCCATAGAAGTCAAAGATTGACTCCACCTTGGCAAGCCAATCAAGACAGGCATCGGCGTCGGAAGTTCCCGAAAATGTCGGCACGTTCAGCTTGATGCCGTAATGGGGATCCCGGGGCCGCTCTTCTTGTTGCACCGGCGCGCCATGCCAAGGCTGCCCGGCACCACCATTGGCCGGCCCTCTAGGAGGTTGGCCGCGCCTTGGGAGATGCAAGAGAGGTGGGGGTTGAGTAGCCGTTGCAGGATTGACCTCTTGATAGCTCGGCGCTCCATAACCTGACAAGTTAGTAGCACTAATAGGAATACTATTAGGAAATGTAGCAAATGAAGGCCTTACCCCGGAATTGGCCACAAAGTGTGGATTGTGGAAGCTCGTCGGAGGAATGTAAGGAGGCATAATCCCCATGGAGGTGCTCACACCGATGGATGCTTGCGCCTCCGAGTTTGGCAAGTAAGAAGTAGAGGCCTCCTCTTGTAACGACTCCACTTGGTTAGCGCTTTGTAGCACACTTGGTAGAGCCCCCGTATGAGACACCCGTGCTCTATCATCTTGGCCTCGCACTTGGCTCTCCAAATCAGTCAACCTAGTTCCCAAAGCCTCAATAGATTGTTGCAAGGATTGTTGCATGTTTTGCAACATGGCAGCCACCGAACTAGTGGACGTCTCCTCTACTTGTTCCTTATTCTTGTCATCACCTACACTTGTCATCGTAAAAACAAGGCAAAGATCAAGGTATAGAGGTCACACGAATTAATCATCAAGACTTGCCCGAGATGAAAATCCGACAAGTTGCAAGTAGGCTAAAACAACAAAGGTAACAAAGAGAGAATTCACCACACACTTGCTTAGGAAAACAATGCTAGGAAGCTACTAAACCACCAAGACTCAACACCAAGTATTACAAATTAATTAATTTTTTTTTGTTTCGAGCAGGCCTTTGCTAGGCACTACTAGACGACTACTCTTTGTAGGCCTTTGCTAGGCACTACAAGATGACTACTCTTTCCGTGCCCGGCCCCTTATTAGCTTTACGCCGCCGGGCAAGGTTTTTCTAGTCTTTAATCTTTCTTTCTATGCCTGGCCCCTTATTAGCTTTCGCCGCCGGCAAGGTTTTTCTGATTATTCAACAAAAAATTTCAAGACACTTAAACAACAACACAAGATGTCTCGTCTTGGTGTCGTTCCCGTATCCTAGCACCGTAGCCAACAACAAGCATGTAATGACAACAAACAAGGCTGGTTTGGACCTCAATCCCACGTTTTTTAACTCAGCAAAATCAGCAAGACACACTTAAAACCAACACTAAAGAAAGGCTTAAATTCAAGCAACAAATGCACCCTTTCAACTACCAACTTTTGATAACTCTTTTGGGTGTTCTATTGGAACGTTTTTTGAGAATGGTTTGCAGCCATGGCTGAACACACACTCGGCCAAGACAACCACAAGATCAAGACAAAGCAACGACCACAACAACACACAACAAGGACACTATGGTCGCACACAACAACACAACGCAACCAATAAAGAGTTCGAACCTAAAACCTTGCAACAAGTGGAAATTCAAGGTCGGAACAAGGTTTAGATGGCGATACCTTCGCGTGGCTCTGATACCACTTGATGGACGGATCGATGGAGGGGATGATGGTGCAAAGTGATCGCCACGAGAATCCAAGGAATTCCGACAACAAACACCACGCAACTGACCCGTCTTCAACTGGCTGGATCTTCCTCTTCCGAACTCGAAATTGAGTGATTCCAATTCTAGAAGTTAGATCTATGAGTCTAGTTGAAGTCCTCAAAATATGAGACCGAGATGATGAGCGGATTGAAAGTTATGTCGAATTTACTGAGATGGTGCAGAAACCTCCGAGATGGATGATGGTTCGAAATGGAGAGCACAAGGGGATATGGATGCTTGATAACTTGGATATGACTCACCAAGCTCTCAAACAAACTAGGATGCTCGAAATTGTCGGATATGACTCACCAACAATTGAACAACGAGAATTGAACGAAACAAAACAAGAACTTCGAATTGAAAATGCAAGGAAAAGAGAAGCAAATTTCGTCCAAGTCTAGCAACAAATGGTGAGGGGGGCGACCATATAACCTAGAAAGCAACCTCACAAAGTTAGCCCCTTCACTTAAGGAAATTACAAAAATTAACCCAAAAACCCGAAAACTTAATAATTGTCCTTTCCGTCGAATTGTCACTTAGAACCATGAAGTAGAATAAAACTCCAACCATCTTCATTGCACTCTTTCGGAAAGCTATACCCCATGAGCTCTTCTTGCACTTGACATAGAATGGCCTTAGCTCGGGATCGCGTAATACGACCTAGATAAGGTGGTGTAGTTCCTTGAGCTTTGGCACCATCAAAACCGGAAGGCAAGGGCGCGCCACCATCCAAGCTTGTTGGCGCGTCTAGGGTATGCCGAGGCTCCTTCAAGTGTTCCGACGTGTGCTCCTCCAAGTGTTGCTCCATAGTTGGCTCGGACATCGATGGAATCACATCATCCTCCTCCCCTTGAAAAGGGTTCGTCCTCGAACCTAGATCCTGCTCAAACTCAACATCATTGTTAGAAAAATAAGGAACAAGATCGGATACGTTGAATACCTCATGGACGCCATAATTCGGAGGAAGCTCAAGCTTGTAAGCATTGTCGTTGATGCGCTCTAACACTTGGAATGGTCCATCTCCACGTGGCTTAAGCTTAGAATTTCGAAGAGTAGGAAACCTCTCCTTCCTCAAATGAACCCAAACAAGGTCGCCGGGTTCAAAAATCAGCTCCTTGCGCCCTTTATCAGCTTGGCGCTTGTATTGCAATGTTCGCCTCTCCAATTGAAGACGAGTATCCTCATGAATCTGCTTAATATACTCAGCCCGGTCCCGTCCTTCACGACTCTCTCGATCGGACATAGCATAAGGCGCTAAATCAAGTGGTGTAACGGGATTGCGCCCATACACCACCTCAAAAGGCGTCTTCTTTGTAGCGGAATGAATGGACCTATTGTAAGCAAACTCAATGAAAGGAAGACACTCTTCCCACCTGCGCAAATTAGTTTTCAAAATAGAACGCAACAAGGCACCAAGGGTACGATTAACGACCTCGGTTTGCCCATCCGTTTGCGGGTGGCAAGTAGTAGAGAATAAGAGCTTGGTTCCAAGCTTGGACCAAAGAGTCTTCCAAAAGAAACTTAGAAATTTAACATCACGGTCAGAAACAATAGATTTAGGGACCCCATGAAACCGAACCACATTATCAAAGAACAAGGTGGCAACATTAACAGCATCATCGGTTTAGTGGCAAGCAATAAAATGTGCCATCTTAGAAAATCTATCTACCACCACAAAAATAGAGTCCCTACCCCTTTTTGTCCTAGGCAACCCCAAAACAAAGTCCATAGAAATATCCTCCCATGGGGCACTAGGAACGGGCAAAGGGGTATACAAACCGTGAGGGTGCACTTTAGACTTTGCACGCACACATGTAGCACATGAAGCACAAAAGTTCTCTACCGACCTAAGCATGTGAGGCCAATAGAAATGTTCCCTAAGCATATGCAAAGTTTTCATGACACCAAAATGTCCCATGAGGCCGCCACCATGGGCCTCTTGGACAAGCAAACGCCTAACCGAACCACTAGGCACACACAAGCGAGTTCCCTTAAAAAGAAACCCATCATGCAAATAAAATTGATCCCGACTTCCCCCCCTCAAACAAGCATGAAAAATATCACTAAACTCAGCATCATGAGCATACAACTCCTTCATGAAAGAAAATCCAAGCAATCGTGCATCTAGTAAGGATAAAAGAGCGTACCTCCGGGACAACGCGTCGGCGACGACGTTGTCCTTGCCTTTCTTATGCTTGATGACATAGGGAAAGGATTCAATGAACTCAACCCATTTGGCATGCCTCCGATTCAGTTTTGCTTGCCCTCGCAAGTACTTCAACGCCTCATGATCGGAATGGATAACAAACTCCCGAGGCAAGAGATAGTGCTCCCACACCCTTAGCACTCGAACAAGAGCAAGTAGCTCTTTGTCGTACGTGGGGTACTTGAGCTCGGCACCTCCAAGCTTCTCACTATAATAGGCTATGGGACGTCCCTCTTGCATAAGCACACCACCGAGCCCAATTCCCGACGCATCACACTCAATCTCGAACATCTTGCCAAAGTCGGGAAGAGCTAACAACGGCGCGTGTGTCAACTTAGCCTTAAGGGCTGCAAAGGCCTCTTCTTGCGCCTCTCCCCACATAAATGGAACATTCTTCTTGGTGAGGAAGGTCAAAGGCGCAACCAAGGTACTAAAATCACGAACAAACCGGTGGTAGAAACCGGCTAGGCCAAGGAAACTCCGGACTTGTGTCATAGTTGTCGGTGTGGGCCATTCTTGAATCGCCTTCACCTTCTCTTCATCTACTTGAAGTCCATTCCTACTCACAACAAAACCAAGAAATACCACGTGATCCGAACAAAAGCGGCACTTCTTGAAGTTAGCAAATAGGCGTTCCCGTTTCAAAGCTTCAAGCACTTGCCTAAGGTGCTCGACATGGGATGATAAATCGTGGCTATAAATCAAAATATCATCAAAGTATACAACCACAAACTTACCAATAAAAGGGCGGAGGACGTGGTTCATCAAGCGCATGAAAGTGCTCGGAGCGTTGGTTAATCCGAAGGGCATAACCAACCACTCGTATAGGCCTTGCTTGGTTTTGAACGCCGTCTTCCATTCATCTCCCTCCTTCATCCTTATTTGATGATATCCGCTCTTGAGATCAATTTTGGAGAAGAGACTCGCCCCATGCAGCTCGTCAAGCATATCCTCAAGTCTCGGAATCGGGTGACGATACTTGATAGTAATATTGTTGATCGCTCGACAATCAACGCACATCCTCCATGTGCCGTCCTTCTTAGGCACAAGAATGACGGGCACGGCACACGGGCTGAGGCTCTCACGCACATATCCCTTATCAAGGAGCTCTTGGACTTGCCGTTGAAGCTCCTTAGTTTCCTCCGGATTGGCTCGATAGGCTGGACGGTTCGGTAGAGTGGCACCGGGGACAAAGTCGATTTGATGCTCGATTCCCCTAAGCGGTGGTAGTCCCGGTGGCACCTCTTCTTGGAAAAGCTCCTCAAAGTCCTGCAAAAGAGTAGATATGGAAGGAGGAAGATCAACTAATTCTTGGGAAGATAAATAAGATTCTTGAAAAACAAGTAAAACGCAAACGCCACTTCCCTTGAAAGTATGAATAATCTCCTTCGGTTTGGCCAAAAGCAAGAGCGTAGAAGGGCCGCCTAGAGCTAGCTTCTTGTCCTTCTTTCCCTCTCGAAGCGCATGCTTCTTCCTTTGCTCCTTCGCTGCGTGGTCCAACATGATTTCATGGGGGGTCATCGGGTGCAACGTCACCTTCTTTCCCTCCATTTGAAAGTGATACTCGTTGGAGACTCCATCATGAATAGCTCCCTTATCATATTGCCAAGGGCGCCCCAAAAGAAGATGACAAGCGGTCATCGGCACCACATCACACTCCACCTCATCCTTGTAAGGCCCTATAGAAAAGCAAATACGAGCCCTTTCCTTGACTTGGATCGGGGCATTAGAATTCAACCAACATAGAGGATAAGGTAAAGGATGGCAAGTAGTTTTCAAGGAAAAGCGATCCACCACCTCTTGACTAATAATATTACAACAAGACCCGCTATCGATAATCACACTACATACCTTATCCATAATTTTGCATCGAGTGTGAAAGATAACCTCTCGTTGGCTAGGTGTGGTGGTGTTCTCCGTCATGAAAAGCGTCCGTTGTACCACGAAGCACTCACCCTCCTCGGCGGTGACATGGAGGCCGTCTTCCTCAACCTCGGGGCTCTCTTCTTCCTCTTCCGCAGCCCCTTCTTCCTCATACTCGTACTCCCCTTGGGAGTTAAGAAGAACCTTCCGTTCGTTGAGACAATCCCGAGCATAATGCCCATGTCCAAGGCACTTGAAACACTTCACGTCGCTCGCCTTCACACCGCCTTCTTGCCGAGGACGTGGGGAAAACTCTTTCCTCGGTTGAGGAGTCGAGTCCTTCCTTATTTCCGGCTTCCTAAACTGAGTTGGTGGTGCCTTAGGAGCCGTGGATGAAGGCTGCCACGTTCGAGAAGTGGTTGAACTAGAACGCCGTTGAGCAAGTTGCTTGTAGATATGGTTGGTATAATGAAGCACTTGCTCAATATCGGTACCCCTACTAAAATGCTGCATACTCACCACATTTTTTAGTTCCAAATTTAACCCATTGAAAAATTTAGAGTTGACATACCCGTCGGGAAATTGTACTCGGGAACGGAAGATGAGCATACGCAGCTCGTTGTAGAACTCATCGGGAGTCCGGTTTCCTTGACGCACTTGCTCCAACTTGGCATGGATGCGCTCCGTGTAATCTTGAGGCACGAACCTCTCTTCTAAGGCCTCTCTTAGATCTTGCCATGTGTTAAGTTGAGGCATCCGACGTGCTCTCCTCAAAGCCTTGTCCTCGAGCCACCATTGGTAAGCAAAGTCGGTGAAGTGTATGGCCGCCATGGCCACCCGCCTCGCATCATCATAGCCATAGAAGTCAAAGATTGACTCCACCTTGGCAAGCCAATCAAGACAGGCATCGGCGTCGGAAGTTCCCGAAAATGTCGGCACGTTCAGCTTGATGCCGTAATGGGGATCCCGGGGCCGCTCTTCTTGTTGCACCGGCGCGCCATGCCAAGGCTGCCCGGCACCACCATTGGCCGGCCCTCTAGGAGGTTGGCCGCGCCTTGGGAGATGCAAGAGAGGTGGGGGTTGAGTAGCCGTTGCAGGATTGACCTCTTGATAGCTCGGCGCTCCATAACCTGACAAGTTAGTAGCACTAATAGGAATACTATTAGGAAATGTAGCAAATGAAGGCCTTACCCCGGAATTGGCCACAAAGTGTGGATTGTGGAAGCTCGTCGGAGGAATGTAAGGAGGCATAATCCCCATGGAGGTGCTCACACCGATGGATGCTTGCGCCTCCGAGTTTGGCAAGTAAGAAGTAGAGGCCTCCTCTTGTAACGACTCCACTTGGTTAGCGCTTTGTAGCACACTTGGTAGAGCCCCCGTATGAGACACCCGTGCTCTATCATCTTGGCCTCGCACTTGGCTCTCCAAATCAGTCAACCTAGTTCCCAAAGCCTCAATAGATTGTTGCAAGGATTGTTGCATGTTTTGCAACATGGCAGCCACCGAACTAGTGGACGTCTCCTCTACTTGTTCCTTATTCTTGTCATCACCTACACTTGTCATCGTAAAAACAAGGCAAAGATCAAGGTATAGAGGTCACACGAATTAATCATCAAGACTTGCCCGAGATGAAAATCCGACAAGTTGCAAGTAGGCTAAAACAACAAAGGTAACAAAGAGAGAATTCACCACACACTTGCTTAGGAAAACAATGCTAGGAAGCTACTAAACCACCAAGACTCAACACCAAGTATTACAAATTAATTAATTTTTTTTTTGTTTCGAGCAGGCCTTTGCTAGGCACTACTAGACGACTACTCTTTGTAGGCCTTTGCTAGGCACTACAAGATGACTACTCTTTCCGTGCCCGGCCCCTTATTAGCTTTACGCCGCCGGGCAAGGTTTTTCTAGTCTTTAATCTTTCTTTCTATGCCTGGCCCCTTATTAGCTTTCGCCGCCGGCAAGGTTTTTCTGATTATTCAACAAAAAATTTCAAGACACTTAAACAACAACACAAGATGTCTCGTCTTGGTGTCGTTCCCGTATCCTAGCACCGTAGCCAACAACAAGCATGTAATGACAACAAACAAGGCTGGTTTGGACCTCAATCCCACGTTTTTTAACTCAGCAAAATCAGCAAGACACACTTAAAACCAACACTAAAGAAAGGCTTAAATTCAAGCAACAAATGCACCCTTTCAACTACCAACTTTTGATAACTCTTTTGGGTGTTCTATTGGAACGTTTTTTGAGAATGGTTTGCAGCCATGGCTGAACACACACTCGGCCAAGACAACCACAAGATCAAGACAAAGCAACGACCACAACAACACACAACAAGGACACTATGGTCGCACACAACAACACAACGCAACCAATAAAGAGTTCGAACCTAAAACCTTGCAACAAGTGGAAATTCAAGGTCGGAACAAGGTTTAGATGGCGATACCTTCGCGTGGCTCTGATACCACTTGATGGACGGATCGATGGAGGGGATGATGGTGCAAAGTGATCGCCACGAGAATCCAAGGAATTCCGACAACAAACACCACGCAACTGACCCGTCTTCAACTGGCTGGATCTTCCTCTTCCGAACTCGAAATTGAGTGATTCCAATTCTAGAAGTTAGATCTATGAGTCTAGTTGAAGTCCTCAAAATATGAGACCGAGATGATGAGCGGATTGAAAGTTATGTCGAATTTACTGAGATGGTGCAGAAACCTCCGAGATGGATGATGGTTCGAAATGGAGAGCACAAGGGGATATGGATGCTTGATAACTTGGATATGACTCACCAAGCTCTCAAACAAACTAGGATGCTCGAAATTGTCGGATATGACTCACCAACAATTGAACAACGAGAATTGAACGAAACAAAACAAGAACTTCGAATTGAAAATGCAAGGAAAAGAGAAGCAAATTTCGTCCAAGTCTAGCAACAAATGGTGAGGGGGGCGACCATATAACCTAGAAAGCAACCTCACAAAGTTAGCCCCTTCACTTAAGGAAATTACAAAAATTAACCCAAAAACCCGAAAACTTAATAATTGTCCTTTCCGTCGAATTGTCACTTAGAACCATGAAGTAGAATAAAACTCCAACCATCTTCATTGCACTCTTTCGGAAAGCTATACCCCATGAGCTCTTCTTGCACTTGACATAGAATGGCCTTAGCTCGGGATCGCGTAATACGACCTAGATAAGGTGGTGTAGTTCCTTGAGCTTTGGCACCATCAAAACCGGAAGGCAAGGGCGCGCCACCATCCAAGCTTGTTGGCGCGTCTAGGGTATGCCGAGGCTCCTCCAAGTGTTCCGACGTGTGCTCCTCCAAGTGTTGCTCCATAGTTGGCTCGGACATCGATGGAATCACATCACTTCTTCTTCTTAGGAAGGGTGTTTTACTTATTAATGTAGATTTGACTACCCTTCCTTCTCCTATCTCTTCCTTGTTACATGATTTCATAGACTTGTTCCCCAAAGAGTTGCCACTCGGTCATCCACCCGTGAGAGGAATTGAGCACCAAATTGACTTGGTTCCAAGCGCTTCTCTCCCAAACCGAGCTGCTTATAGAGCAAGCCCTAAAGAGACTATGGAGTTACAACACCAAGTTCAAGATTTGAAGGACAAGGGCTATGTGAGAGAGCTTAAGTCCTTGCATCGTCCCGGTCATTCTAGTTCCTAAGAAGGATGGATCTTGGTGTATGTGCATGGAT
The DNA here is from genome assembly GCA_964016875.1 of Fallopia convolvulus. Lineage (NCBI taxonomy): Eukaryota > Viridiplantae > Streptophyta > Magnoliopsida > Caryophyllales > Polygonaceae > Fallopia > Fallopia convolvulus. Next base: position 47,662,868 of record OZ024724.1, read on the forward strand.
TGTCGTGCCATCAATCAAATTACGGTAAAGTATAGTCACCCTATACCTCGCGACGCGACTACGCCTTTTGGCTATATCTTTCCATTTCTAGCATTGCTTTCTATTATAAGACTTTCTATGTTTTTATGTGTAATTTTCAGTATTGTAGATGTTGGGCCTTGGTTGCATCCAAGCCCAAATCTGATCCTTTTCCAGAACTTAGTGTTTCGAGAGAGTTTTGGCTATTTAAAGGGGTCTCGACATCATTTAATAGGTCACGCACATTATTATTCCAATATTCAAGTAGAGGTTGTCTCCTTATCTTGGGATTGTGTGTTGCCCCTTTGTTCTCTCATAAACTATCAAACACAATTAGATTATTCATCACGTTGAACGATCCCTTCGAAAACTCATCAAGTTAAGTCTAGGGTTTGGTCCATAAAGTTGGATCTCGCCACCTTTCGAGTTCCATCACGTTGGGCCTTGGCTCATTCAAGTCTTCGCTTCGCTCGTGAGACCTACTACACGGTCAAAATTGTATTTTCAAGTGTGAAAACCTTAACATGATAAAACCTTAATGAACTAATTGTTTAAGGTTTAGTAAAATCATCCCGTAAATATTATGCAACTCCAACTAGTTAAATTCTTATTTAACAATCAAGATCTTTTCGATCATATATTCATAAAGCAACTCTATCGGAATTAAACCCATCAACATTGACGAATGACGACATAATATTTGTTCAAGAAAACATCAAAGGAAGAGGAGGTTATTTTTTGAAGAAAAAATCACAATCGAAAGAAGAGTTAGTAGTCATGGACTCATGGCTGCTAAAAATGATAGGCTCTGTCCAGCACTCCGAGCTTCTGATTGGTAAAACCATTGAAAGCATCCTCGGTAGCACCGGTGACATTTGCAAAAAACCCCATGACTTGAAGGAGCATGTCCCAATTAAAAAGGCTCCAAAAACAGAGACACCCAAAAAAAAAAAAAACAATATACTATTCCAAGTACTATAGTATAATATAAATGACCCTCTTTTCCTCGTATAGCCATTCCATTGATGTATATCCCAAGCGACCAGAGAATTTGACTCACAGACCCGACGACACAAAACGCTCTGTTGCAAGTAAGCGACTTCAATTTCACTAGCAAATTTCTTCTTCATTTCAGCAGAGCCATATTTAGAAAGTAGTAGTAGTCAATTAATTGCTATACAAGTCCTATTGTCCCTAATCTATCCACCCTTTGAATGAAACCCATCGACCTTCTAATTGGATTCGTTTTTGTATGAATTCTTTTTTCAAGTTTGATTTTTTGCAAAATGGGAAGAGGGAAAATCGCGATAAGGAGGATCGACAACTCGACAAACAGGCAAGTGACCTTCTCCAAGCGTCGAAACGGATTGCTCAAGAAAGCAAAGGAGCTTTCGATCCTTTGCGATGCAGAAGTCGGCGTGATCGTCTTCTCAAGCACTGGCAAGCTCTATGAGTTTGCAAACTCCAGGTTAATTGCCCATAATCTCTCTATATCCTCCACCTATTATTAACTTGTTTAACTAATTCAATTTGTCTATTCTTTTGTTGCAAGCTTCTCTCTTTTGATGCAAATTGTATGGCTATGGAGGTACAAAAATTAAGTGTCAATTGAGAGGATCGAGCTCAGTGTGTGTAGCTTTGAAAACCTAACAACAAATTTTTTTCCCTCTTCTTTTGGGTGATAGATAGTGGCAGACAAGCTTTCCATTTATAGTAGTTCATGTATAAATTTGACCATTGTCTATTTTCTGAATCTGAGCCAACTGCACATAGGAAGTGGATGGATTGATGGGGATAGAAATTTGATTAATTTAATGCAAATATGATGATATAAGCCTAATTCGTACACTGTCTACATAATTTAAGTCAATCTCAATTTCCTTGAATACTCTTGGCTCTATTCAATCAAGCCTCACCAAACAATAATGTCTAATTGAGAAAATCGTATGACACTTTAGCACTGAATTTGAAGAAATTGAGATGCAATATCTCAAGATTTTGAATTCACTTCCACAACATAACCGCTCTAAGTTAATCAATGGCTCAATGCATAAGACAAAATAGAGTATGGATTGACCTGACAAATTGTCTCTTAAATTTTAGGGAGATTGTATTGTAACAGCTACTTACATCATAAATCAAGCCGAACACAGATAAAATTTAATCGATCCGAACGCCAAATTTGTCACGAACAACTTTGTTCATTTATAGCTCTAATCAAAACCTAATCCTCCACGAAAGAACCAAACACGTCGAAATAGACATTCATTTTACTCGTGACAAGGTTATGAAAGGCCTATTGAATCATCACTACGCTCCTTCCTATGAGCAATTAGCCAACGTGGTCACCAAAGTTCTCCCATCCATACATCAGAACAACCTTTTATCCAAGTTGGGGATGTTTAATCATCATCCACCAGCCTGAGGGGTGTTAGCATATGACTAAGCAAAATACAAACCATGGCTATGCATGTCTAGTTATTAATGGTCTCAAATTCAGTGAAAGGCTTAGCTCTTTCCTCTAGATCGCTCTACTGATATAAATACTCTCATGTAAAGGCTTGCGCCACTTTATATTTATCATCACAATCAATGAAACAATAAGCTTTCTGATACAAAATCGTATAGATCTCGTACCAAATTTAATGAACAAAGTAATCGAGTGAAGAGAAAAAAGATAATAGTGCAGATGTACTTCGGATGTGAATGGTCAAAACCGGGGATAAATAGTGAAGACTAGGTAGGGAAAAAATAGGGCTAAACTAATTAATTTCTGACGCGGGCGCCAGGGGAATGGTCGCGGGAGCGGGGGGTGTTGCCACTGTCGCGGGGGTCGCTGGCGTGGGAGCCATGCGATCAACGGACGTGGCGACGGCTGCTGACTTGGTGGTGATTGGCCATTGGGGAGCTGTCGGACAAAAGAACAATTCTAGTTGACAACAACCCTCGTAGATGCACCTCTCGTAGAGAGATTTAACCGCCTTGAGAGCGGAATTATGGGTCTGAAATTGGATTTGCCAATAAAATTGAGACTCATAACCTACTCTTTGAATGTTTTCCAAGTCTCCGATTTGTGAAAATACTTGATACAACACTTGATCGGAGATTCGGTAGTATTCACGATGAATTATGACGAGCAGCGTTCGATCCTCCTCGTTGTTGGCCATTGAACGCAGAGTTCAGGGATGAAAGCACCAATTGATAAAAAATTGTATAGATCTCGTACCGAATTCAATGAACAAAGTAACCGGGTGATGGGAAGAAGGATAATAGTGCAGATTCACTTCGGATGTGAATGGCCAAAGTCGGGGATAAAGAGTGAAGATTGGGTAGGGAAGAAGTAGGGCTAAACTAATTAATTTCTGATTTCTCATTCATTGCCTCCCAAGAATACAATACAGGAGTATATATAATAATAAAATCCTAACCCTAACCCTAATCCTAACAATTCAACAAACGCGTCCCGGAAAAGAAACGTAAATAAAACCCGAGAAGAGAGATAAACTCTAATTTATAAAAATACATTAATAAAAATATACTAATTAACGTATCACTTTACTCTCTCATTTTTCTTCTTTCGCTTCTCATAAGTCGATGAATTAAATCTTGACAAATCCTAAAAGTCAATATGGGTGTAACACTATAGAATGATGAAGCAACCATGCCACCTCATCGTTGGAGTGATTTGTGAAGACTTGTTGAGAATCCTCTTTCCATATCAGAAGTTGAGAGTTACACTTGCCTATTATATAAGCTTTTGGGTTACTTCTCCTATCTTCAATTGGTTTTAGGATGAGACCACATTGGCTTGTGTACTAGGCTTACGTACGCACGATTCTCGGTTATGACCCACAAACTTTCACATGGTATCAGAGCTCACGGTTTGATCATGGGCCCGTTTCTTGGCTTATTTGCGCTTGGGTTAAGCGGTTGATGCTGTCGTCCATTATTTAGGTTGAGTTGGCTAAAAAGAGACTGAGATACCAACACTCGTCACTGTCACCGAGCTAACTTTAAAGAGGTTGAGAAAATGAGAAGTTAGACCCATTTGTCCAAGTGTCAACTGGGGCAGGCTGGCTAGTTGCACTTACAAGGGCGTGTTGATAATCATCTTCCCACATCGGAAGTTGAGTAAACTTACCTACTATATAAGTTCTTGAGTTACTTCTCCTATTGCCAATAGGTTTTAGAATAAAATCTCATGGGCTTGTGTACTGGGCTTATGTACGAACGACCTCCAGTTATGACTCACGGATTTTCACAAGATTGAAGTGTGGTCAAACCCTGAATAGGCATCATTAGCTCAGTTTTATATGAAGCAATTTAAGTTCAAGTAAAACCATTCTTATTGTGAGACTATGCATCCAATTTATATTCATGATTTTGAATTACATATGCATAATTTTGTATGATTGTATTCATGTTTTTGAGTTGCATATTCATTCTGTTGAGTTACTCACTTTTATGAATATGCAACTTAAAAATATGATTATGTAACTCTATAAGCATGATAAAGAGATAGAATATTAAGAAAGTTTCAAAATACAAAATTATAAAAATATGAATATGCAACTTATAAACATGAATACAGTGTAATAGAAAAAGAATGAATATGCAACTTAAAAATATGAATACAATCATACATTACAATGAATATACAACTCAAAATCATAAATATGAAATGGACTCACGGTTTCACTATAAGAATGGTTTTACGTGAACTCACATTTGTAGCTTCAAACATTCTTTTTATCTTAATAAAGGTACATGAATACGTACATGTTAATTACTTAGTTTAACTACAATTCACTTTTTGTGGAAGGACTATATTTCACATTTCTCAACTTCAAGTAATGGAAATGTCATGGGTCTCTTGAGAGAGTGAACCATATAGGATGTCTCTTGGAGGACTATCCGGGTCAAAAAATTCAGTTGTTGTAGGGAAATGAAAAAAGACCATTGCAAACCAATTTAAAGTGGAGTCTTGAATTCAATACAAAAGCATAAAAGAAAATTCTAAGGTTAGATCATTAATGTAGGCCCTCACAATATTATCCTTCTTTTCTTTTCTTCTACCTAGTTTTTTATAAGGAAAAAAATAGAAGGGACGACATCATCTAGATGTAGTTCTTTTTTGCATCCAAGCAGATAAGATCTTAGAAATTTATATCAGTTGCACAAATGGGGGCTCAAGTCTAAACACCATTTTTGAAATACAAACCACAACACTATTCACTTCCTGAAACACATGTGAGATGCTCGAAAAGGAAAATCGTCAAAGGTTGCATAGAATACCTGTAGCAATTATCTCTATCTCCCACAAGAAGCTCCCCTTGCCATTCACGACATTCACCAAGCTAAGATTATCGTCTTCAATCTCAATGGAAGCCATTCCTCTACTTAACGACTCTTTGACAACCTTAGAGTGATTGTTTCATTCATGAGGATAGTTTGCTATCCTAAAATCCATTGACACTAAGTTATCACTATGGTCACATATCATAAAATCATATGAAGACATGCATTGATTATTATTTGCACCGTCAAATTTTAGTTTGAAGTGGTGCTCTTTTGGCCTCTAAGTTGATGAGTTTTCCTTTTCTCCTCAAGAATGAGTAATTTGGGGTGTTGGTCTAATCTTGTTCACATCATGGGCTTGGTTGACTTGCGACTTTTCAGTCCTTCAATTGTTTCCCAATGAATCCACAAATATCCAATGTGTCATTGTTATTTGCATTCCGAAAGATGCAATTATTTTTTTGGTACCAAATGGATCACTACGCGAAGGACTAAGAAGCTAGCTTTGTTTTGGATAGTATATTTCAAATCTCCTCAAAGGTTTGTATCATTGTCTTGTTGCTTGTGTCAATACTTTGGATCATGTTACTTATATCTATGTCTTATTGGTTCATTGTTTGTTGTGTGTGGTGGCATTTTAGTAAGATGCGGAGCATGTCTTCCACAAGATTATCATAAGTAGTACATTGCAGGATTACTCGGATGTGTCTTTTAAAAAGGTTTCTCTTGTTGGGAGCTCGTTTTTTGAATATCTTCCAAACAAAGATTTTTAACTTTGGGTAGTAGATGAAATTTCCACATCCACTCTTGATTGATGTTTTATATGCCTTTTTATCGGATATTATCTCCATAGTTGAATGTGTGGGGTACCATCCATTTTTGCTTGGACCGCAATACAAACGATTGGTAATGTGGTTTTCCGAGATGTGGGTGTTGAGTATTTTGTCTATGGTAGCATCGTCAAGGTATATCTTTAACTCTTTAGTCTTCTACGCATTATCCATGTTAACAAGGGTTTTGATAGTATCCATTTGTCTTTTACAAATTTTGATTGTGTTTCCATCACCCACCCTCCGAGACAGACCTTCCTTGAATGTGGTTCTTAGTTTCATGTGTTGTGTCCATTATCAAGAGGTGTTTTCTTTTAGTACATGATGATGTTTGAGGCATTTCTTGCAGAATTATATTTGCCCAAATGTTATCAGGTTTCACCAAAATCCTCTTAGATTATCTTCATTTAGCGGAGCTTGTTCATGTCTTCCACTTTCTTGATTCCTAATCCCCTTGGTTCTTTGGCTTGTTACTCCAATTAATGAGTAGCTTGTAATTATTTTCCATATTCCTAAAGAAAGTTTTGTTAGTTTTATCTAATAATTTATGCATACCCTCATCATCATTAACCCAGTAAGGCTCCGCTACAGAGGAATCTGGAGGGTCAAGATAGGGGTACCTCTACCCAAGGGAGAGGGGGTATACCTGATAAACCTAAGAAAAACTAAATTCAGCTATGTGACAATAATAACTGAATTTAGTTAGAATACACTATATGGACTAAATCCATCTTAAAGGCATTGTATAAAAGCCAATGAGCATGAGGATGCATGAGGATGCGCCCCAATAGGTATGCATACTTTGCCATAGGTAAAAGCTTTGCATCAAAAAGGAAAATTGTGTAGCTAGGTTCCGTTTGATCAGAACATTCCTGCCTTCTTGTGAATGTGTGCTGTTTTTCCATTTGGCCAATTGTTGTTGGGATTTCATGATTAAGTCGTCGCAAGGGTCTTTGTTGCCTCTCTCATTAATTATTGAGCACCCCAAGTATTAATCTAGGGCAACCGAGTTGGAAATGTTTAGGATTTGATGAGTGCTTATTATGTTGTTGCTAGTGTTCTTTGTCACTTGAAACAGCGATTTATGGCAATTTACTAACTCTGAATCAGCTGAATAATCTCAATTTTACAAACCAAGAAGATTTATGTCCTGGTTTACTAATATACTTCTGAGTTCTGTCAAGTCTTGTTAAAGCATGCTGTGAAGCAGCTGGTTTCAATAAGTTGTCTTCTCTTGATATTTTATGAGACTCCATCAGAAATAATTCGTGCTTTTATTATTCACATATAATATACCTGAGGCCTGAGCACTGAGAAGTAAAGATGACAAGATAATTAAACTAGGGACTGCTGTTGTCATTTAATTATGAACCCAATCCTCTGAACACCATTCAACATGCTTCAGCTGTACGTATGCATTATGTAATCTACATACTTCATACTTTTTACAGCATCTCAATTATATTTACGCCTTTTGCATATATTATGTGATATCTTATATCAAACATTTCTATAATTTGGTTAAGGTGGCAATAGGGCTCCAATGATAATATTATGAATATCACAAATTAAAAAGAAAAAAGAAAGGTCAGTAAAGTGAAAGATAATGTGATAATTTTATTTACAAATCAAAGCACTTATTGGAAAGGAGTATCCTGCAAATGATACTCTTTTCTTGGTTCACTATCCTGTTCTGACATTTATTTTGATTTACTTTTTTTAAATACCATAGGGAATGTTCTAAGTAGGTTTCAAAAAGAGAGAGGCCTGATAGATTTTAAGTATAAGATTAGATGGTAAAAGAAGAAACAGATAATGAGAAGAAAGGGAGGACAAAAAGAACGAAAAAGAAAGAAGAGTGTCTTACACTATAAGATACGACGGTTGTCTTGCACTCTTGCAGGCTTTTTTCTTCATGGGAGCAAACGAAGTCTTATTACACATGTTCATAATATGCATGGCTGACACTTCTGTTTTTCACCAGCATGAAGTCCACAATTGAGCGCTACAGCAGAGCGAAAGAAACAAATCCTGAGCAGATCAATGCAATTTCTGAGACTAAGGTATGATGCTTCAGTCACCAGCTGATAGGAACATTCTTTAAAGTTCAATATGCCAAAATAAAAAATTCAACCAAAAAAAAGTCAAATTCATCATGTTCAGTATACAGACTCCAGATATTACTTAGAACACAACTATCCTCCAGCAGAATATGCATATTATTTTCAGGTCATTGTGTCAGCAAATGATGTTGTTTATGTGTGTCCTCATGCTCATTTGCTTTTATACCATGCCTTTGAGATGAATATAACCCCTATATCAATTTTGGTGCATTCTAACTAGATTCAGTTATCATTGTCACATAGCTGAATTTTAATTTTCCTCAGTCTTCCGGGCACACTCCCTTTGCGTTAAGCCAGGGGTTCCTCCATCTTGACCCCCCAGATTCCGCTCAAGCGGAACTGCACTAGGTCTATGTTGCTTATGTGTGTCAGCAAAAGATGTCTCTTTGTATCAATTAATCATAAACGACATAAAACAACAATGCATGAAGTCTATGCGTTGGGTTTTCCATGCTAACGTGGAATCATGATAGGGTCAGGAGACTGCAAAAGGTAAAAAGCTGAGAGAGAGAAAAGAAACTTGTTTACAACAATCTGAAGTTCTAAACATATTTAAACTGATTTTAAACAAAATAATGAATGAATCTGTGAATTTGAACAAGAGCCCTGAACAGTCAAAATAAGAAAGCAAGGATACGACAGTTTCTACTTTCTAGACAATGGAAACAAAATTTGGGACTTTGGATTTCAGTGAACTCGATGTTGGAGAAAAGGAGCAGTTTTAAATGTAGCTATAGTAATAATAATCAAAATAAAAAGTTAATTTCACTTGAGTCATAGACGAAGAGAATTAAACAGGTAAGTTTACACTTAAATCGAAAAAGAACAGCATATTGATAAGCTAATGTAGAAGAAAGGAGGATAATAATTCATTTTCCATACTGCTATTACAAGTAAACATTTCAATTTCTATCTTGATGCAACCCTGTTATCATCAATGAAAATTTTATGATGTGAATAATATTATTTTGGTCGTGTTTTACTTGCTAGTTTTGGCAATTGATGATGCAACACTATCATTTAATTTCCCAATTGCAGGTATTCAATCATATTCCTCAAATATACATGTGAATAATATTATTATTGTGGTCGTGTTTTGCTTACTAGTTTTGGCAAAGGGAAGCAGCAATGCTACAGCAACAACTGCAAAGCTTGCAGCAAAAGCATCGGTAAAATGTTTTCTGCTAAAGCCTTATCGAGCTTAACCTTTGCTAGAAATATGACTGAACAATTGCAAACGCATGATCTAACTAGTATATAGCCAATATAGCATTATTCTATTAAACATCTCATAGATGAAAGATTAGCATATTTGTTTTCTTTTTACCTACATGCATGCTTTGCAGCATCAGCACTAGCATGCAAATACTTGCTTGAATCCAGTTTCTGGTCAATCTTCTGCCATTTCTTTCACTGATGTACATGCTCTCTAAAGAAAGAAATCTCATCTATATTTCTCAGATATCTTCTCTTATACAAAATTAAAAAAAAAAACTCATCATTCCTATCACTCTCTCCTAAATTTTCACCTAATGCTGGAATGGGGAAAAAAAGGATTGGACAAAAAACAAATTCTCCGTTGAAGGTGTTTTCATACAAGCTCAGGGGAGAGGAAGGAGAAAATCAGGAAAAATAATACTATAATGCATATCTTGTTCTATGTTATTATATAGGAAAATGATGGGTGAAGAGCTTTCAAGGCTGAGTTTCACAGAGTTGCAGAATTTAGAGAATCAACTGGAAACCAGTCTAAAAGGAGTTCGTATGAAGAAGGTACAAAGACTTGTATTCATAATATCAGTGGACATTATGGCTTATGCTAATAAAAAAAAAGCTATATGGATGTTGACTAATGCAAAGTTTCAATTATCTAGGAGCAATCTGTCATCGAAGAGATCCAGGAACTAAACCAAAAGGTCAACTAGACTCTTCATCAAAAAGTCCTTTCTTGCTAGTCTTTCCAGATTTTTTCATGAACTTAACTGTAACTAGCAGAGCTAAATTTTCTCACTTTTTCACAGGGGAATCTCATTCATCAAGAAAATATTGCAATGTACAAGAAGGTAAATCAAACACATCTTGAGCTTGGAAATTTGCAGGAAGGTGACTGTGGTCTGTTGGGAAATTAATAGTGCAAAAGCCTATTATCCCAATTTGACTACTACTTAATGGTAGACTGACGCCTTCAATACATAGTACTAGTGACTTCCAATACTAAAGGCAATTTGGTTATCCTCAGATATACAATAATGGAGCAAACACAGATCCCCTAATCAACAATGGACTACATGGAATAGAGGGATCCAATGCACATTTCCATCTTCAACTTTGTCAGCCACGGTATCAAAACTCCAAATCACCAGAAAAGCCCTCCAACTTAGGGCAATGTTCAGACCAAATTGATATTCCAACAAATCACAATAGATTCCAGCATTACTTATTCCCTTTTTTTAATTTATGCAGGCTACAGCTTCACTAACAAAGGCAACCAACAAGCAGAACACTTGCTGCTGAGTGCTACCACTACTAGAAGGTTAAGAAGTTCTGCTCCTATTATTGGTGTATCAATCACAAAATCAGCAGAAATTTGTTCGGCTTAAGCAATAAAAAACTCTGATATTTGAATAGACATGGATTGAAAGCATGTGATGTAAGAATAAAACGTCATAGAATAAGATGGAAAAGACAATGTGTGTGCACTTGATCGAAATCAAGTCAGCAAGGACGCATCTTTTTTCTCTTGTGTGAAGGATAAATCTTGTTAAGGTACAAATTGATTGATAACAACTAGTTTTATTTCATTTTTATTTTTATTTTTATTTTTTGTGAGAAGAGATTATAGCAAGCAGATCCAGAAGAGCTAGCCACAAGACAAGATGCTAGCCCAAGGTTGAGATATAACCAAAAACTTAGTTTTTATAAATAAGACAAACTAAAACACGGAAGTGAAAATAAAATTAGTCAAATCCTCAAAGTCTTAAGCACTTGGCACCTAGATTTGCCAGCTTCATCAAATTAAAAACATATGAAATGTATATATACATATTATACAGATGCAATAAGTTAAGAAACTATTTTCTACGTTGAGAAAATATAAATACCGTGACTTTTCTGTCTATCAATAACTAATTTTTGTCCATTACGTTCAAATATTAGTTTGTAGAGCTTGAATACAATTATCTATATTATTTGTATAAAAAACTTCTTGAGCCACCTCAAATTTAAAGTGAAGCTCACTTATTAACAAGCAAGATAGCTCAAAGGGAACTTAAACTTAAGATTTGTTTGATTTTAGACCATTAACATTATTAGGCTTCCTTGTCATCGTACTATCACTTTACCTCTTCAAATCTTCAACTACTTAAAAACACCATATACATTATCAGTACATCCAGTACATCTAACCAATCACACAATAAAATTTTAGCCAATCTAATGACATCTTTTTTTCATAGACAATAGACTTTGTTTCACTTTCAAGGCAAAAACACTTTTCATTCAAAATTACATTTTAAAACTCTTGAAATATGTGCACTTCTCTCTATTCTTGAAATAGAGTTGTATTTTATGCAAAAGAACTAATACAAAAATAAATTATGTCATTTCTTCTTTGTGTTTTAGGTGGTCAGAAGCAAAAAGTGAAACCTCAACCTTTTTAGCATGGAAAGGGAAGCAAAGGTCTTATTACACTGTGAAAGGATTTGGGTGCAAGGAATAGATGATTTTACAAGGAGATTGCAAGGCATCTTCCCTTTAGTGAGCATGTGCAAAGGTGAATCAATTTTTAGAAGGGTTTTTCTAGTGTATGCTCATTGGCACACACTAACCATCATTTAATGACCTAAACCGAGGGCTGACTATTAGAAGATAATGTTATTTAGTAATTTAAAGAAGAGAGAATACCTTTCCAAACTTAATTATATGATTTCCTTCAAATAGTCAACCCATAATTAAGATAATTATATGATTGTTAATGTGTGCCCACGAAAAAAACCCAATTTAATGCATTAAGTTGCATTAAATTCATGATTTAATGCAATTTAATGCATTAAACCATGCGATCCAAACAGAGGCTAAGTAAACCAGTGTTCACCAAGAGCAACATCAGATTTCAAGAAATTATGTAATATTCAAAATTTACTAGCCTAAGTGGCAGGGGCCAGGAAATGAACATGATTTTGGTAACTAGCTTGTCATCATCATCATTGACCCAATGGAGCTCCACTACAGCGAATTCTGAGAGGTCAAGATGGGGGTACCCCTGCCCCAAGGGAAAGGGGTACGCCGTACGCCCGATAGACCCAAGAAAAACTGAAATTCAGCTATGTGACAATAATAACTGAATTTCAATAGAATGCACCAAATTTGAAATAGGGACTAAATCCATCTCAAAGGCAGTGTATAAAAGCCAATGAGCATGAGGATGCGCCCAGATTTTGGTAACTAGCTTGTATGTTTTCTTAATCCTTCTAATAGAATTTATAAACTTCGCCTATCTTTGTAATTTCCAAACTGAACATTTTCCCTCCTTATTCTATTTCATTTCCAAACTTAAATGATTATCCAACCATATAGCTTATTACAAGCTAAGCACCCAATCAACTAAGTGATACACCAAATACTTACTTTATCACCACTTCCTTTCAACCACCAACCGTACACCACATCTTCTGCTCTAGTCTGTAGGATTTAGCCCACAGCTAGCTCAAAGACCACCCCTCAACCATCTGAACCACAACAATCTTTTATAACTACTTCATTATTTAGGCATAGACACTACATCACTTTATAGTATAATTTACCTCTTGAGGATTTATGCTATGAATGAAATGTATGGCACGTAAATTACCACATCACCCTTATGGGGGCTGATGTTGGGTTAATATAAAGATTAAAACTCTTTCAGGGCGTTGTTCTCCGATAAATCTAAGTTACTATTCCTAATGTCAACCATAAAGAATACAACAGCCTCTTGGTTTGCAACCCTGACTTTTATTTCATTGTAGAATAGTGGGATGTTTAGGTAGAAGCAAAACCACTTTATCCTAAGACTTCTTGCTAAAAGAATTTTTCCCCTAATCCAGTTTGAGCTAGATAAAAAATTGCTAGCTATTTTCCTTTTTTAGCACTTACCAGTCATCCTCAGGCTTATTGGCTTTTATACAGTGCGTCTGAGATGGATATAACCCCAACATCAATATTGGTGCATTTTAACTAAATTCAGTTATTATTGTCATATGGCTGAATTTCAGTATTCCTTGGGTTTGTTGGGCAATGATGATAATGCTTGGGCCTTCCACATACACCCTCTCGATTTTATGTCGGGGCAAGGGTGTGTACATCTTGGCCCCTCAAACCCCGCCCGAGGCAGGTTAACACTGGGTTAGCACTAACCTAGGAACACAAAGCCTAAACCCTTTTCTCCACTGTTGGGTTTTCACATCGCATAACACCCCTATCAAATATAGAAAGCACAATTGTTATTTGTATCATGGTGATGCCTATTATCAAGTATAGACACCACACTCTTTCTAAAACTGGAAAAAAAAATCATTTTTTCTGTCCTCAAGTGTGCTCTTGTAGCTAGCTGCCAAGGTGTCACAGCCCAAGAGAGACAGCAATTTGGACAAGTTGAACCTAAAACTCAATGTAACACTCTTTTTCCATTCTTAGTTGTCTCACCACCACTATGGGAATGTTTAGTTTGACAGCTGCACCAACTCTTAGATACTTAGATCGTACTTGATGCACAATGACTTTTGACTTCAATGACTCAAAAGGGAGGATTAAAATCCAATTGTGTACCCCTATAATTTTGAAATGTTACCCACCTGTAAAGTCCAGACTATGAATTCACTCTAATTAAAAGTACTACCACTCCTATTTTAGTTGTTCATTGCTTATTGGTTGTTGTCTGAGAATCCACACAAAACAGTTTATCGAAGCCTGTCTTCACCAACATCATTACAGCATGGATCTTCCTTTACCTAGATCATAATATTATTCATATACTAACAAAAGTTCATATGAATCATCTTTCAAAAAAAGTTATATTGTATCATGCTTAGCTATACCCATACCCTTAATATACAATGAAGGGAACTTCCATATCTATAACTTTTACCAGCTTCGATTTCATCTTATACTTAACAGTTGACGCCTTGTTCCATGTGTCATTTAGTATGATGTTCCTATAACAAAAACTCATGTACATATATAGTAGTAAGTAGAAAAAGGTTTTCCTCAACAATCAGCAAGACAAGGTTTTCCTCAACAATCAGCGAGACACCACAATTTGGTGCCTACTTTGTCGCAAAAAAAAAGTTGGAGGAAAAAATTGCAATCCTATTCTGTTTAATAGATAACGAAAAGTAAAATCTAGTTTTAGGAAACCCTGCTATAGAAACTGTTCAAAACACAGTTTAAACTCCTCTTCTATGCGTCCCATGCATGAGAAATTTGTTTAGTTTCTTTAAGTAACTCATATTGTGGATGTAAGTCATTTTTTAACTTCAAAAAGGACTGCAATTTAATAATGAAGGAATTATATCCAATTGATTGGTTTCTCTTACAATTTAAATCCCATATACTACAACTTTTGCAGATATAAGTGCTGCAATCTAGGTTACTTTGGGCATTTGCCCTTGCAATCTTCTTTATCATGACTATTTTAGTTTTCCTTTAATAAGCTAATTGGAAACCCAACATCTCAATGACGATTGATAATATATATCCTAAGAAAATAAGGGTAATATCCTAACAATATGTAATGTAACTAACAATCATAAAAGTGAAACAGTTTATACAGCCAATCTAATCAAAAAAAGGGTAAGAGAATCAGGCTATACATAAGACCAATCTGTCAAAAGAACACTTCAAATCATAAACTTCAAAACAAGGATCCATTGAGATATACACAAAAACTAATTAAAAAAGCTATTATGGAAGAGGAAAGTAAGTAAAAAATTTAACAAAATAAATCAGTCTTCCAGAATTATCAAAGCAAAACCATATTGGATAAACACATCATCGAGTATCGGACAATTCTCTCAATTTTATATTCTATGCATCTTTTCCCAAACTACAAGTTTTTTGGGGCCACAAAAAAAATGTAGCTTGGACAATCCTCTTTTGAGTCATTCTCACATATACCTATATATGTACCTTGTTCATACAACTGAGAAAAAGATCGACCTCATGCCAATTCTAAATATTTAAATTAAAAATCTTGCATAAACTTGAGTCAACAGCAACAAAGAAAACATCATCAAATTCAATCGAAAGTAAACTTGTATCAAAATTATATTAAAAACTTGTCCGTAATTCTCTTACCTGTTAAATGTGTTGCAACCTATCCTAATTAATCTTTCACAGAATTCTGCAGATTCACTTCAAGCTTTGAACACCTGCACCACCAAAAAACAGTCTTAGACTATTAAAATATAAGAGGGAATTGGCCAAAAAATAGGCCCAATATGAGCACTGCAAGTGCACTTTATTGATAGGGTCCATGGGCACACAATAAAGTGCTACAAAAGAAATGCTAGGAAGCTTCTGGCAACGAGGCCTTGTGCAGAAACCAATAATAATATAATAATAATAAAGATTCTTCAGATAACCGGAAATCAAGTAGCAAGCAGAGTCGGAATGGAAATCTGTAGAGCCATAAATTAAGGAAATGCGAAATGTCACATGTGTAAAACAAATTTATAACTAGAATGAGCAGAAATACTACGGACACAGCGACCAGTAAGTGTAAACAGCAATGTCCAATTAGTTGAGGTTTCTCAGCATAGCAATCCAATGGATCAATTGAAACACAATTTGCTTTTATAAGCCAACTAACTGAAAGTCAATTGCGTGCGAAATCTAGGTCAAAAAATATAAAGTAACTGGAATCTAGATTCGCGAGTCTCATGCCGCTAACTAGCATATGCGTCCGCTACAGAAACTACTTCATAGCAAAGATAAACTATAGATCTTATTCAAAATCAGAATGAAGCAGAATATACATTCAAAACAGCGCAATTAATCTACCGGTTAAATGCTAAAATGAATGGAAATCAAAAGGATAAAGATTCTTTTCAAAATCCAAGCAAAAGCTCGGTGATCAGAATTTCGAAGGGCCAATTCCAAGCGAAAACGTAAATCTACCTGGCGGCGATGAGCAATCCGAAAATTTGGAGAATCGATCTCAGGAGGCGGAAATTAGAGAGGTCTCCTTTCTGTCGAAATTGAGAGATATGTTTCCACGAAGGGCACAAGATAGCGATTGGAGAGAGCGCGAAGAAGAAAGAAAAATGGGTATTCAGCGGCTTTTTATATCCAAATGGCTCTGTGTATATTCTCTTCTTTTTTTAAAGCAAGTGGCTGTGTACCTTGTTTAGCAATCAAAGCGTACGAATTAATATATTCTATGCTTTATCATTAAAAAAGCTTATGAATTAATGCCGACCTCTTTCAGAATTAAAATTTTTATATAAATATACTTAATTTGACTAATTACTGATAATTTTGGAATAAAAAGTTTATAGTTGGAATCAGAGAGTTGCTTTTGGCAGGGTCAAATGGCTCAAATTCCCCTCAAGTGGAAATTTGCTTGCTAGTTGGCCACTTGGTTACTTCGAAATTGAAATAATGAAGTGACTAATGACTATGCTTCAAAATTAGGTCATTAATTTTTATTTTTTTATTGTAAATACTCCAGTCATTAAGCAAATATTTTATGTTGGCCGGGATACATTTCAAGGAATATGTAATCCTCATTTCTTACCAAAAATTGTGCATTACGTGATTGTATTTTTGAAAACCCGTAGATTTATGATTGTTTTGAAAAAATACTACTCTAAAAGTAAATTTCATGAAAGTTCATTTAGAGAAAATACTACTATATGACGTTCAAGCTAGATGTATAACAATTTTGACGGTTTTAGTGTGTGTTGTTCGGTTAGTAGTCACATGCGTTGTTTTAAAAATCATGTCAGGGTTCTGTTTAGGTTCTGTTTAGACGCTAAAAGGTCCCGATCCACCTGACCGTCCAGCTCATCTAGGCAACCATTCTAGCCGTCTAGGCGCATTGATATCGGTAATCATAGAAAATTATAGAAGTACAATTGAAGTTTTTTAATGTTAATAAATGTTGAGATACTTTTTTTCTAAATGAACTTAAAATTAAGTCATTTAAATTGGCACGGGCAAAATTTTGCTCTAGTTTTTACCCGATGATAATTACATCCCAACAAAAATTAATAAAATCGCTATGTCCACTTCAGAGTAATCATTTATGAAAAAGAGATTGTTTAGCAAATGTATTAAGCATATATCTAGATACTTGTAAGTTGTAACAGACTACTAGATATAAAAGTGCATTACACCCATATAAAAATGATATGTAAACATTATTATAATGCAACTATGCCAGGAGTATTAAAAAATTAATGGCTTTGGGCTATTATTGGTTGCCGACGTCGTCAAGTTGCTGAGCTGGTAACAAGTGTGCAATAAGTTGACACAAGTCGTAGGGCTTTGTAAATAAATAGAGTAAAAAATTGCCTCTCGAAGCCAGATATTTTTGCACGTTCCTTTTGTTGCCAAGATATTTTGCCACTGCATGTTCCATAAGTTTCTCTTAGATTCATTAAAAATACGCCAAAAGCAAACAAGAGATGCACTTATAGATGCTCTTTGTTTCCTTAAAAGATTTCACGTGAAATAGCTCTTTTACCAAGACGTGAAATTACTCTTAACAAACTACTATGATTGAGTTTATAGATATAACCACATTTGTATTTACAAATGACAATCTAACATGAACAAGTAACTTAAAAAAAAGGAGCAAGTGATGTATGTGATTCTTATGAACCTATTCCTACGATCTTTGCGTGCTTCCCCCCATTGGGATTAAGCTTAACGCGTGTTTCTTACATGTTTGTCTTTCTCTCTATATGCATTACCACGTGTCTTTGTGTATGTTCAACTCTCTATCGTGAATCGTGATGTTGTGCGTCGATTGAACCCCTTTCATTCCTACAAATGTGGATATCATTATACTAGCAAGTTGCAGATGGTCAGAGTCTCAGAGAGAGTGGAAATTAGTGAAACAATACGTATTGTAGACCAGCACAAATCTCCCACGCATTCACTTGCTAAATACGATCCCACTGTAGACTTGTTCATTTTTAAACCAAAATAAATAGTTGCTGGTGGTGCACGTGCTTGTCCAGGATTTCAAACAGGTTTACTGTTTTGACTTGGTCTTTCTGTTGAGTTTTTCTGGCTTAATTTTGCTCAAGCTTTGTGTTATGTCCCGAATTAGGGATTGAGTTGAAAAGAGGAAATAGTTAAGAGAAAGGGAAGAAGAGGAAGGACTGAGGATTTAGGATGGGTAAAATTCTCCCCCGCAATTTCATCCTCTTTGTTCTGATGCTTCAGGTACCACAGCCATCACTTTTGGAGAATTTAAGCAGTTTCCAACTACAGATTTTGAGAAGGAATAGATGAGATACAGAAAAAGAGGTATAAGAAACTCAGAATGACCAAAATGTATAACTTACATATGAATTAGCAAATGCCTCAAAATAGTCATGAACAACTTAAATAAAAACTACAACTTTTTCGAAAACTAATTCCATGAACATTGTGCATCTGTTAAGAAGGCGGTAGCTATAGCAATTATCCTGCATCTCGGAGTGACAAACTAACTTAAAAGGGGGATAAATTATTTAAATTCAACAGCTGA
Organism: Fallopia convolvulus; assembly: GCA_964016875.1. Taxonomy (NCBI): domain Eukaryota; kingdom Viridiplantae; phylum Streptophyta; class Magnoliopsida; order Caryophyllales; family Polygonaceae; genus Fallopia; species Fallopia convolvulus. The sequence continues at coordinate 47,681,875 of OZ024724.1, forward strand.
GCTGCTAGTATATGAGGAAATAGGGGAAGAACAGATATTAACATTAGCATAGTCAACTCAATTACCCCATATCTTCACATACTGAGATCAAGTTACATGACTAGCACATTAGTACTCTAGTAGTAGGGGCGCAAATCTACAGGTCATCCAAAACACACAAGTACAACTACAAAGCGTTTGATGTATAATCAAAGACAACTCTAGCCCTAAATGGAGATCTCACCCAATCTCCTCTAGCATACTGACTAACACACTTTTGAAACATAAAGAGTTAATTAGCAAATATCCAGCAAGAATCTCTAACCGTTGCTCATCATAGAACTATAGGATTATCAGAGGAGTCACCAGCACTGTGTAGCATATCCTGTAACTCTTTAGGGATGTCAGCTCTAAGAATCTGGACTTTGAACTTGGCAGACTCATTGTCACAATGTATGAGTTCAAATACGCATGCATCTCCCACTTTGAGATTGTTGTCGATGGCAAATTGTTTCCAGCCACTAAATTTTCTCTGATGTTGTTCACTTCCAAGATAATCCATCTCCCAGGTTTTTCCACGATGGATTAGGACCGCGTGGAAAAGGTGGCTAGGCAGATTTCCGTGGAATTTTGAGGGCGCACCCTGATAAAAGAAAATGAGAGAAAATATCAGACCAATGACAAGCTAAATTTCCATAACACTGTTGAAGAAAGCTTGCATAAGAAGATCAGCATTGGTCCAACTACAAAGATACAGATCAATGGTAATAGCTAATACTAAACAAACTTAGGCCCCGTTCGGCCCTCACAAGAAACCTATTAAGGCTATTATAAGATCAATAAGTTAGTAAACGAACGGATCCTTAAGAATAGAGATTAAAATTAAAGATAAACATGCTCTAGTTCACTTATTTGTAGATGCTGCAAGGATATCAAAAGGCAAGAGATATTGGCAACTCCCAAGCACAGAACAAAGTAATAAGTAAACATGGTGTTTCTCACTTTGCGAAATGAAACTTAAAATCAAGAGCATCTTAGGTAATAAGAAGAAGACATGGTGTTTCTCACTTTCCAAAATCAAACTGCTTAAAATCAAGAGCATCTTAGATAGAAGAAGAGAAAATGTATCACCAAAGTGTATGGGGATTTGACGTGGGATTTCATAAGGGTGACATGAAAATACGGGCAGTTTGAAAGCGGCTCGATTTCATCTTCCTGGTAATCAGTCCTCTTGGGATCAAATGAAGATGGGCCAGAATCTTGCCCTCTGTTCATGTTACTTCCAGGTTCGATTTTCATTCTACCAGTTAGAGCCTGCAGTTTTAAGACAACCTTCACTAATTATCAACACATCTTCATTTGGATTATAAGACTTCAGTAAAAAAAAAAAAAGAAAAAGTATTCATTTCCAACATAAAATTCCGGATAAAAAAATCTTCATTTCGACCAAACACCAGCATCTATACTTGTGACAAATTGATACCAAAATGTGGGAACTAGAGAAGAAAAAATTGAGAAAATTGTTGCAATTTTTCAACCTGGAAATGACACATGAAAATTTGGCAAAACGGCATCATGCAAATAACCAGTGTGTGGGGGGGGGGGGGGGGGGGGGGGGGGGGGGGGGGGGGCGGCCGCCCCACCGGGGGCCGAGAGTTCTCAGCCAGGCGCCAGCGGCACAATAACTATGAAAATTTGGATCCTTCTCAATTGAGAAATAAGAACCACAGATGACATAAAGACATTAGAAACAAAATTCAATTGAGAAGGACAAGTTCAAACCGATCAATTTTGGAGACGAATTTGTAGACATTGATGAGGCAGAGAAGATATGCCGGCGGTGAAGGATTCTTTCTCCCGACTCCGTCGTTCCGCGTCCAGATGCTCTCTCTGTTCCTTCGAGCTTGACATTCATCAAAAAGAAACACAAATCAGTTGAATAAACTTGGGCCTGTTTACAGACAGGCCCGCTGCACAAAAAAATACAGTTGAATGAATTTGGGCCTGTGTACAGACCTATGAATGAATTTGGGCCTCTGTAGAGACAGATGTAATGAATATTCGTCTAGTGCTACTTCTTATTCTCCATTACCTCCACAATCTCAATCTTAATCCTCTTCGAGCTCGAGTCGTCTCGGTAAAAACTAGAGGCTAGTATTTTACAAAACCTTACCAAGAAATCGAAACATTCGAGCTCAAATGTGGAGTTTTGGGACATATCTAACAACCCATTTTGAGTTTCTTAAAAGTTGATCTTGATGTTTTAGCTTGGTCAAAAACCCACAAGAAGACTTTCCCAACTTTAGTAAAGATTGCGGCTCAAGTGTTTGTTGTTCCCGCCTCAACTGTATCGGTGGAGCAAGCATTTAGTAAAAGAGTAGACGTCCTAGACGCAAAGCAATCGAGCTTAAAACCCATGTCTTGGAAGCCCAAGTGTGCATGTGTGATTAAAAGAGGGCAGAAATTCATCAACAAAAGTCAGAGATATTCGAAACATCCGACTCAAATGGCTTAGATGACCACTCCCAAAGCGCTTCCGCGGCTTCCGTTGACGCCGGTTCCGATTGATCGCCGTAGATGGTAAGCAAGCGGAGTTTCGTATCGAAAGGTAAGAAAACTACGTAGGCTTTTATTCCTCTATAATTCCGAGAGGATACATAGGCAACTTTAAGTTCAAGCCCTTTAATTATCCAACTCTTTCTTTGTTTCTTCCTCGACACATGAACCATGATCACAGTACCTTGAGCAGCGACCACGGTTTTCATTCTATTTAAAGTGATTTTTTTAAAAATATATCCAGTTCCGAAACCAGAACCGGAACAAGAAGGAATCGGGCTTGGAACCTTCCAGAACCGGAACTGGGCTTGGAACCAGGAATGGGAACTGAGAACCGGCCCGAGGCCATTTAAGATTCTGGTGGAACCGGACCCATGTCTATTAGATCATATTGAGCTGGAACCTGGCTGTCTGGCTTTGGTGCATATGCTGAACCAAAAATATTAAATTTGATGCAAAAATAACCAAAAAACATCACTCTTTGGAGGAGGAGAAAACATTCTCTGTGTGCCTAGCTATATAACATTTAAAACTGGTTCATTCAATAAAATGTAATGCCATACTTGCTAGAATAGAGGGGTCTCAACCAAGAGAACCAGAGAAAACAGAAGAGGACTACAAAACCAGACGTTATCAAATTCTCACCCACAAAATAGATGTAATATTAGCAGAACGCCTAACCTGGTCCTAGAACAGTTTCCTGATATCTAAGCTAAGCCTTGGGGCGGATAAATTTCCCATAGTGCAACCGTGGCATCTTCAGATGCTGAGGCCAAATTCTTGCAATCAGTTGAAAATGAAACCGCATTACACTGCAAAAATCAATGTGGATAACTAAGAAACAATTGTCTTGTAGTAGTAAAGGCTGAAATAAACTTATAGATGAAAACAGCATTGCGTTACCGTTTTAGCGTGATACTTGAGTATAGCAAGAGGGCTTCCATTCCGATAATTATATATTCTTATCCTGTCATCAGACCGAAAAAGCAAAAAATTACCAAGACGAGAGAGTATGATCATCTATTATATCAAATTCAAACGCCAAAGCAAATGCATGACATTTGTGTGAGCAATTCAGAATATAAACTTTTTAACCGTCAGGCATACACCAACATTAGCCAAGGGATCAAATAATTTTTTTAGAATTTAATACAGATATAATCTGAGTTTAATATATTGAACATATGTAGAACTGACCTATGGTCCCAGCCAGCAGTAGCAGCAACTTTTCCATCTGCCCTTATTGATGTACCTGCTATTCCTGGTCGCTCCAAGCTGATTTCTTTCTTCACCAAGCAATTAGCCTATCGAAAAATCATTCAAAAGAAACCCAACTGTATTTTAGAAGGAACAGAGACGGATATGAAGGCAGGAAACATCCATTCCAAGAAAATGAATGCTCAGGGATTATCAGACAGAGTTTAGTACAAAGCATCCGTTATGCAAGCACCTGGATTAAGGAGAGGATACATGAGAATAGAAACAGCTCAAATAGCTTTGAAATGTATGGCTGCAACTATAGTTTAAAACCAATTCACTTTACACATTCAACGCTTCTAACAAGCTCAGAAAGACATACAAGGAAGATAATCTGGACAAAAAGAAGTATGCATACCATTGCATAGTCTAAACTGAATAGCACAATCTTGTCATCAGCAGCTCCAGAGATGCCTCCTTTGCATGACTCATCAACTGATAGGCTAAGAACTATAGAGAGAGATAAGATTGAATGTTATCCTCATTCAAATCACCAATGATTGCAGCAGTTTACACCATTGTAGATACTGGTCACAGGTAAAATCATAATAATAAAAAAGGACAAACCTGGCTCCGAATGGTACTTCATACACATTAATGGAGTCCCTGGATTCCTCAGGTCCCACCACAACATAGATCCATCCTCATAACTGCCAATATAAAGGACATGTACAGCAATGTATTAGTGACTAATGAGGATGAGTGTGGAAACTCAAAAGGACACTAATCTTTTCTTGCACATAATAATGAAAGGTAGCATATGTGATGTGCATCCTCTATGACCATAACAAATGATTAGATTATTAGATTTTTCAATGAGTATGATGCCAATAGAATGATGTGAAAGAACATACCCAGCCAAAATATTTAGATGTCCTTGGGATTCAGAAGGTATAAATGCTTGAACAGCCATGCACATCCCTGCATGTGGAATTAGTCATATATCAAAAATCATGCAGATAGTTTACACTCAAGGCACAAACTACCTTTGAAGGGTGTTGTAAAAGAAAAAGGGCGGGAAGCAACATAATCAACAAGAAGTGCAATCCAGTTGAACGGGGTAGATGGATATCAATGTATTGAGACCGTGAAAGATACTTTTCATTATTATTATGACTGGAGGAAGTGAGGAACTAATATATAAATCATACCTCTTCTTTGCGTAGAATCAGTAAAGGAATTTTGAGATAGTCGTATGCACCTCTCTGCAGTATTTAGATCCCACATCTCAACCTTTTCACATTGAGAACAAGGTTTTACAGTAACAGATACAAGGGGGAAATGAACTATATTTTAATCAGGAATCAGAAGCCAACCTCCATTGACTGCGCTCCTGCCATGGCTACGTAATTAAGTCCTTCATAATGATTATCATCTGGATGAAGAAGCTCAATTTATTTAGTATAAATAAAATATGATAATGACTTATAGCAATTAGCAAGCAATCATTGGCTTTTATATAGTGCCTTTGAGATGGATTTAGCCCCTATATCAATTTTGGTGCATTCTAACTAAATTTAGTTATTATTGTCATATAGCTGAATTTTAGTTTTTCTTTGGTCTATCGGGCGCACCCTCCTAACATGTTCAGGTTATGGGTGCCCCCCATCTTGACCCCCTCATATCCCGCTTGATCGGGACTATATTGGGAACAATATAATCTGAACAAAACATCTGTTGTTGTTGCACACTAGTGAAAAATATAATCTGAACAAATTGCAGAATCTTCAATTATAGAAAACCTTAATGTCCATGTATTACGCCACAAATAAGTATTACCAACTTATTAAATAAGATATCATATTTTAATCAGCCTGCATACAGGTTGATATGATTAAATTCAATTTTCACAAACACAATGAGAGAGGGAGAAGCTACATCCATATCAAGTATAAGCAACTGACTACGCTGGTTCTGCTGCCTACTTCATACACATCAATATAGCCACATATGTAAAAGTGTGCCCATACTCCTAGAACAGATTGTTAGTGCAGAAGCTAATAATTAGGGAAAGAGGTCCTTAGTTTAGATGAGTCTAGAAGACAGTATTTTCACGCAAGGGAAAATTAAGGGAAGAGAATAGAAGGCTGCAAAATTCATTTATTTAAGTCTCCAAGCAAAATGCGTTCAACACTCATAGAAAAGAACATGCAGATCTTTTTAAAAAAATAAAATGAGCTCGACGAACCTGATAATTTATCAGAACCTTCCAACCGACTCTGTGGATCTCTTGAAACACTTTCCAACACTTCTGCTGTAGGAATTTCGCTCTGCTTAGATGTGGATGCTAGAGCTTCATTCACCAAGCCAGGTTTCTTCACCAAGGAAAGTTTGCAGAAGTTGAAAGAATCTGTTTTTATTGTAACGCATGGGCTCCTGCCAAATGATTCAAATTACAAACTCAAAACTTGTATAGCAAAAACATTTATGCCAAAGTGTTTGTGTAGCAAAAACCGGAATTGACAATAGGCAAATAGATTACTAAAAAACCTGATTAAGCCATATCTAAATAGATTAGGGACAACCAACCAGCCTATTATGAAGACAACAATTTGAATTGTCAAAAGTAGTAGCACATATAATTTAAGATGGAAAGGCATAGATGTGTCACCCAAAGAACAGAGACAAATATCCTAAATTTTCACTTTACTGTATCTACTTTAAGAAGGAAATATGAGATCTGCCAAGTTACAATAAGCACAAAGAGTTGGTTACTCACCTGGATAAGCCCCCATCTTCAATATCCCAACATTTTACAGTTCCATCTCTACCCTGGCTATGGAATATAGATTAGATTGCTAAAAATATAAAGAAGCATCAAAATGCATGAACATTATAATAATGAAAGACAGCACCTGACAATTTTGTTATGACCTAATGAAGGACTGGAGGCAATGGATAAGATTCCATTAGTTGCACTATGCACCCTGTAGCACAAAATATTTTAGTTTTAGGTTAAATGACCTTTATTTATTCAACCAATCTTCAATCAGGTGATAATAAAAAGATATTCCAGTACAAGGAAAGGAAGTCAAAGTGGCTACCATGCAGAAGACGAAGTCCGGTGTTGGACTGTGTCCCAAATCCTGAGCTCACCATCCGAGGACCTGAAATGCAACAACAGCTATTGGTGAACAGCAGCATGCTTGGAGCTAAAGCAGTACATAGCAATTGAAAAACAAATACCCGGAGAACAATAATGGTTTGGACCAATGGAAACAGACATCCATAACAGATGCACGGTGTCCCCTCAAAACAGAAATTGGATCCGGAGGTGGTCTTTTATGACTCATTCTATAATTCCCTGCATCACAAAATCAATATTACAACTCATGGAAAAAAAATGCAACCGACCTAAAACAAGTTTTGTTAACCCTAAGTCCCTAACAATGATGATCTACATTGAAGAAATTATGCTAATAAGTTATTCACAAGGAATTCGCAAATATGCTTCCAGAAAGGCCCAAAAAAATTGACATTCAACTTAATACTTGTGCCCCAATGCACAAATTTCTTTTAAAGTCTGGCAACCACTATTTATGCATCTTAATTTTAATTTAGGGTATATCTTGTTCTCGTAACTCTGATTAGTTGACCTCTCATACTATATTTTAAGCAACATATCAAAGCAAACAAACCAGCTTTAACCCGTTTGGTTCATGAACACAAAGTTGGATAAGTGAACCAACGACGTGCATAAATCCAAACAAGCAAACTTCAAATAACTAGAGCACCCAAACCAAGAGTCAAGCCACTGAGCAAAGCAGACTACTAAACAGAAAGTCAGAAACATTGAATCAGAGACTTGAGCACATGGTCACATAGAAACCAAGAAAATCAGGGAAATTACAGGAGATTATCCCGGACAAACACCGATTCTTGAACAGCGACAGACTAAATTGAACACATAAAAATTCATACAAACATACAGCAGTCTCAAATTACCTACTTTAACAGAAAAGAGGAAGGGTTACCTTCGGATTTGGAATGTCCAATACCAACTCAGTGATACGGTTTCTGTTGTGTGACTGGTGTAACTTATGATTATGAACAATGAACACGTTGAAAAGGAGCGTTTCAAGTTTCCGAAGAGGGAAGCGGTCGTAAATGTCCGCGAAACGGGATTAAACGGAGGTGAGTCAGGTGACTCAGTAGCATTTTGAGTATGGAACCCAAAATCACGGACCCGTTTCTAATGATTATATTATATTCATTGTTGGACAGTATTGGGCCTAAGTTTGAAGCCCAAATAATTGGCCCGTTAATAATGAGTGTCACGTGTTGGCTTATGTATAGTCGGTAGGTCGCGGATTTGGGAATAAAGAAACAACAAATTAAAACCACGATTACCATTCACCAGTCGTACGTCCCCAGAAATCTCGAAGATTTGGAAGGGGAAAGTAACGAACCAGTTGCTCGCTCACAGATCCGTTTCCGGAAAACAATCGATTAGTTCGCTCTAACAAAAGTTCAGATCCGATCGATTGTTCTGGAAAAGACTTGAATCTCACCAAATCGGATCATCAATGGCCACCTTCAACGGCGATGAAACGGCTCCGTTCTTCGGCTTTCTCGGTGCAGCTGCAGCTCTCGTCTTCTCCTGTAAAACCCTCGATCTCCAACCTATTGTTTCTCCTTCCTTTGTTTCTAATCTCTCGATTTTTTATGAGATCTAGGTTTTCAATTTCAATTTGGGGAATTTTGATTTTTATGTATTTAATTATTTTATCTGACAGGTATGGGGGCGGCGTACGGGACGGCAAAAAGTGGCGTTGGTGTGGCATCGATGGGTGTGATGAGGCCGGAGCTGGTGATGAAATCGATCGTTCCAGTCGTTATGGCTGGTGTTTTGGGTATTTATGGTCTGATTATTGCTGTGATTATCAGTACCGGAATCAACCCTAAGGCTAAAGGGTACTACCTCTTTGATGGCTATGCTCATCTCTCTTCCGGTCTAGCTTGTGGTCTCGCCGGTCTCTCTGCAGGCATGGCGATCGGGATCGTTGGTGATGCTGGTGTCAGGTCTGAATATCTGATTTGGTCTTGTTCAGGAATTGTTTATATTATGCTTGTGAAAAATTGCTTTCATCTTTTTGCTGTGATCTGCTCAAAATCATTGGTTTTCTGGTTATCTGTTTCATAAATTTTGACGCGTCTTTCTGTTTGGTGATTGGCTTATATTATTTCCCCCAATCCCATATTTGGCATTGACTTGGTGATATTCACTGAATTCTTGCTTTGTGCCTTTGTGATAGCTAATTAGATTAGTTTTGATTTGTATTAGTGCTTTATATCTGAATTGACCTGGTAATTTGGCGCAAGCTTTGAAATTCAAATTGAGTGAATATGTCATTATTGATTAGGCATGGGTAGCATTGCTGTGTTTGTAAAAAGTATCAAGGCTACTAAACTACTCCATGTGGGATGTTTTTACCTTGAGGGTCTTTGAAAAGGCATCTTTACTTTGATTAGGATTGGTCGGTTTTTCTTGATCTCCACTCCTCTCTGTACAATGCCATAAAAGCACTGAACCCCTCTAGAAATTCTTGTGCATCTTAATTACTTGGTATATACTTTCTGCTCGTTGGCACCTCCATAAGAACTAACCTTGGTCAATGATTTCCTGATCTCGATTATTCATTCATTATATAATGCCCTAAAGAATTGATCTTTCTACTGATCTCTTAGAATTTAGTTATGTGACTAGTTACTGTGCTGCAAAACTGTTATGCATCACACTATCGAGATAAGTACAGTGCAATCTAACTTAGAAGTGCCTATAATTTACCTAAAACTATGATGACCTCTTCTTGAATGCTTATGGGATTACCATTTTCTAATGATTCATTCATGTGTTCTTCTCAGGGCCAATGCTCAACAACCAAAGCTCTTTGTTGGGATGATCCTTATTCTCATTTTCGCTGAAGCCCTTGCTTTGTACGGGCTGATTGTCGGAATCATTCTTTCCTCGCGTGCTGGGCAGTCCAGAGCTGAATAGGCATCCTCTCAATGGCTTGTTTAGGTTGGGCGGGTTTATTTGTTAAAGTTGTAATTTGCCAATATTTCACATCGAAAAGGTTGTTTAGGTTGGGTTGAATTAGTGTATTTTGTATGTTGGGCGTCTGAACCTCGGAAAACCTATTTTATTTTTATTTTTGTTTAAATAAACATTGTGTGAATCCAACCCAACGGCTCTACATTTCTTCGATCAATGCACACTTGTTCGCAAACACATTTCATTACTTGCTTAGAGTTGGGCATATGAAGCATGAATGCTCGACTGTCTCTGGTTCTGCATGACAAAGTACACAAGTATCATTTGAGTAACAGCACCTAAACAGCTCATTCATCATTACATTTCATTCATATTTAACTTCTCAAACTTACCCCTCGGAAGCTTAATAATATGATGTGCAATAGTATTACCTTCGAGAAGTAGGTCTCTAGCTAACCACAGCAACTGATTTTCATATAGCACTATCATTGTTCTTTATGTTGACATGCCAAATACATCTAAGCAAATTGTCTCGCCTGCAGCTGAGCCAAAGAAATGGGACCTTTTCCGCAATCTCAGAGATAAACTAACCCATGAGAGACTTTCGGAAAATTTTAACCGAATATTGATTAGCGCACTTCGATCTACAAGTTACTTGTTTGTGAGTATGCTTTTGCACCAATAGTTGCCCTGCCCTTTGTAAGGTTTCAAAAGAGTTGACTAGTTGCTAGTTTTGACTAACAAGCATGGAACTCGTGTAGAAGCGGATTTGGGCCGGGATTGACAGTGGGTTTTGGCCGGGCTAATAGTCTATGGCTTTGTAATTTTATATATTCTACATGTCTAAGCCCGCCTTTATTTGTGGGCGGCCCAGCCCGGACTTGTTTAGGTCTAAACTCGTGCATTGGTAGAAGTTGTCTTTTTATACAGATGGAGAAAATGTAATAATCATTGTCCAAACAATGAAATGGCTATTGTCTTGAGTTTTGGTGTATGGATTTTGATCTATAAGTACCTTGGCATATATAGTATGTTAATTCATCAAACGAAGAAAAATTATGTGAATGTTGGTATAATTTTCTTGATATATATCATACGTATGTACTCCGTATTTACAAAATAATGTGCTCCAAAAAACTACTACTTTACATAGAGATAACTATAGTCAAATGAAAATTGGAAGCAGTATCAGTGAAGAGAGAAAGTACAAGTGATGTGATATAATATATACTGCTAAATTTAACTTGTGCAGCATCCTCTTTACCACACACGGCTGTGCCAGTCGTCTAAATTTGATGTTAAAATGCCTTTCCAATCTCCATCATTCATGGTCAATTGAATCATTTCCTTGCATTACACAATATACCATCTTAACGCCCAAAAAAACTCAATAAGAAAAATCCATTGTTGTTTAGTGCACTTGTCAATTAAACGAGATGCATCTCCAGAGCAGCAGCTTTGGACCATAGTACTGTCTGCATACTGTCAGTGACAGATAGCTCTATCATGATGTATGTGTGGTTCTTAAGTCTTTGACTGGCCTCTCTGCATTTCTCTCTCTGGTATCAATGTTTAACATTGAAGGTTTTCGATTTAGAAATTTGACTAATTGATAGTATTAAGTTATTAAGTCTACTACATTTAGTTTGTAATTGAAAACGCACGCATCTCTGCATCTGCAATAGAAGAGGCTATAAATTAAACTGAACAAAAGTGTGCAATCTTACATATCTTACAGATTTGTGGAGTCTGGAAAAGTACTAATCACGTGCTTATCAGGTGACTTAACTGAGAGAAACGACAACATTGAACATTGTGGAGTGTGGAGGTCCCACTGGTCTTTACGAGCCCTTCCTTGATTTTAACGCCCTGTATATAATACACTACGGAGTACTCTCGATAAAAGTGAACTTCTTCTTGACTAACTAACGGCTAGTTTCCCTTGCCCTTTTGTAATACCACGTGGAATAGCCATAGGATCTCTTATTCGGGCCCGGCACTTCACGGACTACAGTGCACCATTAACAATCCTATGTTCATCCTTTTCAAACAAAGTGGATAGCAAATTGAAATGATGAAACGTACTTTTCCTTCATTTATGCTCCTTTGTACTGATAATTGTATACTGCTTGCTATAATTAAAGTTCTTTTGAGTTGACCATCAAATAAGAGTTGAAATATATCTTCCTTGCTGCTTCTAACCACCCATATGCCTATTGTTTTCCCCTATACAAACAATGAACACAACATCACTTCTCTTCTATTCCAAGATCCAATGAAACATGACTAGTTCGTCCTTTACATGTATGGACAAGTAAAAATCCTACTCTAGGCGCGCCTTATCCATGGGACCGTGGTTTTTGATGATAAGCACGTCGTGTCGAACTTTTGTGACCTTCGAATTCTCCAAAGGATACATAACCTTTAGTTAAAGATTGCTACACTTTTCACTTTATAATCATCCTATTCCACACTCCTTTTTTTTAGCATGGGACACTCAGCATTCACCAACATTTATCTGATACATGGCTTGCTACACCTTAATTCACCAAGAGGACAGTCTAAACCAAGTCAACAAATAAAATTAACAGAACTGGAATGTGCAAATTAAAATTAAAATTCTTGAGAGGAGCGAACCAACAATCAATCACATATTTTGAACTAAACTTCAACAAATTGTACACTCATCCAGCAGGGGAAGTGGGAGAAGTCGGGTCAGCAGAAGAAGGAAGGTCCGGCCCAACCCGACACCCTTCAAGCATGAAAACAACATCATTCATCGGCGGCCTCTCGCCCGGCTCACCCGCCGTACACAGCAAGCCCACCTTGATCCCCAACAAGAACTCCTCCCACTCTGATGACTCTGGGTCAAGCTCAATCAAGCCCGGGTCAAGCAACTCATCCATTTTACCCGTTTGAAGCTGCTTCTTGACCCACTTCACAATATCCTCATCTCCCTGATCGAACTCCATCGTCTTCTTCCCAGTTAATGTCTCCAACAACACAATCCCAAAGCTATAAACATCAGACTCCATTGTCGGTCCAGCCTCAGGGGATGAAGACGCCTCACCCGAAAATCTTTCAAGTCCGAAATCGGACAAATGGGCTTCGAAATCCGCATCGAAAAGCACGTTTTGGGGCTTCAAATTCCCATGAACAATTGGTATTGAGTGCAAGAAAGCTAGCCCACGGGCAACACCAAGGACTATGAGATGGCGCATTGGCCAGTTCAGTACATGGCCATCATGATGAGACGCCTCTTGGAGCAATGTAGCTAGATTTCCATTAGGCATGTAGTCATATACAAGAAGCCTCATATTTGGTGGGCCCGAATAATAGCCACGTAGGACGGTGAGATTTTTGTGCTTGATCTTGCCTAGATACTCAGCCTCTCTCTTGAAAGCTTGATCAGCAAGGGACCCTACGCCGTGGAGGCGACAGATTGCAAGAACCATTCCATCAAGGAACGTGGCTTTGAATATTAGACCGAATTTTCCTCTGCTTAATACATTTTCCTCATCAAATTGTCTTGTGGCTTCAACTGCTTCTGCTAGGGTTATTTTGTTGCTGAACATGACAAGCTTTGGCCCTCCATTGTTGTTGCTTTCTCCTCCACTGCTCCTCTCAGCCCCCGATGAGCTTCTATGAGCTGAGCTTGGTTTCTTCTCACCGGTTTCATTCGATTTGAGCCTCTTTCGTAATTGTAGGAGGCCGATGATGCAGCCACAACAACACAAAGTCAGGAGCAAAGCACCAGCTAATGATAAACCACTGAACAAGATCAACTTCTTTCTCCTCTTCCTCTTTACATATGCACACTCTTTCCCTAATGGATCGCCACATAAATTCTGATTGCCCGAAAACAACTGAGGATCATTGAATTCTGAACTAAGCAATTTCGGTATCTCTCCCTCAAGATTGTTGTTTGAGAGATTCAAGAACTTTAAGCCAGGGATGAGGGATGATAGACTATCTGGGATCTGTCCAGTCAAATTGTTTGATGAGAGATTCAGCACTGTCAGGTTTGAAAGACTTGAAAATGAATCTGGAATAGCACCTGATAAATGGTTGGAATCTAATAAAAGATGGTTTAAAGAGGAGCAATTAGACAACTCCTCTGGGATTTCACCATCCAATTCATTTTCTCCTAGGTCAAGCTCATTAAGATGTGATAATAGGTTTAGTGAACCAGGAATATGACCAGATAGGTTGTTTGAACGGAGTTCAATCACTTGAAGCTCAGAGCAATTACCGATTTCGGGTGGAATGTTTCCTGAAATTTGATTGTGAGACAAAGATAGCACATTCAGTGATGAGAGAAACCCAAATGTGGCTGGAATGTGGCCTGAGAAGCCATTGTTGCTGATATTCAAACTCTGCAAACTCGCCAAACTGCTAAAACCTTCAGGAATATCTTCATGCAAGCTGTTCTCTTGCAAAGCAACAGAAACAAGACTGGGCATCCCAAAGAGTTCATCTGGAATTTCCCCAGATAAATTCTGCTTGCTCAAATCCAGATTCTGAAGCTTCATTAGAGACCCAATGCTGGTTGGAATTGAGCCTGAAAACCCACATCTGCTCAGATTCAGCACTTTCAAGCTCTTCAAATACCCAATGTTCTCTGCAATGGAGCCTGAAAAATTGTTATGGCTTAGATTCAGAGTAGTCAAATTACCAAGCACAAGCAGCTCTTCTGGCACAGCTCCGTTTAGCTCATTCTCACTCAGATTCAGAAGCTCTAGTTCATGGAGGTTACCCAAGCTACTTTCAATTGAACCAGAGATTTTGTTTCTCCCAAGGGACAAAACCCTCAATCTTCTCAGTTGCCCTAAAACTTTAGGGATTTCACCGGAAAATTGATTACCTTGGAGATCAACAGATTGTAGAAGCTCACATTTTCCGATCTCCACAGGAACCCTACCACTTAACGAATTGTTTGCCAATTTGAGCTCCTCTAAACTCAACAAATTCCCTATACTCTCAGGCAAAGAACCTTCTAAAGAGTTTCCAGAGAGATCTAGAATCTTGAGGGTCGATATGCTGGACAACCAGGAAGGAAAACCACCATGGATGAGATTTTGTTGAAGCTCCAGGATCTCCAATGCCGTTCTGGAGAGCGTTGCGTTTGGCGGTTTTACAACCTTCGAGAAGGAATTGAACCCGAGATTGACTTGTATGAGGGAATCGCTAGCGAAAATGGAAGCCGGAACTGAGCCGGAGAAATTGTTCCGGGACAGGGAGATGATTTGAAGCTTTGGCAAAGCTCCCACAGTAGCAGGAATTTCGCCGCCTATCATGTTACTGTCGGCGCTCAACTGCACCAGCGACGAGCAGTTCGTGATCGCCGACGGAAGCGTCCCGTACAACCGATTGGACTCCATCCGTAAGTACTTTAGCCACCGGAGTCCTCCAAAAGTCGCCGGGATCTGACCGGCGAACCGATTGAAAGAAAAGTTTATCAGCCGCAGCTGGCATCCGGCGGCGAAGTTCCCAGGAACATCACCGGAGAACTCATTGGAGGACAAATCAAGTACTCGGAGAGTCTCCGAGAACCTTACGCCAGAGAGTTCACCGCCTAGACGGTTCCCGGCGAGGTTCAGAATCTGAAGACGGGACAAGTTGAAGAGTTGCAGGGGAAGTTCGCCGGAGAAGGAATTATTATGCAAGTAGAGAGCGCGTAGGAGCGTGAGAGAAGCCAGAGCGCGTGGGAGGGAACCATTTAGGGCGTTGGAGTGGAGGCTTAACCTGCGCAGTTGGCGCAGGCTAGCTAATTGCTCGGTGAGGTGGCCGGCGAGGCGCAGTTGTGGGAGGCGGAGCTCGTAGACATGGCCATTTAAGCATAGGACGCCGTACCAGTCGCAAGGCGCGTGTGACGTGGAGGGATCCCAGCCGTGCAATGCGCCAAGTGGATCGTCAAGATTACGGCGGAAAGAGAGGAGGGCTTGGTGTTCGGTTGGAGTTCCGGCGGTGGTGACGGTAACGGCGAGGAAGGTGGCGGCGAGAAAGGCGAGAAAAGTAGCAGTTGCCATGAAAGGAGAGGATTTTGGGGGCGTTGGTTTATTTTATTTTGTTAGGGTTGATTGTGGGAGTCGAATAGCGGGGAATATGCAAATAATGAAAGCAGAAAACAGCATAGCATAGTTTCAGTGTGGAGCGTCTGGCGTTGCTGATGGAAACGGCCACTAGCTGCTACAGTATTACTACTGCCTAGTCTGTGCTGCATCTTTCCAAAAATAACATTTTTAGGTGAAAAAAATAAAAAATAAAAATGAAAAATGAAAAAGAAAAAGAAAAAGAAACAAACTAATGGAATAAATATACGCAACGTACATACCCACTCACTTTTTTAATAAGTGCACATAATTTACGCAAAATAAGCCTGCATACGAGACAAGGATACACGGAAGGACAAAATTGGAAATGCGTTTCGGGAACAATGGGCCGCGAAACGGCGTCTTGCGGGCAACACCCTTGCGCGACAATACCTGACAAAACTATTGCGTAGTATCATTTGGACATTCAGTGCCTGTAATACCCGGGCTTGATTTTTATACATTAGTATCATTTGGACATTCAGTGCCTGCAATACCCGGGCTTGATTTTTATACATTAACATTTGTATTTCTATTCTTGGGCTCGTTGTATTTTTAGGCCTGATTTTTTAGATGAGATGAAGCCCAGCATCTTTCCACTTTTCTATCCCTAATTTTGTTTTGGAGAGATATTGTTTATCTCCATCTTCGTTCTTTTGTGTGACCGCCGCTCGCCGCTCATCAAAATGCCACCTGCCGCCCGAGCTCTCGTCGTACCCGCCACTCTACTGTTTCGTGCCCTACCTCGACGCCGACTTTCAAACCGTCGTTCACGCGTGATCTCGTCATTCTCACCGCAAAGTCATCGCCTTCCAACCAACGACACCGGCTCGACCTCTGGTTGATGCAGCTATCAAGAGGAGAGGAGAAGTTGAGTGCACTACTCCAAATTCGAGCTCCCCATTCACCGCCGTTGTTCGTCGTCGTCGTCATCGACCACCACCTCCGCGAGGCCCGACCTGCGTTCCAGTTTTACAATTAGTAGAGGTGCAAGAGGTTGTGTTCTTGCCCAATTTCTTTCTCATTCAAATCGAATTAGATATTTTGTTGCTATTGTTATGAAAAGATTCGATCAATTTTGGTTTTACAGCAAAAGTTTGGTTAGGTTTTGTAAAATTGTTGTTGTGGTTGAGTAGTCAACCGAGTTGATTAAGCTTTGGCTAATTAATGGTGCTTACAGTGGGGAGAGAATGCAAATTGAAATGAGTAGTGCTCGGCGGCCCGACACTTTTTGCTCAACGGTCTGGCTATTAGTTTTGTTATTTACAGTTTTTTCCCTTTTATTTGTAGTATCTATATTTCATTCTCGATATTCTTAGATAAGATAAACTACCCACCTCGCAGTGTCCCGCCTTCCCCCGAATGATAATCTAATCGGCTAAGTCTTCTATCTCTTTCGAAGTAGTCGATGGCGGGTCTATTTCGAGGAGGCGGGGTGGGGTGTATAAAATTAATTAGTAAGTTATAAAAAATATCATTAGATTTAAAAATACTAGCTTTATCAATTATCTATTATCTGAGTTTGTCTTAGTATCTCTCAAATTAATATAGGTCCTGTAATTTGGTATCAAATCCATACTAAACTCTATTGTATACGACAACTTATCAAGTCGACAAACTGAAAATTTTCGATAAGTGTCCTAATCGGGAATCTCCACATATTAAACATTTAAAAATTGGCAAAAAACATTATGAAGCCATACTAAACACCATTATCGACGACATCGCATATTTAAAAAGTTGTATTTTTAGATTAAGTGAGAAAATCTAAAAAATTAAAGAAGAACTTACTTTAGTCCAAAAAATCCACTTAGAAGAAAACCAAAATTTGCTATTGCACTCACTAACGAAATTAGACACCAAGGTGCTATTACTTAAACAATAATAGGTAAGAGACCGACTCTGTTTTCACATAAGTATCCATTTCAAAATCAAAACCCATCAAAAACGTTCTCTGTCCCCAATTTAAAAATTGAAAAGAAAACCGAACCTGAAGATAAAGAATCATGAAATAGAGAATAACTCTAAGTCACTTGAAAATATCATGGAAGAATCAGGTATAACGAGTAGCGAAGAATCTGAATATGGTATTGAAGATGAAGAAATGTATCAACAAATGAGATTAATAAAATTAAAAGATATGGAAACAATTCCCATTAACGAAGTCAAAATAAGAATAGTTAAAATTGTCGGTAAAAAGGTATTAGATTTTAATGAAGTTGAGGAAGAAACAAAACCTATAATGTTAGAAGAGACAAATGAGGCAAACATATCCTACTATAAAAAAATATGAAGAAGGATCATGTAGCTATCAAAGGACCAATATTAAACCTAAGGAGTTTTTAGAAAAAACAGCTAGATTTGGAGTAAGGATTATGCCGAATTATCGACCTAACAAAAAAAACTCACTTTAGAACCAATAAGTGAAACGGGATATAAGCTAAATCTAGATGGCGTAAGAAGACGTGAAGAAGTATTAGATTTCTAGAAGAAAAGCATTATGAGTGTCTTAAACCTAAATACAGATTGGAGATCGTCTGCAAATTTTTTAAATTACATAGAACATAGTCTGTATGGTACAGTAGCTGACTGGTGAAGGAATCTCTGAAGAATATAAAGAAAGTCTTAGAAAAAAAGACTCTCCAACAGAAATGTTTACCACATTATGTGAAGGTATAGACGAAGAGTTTGTTGGAGAAAGAGATGAAATTGACAAAAAATATATTGAGTGGCAAAGAAAGTTAAACACTCTTGAAATCTGTAATATGAGATATTTGGATAACTATCTCTCTGAATTCGAACATTATTATTATAAGATATGAGAGAACCAAACTAATCTTCAAATGCTCTTTTACAAACTCTCAAAACATATTAATGAAGAAATTAGTGATGGATACCATGAATGGAAAAATAGGTATAATTCTAGAGATACTTTGGGTAATAGAACGAAATTCATAAAAAGATGGGTAGAAAAGAAATGTCGAGAAGCAAAAGGAACACAACAAATGAAAAGACAATTTCTACCATGCTGGGATTTACCAAATGAATGGGGATGTGATAGAAGATATAATCAAAGAAGAAAGAATTATAGAAAGAAAAGCTTCAACAAACAAAAAGGAGAGAAATATCACAAGAAATATTATAAGAAACCGTTTATTAAGAAAAGAAGGTTTTTTTAGGAAAGTTTCTTACTGTCCTGAAAAGAAAAGAAATTGCAAGTGTTGGGCATGTGGAAAAACTCGACATTATGCTAATGAATGCAAAAATAGAAAGAATAACAAGTTAGCAGAAGCACTAGGAAGTATGGATTACATTGAAATTTCTGAGGGCGAAGCTATTGAATTAGCCCTTAAGCAACAACAAAGGAGTTGTTGAAGTAGTTGAGGAAGAAGAAGGTGAGGAGTCGTATTATGAGGAAGTCAATGAGATGATGCAAGGAGAGGAAATAGATTCTTCAAATTTCACCGAAGAAGCCTTCGATTCAGGTGGAGAAATGACCACTCTAGCTCAACTCCAAGAAGCAGAATCATCCATAGATGAAGAACAAATAGAAAGCATGCGAAAATCAAGGGTCGAATTCCCGGTTATCGCTAAAGAACAATTCTTCAAGAGACATTTCTTCCCAGCATTCTCTAAATTCGTGTGCCAAGAAATGCTAGGAGATATAGTAATAAAAAATACTGAAAATTAAGCTACTGAAATCAACCTAATTAATTGGAAAAATATTCAAAAACACAACAAGGACAAAAAGTACAAATACATTTATGTGTGTGGAATCCAAATATTTATCACTCCTCTACAAGATTTTGGTAAAAATGTGCATTACACTAACTTTGTTTGTGACACTAGGCACAAGAAATTTAGTGACCAAACCATTAGTGGAGTAGTGTGTAACTTGAGTCAAGGACCATTATCTTGGATATGTAGGCCAAACTATTATGTTAGTTTAGAAGACCAATTTGCATCTAAGTTTTTATCGTTAAAATTGTTAATTGATGGAATTAATATGCATAAGGGAACTTGTCCTCTACAGTTAAAGTGGAAGGTAGTATATAAGTTAGAAAATATCACCAATCCTCCACTTAGAACCCAAGTGGTAGAAGCTGATAAATATGAGATTAGTGGACCAGGACAATTAGCAGTACCCGTTAAAGTAAAGCCGGAGCAAATTAATTTAAAAACAATTTGGGTAAATGCCTTTGAGAACCCTTCAACCACTAAGGATGAAAAGGTTTTAACAATTGAAGAGGAAGGAAAAATCCATACAAACTCACAACCTCCAACAAGTTTAATAAGAAACAGAAGTCTTTCTAGAAGTCAAAGTTCTAGGTTCAATTAGGGGTGTTCAACGTGTCGGGTCGCCCGCGACCCGCACTGACCCGACCCGCAATTTGCGGGTTGCGGGTCAACCCGCGACCCTTGCGGGTCGGGTCGCGGGTCGAATTTTTTTATTTCGCGTGTCGCGGGTCGACCCGCGACCCGCAATATTTTCCGTAACATATATTTTTTTATAATTTTATTAATGTATAAACTATTTTTTTTATAAAAAATCGATGGATTTACGAGTCGACCCGCAATCCCGACGAGTTTTTAAAAAAATATATGTTTTTATGTTAAAAATTATTTTTTTTTAGTTAAAAATTAATTTTTTTAGGTAAAAAAATTAGTTTTGACCCGATTGACTTAGTCAAACGGGTCAAGCCGTGACCCGACCCGTTAGACCCACAACCCGCAAGTCGGGTCGCGGGTCAAAGGTCAAAAAATTTTCGGGTTGCGGGTCGACCTGCAACCCGCAATTTCGGGTCGCGGGTCGACCCGACCCGACCCATGAACACCCCTAGGTTCAATCCTAGTCTTAATCTTGCTCAGAGAAACCAATTATCCCCTTGAATTAGAAGTTTTAAAGAAGAGAGTCCATTCCGAGTAGATGATGATATTGGTAGTCTTCTAGCAGCATTAAATATGAAGTTAGAACTTAACAGCCTTGGAAGAACACTTCGTGAACCAGCTAGACATAGTATAGATCTAGGATCAACATCAGTGTCTAGTTCTAGTTCTAGTGCTAGCTCAAACCCCTCATTTCTTCTAGCAACATCAGGAGAAGCGTCTACTTCTAGAGCTGATAAAAGGTTAATAGGGTTTAAACCAAAAACTATTAGTGAACCTGTCTATGAAGGAGACGAGGAATCAAATATGCAGATAGAAACGTTCATGAGAGTCACTAATCCAAATAGCATCTACATCCCTATAATTATATGCATTGAAGGATTTAATGACTATGAATTATGTGCTTTCGTAGATAGTAGATGTTCTGTGTGTTTTGGAAAGAAATCTTTATTCCCAGAATTTATGTGGAAATCAGCATCCAAACCTATTCAGGTCAGAATAGCTGATAATAGTATCATGACTCACTCAGAAGTCATTCTAGATCTACCAATTATGCTAGGGGGTTATTCATGTATAATTCATATATTATGGGCTACAGAACAAACATCTCATGACATGATATTAGGAAATAATTTCCAAAGGTTATATTTTCCATGTACCCAAAGTTTAGATAAACTGATTTTTACTGTTAATGGAGAATTAGCTTGGGTAAGAAAAATGAAAGAGGCCTATACGCATCAAATGATTGAATTCACGTGCAATAAGCGTGGTGAGGAGCATATTGTTCCTACACAAAGAGAATTTGTACTACTAATAGATGATATAACTATAAAAAAAACAAATTACTAGTCAACAAAAGGATTTGTGTAAAGAGTTATACTTTGAAAACCCTTTAAAGTTTTAGGATAAAGATAAGTCATTTGCTAAAATAGAATTAATAGATCCAAGACTATTATTAGAGTGAAACAGATGGTCACCTTTAAAGACCAACAAGAATTTAAGGAACAAATTGATGATTTACTAAAAAAGGGTTTAATTAGAGAAAGTAAAAGCCCTCGTTCTAGTCCTGCTTTTATGGTTAGAAATCATGCTGAAGAAAAGAGAGGAAAGGCTATGATGGTTATCAATTATAAGAAATTAAATGATAATACTGTCTTTGATGGATATTATATCCCTAATAAAATAGTTCTATTTAATAGAATACAAGGAGCCACATGTTTCTAAAAAATGGACTGTAAAAGTGGATATTGGCAAATTAAGATGGAAGAAGACAGTATACCATTAACAACTTTTAGTGCACCACAAGGTCATTATGAATGGATAGTTATGCCATTTGGTCCAAAAAATGCACCACAAACATTTCAAAGGAGAATGGATAAAATCTTTAAGGACCTTAAGCATTGTTGTCTGGTCTATATTGATGATTATCTTAATTTTTCCAAGACATTATAACAACATATGCACGACCTTAGGGCTATAACTCAAGAATGTTTTAATCGTGGCATCATTTTAGGACAGAAAAAAATGTATTTATGCTATGCCAGAAATTGAATTTCTTGGGTTGAAGATTAAAGTCGGACAAATAATATTACAAGATCATATCCTAGAAAAGGTAGAAAAATTTCCTGATAAAATAGAGGATAGGAAGCAATTAGAAAGATTTTTAGGATGTCTTACTTATGCCTCTGATTTTATAAAAAATTTGGCTAAATTAAGAAACCCTTGCAAGTCAAGTTGAAAAAAGAAGAGGTTTGGAACTGGACTAATCAGGATACAGAGGTAGTTCAAGAACTTAAACAGTATTGCATGAATTTGCCAGTATTAACTCTACCCAATGAGGAGGATGAACTTGTTCTTGAAACTGATGCTAGTAATTATCATTGGGGTGCTGTTTTAAAATTAAAGAAAGATAACAAGCTTTGCAGGTACAACAGTGGAATTTCAACAAAGCTGAATGTAATTACACCGTAATGGAGAAGGAGATTCTTGCTATCTTAAAAGGAATTAATAAATTCATAATTTTTCTTGCTCCAAAACCCTTTATAGTGAGAACTGATTGTAAAGGATTATTGGGATTTATCCATAATAATTTGGATAATATGAAAGCGCAAGGGAGGCTCCTGCGTTGGCAATTAGCCCTCAACCAGTTTTCCTTTAATACTGAACATGTGCAGGGATCAAAGAACTCATTAGCAAACAACTTGACATGAGAACTTGCAAGTGAGAAGAATGGAGAAGAGAGTACCACCTCCACTACCAATTTTAAGAATGTATCACGATTATGGATACGAGAATTTCTCTCCAGAAGAAATGGAAGAAATAGCCCACAATTTCCTATCTCAGCGTCCATCAAACGCAGAGAGGCGGGAACTTGAGGAGAAAGAAAAGTACCACAAGGGATAGGTGTCACCTCTCAGTCTGTAACATCCCCGACCAAAGTGCATACGTCATTTTGCATTCATATAAGAGTAATAGCATATGCATAGCATATTAGCATAAGATATAGTGAATTTTTAAAGTAATATTTATTTTCGAATTAAGTTTATTATATTTTAAAAAGTTTTTAACTAAAAGTTAATTATTAATTATTTCAGGGTAAAGTTTGTAGTAAAGGAGATTTAAGGGTGAAAAGTGCGATACTTTATAAAACAATTTTCCGACCTACCTACGTATGTTGATATATATCAACTAGTGCTCTCAGAATTTCATTTCAAAGGAACGGAAAAAAAACGAGAGAACAAATCAAAAGAGAGGAGAGGATGAAATGTTTAATTTTGTTGTTTTTGGTGGATCTGGTACAAGATCTCTTTTACCAGGTCTTAATCTCAAAGTACAAGCGTGATTTGGTAAGTTTTAATTAGTTAATGGTTTATTTGGATCTTACTGATTTTCCTAGAACTAGATCTACAATTGCTTTCAAATGGTGTTTTCGATATTGGATTTATATTCGGTGAAAGATTTCAGAGTATTTTTAGGGTTTGGTTTTGTAAGGATATTAGGGAGCTCTTCAGGGTTTTATTTTTAGAGTATTTTCCAGAGTTGTTTGCACGAAAAGTATGTTAACAGATGGCATACGATATATGATTACATGATGCACTTGATTGCATAGCATATTGCAATGAGATTAAAAAGACCCGTGACTGTCTTGCCTTGAATTTGTATACAAAAGAGACCTACATGTCATACATGAGACCTAATATGCCTAAGAGATGGTATATGAGCAAATGAGGCCTAAGATGCCTAAAAGTCGGTAATGGAAAAGAAAAAAGTTGATATATGGAGAAAAAAAGAAAAGAAAGGAAAAGTTGGTAATGGAAAAGAGTTTGTAATGGAAATTCGGGGCAGATTCAGGCTTGAACAGTTCACAAAATAAGAATCGGATACATTTGCATTTGCATATGCATAGTAAATTCATATATGATATATATAATATGTATGTATATGTACATGGACTAAATGGTTAACTCTATGTGAAATAATTGATGATGGTTTATATTCATTGAGTGTGCAACTCACGCAAATCGCAAAATAATTTTTCAGGTTCAACTAGTTCTTATTGGTGTGCGTCTCTGTTAGAGGTCACATTCATACAGGTCGGCCGGCTGAAGTTCTAAGCAACCTTCTCCTCCTCATTTTTCATCTTAGACATATGTGTTGTAGCAAAAGTTAGAGTAATAGATGTATTTGTATAAGAGTAAAGACATATAGTATGTGGATAGTTGTTATATGTGAATTATCTCCTTATATAAGAGATAATTTTTACTAAGTATACGTCATAGGGTATAGGGGTGTCATTGTTAGTTTTTGGTATCAGAGCAGGGATATGATTCTTTAGGGGCATTTTGCATTCATAAGCATATGTATTTGACATTAGAAATGCATTCATGAGCATGATGCATAAAGGAAAGGAGGTTCAGTCGTGCCACATCAGTTTATAAGAGCATCTCATACAACATTACATTAGCATACATTTCTTATACATGAGCCTTTAGAAGAGGAAGTATAGAGGAAATGGTAAAGGTACATGCAGTATATCGAGATAGTATAATACGAGTGGATACAGTAGAGTTACCAGCTGATCTGATCTTGATATTCTTGTATGAGTTTGATGTTATTTTGGGCATGGACTGGTTGTCAAGACATCATGCTAAAGTAGATTGTTATACCAAAGAAGTAGTAATAAAATCGCTTGGGAAATCTAGAGTGATTTTCTATGGTGATAGACAAATGGTTCCCACTTGCCTAATATCTACAACAACAACTTTTCGCATAATCAGATAGAGATGTGAGTTATAAATGGCCCATGTTATAGACCGTACAGTTGAATGTGATGAGGTTAGAGATATTCCAGTTGTTAAAGATTTTCCCGATGTGCTTCCAAAGGATCTTCTAGGATAACAACTGATAGAGAGATAGAGTTTACTATGGAATTAATGTCAAGTACTACACTGATTTCTATTCCTCCATATCGGATGGCTCCACTAGAATTACAAGAGTTGAAGAAACAGTTACAGGATTTGTTGGACAAAGTATTCATTAAAGCTAGTGTATCTTATGACTGTGCATAGATTACAGAAAGTTGAATCAGGTGATAGTAAAGAACACATATCCATTGCCAAGAATAGATGATGTATTTGATCAACTTCAGGGTGCAAATGTATTTTTGAAGATAGACATCCGATCAGGATATCATCAGTTAAAGATAGCTAAAGATGACATTATCAAGACAACATTCAGAACTCGATATGGGCATTATGAGTTTTTGGTCATTCTATTTGGTTTGACTAATGCATCAGCAAAATTTATGGCTTTGATGAACAAGGTAGTTCAAACTTTTCTATACAGATTTGTGATTATCATTATTCATTATATATTGGTATATTCGTGGAGTACATATGAGCATGTTGATCATTTGTCTACAGTGCTACAAGTCTTGAGGGGAAAATAGTTGTTTGCTAAACTTAGAAAGTGTGAATTCTGGTTGGATCATATGATATTTTTATGACATATAGTATCTTGAAGAGGTATAGAGGATTGATTCTAAAAAATTTGAAGCAGTGGTAAGCTGGAAAGCACCAACTAAAGTTACAGAAGTTCGTATCTTTCTTAGTATGGTTGGATACTACATACTATTAGTGGAAGGATTCTCTATTATAGTTGCATTACTTACTAAATTGCTATGAAAGAATGCTTCATTCCATTGGTATTCTGTGTGCAAACAGGTCTTTAATGAGTTAAAGCACCGACAAACTACAACAACAATACAGTGATGTTTCATATCAGGGTCATGTCTATGTCTTTATACTGAATGGAGAGTAATTGCTTATGCATCACGACAATTGCGACCACATGAAATTTCTTATCTTGTACACGATTTAGAGCTGACAATAGTAGTATTTTCCTTATATTTAACAACATTATCTATATGGAGAAATATTTCAAATATTTATAGATCATAAGAGTTTGATGTATTTGATGAGCCAAAAGAAGTTGAACATGAGACCACGGAGCTTGATGGAACCACTAAAAGATTATGATTGTACAATTGAGTATCATCTAGGAAAGGCCAATGTTGTAGCAGATTGTTTTGAATCAAAAGTCTAGTGATATGATAAAAAAAATATGCAAATGACTTCAGTGTTAGATTTGATTGCTTTGCTAGGTCTAAATGATAGACTGCAGTTTGACATAAATAGAGTACTGATTGCTACTTTTGAGATTTGGCCAGTGTTGTGACAGAAAACTAAAGATGCATAAGTAAGAGATCAAAGTTGGCAAAAAATTATAGAACATGTTTGACAAGGCAGAGATACGCCGTTTGACATTCAGGATGAAACATTCATGTTTGATCCTGATTTATAAAGTTTTCCATGTTAGTATGTTACAATGATATTGATCTGATCCATCACATGCGCTAAAAGATTCAGAAGTACAGCTTGCTGAAAATCTAAGCTACATAGAGGAACCGATCATGACAACAGATTACAGTATCAAACAATTACAAAGGGAGATTCTGAAAGTAATTTAGAAGAATCATGGTATATAGGAGACAAGTTGTGAAACTGAGGATAAGATGAGAAAGCCATATGAAGAGATAGCGAATTTCAGGACAAAATTCTTATAGAGGGGGAGAAATGTAACATCCCCGACCAAAGTGCATACGTCATTTTGCATTCATATAAGAGCAATAGCATATGCATAGCATATTAGCATAAGATATAGTGAATTTTTAAAAGTAATATTTATTTTCGAATTAAGTTTATTATATTTTAAAAAGTTTTTAAGTAAAAGTTCATTATTAATTATTTCATGGTAAAGTTTGTAGTAAAGGAGATTTAAGGGTGAAAAGTGCGAAATTTTTATAAAAAATTTGCCGACCTACGTATGTTGACATATATCAACTATTGTTCTCAGAATTTCATTTCAAAAGAACGAAAAAAAACGAGAGTACAGATCAAAAGAGAGGAGAGAATGAAATGTTTAATTTTGTTGTTTTTGCTGGATCTGGTACAAGATCTCTTTTACCGGGTTTTAATCTCAAAGTACAAGCGTGATTTGGTAAGTTTTAATTAGTTAATGGTTTATTTGGATTTCACTGATTTTCCCAGAACTAGATCTACAGTTGCTTTTGTTTGAGAAATCAGTTGATCTATAGTTTTCAAAGGGTTTTTTCGATATTGGATTTATATTCGGTGAAAGATTTCAGAGTATTTTAGGGTTTTGTTTTGTAAGGATATTAGGGAGCTCTTTGATCAAGTTTTTCAGAAAGGTTTGAACTAGAAAAATGTTATTTCATATATTGTTGTCAAGTTTTAAAGGATTTGGAATTTTGCACAAGAAGTTATAATGCATTTTGGCATTTCATTGCATTTGGGGTTAGAGTTTATAAGAGTAAATAGCCTAATTTGCATTGGGTTATATATAGGAGCATAAGTAAGAGATCGTGGTTAGAGTCAAGGAAAGAGATATAGTATATGTCCTGAACAGGTGCGTATAAACTGGAGATTCAACCCTATGTGTTATATGTGAAATATGAATATATGGATATATGTGGTACATGGTGATATATGTGATATATGTGCTATATGAATATATATGATATATGAGCTATATGGATATATGTACTATATGAGCTGTATTGATATATATGCTATATGGGCTATATGGATATATTTGCTATATGAGTTATATGGATAGATGTGATAGCTCTAAAATTTACAGAGTTGTTTGCACGAAAAGTATGTTAACAGATGGCATACGATATATGATTACATGATGCACTTGATTGCATAGCATATTGCAATGAGATTAAAAAGACCCGTGACTGTCTTGCCTTGAATTTGTATACAAAAGAGACCTACGGGTCATACATGAGGCCTAAGATGCCTAAGAGATGGTATATGAGAAAATGAGGCCTAAGATGCCTAAAAGTCGGTAATGGAAAAGAAAAAAGTTGGTATATGGAAAAAAAAGAAAAGAAAGGAAAAGTTGGTAATGGAAAAGAGTTGGTAATGGAAACCCGGGGCAGATTCAGGCTTGAACAATTCACAAAATAATGAATCGGATACATTTGCATTTGCATATGCATAGTAAATTCATATATGATATATATAATATGTATGTATATGTACATTAACTAAATGGTTGACTCTATGTGAAATAATTGATGATGATTTATATTAACTGAGTATGCGACTCACACAAATCGCAAAATAATTTTTCGGGTTCAGCTAGTTCTTACTGGTGTGTGTCTCTGTTAGAGGTCACATTCATACAGGTCGGTCGGCTGAAGCTCTAAGCAACCTTCTCCTCCTCATTTTGCATCTTAGACATATGTGTTGTAACAGAAGTTAGAGTAATAATAGATGTATTAGTATAAGAGTAAATACATATAGTTGTGTGTGTGCAACCTTTTGTGGTTGTTACTTTCTGATATGTGCTTATGTGGATAGTTGTTATATGTGAAGTATCTTCTTATATAAGAGATAAGTTTTACTAAGTATACGTCATAGGGTATAGGGGTATCACACAGTTAGTTTAAAATTTCAATAATGGAAGAAGTTAGTAAGAGTAGGTGTCATTATGGGTATCAATTGGTGAACCATTTGATGACCTTGCGAGTGTTAGAATTAGAAATAACCAATAAAATACTTCAGCTCCCTTGGGAGCTCTAGGAAAAGATGAAGGGTTATTGGAAGCATAAAGAGTTTCCACAATGGTATTCTTACGTGATGAGCAGAGATAGATGTCCATATTATGATATTGGGAAGAATGGGGAACTCTAGTTCTCTTTCGTGATAATTCTGGAATTGGAGGAATAAACCTTCCTGGTAATCCTTATGAAGATATGGGAATATTAAAGGCATGGGATTATGGAATTTGCAGCGGCATATATGAAAAATTTCCTTATAAATGGAGTCCAATCAGAAAGTATTTCACCAAGTTTCAGAATTATGTGTTCAACAGAGTCAAGCAATCCAGGATAAAAAATAAGCTATTTTTTTTGCATGGAGCAAACATGGAGACAGAAGGTGGAAAATCAAGAGCACCTCACTACTTGATTAGGTTTGTTATAGACTAGTTTTCTGCAGATCCAATATCAATAAGGCAACCAGTCCTAAAAAATGCCAATGAAGCCAGAGCTATGGGACTTTTCTACATCTATGAATACATCAAACATTATCAAAAAACCGACATGTTGATATTCAAAGTAGGATTCACCATTGTTATAATTCCGAAGGAGCTTCAACCATATTTTTCAAAAGCAATAGAGTCATCTGATTCAATCCAAGATTACTTATCAGCAATAGAATTTGGGAGATATTTATCGCCCAAAGGTCAAGACTTTATATGGGATAAGCTTATGGATTGGGATCTAGAATATTCAGAAAATTTGATGAAGCAATTAGAGCTCGACCTAGATGAAGATGTTGTTGCAG
This sequence comes from Fallopia convolvulus, assembly GCA_964016875.1. NCBI lineage: Eukaryota > Viridiplantae > Streptophyta > Magnoliopsida > Caryophyllales > Polygonaceae > Fallopia > Fallopia convolvulus. The sequence goes on from OZ024724.1 coordinate 47,711,580, forward strand.
GTTGGGAGGATAATGTTAGAGAATAAGGCATGTACAACATCGAATATTGAATGGATTATTAACCATCAAAGACCACATCATGATGCCTAGCCACGTGGACCACCATAAGGAATCTCTTTAGTGTGTTGTCTTTTTATTACTGTTCAGTATGCTTTTTCTTTTCAGAATGATGGGCACTATTTGTGCTTTTTCTTTTCAGAGTGGTGGCACTGTTTGTCATGTGAGTGGATTCCCTGAGACTTTGTCGGTAATAAATGTAAAGATCATTGATAGAGCATCCAATGCTCTCCAAGGCTCTATAAATAGGACCCCTGTAAGCTGAAGGAAGGGCACCGAAAATCAGAAAACAAAGTCTGAATCTAGGGAAAGAGAAAGAGAAAGCTTTGAACTTGAAAGTGAAGTTGTGTTCCCTCACTCTAAGAGTTCAAATCCTTCTTTGGATCTTTCTAGTTTGAGTGTTTGAGTGTTTTCAGTGTGTTTGTGTGCTTGTAATCCTTTCAAATTCAATAAAAGTTTGTTTTTAAGTAAGGGAAAGCTACTTAATCGAAAACTATGTCTTGAATAAACCTCTTTCTTGAATACAAATCTTCCATCCACTAAATTGAGAGATTTTAAGTTAGAGACTATGGTCTAAGGTAGGAAACAAAACAGATATGTGTTGTGCTTGAGCTAAGGGAGTCCTGGTTGAGGATTAGCAACCCCTAGAAATCCGGAAGCTACAGGAACACCGGAGGTCCAGAGATACTACGCTCCGGTAACGGTCGAACCTCTTTAATTTATAAATTTCTTTAATTACGAAGCATGGTGGGCTTGTGTTCATAGAAAATAGTTTATTCATGCTATATCTAGTAGATTATGGTAGTTAGTACCATTTAAAGTCATAAATTTATAAACCGTTTTAGTTTGGATATATTTGGAACAGTTTAAAACTTTTGGGCAGATGTGATAATTTAAGCTAAATTGAGGGAAAAGCTGAAATAACTTCTAGATATTGCTTTTGTATCAACGGGGCGCTGAGAAGGAGCCAATTGAAATTGTTGTTTGCTAAATTCGGTCAAACATGGTATTCATTGTTGACTTTTAGTCTATTATTGCAGAATGATTGTATTTGTTGTTGGATTTGTGGGTTTTGTGGTTAATGAAATTAGTAATGTAATATTGGCGAAATTGATGTTGGTTATACTGAAATTGGTTGTCAATACAATGTGTTGTTGAAACTGATAATTGTGTATCTAGTAATGGTTACTGAATTTGTTGTGGTTTTTTTTTTAATAATCTTGCTTATACGAAATCGTTATAATTGTTTATTCTTATACGAAATCGTTATAATTGTTCATTCTTATACGAAATCGTTACAATCGTTCATTCTCATAAGAATGAACGATTCTAATTCATTATATTAAGAATTATAACTATAACCTAAAGTGGAGTTTAAAAAATTATTAAACAACACATGTCATTTTTAAATTGGACCACACCGCCCATTTTTTTTAAAAAATAATCTTTTATTTTTTTATATAATAAATTCATATCCATGTTTTTAGAAAATAGGATAAAAAATCCTATTATGAAACAATCTTTTATTTTTGTATATGATGGATAGGAAAATCATTAGAATATTTTTTTATGCTATTATACAAATTTTAGAATATTTATTTTATTTTTAGAATAGAATCATTTTTTAACTAAGATATTTTAATTGAATAGTTAACTTTGTAACAATATATTACTAGCAATCTCCTTGCCAATTTGGTTATTATTATAATTCAATCATTTGTTACCTTATATGAATATATCTTGATTAGTTATATGATAATTGTCTTATTTTTTACGCTAATCATAACAAAAATTTGTATTTAAGCATTTACATAATTATTTTTCTCAAATAATAAATATATTTGAAAATATTTTATTATTAATATTTTATTTAAGAAAAACCCGTACAAGGTACGAAAATACATACTAGTATAATTCTATAAGAATGAACAAATTTGTATAAAAATAATCTAATTAAACCCTAAACTCTAAACCCTTAACCCTAACTAAACCCTACAATCTTAACCCTAACTAAATCATAAAAGCATAACCTTACCTGACATTAACCCTAAACATGAGCCTATGATTCGCTTAATATTTATACATACATATAGGGTTCTCGATTAGTTAGCGTTAATACTTTAGGGTTTAGTTCGAGTTAAGGGTTTTTGGTTAAGGGTTTTTAGGGTTTAGGGTTTGGAGTTCATTATAACGATCTCTCTTATACGAAATCGTTATAATTGTTCATTCTTATACGGAATCATCATAATTATTCATTCTTAATTATTAGAAATCGTTATAATTGTTCATTCTTATACGGAATCATCATAATTATTCATTCTTAATTATTAGAAATCGTTATAAGTGAGTTGTACGTTGATGTAAAATAATATTAGAGTACACTTTGCTAACAATTTTATGTTTATGTTAGATTTTTTGGTTGTTTGAATTAAATAATTAGAGATAATATTTTGCTAGGGACAATTAAATTTACGTCATTTTAAAAAAAAATGCTAAAACTACAATTTTTATCTTTTGTTAAAAATCTATAATCTTTTAATAATTTCCATAGCATAAATATAGAAAGGGACATGTGCCATACATTAACTCATCCTTTTATAATTAATTAGGAAAAAATCAAAATATAAAATCATTAAAATAAGTAATTACATTTAATTGATATGGAAAATGGGTAGATTTTGAGAATCACTCTCAGCTCCTACACAAAACTGGGTTAGGTAGTAGACAACTATATATACTTAATATAAAATGACAAATTAAATACTAATATTTGTATAATATATAGCATAAAAACTAAATACTATTTCTATACTCATTAGTTGAATATGGTAAGTCATAATAATAAATGAGGTGTTATAATTTAGAGAGAAAACAGAGAAATAAGGAGAAAGGGGAGAGATTAGATCCATGTTATTAGGTCATCCATAGGGGCCTTTATATAAAGAATACAAATTAGGGTTTCCAATTGTACATCTAATTATAATAATATAATAAATATTATAACACTCCCCCTTAGATGTACATCACTAACTGCCTCGTTAAAAACCTTGTCTGGAAAACCCAATGGGACAAAACCAAGACTAAGGGAAAAAAGAGTGCAGTTATGATTCTTCCTCTCAACTTGAAATTATATCCTCCTTGCTTGATTAAATTGAGCATCCATCATGTCTTTGAGTTGAATCTTGTAGTTTGAGAACACTTGGTGATATGTACTTGGTTGATCACTTCATGCTGAATTCTCTTCATATATATATCATTGTTGGCTCCTTTCAACTTGATTTGATGGATGGATAAAAACCCCATTCTTTCACATATCTCGAACTTCAGGCCGAGATTGTCTCATCAAAGACCTTATATGACGAACTGCCTCATTAAAAACCTTGTTTGGAAAAACCCAGTGGGATAAAACCCAAAACCAAGAGAAAAAGAGTACAGTCGTATAATAATGCTCCCCCTCAGTTAAACACAAAATCTTTATGCAATAAAAATATGTCATCACTGAATTTTGTAGAAGATTGGTACTTCTGGACCAATAATCTTTATTTTATGTTTGGGGAGACAATAACTCATTATCACATAAAATGACATTATTGAGGTAATGAAGCAAGGTACGGTAATGTACCTATTGTATTGAGATATGGTACTTCAAGACCTAATATCTCTTTCATTTTCTAATCGGGGACGAAAGGGGTCCTTTTCCACACTTAGCGATCTTACTACCATTGGTGTACTGAATGGATGTGCCTTATCCATATTAAATCACTTTAGGAACTTTTCTACGTAGTTTGATTGATGGATAAACGTTCCATCTTTTGTATGCTCGAACTGCAGGCCGAGACAATACTTGGTAGTTATTAAGTCCTTCATTTCAAATTCTCTTTTCAAATAATCAGCTTCTATTAGGATCTCTTTTGGAGTCCCAATAATATTGAAATCATCAACATAAACAACAATGATTACATATCCCAAATTTGTTGTTTTATGAACAAACAAGGACCTATTTTGATCACTGACAAATCCTTGCCTTTGTAGATATTCTCTAAGGCGATTATACCACATTCTTCCCCATTGTTTCAATCCATATAGCGATCTTCTAAATTGAATGGAATAAATATAATGTGGTTTTGATTCAAATGCTTCAGGCATTTTCAATCCATCTGGGATTTTCATTTATATGTTGATGTCTAATGACTCATATAGGTATGTTGTTACCACATCCATGAGTTACATTTTCAAACGCTCAACAACGGTTAAAGCAACAAGGAACCTGAGTGTCGCTGTATCCATTGCTGGTGAATACATTTCTATGTAATCCACTCTAGGTTTTTGCGAGAACCCTTGTGCAACCAGTTATAACATAATGGTTTTTCACTTTCTGGTGTTGGAACTACATGCCCAAAACACCTAATTTGTTTAACGAATCCAATTTTGCTTTCCGACTTTTCCAACCATTTCGATGTCGACATTCTTCCATTGTTTGGGGATTATTGTCATCTTCTCAAATGACTTTTACGATAACTAAATAAGCAAAGATTTCTTCTCGATACGCTGTACCGATACTTACATAATTAATCGACATTTTCAAATTGTTGCTCATGCCATTTTCTTTGCTTCTAGAGTCTTTAGATAGAATCTCTTCAGGAGTTCTATCTTCATGTTTATTTCTAGTTGACATATCATCCTTTTGGGATGTAATTGGCTCTTTCCTCTTCTGGGGAATGTATCCTTAAATCTGAAAAATGTCTCTCATGCTTCAAGCATGCTTATGTGTTGGTTTGGAGTTACTTCTGGAATCTCCAAATGACTAGTGTATTCTCAAATAGTATTTATGTCTTAGTCACTAAACTTCTGGTTTAGTTATACAATATGCTAAATTTCTGGTTTAGCTTTCTTTGGATAACAGATTGCATCCCATGCAATCTCTTAACTTGTAGTCTCAATTATCTTCTCCCCCTAAAGTTGGGATTTTTACCTCGCCAAAGTGTTAATCTTAATACCGAGCAATATATTGATCACCACTTATAAGCTCTAGGTATTTTATAAACGATAAGGACCCAAACCCTTCGTCTAATCCCAACTTTCATTGTGTGGCATTACTTAACAATCATTCAGGGAGGTGGAGGACATATAAAGCATTTAATCTCTTCTAGAGACAAGCTTCTATTAGGAAAATTTTATATAAGCAGTCGGTCCAAGTCGAATTTAATTATCGACATTCACATTTCATAACCCTCTTTTATCAACGACTCATCCTAGTTGTGTTTTCATGTATAGCATTTGCCTAGCTATCAATTATGACCGCATTATTGACGACTCTACTAGGTCGTTTTCTAAGTGTGTGTGAGAGCTACTCAATGCTCAACCACTACACTAATTTATTTTCATTCCCCTCCTTTTTCAATGGAACCAATGGGTTGAGGCATCTTTCAACATTATATGATTAATCCACAATGGTTCACATGGCGATGTAATGTGTCCTTTTATATCACTTGAACTTAGTCAAGGAGCATATGAGACTTTGTATTTACTTGCATATTATGCTGGCTTTGCTACTAACTTGCCAAGATCACAAGCCTTTCAAGGTCACTCTTAGGAAGAGACTTCAAGTCTCAAGATCTTTCGATCCCATACCGATCATGCGCATTATTATTTCACTTGAGTGACCAAGTTAATCATGCCACAAATATAACTTATCATTAACTAACTTCCAGTTAGTGAGATTACATTATTCAATGAGATATACTCTTCTAGAGTCATCATAATCTTCACACCAAAATTTGCGCATGACTTGTGAAAACTTCTGGTTTTCAAATACTATATGGTGTGACACCATTGAAAAATGTCGGTGATCCATACTTATGTTTGGGAGCTCATCAACTCAAATCAGATAAATCATTATCTTGATTTTTAACATTAGATGCCTCAAAATGGGTGAATTCAGAATTTTTAATATAGACTAGACCAGTCTCCACACTTATACTCATAAGGTGTGGTTCTTGTACAACTGGTACAAGAGTGATGATCAATTATGTCATTTATGGGATATCCCTTATCTTAGATGTTCTTCTGGACATCAAATTAACCCACGACGTCCTAGCTATAAGTCATAACCATGACTAACGGCCGCATGCGTAATATACCGTAACCTCTTTCACACCCTCTTCCAAAGGAGGCATGCTTCCGGCATGCAAGAGGTTGGTCAAACATGACCTTGAACTTCTAGTTCATGCTAGGTAGGTGGTCATTTAGACATAGTTCTGAATATTGTAACGACCCACATTCCTTGTACTACTTCTAGAGTACATTCCATATTTCTTATACTACATCTAGAGTACATGGTTTGGTATGAGATATCTTAACTCTCCCAGAGTTTATAATGATCTCTACTTGTCAAATTTCGATTCTTCAAGCTCGAATGGAGTTGATGATATGATACGTTCATTATAACTTAACACATGTCTATTGGAACTTCAAGTGCTTCATGAATCTCCCAAACATCTCATCTGTCAACTTCAAGTGACAATGTAATTTTATTTCTTGAACCATTTATCATCCACTTCGGGAGATGATATGTTCATATAGTTCCACTAATAAATTCTTCTCATCATTCTACAAGAAGTAATTATGTATGTAAATCCACTTCTAGGGATAATACTCATATGTATAAAAGCATCTACTTCAGGAGATGATCATTGTCACATAAATTTTATCATCTTCTTCAGAAAGTGATATTTTCTATCATTACTCACTTCAGGGGGTAATGAGATTTATTATTTCATCTCTTCGGGGATGATTTCACATTTGTCTCTACTGGGACATACTAGCATCCGCTTCAAGAGATGACAAGTTTTAACTTTAAGAACAAATAAAAATGTATATAAGTAATAACATAAATAATTAAATTGAAAAGAATATAAATAAAGAAATAAAGTATCATAAAATATTGTCAACTTCTGGTGACAAGAGATTGTATACGAAGTCTTCTAGACTTCTTTCAATCACATACTTCAGGATGTGATTATTCATAAAATCTTTCAATCATATACTTCAAGATGTGATTGCAATGAGACATTTTAGTCACATACTTCAGGATGTGATATCCATGTGAGTATTTTATTATCTACTTCAAGAGATAATATTGTCATATGAACTTTATCGTCTACTTCTGGAGATGATATTTTTCTTTTCAATTTGCACATGGATAATGTCATTTATTTCAAGAGACGACTTTAGTATCACCACTCACTCCAAGGAGTAGGAACTTTTATTATATTTATCCACTTTTGGGGATTGATTCAATTGTTTCATCCACTTCGGGGGATGTATATGCATCCACTTTAGGGGATGACAAATTTTCTTTTAACTTAAATAATAATAATAATAATAATAATAATAATAATAATAATAATAATAATAATAATAATAATAGTGCACATAAATAATTATAGAAATAATTAAATTGAGAGATATAATTTAAGAAATTAAAGAAACAACACCTTGTCAATTTTTGGTGACAAGAAATGAATAAAAAATTTCTCAAAATCTTTCAGTCACGTACTTCAGGATGTGATATATATATATATAGGTTGTTTATTATCTACTCCAGGAGATTATATTTTTCATATGAATAAGCTTTATCATCCACTTTCGGAGATGAAAATTTTCTTCTATTTCAATTTTTTGAATGAATTGCGTCATCTTCTTCAGGAGATGACTTTAGTTTCAATACTCACTTCAAGGAGTATAAACTTTTATTCTTTCATCACTTTATGGAACGAGAATTATCATTTTAGGGTTAAAAATAAAATTATTTCATTCACTTCAGGGAATGAGAAATATCACACCAAGGATAATATAAGTTTTCATTCATTTCAAGGAAGGAGGATTATCACTTCGGGGATAATCTTGTTTTGTACATTCAATCAACACTTCAAGAGGAAATAATATAACATAATTAAGTATATGAAAATAAAAAAATAAATAAACAATATAAGAACAATACAATAAATAAAAAAATTCATTCACTTCAAGGAATGAAATTTATCACTTCAGGGAATGAAATTTATCTCTTCAAGGATAATTTTATTTGTAAATTCAACTCTTCAGGAGAAAATAATTATCGCTTCAGGGATAATTTTATTTGTAAATTCAACTCTTCATGTGGAAATAATTATCGCTTCAGGGATAATTTTATTTGTAAATTTAACTCATCATGAGTAAATATTTATCGCTTCACGAATAATACAATGAGGTTCCCATCTCTTCAAAAAATGGAAATAATCGGGGATTATATATTGATATTTCATTCACTTCAGGGAATGAAGATTGTAAAAAGAATTATCACTTTGGGGATAATATTATCTTTGTATGTTCATATAATTTGTCTCACCAGGGACAAATCTGTTTATGAATACATCCACTTTAGGGTATGTATCATATTTTTATATCAAGTGTAGATAACAATTGAATTAATAATTGAATCAATAATTTATAACGAGAAGAATAAAAAAAATAGTATGTACGATAAAATCATGTACATATTATCATGTATGCAATTTATACAATTTCTGGAGGAAGTAATAATAACATGTTAAAAATAAATCATGAACATAATTACACATATGTGTAAACAATATATGCACAGTATATTGATTAAGTATGATTAACAATATATATTGTTAATTAATTCACTTGGGAGATTAATTAAGATTCAATTGTATTGACATACAAAAAACGCACAATCGAAGTAATATTAATATTAAACGTTCGAATGACGATTTGAAAAAAAAATCCATGTAAGAACAAATTCGTATCTATATATGCAAGCACAATAAGAATCAAATAGTAAATCAAAAAAAATCCACAACTGCTTAGCATATAATATGTTAGAATGCGTAAACAATGCATCGATTGTAAACTGAAGCAGAAAATAAATGAAAATTGAGAAAAGATAGTATAGCACCGAAAATTTGTAGAGGTTGGAAGCGTAGTTACGCTGACCAACAATGATGTAGTTTTATACTATTAGAATTCGAGAAAATCGTGCTCATAACGTGTTATAATTTAGAGAGAAAACAGAAAAATAGGGAGAAAGGGGAGAGATTAGATCCATGTTATTAGGTCACCTATATGGGTCTTTATATAGAGAATACAAATTAGGGTTTCCAATTGTATATCTAATTATAATAATATAATAAATATTATAACATGAGGTGATTTATTATAATTAATAGGTATAGCACACTTATTAATAACATAGCGTATTGATTTTTTTTTGAATATGATAAGTAATAATGATAAATGGGATACTATTATTATAACTAGTCTTAGTTCCCGTGCAAGGCACGGGTTTTTGTAAAATTATTTTATTATTTATTTGTATTTGTTACGTTTTGATTAAATTGATATCAATCTAAAAATAAAATAAATATTCTAGAATTTGTATGATGGAATAAATCTTTCTAGTTATCATATTCAAAAATAAAAGATTGTTTAATAATGAGATTTTCTATCCTATATTCTAAAAACATGCATAAGAATTTATCATATCCAAAAATAAAAGATTATTTTTTTAAAAAAAGGCGGTGTGGTCCAATGTAGAAGTGACATGTGTCTTTTAATATATTTTTTAACCTCCGCTTTAGTATATAGTTATGATTTTTAAAAATCTTTTACAGAAAATATAAAAAGATAAAGATAATTTCTAAATACTTGTAAATTTTTTATCAATTTAAGAATCTTTTAAAAATTTGAATAAAAATTAAAAATACACTTAATGAGAAACGATGAAAAAATATAACTAAAGAATGAATTTTTTTAATGATAAGAAAATCATTCATATTTACATTAATAATTCAAAAAGAAAATTAAGGAAAAGATAATGTGATTTTTTTTTTATGAAAAGTCAATTTATGCAAGTAAGTATCTAGATTGAAAGTTCTATTTTTTATCAAAATTTTATTTAAGATAAATCTTTTACATAAATAGAAAAAAATATAAAATAATTTTCTTTAGTTTTATATAAAATTCGAATTTAATTTTTTTTATATAAATAGATAGAAATTTAATTGGAAAAACTATCTTAATTCCTAATATATAATAGATAATATGTTTATTTTAGATAGAATCTTTCTTGGATTAATTTATCCTATTTCTATATTATCCTAAAATAATATTAACATATATATATTCCCAAAATAAAAAATCCTATCTAGCGAAATCCTAGGTGGCATAACGTAAGAACGACACGTAGGAAAATTCTAGGTGGCGCAACGTGGTGGCTTTATTCCTTGCGTCTTTTATATATATACATAGCTTTGTAAGGAATGTAAATTCTAAAGAAAATTAAGGATAAAGAGGTAAATGGACGTTTATTTATATCTATGTGACATAGTTAGATGGGCGACACATAAGAGAGAAGGATTCGAGTTTAGTAAGAGTATATAGATATAGAAGATTTCTTATAATTCATATCTTTGGTGCATTTTTAAAATTTTAAAATGTACTTAATTAATCTTCTTAGGAAGATTCACCTATTCCAAATCACAAGAAGTAGACTTACCGTGACAGGATGGGTAAGATCCCTTATTTTTTGAGATTTTTATTTAAACTAGTTAATCAACTAGACAGCTAGTAACTAGTCGATATTAACTTACCAAATATTATACTACAACCATGGTTTTTTTTTTCGAATTAATGGTATTTTTTCGCAAGTAAATAAAGTTAAAATTTACACAAGACCTAGGCAAATCGCAAACCCCTTACAATAACGATTTTATACTACAATGATAGTTTACATATTATACAGACCAATTGGAAAATTCTTTTTGACAAAAACACATCATATAAACAGATATTTATCTAGATGCCCATTGTAGAACAAAACCTTAAAGGTTCTCTTCACACCAAACTTATATGTAGAGAATATCAATTTATTTAAAAATTTAAAAAATTTCTCTCATATATTTAATAAAGTTGAGACATTTTAGTAAATTACATTCACTCAATGAAAATGGAATAAGAAAATGATATGTACGAGAGATTGATAATACATCTTGCTAACAATTTATGTTTAATAAGTGATTTGTATATTGAATGTAAAATAATATTAGAATACACTTTGCTCACAATTTGTGTTTAGTAGGTGATATTGTATAGTTAATGGTTGTTATTGTGAAATTTTTAAATTTTAGATTGTTTGATGTAAATAATTAGAGATAATAATTTGCTAGAGACAATTAAATTTACCTCATTTAAAAAAAATGCTAAAACCGCATTTCTTATATTTTGTCAAAAATCCACAATTTTTAACCGTTTTCATAACATAAAAATAGAAAGGGATGTGTCATACATTAACTCATCCCTTTATAAGTAATTAGAAAAAAATCAAATTAATTTGATACTATGTAGTAGAGCTGTCAAAAGCTGACCGAACTCGTCAACCCGACCCGAACCGCCTGATAATCTGTGTGCGTTTATAAAATTTCCTGTGTGTACGTATAAATCAACAGCCTACATATAAAGCATTTTCTTTCAACAAAAAAAAATATAGAGCATTTTTCTAGGAAAGAATGTGGTTACTATTATCTAGACCACAAATTTGGCCTTATCCAAGGGAACTCGGACTTTGATCAATATAATATGTACACTGAAGTTATGACATGGAAGGGAAATTTGTGTTACACTAGAGAGTGAAACTGTCTCTCCAACTGAAGGACTTCTTACACATGGCTTTTGATGCAAAATTGGGTCCAACAAACATCTCTTTAGGCACTCGACCTTCATTAGTAAATCCACACAGCTTTGCGATGAGCTCAGCGCTCTCCCTTACGTGCTCCATGTCATTCGGGTTTGTCCAAAGACGACGTGCCAGCTGTATCCTCCTCCTCTTGGTGTCTACCCCAATGTCCCATTTTCTAAAGAGAGCTTCCTTTTCCTTTGCTGTGAATTTCCTATTCATTTGCCTGCTCAGCATCTCCCTCTCTTGATTTATAGCTCTCATGCTTCACAAAAAAATAAAACAGTTGGAATTTCTGGTGTTAATTTTGCTTCTCAAGGTTTTTAGTTTTAATACATTTCTATTTCTTTTAGTTATCAAAATAATGGTGTTAAAATATGTTACATCCTACAAGTCGCCTTAGTTTTCAAAACTGACATCTAAATTTGTAAACAAGAAAAAGGTGTTTCAAAAATTTTGTTTTTAGTTTTGCAAAACACTGGAAACAGAAAATATACCTTGAAGAAGGTGTCAGAATCTGGCCATCCATTGTAATACTTTCACCTTGAGAAAACTTGGTTTGGATAAAAGACAAACGCCGAAGCTCTACCTCCATATACATCAAGTCTGATGGATCGGATCCAGTAAATAGCAAGAAGAAGTAGGATCTGTGGACTATTGAGGTATGACAGGAATCCCATAGTGTGATCAACTTCTTCTGCTGCAGCTCAAAATCTTGGAGCTGATTGGAAGGAGACACTAAGGTACCTTGCTCAACATTGAGTTCATCTTCTTGGCTCTTCTCAAGTTTCTGATCCTGATCCAAGTCGGTAAAAAGCAATGCATCCCTAATGGAGGTCAGATTGATTCTTGGTGAGTTTACGCTGTCTGAGTTATTCAAGATAGAAGGCATAGGGAAGCTCTTTGGTCTTCCAGACAAACGCCCATCAAACTGGGTATCCAATTTTTGTCCTGAATGATCATTCCTTGGCGATGATGCAATGACTGCCTTACAGCTTCTGCTTCGAAACAGGCTCAAACCTCTGGCACTCGACATTTCTGATTCTGTTAAAAGCGGTAAATTATTTGCTGGGCTTTGTGTAACAAGGCTGTCAATGGTTCTTTGAAGTTCTCTGATTCTGTTCACTAGTGCATTATACTCAGTAGCCGAATGAATTGGTTCCATCTCTGATTTCTTTGAAGGTACTATGTCAAACTCCTTATCAATGGATACGTTTTCAACCTCTATGCACCGAACTTCTTTGCAGTTATCGTCTGTATCTCCATGAGTTGTATGTATGAAATTTCCATAGCCTTGATCTGATACAGAAAACTCTGGGGATTTATCTGGTAACTGTTGGGAGGAGGAGTCAGTAAAAAATTCACCTTCAGAGTTATCCTGAAGATCTGAATTGTGATTGCTGTGATCAACTGTATTCTGTTCTCTAAGATGGTTTAAGGATTTGGATGTTCTTAGGTTTGTATCTAGGTGCTGATAATCTGAGCCCACAAATGAATCATCCAACCAAGAAATTTTTCTCTGGTGTTCCATCAAAAGACGGCGAGATTGATCCTAGAAATTAAAGAATGACACAAGAATTGCAAGCACAAAGTCAGAAAATACAAAATATTTTGACATGTATAAACCAGAGCCAGTACCAGTTTTCTTGAGGCTTCTTCTTCTTGCCCTGTAGATAATAACAGTTCTTCTATTCGAGCTTGAGCGAGATCACGTTCATAACTCAGTTCCTTAATTTCCTTGCTCATCTGCATTGTCAAACAAATGAAAAAGGCAATATTAAGAATATCATTAGTTAGGCTCTAGTCCAAGTTAGACCTACCTCCTCAATCTGTAACTCTTTCTCTCTCAATTCTGCTGAGCTGTCAACCTTGGAAGGGGCCAATGACATATATTTGAGTTCATCCGCCAGCCTGGCCAATTCTTTTCGCAATTGCTTTACCATTTCTTTATCTGACATAACCACATTCACCTTTGCATTTGTGCCTACTTCTTTTGCACAAGTAGCAAACAAAAGTGTATTTCTTGACTGCTCAACATGTCTGTGTGCTGGGCTCATTGTGCAGATAATGGCAGTTCGCGCATTGCCTCCTAACGAGTGCTGCAATATACGTGTTAGCTTGGAATCTCTAAAGGGCACATGCCCGTTTCGCCCCTTGCTGCAGTTGGGAAGTACAACTCAGTTCACAGTATTTATTGCTTCTATTAGAGATTTTGAAGAAACAATGAACAGATTAACATGGTGATCTACCTTAATTTGCGGATGACAGTCCCCAAGGTTAGTAAGCTGCGATTTATATGGCATCCTTCCTTTAACCTTGTACCAACTGACTGGGAAGAACGCTCACTCCCTGCAAGATCCACAAAGTTCTGCATAAAGAAGATCAATATGAGTTTATTTCAATATAAATTCATCTTATACAATTAGTTTAGCAGTTGGAGGAAAATCATTGAGAGTGGTTATCAGTTTTTACACACCACAATAGCTGAGAGAGTGCTTATATTTGCAGCCCCCACCAGTTGGCGAACAGAACTTTCAACTGTCTGCAGTGTAATACCATTTTTTGCAGTTAAGACACACAACTTTTAGTCCATCTGAGCATAGATAGAAGCAGATTTGCCTCTAATTTTCTGTAATAAGTAACAAGCATACCAGCCTAAGAATCTGGTGAGACCTTGAACTTGTTTCGTTGAGAGATGTCTCTCCTATCTGTCTTTGAGCTACAAGTGCACACAGTAAACATCAGTTCATTGTTCAAGCCACTTAAATCACTTCTATGCTGCACAATCCATCAATTCTGTATAAACTGTGACATCAAATTCTAAGTGGCTACCTTCACAAACAGCCATAAGCTCTAGCAGATGACTCTTGTCCTTCAGAGTTTCCTCTGTCAACCTCTCAACAACTGTCCCTCTCTTTCCAGATCAAGAAAACTATGTATTAACAAATTATAAATTTTCTTTTGGTAAATCTCAATTCATAACTGGATTTAGTCAGGTAGGAATATTTTAGTTTCAACCTCAGGATCATCCAGAAGTCTTAGTGGATTCGTGTCTTCACTTAGGAGATCTCTCACAGCTTCATTGTAGATTTCCAAGGCAGAGAACTTCAACACAAATTCTCTCTCATTATGCTGACAACGGAAAGGATGAAAATGTCATGTTTCAGTGATATCAGACGTGGCCAAGGAAGGCTTCTTGTTTTTTTCCCCCAATCCATACCTCTTCAATGTGGTTGAAGATGTCTTCTATGGTGTACTGAGTAATTCCAACCATGGTGAATGTCTTTCCACTGCTTGTTTGCCCATATGCGAAAATACTAGCTGCATAAACACTTCATGGCTGAGATCATGATATTGTCAACATGAAGAAACACCAATGAGAGCATATAAACTACTCACAATTGATGCCATTGATGACATTAAGAGCTACTTCTTTGGCTGCCTCATCATAGACTTCCCTTGTAGAGGAGTCGGGTCCAAATACTCTGTCTATTTCAATTTCCAACACAGTGGAGCAAACCAATATACATAAGGGAGTCGAATCATCTCACATAAATGGTGTATGCATAGCAGCTCAAAGGTATAAATATAACACGTTGATTTTTCATAGAAGTCGAAATTGAATCCAAGACATAAAATGAGTAAATCAAGATGAAGAAAAGGTCGATTTATTTATGATCCTCAGCAGCAACAAGCACTAAACAATATGATACTTACCGTACATATAGGCATTGGGATTCGTAGTGCGTTCGCCCAAGGTGTTCTTATACACAATGGTGGTGGAGTTAATGCACTCCCAGTCTGCAAAGTCGTTGGTTGCAATTTCCTTTCCAGTCAGAGGTCTCACCCTCACAGAAACTTGGATTTTCTCCTCATGAGCATGAGAAGTAGCTGTCGCGGAACTCTGGGTTTCCCACTCTGATAGTTCATCACCTCCAGACGATCCCATGTTTTATTTTTAAATGCTCTAAGATGAATCTAAAACTAAGACCCCACAAGGAAGATGAAGCAGCAGAAACCTCCACACAATCCTTCATGTTATGGCAAGAATTAGGAAAAATGCTCATATCTAATCTGCTGAACGTGGCATTAGTAAAAAAGGAATTCAAAGTCCTCTTGCAGCCGGATTATATGCACTAGTATAAGAATTGTTGTTAGAATGATACATTTGTCCGGATGAAAATCTATTCTTATTAGTACTTCTGAATGATTTCTATATATTTTTTGGGTCTATTTATAAGGTGTTAATAACAGTATGGAAAGGAACTTCCAGGTGCCAGATTAATGGAGTCTGGTGAACAATAAAAAAATGCTTATAATCGGATTCGTCGTATCAATTAAAGCGAATGTTACGCCAACAATGCTGAAATCGTCCGAATAAGAAAAGGTTACCTCGCTTGAAAGTTCGAAACAAATCTACGAATCAGCAATCTCAAATGAACAAACGAAGATGAGCCTAAACTTTCAAATTGCGACGAATTTCACCTCTTAAACGCGCCAGGAGTGGATGCAATGCGTTAGAAGGAACAGATAATCAAACAAAAACGCATCTGTGACTCTAGCAATCGGGGATTAATTCGTTTTGCAAAAGTGAAATGCAAAATCCATAGATTCAGAGCTAGGAGGGACAGGGGAATCGGGAGAGACAGCTAAGAGAGAAATCTAATTTGCTGAAGAAGATGAGACGCCATACCTAGAATGTCCGAGAAGATCGGAAGAAGCCTGTGAAGAGGAGAGAGGGGCCTTCGATCTGTCCTCTCTCTCTCTCTCTCCCTCCCGGGTTTAGCAAATAGCAACGACCATTGAAATGCGATGAAACCGCCTCGACCTCTCAACGGATATTTGTTCGTTAGTTTCGGATTTTACCATCCTGCCCCTCTGCTTCTCCAAATTGACGGTACTATGACAGTTGTAGTGAACTTATATCCTTACAACTTTGCAAATCTCTTCCCTATCAATTGATCAGTTATTTTTTTGGGGTCAAATGATCAGTCATTAAGTAAACCCAATTTTAATTGTTTTCGTCGTTTGAAAGTTTTCTTTTGTAAGGAAATTGTAGTTGTGAATTTCTTTGATTTGTGATGATATCATGATAAATAAAATTACCTAATGTTTTCTATATGATATATTTTCATTCCTGTCACTTGATCAATGCACAGGTTAGACTGGTAAGCAGAACAAGCTCTTCCAGTCTTCCCTATCACTTGATCAAGAAAGAATCGCTTGATTGAGAAAGATATTCAAGCCTCCTTTTGCTCTTGACATACGGAGCCCCGTAATGCCTTTTAAGAACATTCATATTCAAACAAACAGGTCAATAACAACGCGAATTGTTGGTTTTTCTCGTAAGATTCAGGAATAGTATCGACTCAAAATTATAACCTCGAATTTTGTTAATACAATTTCATTTCCTATCAATAAATCCGTTGTAGTCTAGGTGGTTAGGATACTCGGCTCTCACCCGAGAGACCCGGGTTCAAGTCCCGGCAACGGAATTTTTTTTGTTTTGCGAAAATATTCGCATCATATGCAAAGCGTCCGACCATGCATGAAGCCAAAATAAACAATGAAATTATATATTCCTCCACACGATAGTATACGTGGTTAGGATAACCAAACTATATAAATATTAAATCAAAACAACAAATTTACCACGGAATAGATAATTTATGATTGTCTTTTAGCAAGTGATAAAATTAAATATAAAGATAGAAAGAAATACACAAACCAGTATCACAAAAGATAAAAGTTGTAAAATACAAAAAAGCCAACTGCCACACCTCTACTCTAGCTCCACAACTCCAACTTTTCTTTAATGGACCAAACTATTCAAACCTAAACAAGATGAGATCATCTTTCCTACATTGTCATATAGAAGTCACACTATTCAACAACAAAAGACTTAAGGATATGGACATGTAGCAACTCGCTAAGTTCAAGCTAATGAATAGTTAGCAACCCAAGATAGTAGGCCGGGTATAGGACCAAACCCATGCATCTTTATACCATGAAGAAAGTTCATGGCCTAGTAGGTAGGTAAACTTAGAACGTGTCGGATATTTAATAGGTAGGTAAACTTGGGACGTGCACACTATGCAATATGGGCCTAACACACATAAGTATATGAAACAATTGGGAATTTGGAATAATTTGCCAAGTCTGTATTATCCTCATGGGGTGTAAAAATATATATAGTTACAAGAATTCTCTATGATATTATCTTCTAGAAAATATCATAATTATATACTAAAGCGGAGGTTAAAAAAATTATTAAACGACACATGTTGCTTTTAGATTGAACCACACCACCCCTTTTATTAAAACCAATCTTTGGTAAAATACTTAAGTTTAATACAAAGATAGTGTCATGTACGTACAATCTTATATCACTATAATCAATTGATAGAAAATCCGATTCTTAATTTAAAAAAATCTTTTATTTTTGGATATGATAAATAAGAAGATTATTAAGATATTTTTATGCTAAATATTATACAAATATTATGATATTTATTTTATTATTAGATAGAATGCATATGCTAGGTTTAGATGATTAAGTTTAATATAAAGATAGTGTAATATACGTACGATCTTATATCACTATAATTAAGTTTATTTTGAAATGTCCCATGTATATAATAAATTGATAAGTTTTTATCTTATTACTTATCTATTTTCACAATTAAATAAATTATCATGTTTTGGATATTAATTTAATTCGAAATACCAATAAATATTATTGTTTCAAATAAACAACTTTTATAATTTATTGATTTTGAATCTTTATTCAAAATTTATATATAAGAATTTATATGATTATTTTTCTCGGATAATAAATATATTTGAAAATATTTTATTTAAGAAAAACTCGTACAAGGTACGAGAATACATACTAATATTTTAGGTAAAATACGAGATAGAATATCCTATACAAAAGATTCTAACTATATATAAGATATAATTTACTAATACCCCCCTCAAGTTGGAGCATGGGGATCGATAATTCTCAACTTGGAACGAAGGAAAGTAAATTGGGATTTTCCCAAAGCCTTGGTAAAGATGTCAGATGGTTGTTGAGTAGTAGGAATATGAGTGGTAGCAGTGAAGCCGTCGACCACCAAATCACGAACAAAATGACAATCAACTTCAATGCACTTGGTTCGCTCGTGGAAGACGGGATTAGAAGCAATATGTAATGCGACCTGACTGTCACAGGCTAAGCGAACTGGAGACTTATGAGCTATGCCGAGTGATCGAAGTAGGGATTTTAACCATAGGATTTCACTACATGCCGAAGCCATTGAGCGGTATTCTGCTTCAGCAGACGAGCGAGAAATTGTAACCTGTTTCTTTGTCTTCCAGGAAACCATAGACTCACCCAAAGTTATGAAATAACCGGTGAGGGAGCGCCTAGTCAGCGGACAAGCTGCCCAATCAAAGTCACAATAGCCAAATAGATGCAGATCACTCGAGCGAGATAAGAATAGGCCAAGGCTTGGCTGACCTTTAAAATAGTGCACTACCCGAAGAACAACATACCAATAAATCTCCTTCGGATGTTGCATAAACTGAGACAAGACATGAATAGAATATGAAAGCTCCGGCCGAGTAATAGTTAAGTAGATTAGGCGTCCAATGAGACGACGATAACTCTCGGGATGAGCAATATCAACACTCTCAGCCGTGGCTAAATTATGATGTGAATCCATAGGAAATTCACAAGGTTTGGAACCAAGCAAACCGGTCTCAGCAATAATCTCCAAAGCATATCCAGGAGGAGGCCGCATATAAACTTCCTCGTCGAGATCACCATGAAGGAACGCGTTATGATCGTCCATTTGGTGAAGCTCCCAATTCTGAACAATAGAAACAACTAAGAATACCCGAATCGTGCCCTTTTTAGCAACGGGGGCGAAAGTCTCGTTAAAATCGATCCCCTCAACTTGTCTATTCTCGAGAACGACAAGTCTTCGCCTTATAACGTTCAATGGCCCCACTAGAAGTGTACTTGATACGGTAGACCCATTTACGACCGATTGCCTTTTTTCCGGGAGGCAATGGAGAAGCAATCCAAGTGCGGTTTTGTTCGAGAGCATTAATCTCATGTTTATTGCCCGACGCCAATGCTCATGCTGGTTTGCTTTGTTAAATTAGTGGGCTCGAAATCAGGTGTGATGGCTGCAAGAAAAATTGCATGGCAAGGCGGAAAATTAGTAACGGTAACCGGATTTTGAATGGGGTACTTAATACCTGAGGACGATGATAGAGTTGCCGGAGTCGGGGCAGGGAGTGGGGAGTCAGCAGGCCGGAGAGTATGGCATACAAAATCTCGGAGTAAGACTGAAGGGTGCAGAACACGAGAGCTCTACCGACGAATGATAGTTGGCTGAATTTCAGGAGAGTTGCTGCCAGAGAAGCTGCTTTCAGACGAAAAATCAAAAGGCAAATCCGGTGATGTAGGAGTGACATCAGTAGACAACATACTCCCCCTGTCATCAGAGGCCGCTGAAGGAATATTCAGCAAGCTAGAACTTTTATCATAAAAAACAGCAGCCAGTCGATCAAGAACAAGAGCGTCACTGTTGGAAGTGATCGTGGACTGAGAGACCGATTGTGAAAAAGGAAAGAAATCCTCAAAGAATGTGATGTCCCGAGACACAAAAAATTTATTGTCCTCAAGATCAAACAATTTCCAGCCTCGTTTTCCCACTGGATAGCCCATAAAAACACATTTCCGACTGCGGGGCGCAAACTTAACCGATTCCGAGGGATTTGTGATGCAAAACATAAACACCCAAAGACTTTGAAATGAGAGTAATTAAGCACATGGCCATGTAATACTTCATAAGGAGATTTATTCTGTAATAGTGTCGTCGAGGTACGATTGATAAGATGGCACATAGTGAGCACAAAATCGCCCCAAAAATCAATGGGCAAGCTGGCCTGAAATCGAAGGGCGTGTCCAACATTAAGGATATGTCTATGCTTGTGCTTGGCCCGACCATTTTGTTGAGGAGTATACACACAAGTAGTTTCAAATTGAATACCCTGTTGAGCAAAGAATGACTGCAAACAGGTAAACTCAGTGTCGTTGTCGGAATGAAGGCGTCTAACTTTTTGTCGGAATTTTGTCTTAGTCATTTCAACAAAGTTTTGAATAAGCTTAGAAACCTCGGATTTGTTAGCCATAAGAAAGACCCAAGTTGCTAGGGAAAAATCATCGATAATAGTTAAAATAATAAGAGGTACCTGTAGTTATATAGAACACTGTAGGGACCACAGACGTCACAATGGACCTAATGAAACAAATGTTCAGCTTTATTAGTACTTAACGGAAATGCACTTCGAGTTAGCTTAACTTGACAATAGATTTCACAAGGCAAAGATTTGTCTTGTTGACTAACAAGTGATCCTAACTCAGAAATGGTAGATAAAGTAGAAAAAGCTGGATGACCAAAACGTCGGTGCCAAAGTGTTGCCGAACTGATCGACGACGTTGTAGAGGTCGAACATAAACCCGGTGTCAACTGAAAACTCTGTAGCCAATATACCCCACTTCGTTGCTCACCGACTCCAATAACCGTCCTCGTATTTAGCTCCTGAATAACATACAAACGAGCAGTGAGAAGAACTAAACAATGTAGATCAGCAATTAATTTTGCAAAGGAGATCAGATTGCAATGAAGAGCAGGTATAAGCAAAACATGCTGAAGATAAAGAGAATCAGCTAGCTTCAAGGTGCCTTCTTCTAAGGCATTAGTAAAAGTATTATTTGGCAATTTTATAGAGACTGCAGAGATAGGAATAATGTCTTGGAGCAGGGTGCGATCGCCGTCATATGGTATATATGACGCCCCGTTGTCAAGAATCCAAGGAGAGAGTGCACCACTAGAGGGGCTGGATTTTGAGTTCATAGAACTGTAGAGATCGACAACAGATTGCCACTGATCTTTATTCAAACCGAATGACTTCCTATCTTGTGCCGAAGGTTGATAAGCGCCAGGAGAAGAATCAGAACCCTGAACAAAATTAGCCTGATCTGGTGTCCTGCGGCCTCTTCCGCGGACTACACCGCCATCACCTCTGCCAACACCAGACTCTTTAGTACCTGCGATGCTGTCTTGATTCCCAGAATTGTTGGATTCTGTGCGACCGGTGCCTGAAGTCGAGGAGCTTGTCGAGCCACGGCCATGATTGAACCAGCCCTCAGGATATCCGATAATTTTATAGCATTTAGAGACGTCATGATTGTTGAGCCCGTAATTTGTACACAACAACTTTGAGCCACGTTCACTAGATTTGAACTGAGCTACGAACGCCATTGCATCAGAATTGGATTCACGAGTTTTAATCACAGATTTATGGCGCTCTTCTTAAACCACAAGCACATAAACACGATACAATTTAGGAAGCGGGTCTTGTGCAATGAGGCTCGACCGAAGTGTGGCATAGACATCTTCATCGAGTCCCATGAGGAATTGGTGAGTATGTTCTTCCTCTCGTTCTTTGAGTAATTGGGCTGAGATTTGACATGTACAAGCACCACAAGCACAAGCCTTTGGAGGTACATAAGTCAAAAGCTCATCCCATAATGTTTTGAGCTTGCCATAGTAGGCAGTGACGGTTTGGCCTTGTTGACGACATTGGGAGATGTCAGAGCGGAGTTGAAAGATCTGTGGTCCGTTTCCAACCGAGAACCTTTGCTTCAAATCCTCGCAAAGAGCACATACAATATCACCGTAAGTAATTGAGGAACGCAAGCTCGAATCGATGGATTGTATAATCCAACCAATAAGCATTGAATTAACGCTAAACCAATCATCCTCAATAATTGTATTAGCGACAGGACGAAGAACACGACCGTCTAAGAAACTCATCTTTCGTTTGGCAAGAAAGGCGTTCTTCATGGGGGTGGACCACTCCTGATAATTTTCTCCTTTCAGGACCACCAGACAAATTGAGAGGCCCGGATGATCCGAATGATGAAGGTAGTAATCCGAGGCAAGATCAAGGATAGGCCTTTTTGGAGTCTATTGTTGTTGTTGCACCGCAGAAGAGGTTGGATGGAGTGTTTCAGTATCCGAATCAGAGGAGGCCATTGTCTCTATGAAACAAAGGGTTTGATCCGAAATAGTTATGAAAAAAAATTGATAAACTGTGAGGAGGGGAAGAACGATGTTGCAGCGGAAGAAATATATCAAGGAGAAAGCTCCGATACCATGAAACAATTGGGAATTTGGAATAATTTGCCAAGTCTGTATTATCCTCATGGGATGTGAAAATATATATAGTTACAAGAATTCTCTATGATATTATCTTCTAGAGTATATATCTTAGCTAAAATACAAGATAGAATATCATATACAAAAGATTCTAACTATATATAAAATATAATTTCCTAATAGTATATGAGGTTCCATACTTCCATCCTAAAACTAATTAGAAATAGAAGAAGTAACTCAAAAATATATATACTAAACTAGATCTCTTTGAATTTAAGATATGAAATGTGTTATTATTCTCAACGCTACACACATATATCGTATAGACAAAAATGCCTATATGTTGCATACTGTATCGTATGCGGGCATAGAATATGAGATTTTGTTAATGTAGAAAATCTCATTCAGCAGGCTTATACTTCATGAGAAAGCCACTACAGTGGACCAAATGTACTTCTCGTATCCGCCTGTGAATTATGCTTATGCTACACGTATTGTTCTGTTTTTGCACCTGCATGTGACAAGCTAGCATTGTACCACATATTTTTCTAACTCATTCTAGTTGTAAATAAGTGAAGGTGAAGCAATCAATACGTACAGACTGACTAGCCGGGGTTCAGCTTAATTAATTGGTGAATTGTTTGGTGCGTTGGCTTTTATATTTTGACTGTTTGTAATGAAATTTCGGTTGGTACCCTCGATTTTTTGGCTTTTTCGAGTGGTGCTCTGAAAAAAAACTTATTTCAAGTGGTACCCCTGAACTTTTACAAAAGTCCGACTAGTACCCTTACTTGCAAATTTTCGTTAGTTTATAACTAAATTAATATGTTTTCTAATGAAAAAATATATTTTTATATTTAATTAAATTAACACAATTTTACTATAATAACAATGAAATTAAATCATATAAAAATATTTAAAAAATTATATATATATATATATTTTTCAAGTAGATTTTATGTTGTATAATTCAAAATTTTTAAATTTAAAAAATATTATAATATTTATATTAAAATAAATATATTACATAATTAAAATTTTGCATGTAGGTTTTATGTAATAATTTTGAATTTTTTAAAAAACTAATAGAACATTCATTATGGTACTTTTGAGTTACATTAAAATTTACTTGATAAATATATATAATTTTTTAAAATATTTTTATATGATTTACTTTCATTGTTATCAAAGTAAAATTGTGTTTTAATTTAATTAAATACAAAAATATATTTTTTCATTAAAAACATATTAATTTAGTTATAAACTAACGAAAATTTGCAAGTAAGGGTACTAGCCGGACTTTTGCAAAAGTTCAGGGGTACCACTCGGAATAAGTTTTTTTTAGGGCACCACTCGAAAAAGCCAAAAACTCGAGGGTACTGTTCGGAATTTTCCTTATATATCTCATCACAACGTACTCTCTCCCCTCTTGACTCCAAACGGACCAAATAACAGTTTAGTACTTCAAGTCTGAAACCATGATGCCAGTAGGTCCACATCTCTTTTTCACATTTGTACAAATAATGAGCTAGCATGCTTGCTAGGCATGAGCATTTCATTGGTTATAAAAAAACAGCATGCATGACATCATTGATGATGAAGGATATTTAAACAATTGCTGAGGTGAATATACGTTCTTAATGAAAATATGTTCGAATCAAATTAATTTTTAATATATTTTAACTAAATATATTTATTTATTACCAACATAATGTTATAAAAAACTATAGGCGGGTTCTGGTTGGAGAGGTCCCCGTTCAAAATTTGTCTAGAATCTAGGTGGGTTTAGATAGACGCCTAAGAAGATTAGAAAACTGGGAACCTCCTAACACATAGATAAGATTTTTAAATAAATGGATTTATTATATAACTGAATTTAATTTTATTATCTTATTCTCGTTATTTGTGGAATTTAGGAAATATACTCTCAATTAAGTTTTTCAAAAGGTAAGAGTGCTCTCTAGAAACCGCTTAAAGTAGAAGTTAGTTGATAAATAAGTAAAGTATGTTGTGATAAAGTACGTGTAAATATTTTTTCAATTATCTTCAAATTTACTTATTTAAAGGTAAAATCTATTTTTAAACCAATAAAGTTTACCCTAAAAACCCTCAAAAAAATCAAAAGTATTTACAATGATGAACAAGAACAACCAAGAAAAGTCAGATTTTTAGTACTTAAGGCGACAATACCAACAATAAATAAAATAGGTTGTCGTTGAAGCATCTTGTATAAATCCCAAAATCAATCATAATAACTTAAGCAGTAACCACTAATTAGTAGCGCCCATAACCCACTTGCATGAAATTAAACCCAATTTAATTACATAATAATCAATGAATATAATGAGCAACATATAAAACAAAAGTTATATGTACTCCACATAAATATATAGCATATATTATAATCGGAATTAAGGTTATAGGTAAAGCATCTTTGTAGATATCAGTTATACATAAATGCAATGGGTGTGAGTAGAGTAGCTAGATGCAGGTGGGGGACAAAAGTGCTGAAGAAGCCACCTCACTCACCACACCCACCTCTTCAATTCTCTCCCCAGGACAGCCCAGCCCCCAAAACCCTTCCTTGATGCCTAAGCTTCATATACATCCTTCACCAATTCAATGGAAGAGTGCAACCAAAGGATAAAAGCTAGCCATGCCCCAAGAATTATACATATGTACAACCACTCTTTTACATATATATACGCATTGATTTCTAGTCTCGTATATACTATACATAGAAGAAACTCTCTGGATCATATATGATGGAAGAAACCAAGAAGCCTCCTCTACTATTCTTGCTTGTAATTATTACCCTTGTAGCTTTCAGCGGCCTGACTAGTTCGGCAACGGCTGATAAGGGTAATAATGGAACTCACACCAATAATACCCAGGTTGCTGGCGGCGGTGGTGATGGTGGGGGAGGTGGTTTCACATGGGGTTGGGGAGGCGGAGGCGGTGGTGGTGGCGGTGGAGGGGGAGGAGGAGGGAGAGGTAGCGGGTGGGGATACGGATGGGGAGGAGGAGGTGGAGGGGCAGGGTGGTGGAAATGGGGGTGTGGGAGGGCGAGGAGACGCGGCGGTGGCGGCGGAGGGATTTATAGGGTTGGGGAGTTCGCGGAGTGCATGGGAGAAGGAAGGTGTAAAGGGATGAGATTGGATTGCCCTCTTCATTGTGGAGGGCCTTGCTTCTATGACTGTCTTAACATGTGTAAGCCTCATTGCGTCCGGCGCCGGAGATAGCGCAACTCCTCTCAAAACCTTACTTTAATTTCGATCATCATCATCCGTCTTTATCTTCCACCTTTCGTTCGATTGGCCGTCAACTTAATTACTACTTTTTGTTTGTTTGTTTTCTCCCATTGTTTGCCTTTTTTACATGTTCTTTTTGCTCTCTTTTTGGCTTTTGAATTAATCATTTTTTGCTATGTTGTACTTGGACCAATTGTCTTTGGAGTTGGAGCTTTGAACACCCCCCATGAACCAGCTTATTTGCTGGGTATTGTTTGATTAACGTACGGTGCCGAAAGTTTGGTTGATGCAAGGGGATTTTTTTCCACCTAAGTAATGTTGATGATACATGGTTAGTAGATAACGTATGTGGTTGTTCTTTTTTTTTCATATATCTGTCATGTATTATGATGATGATAATAACATATAAATTAAAGCAGTACGTTTAATATATGTATATATGATATTGTTGGATCGTGATGTGTTAGTATAGAGTTGGAACAAATGTTGGACTGTTTCTAAGGTAGTGGAAATAACAAAAATTTGCAAGTGATAAAACAGAATAGAACATGGTTCCCTTATAGAAGGACCCCATTACAACCAACTAGTTGTATGTGTAAACATTTACTTCTGCTTGGAAGATTTTAAATGACTTTCTTCCTTTATTGATATTTTCTTAAGATACTACAAAACAAAGTTCAAACTTCTCAGTTCCCAACATTCACCGAACTTTTAAGAATACTAATGAACTTTCTCAACTTAAGTACTAGGACGACATATACTAAAACAAAGAACTCAAACCTTACACTCTACTCTTGTGTCTTGACTTAGTACGGTTCTCTTTCACCAAGAAATGTTGGATTCGCCGTCGTTGAGATCACACACTCGTCGCTAAGGACGTACTTTTCTTGATTGCTCTGCTCTTTTCTTCTTTCATGATTACTTGAGGTTTTTGTGAGAAGTGAGTAGTGAGTACACTATTGATTGGCTCGTATACACTTTGAGGCTTGGGGGTTGATTCTTCCTTTTGCATTTTGTTCAAAATGCCCTTGTCTTGCTAGCCAAGACATGATTATTTGAGGCTTTTCATCACATGTGATTCCATTTGAAATTGTTCAACTTTCAAAACTACTCGGACCATTGGATCAATTGGCTTAGTGTGAAGAACATACTGTGCCTCTGCTTTGTCTAGCACATGATCCCACGTTTTGCGTTGCACTGTCTTGCCTTCACATTTGAGTTCCCTTAGGAGAATGTCTGTTCAACCTGAGGTTCCCTTGAATACTTGATTATAAAACGTTAGTTTTCATATGGTGTTTGTCATTATCAAAACTGGAGAGAATCGTTGTTCCGATGTTATAAAACACGAGTTCCCAACACCGTCCCAACAGATATAGAGTTGATAAAATTTCAACTCCCTAGTGTTCTCTCAGACATGAAAATATAAGTTCATAAGATATAACTAATATGGGACCATCATCATCTTGATAATGAGGTCGGGATACCCCTCTTATGAATAAATACAAGTATACAACAGCTTTAATAAAAAAATATGCAAGCGAAAACTTGCAAGGCATGCACCAATTACTCAAACGATCAGCACATGTAATGTCACTTAAAATCTTTGTTATAGAAAGAAGATCACTACCTCATTCCATCTTATATGTAGGCTGTTATTTATTTAAAATTTAAATGATCATGTTTTGTCCACTTAGAATACAGGTATAATAGAAGGGCAGAGAATGACCGCTTAGATGTAAACCCAATGGGTTCATGTGTAAGGCCCTAACACGTTTATGTGTATAGATAGATGTGTGGACCCTAACATTATATAGATCTACTGAACTTTAACAATGTGCGTCAAAATTATATGCTATGTGTCAAAAATAATTTTTGATGCATCAACAATAGTTGTGTGAGTGTAAGAAATGATCGAATGTATATTAAAACAAAAACATGGATTTATGTTTGTGCATCAAAACTAACCGCTCTTTGTGTATCAAAAGCTATGTTACCTTGAAATATGAAACGACGATACGCGAAACGACAATTCTAAAATTAATAAGAAACGAAACACCGAGAAAACGACAACATAAAAATATGTTATTTTAAAGTTCTAGATGATAATAGCATTAATATCACCAAAACTAGCAAATAATAATCCAAACAAACAAGATAAATGAGATTGAAGTTCAAAACAATATTATATAGGTTCAAAAGTTAAACAAAAAAATCATCATCAAGTCCAAAACAATAACATCAAGCTCAAAACACCATAATAAGTTCAAAACAACAACATCATCAAGTTCAAAATATTAAAAATAGTCAAAACAATCCATACAAGTTAATAAAAACATCCATAAACCCATAACCATGAGCCATCATCTTTTTGTTATGAGCTCGTCTTCCAACTCTGCCTCATCAAGAGTAAGGGCGTTTAATTGGTTTTGGGGTTTGATGATGTTGTTTTTTTTCCATTATTTTAGGGAATGTAATTCGGCGGCGGGTTTTTTTAATTAGAAGACATGTCAATGTTACTCATTTCCGCCAAGTTGTTTTTTCTTCCCAACTAGCTTCTGCCACTCAAGATCCTAGTGTTTGTAATTTAAGGGAGATGCTTTTTCATTATCTTTTGTCGTTGCATTTTTTAAAAATCATCTTTTGTGATAATTTAGGCTTACAACCTTGTAATGAGCTAGTAGCTCACTCTATTAAAAAAAATCAATAAGCAAAAAAGGTAATGGGCCTAAGGCCCAGTAAATTACGCTGTATAATGATAAGAGCCCACATTCCACCTCTCTGCCCTTATTACGGGGAACGAGGAATTTATTTGATTGATAATGAACCCATTCAACATTTCCCTTTTCTATTTCACCGGTTTTGAGTTGCAAAATTGTCCGTAGCTTGTGGTGTCTTGCGTTAATTAGGGTTGAATCGAACTCCGTCAGCAAGCAGCGCTCACAATGTGGTACAAGAATTTTTTTCAGAATTAAGTTTAACTTGTATATATTTTGAATTGTTGATGGAGAATTCAGTCAAAATTGATACAAATTGAAAGCCCCATTCTGTCAGTTAACATGAGTACCATTCAATTCCAGTTAGGGGATTGTTATTACAATTTACAATGAAGGCTTCTTGCTCTTGAAGACTACACATGGATCTGATTTCTGAAACAACGAAGACTTCGTCTGTGAGCCTATCCACTTTTCTGTGTTCATCTTCTTCCTTTGTAAATCCAAATCCATTTTCCTTGGCAATGCTAGTCGTTGAATAGCCACATAGTTATCCATGCTCTGTAGCCAATAAAATCACATGCCTCAGCACATTATAGAAAGAAAAGAATAGAGCAAAAAGAAGATGAAAAACATGCTGATTGACCTCAGTAACTCTAGGTGGTGATGCAACTGAGTCAAGAAGGTCCTCAACTTTCCATCCTGGCAAAATCTTTGTCAAATACTCCGATATTGTTGTGTGTTTCATGTCATTAACCATATTATAACATTCTGGTTCCAATTTACTAGGAGATAGTCGTCGTGGTGGAGAATTAATCCCCACTAGGAGAAATCTGTTATGATTTTGGGTATGCTCATTTTCTTGATGAATCTTTGGATCACAATCTCTGCATAGGATTGCTCTATCTTGCTGACTAAACAAAAGGGCTTTTCTCTCCTGCATGAGAGATCAAAGGGTAAGAAAAGATTTGTCAAAGTTTTAACATAATAAAACAATAAGTTGTCTGTCTGATGGGCAGAGAAAGCAAACCTGGCAGATGTCACAGAAGGGTATATGAGAAGGAGAAGGATCAAGAAGAGAAAAACGTTTATGCCTGGACGCGAGTTTGTTTGCTTGATGAACTCTTTGATCACAGACGTTGCAGAGGGCGGCTTCATCTGCCAGGCAGAAAACTGTTGCTTCTTGTTTAGAACAAAAATCACACTGGATCTTCATGGAAGCTCAAATCAATATCTACTCACTTCACTTCTGCTTTCCTTGTAATGTCAAGTGATTAAACCAAATTTTATGTGAAGTATTGTTGCTGATGATCACTAAAGTCTTGGTTTATCTTTCTGTGAGACTTACTACTGAAACTAGTAATTCTATGACAGATGGCTTTTATATGACAAGGATTCTTGCTTGTTTCATTATTTCGCAGTTCTATGTTGCTAGTAATGCGAGCATTTCGCTATATCCCTTAGTTTGCCAGTAACAGAAACTTTCATAATATTATATAGATAAAAATCAAAAGATTTGGTGTTAAGATCTCTGTTTGTTCTGCCCCTTGGGACAATTGTCTGAATTCTGAAACCTTTTGGAGTATAATTTAGGCATCGGTTTTTCTATTCTATGCGATAAGAATCCTGTTTCAGAAAGATCTTTCTAACTTTGATTTGTTTAGTATTTTCTATGTTTTTCTAGGGTTGATTTTTTTTTCAGTTTAGGGTAATAGTTTGTCTAAGCATGATTCTTATCGTATACG
Organism: Fallopia convolvulus; assembly: GCA_964016875.1. NCBI lineage: Eukaryota > Viridiplantae > Streptophyta > Magnoliopsida > Caryophyllales > Polygonaceae > Fallopia > Fallopia convolvulus. The sequence goes on from OZ024724.1 coordinate 47,742,303, forward strand.
CTAAGGGCATAAAATAGAAAGACCGTTTTATGCATAAGGGCTAGAAACTGTCATGGAAAGTTGAGACATAGTCAAGTTCACAGTCCTTGAGAAGATCATTTTAACCTGATCTATTGTCCACTAAGAGACTCCCTCATAATTAGCTTCTTAATCTCAAATCATGTATTGACCAGAAGTGGCTTTTCCTGCAATTGAAAGGACAAAGAAGAAGAGCATGGTCCTTTTCCCCAAAACGCCTGACAGTATTTGTTGATATGCAGATTTGTTACTAATGAACTAAGCTGTATCATAGACATTAGACAAATATCTTGATCTTTGAACATGGAAAACAATTTTGTTTCTCCCCATGGATGTCTGACCAATATGAAACTGGAACAGTAGCTTAGGTGGACTAGTAGATGCATCATTAATGACGTCAATGAGTTGGTTTGGGACCAGTTCACTTTAATTACTTTTTGCATCAAAAGCGTCAATTATCTTATTCTTAATCTCACTGATCATGCTTAGTTGGACTAGCAGTTACATCACTAATGACGTTTAAGGAGGTTCATAACATTAGTTTATGTTAGAGCGAATGAGACGTGGTGGATGGTACCAAAGTAGTTAGAATTTAGTAAACTAAAGGTTAAAAGTAAAAGGAATACAATGGGCGGCTTATGTATTTAAGAGCAAATATGAATTTCCCCATACATCTTTGCAACATTGTGACTCATCTAATGGTGTCTTTCTATAAGTAGAAGGCTCCAGGTTGAGGGACCACCATGGCTGTTAGCAATGTCCAAGGCTGGCAACATATTAGTGCTTTTCTGACTTTTCTTTGCGTTATTACTTCTTTTTATTAAACTGGTTTCTTTGACCTTTGGAGCATTGTTTTAGTTATTTTGGAATTCATAATCTGTTTTTGTTTTGCTTTAATTTTTTTCCCAGTAGAACCGAAGGAAGTGTTTCAAGTTTGAACCTTGCTCTGAGAGTCTTGCTGAATTGTGTAGAATTTTGCATTAGACAGGAGACTTATTTTCCCTTTTCACTTGCATTTGCTGTTTCCTCGAGAGATAATTCTGATTCTAGGGTAGTTGGAACAAGTATAGAAGATCATTCAATTTTATATAAGCAAGAGGTGTACATTTTTTCACAATTGTAGTGCACATCTGGTCCATTTTTCTGATATATCCCAACCCTGAGGAGCATAATGAATCTCCATAGTTATTATGTTTCTGATACATCCATGACATTGTATTTAGACATGGAGATGTTGACCCATACCTTCAAGATGGGGCCAAGATTGCAAATGAAAGTCTTGGCTTTTCTTTTTGGTCTTGCTATGAAGGTTTCCTGATGGTGACTATCAGATTTGGATTAGCACAAATAAGGTCTTACAATAATTTTTTTTTATGAACTTGGATGAATTAATGATAGTACAAGACTTGTACTAATCATCTCAAGTGAAATACCTAGTTGGTTTCTATATCTCTTGCATGACCCATAACACATGCCTATTAAGAATCTTTGTATGCACTTCAGAAGATGCTTGTTCAAGCATCAAATGGCCACTATCTCTGAAAGATGTAACAATGATGAAATGGGAAGTTCATGAACTGAAAAAGAATATGAACCAATTATGGAACATGCCCTTTCTTTTTATCCATCAATTTTTCTTTAAATGGACAAGTGACAGATCAGACCACTCCCATGCCTTCTCATCTGGATTCTTGCTGTCTGTTATGTCAAAGGGAATACCAATAAGTCTCTACTAGTACAATATCTACCATTCAAGGTTCTGTATAAGTTCCACAACTACTACATCACATCTCAGACAGATATTTTATGAAAGCCATGAAGCTTTATTGTTAAATAGTACACTCATTCACAACAAAAACTGTTACAAGAAGATCTAGATCATAAAAGTTGTAGATCAATAATATACTAGTACCACAACACAATCTTAAAAAAAAGTTCTAGATCTCTTAGAGCTCAGAAATTGCTGACTGATCTCTGGCACAGTGAACCCATCATCTATCCTCCTCCTAGAAACTTTCCTACCCATTTCTCCTTTTCCCATTTCCAATCCATGAATCCCCAAATTGAATGGTGAAGCTTGTGACACAGCTGGTGTTTGTGGAACCCAAAGCCCCATATTCTCATATCTGTTGGTATTACTCTCAGGATCTGAATCCAAAAACAGCATGTCATTCTCACTACCCTGCAACAGAAACAAAGAAAATCAAGAAAATGAAAGGTTTTAAGTGTATTAAGGCAAAAAAAATAAAATAGTTTCACAAACCTTGTAAAACCCAATTGGATCTGAAGAAAAATCAAGCAAATCCTCAACTTGCCATCCTGGCAAAATGTCAATCAAGTACTCTGAAATACTGCTAGTACAACCACCATTGACAACATTAGTTATGGAATCAGAATTAGCTGATGGTTGTGGCTTGACATTCAGCTGGTGGTTTTTGGTGGTCAAACTCTGAGGCTTGAAATCAGGTACAGAGTCAACGCAACTGCTTGCTGAATCATCAATCTTGACCTGACTCTTGCTAACTGGAGTGGTTTTGGGTGTGGTTAGCTTAACCCCAGTTAACAGAAATCTGTTATGCTTCTGAGTGAGCTCATTTGCTGTGTGGATTGACACATCACAGTCTATGCAAAGAATTGCTCTGTCCTGTTGACAAAACAACAGTGCCTTTTTTTCCTGCACAAGATAGAAAGTTTTTTATGTTACTGGAATTAAAGATTCAAACTTTTTTCTTTTTTTTTTCCTCTTTTTTTTCTTTCTAATGTGAGTTTGAGTACCTGACAGATGTCACAGAGAGGAGCATGTTTAGAGGAGGATTGAAGAAGAGAGAAACGTTGGTGTTTGGAGGCAAGTTTGTTGGCCTGATGGACTCTTGAATCACAGTCATCACATAGAGCAGCTTCATCTGCAGAGCAGAAAACTGAGGCCTTCTTTATGCTACAAACATCACACCAGATATTCATTTGGAGTTTTGTTTTTCTGATTAATCTGGCTGTTTTAGTTTCTTGATAAATAATTTGGTAAATAGGAGGAGGAGGAGGAGAGAAATAGAGTGGGCATTAAGCTGAGAATGAAAGAGATTGGAAGCATTGAAAAGGAAAGACAGCCAATATGTACATATATATATGCAACACTGATAATATTTTATATGTTAAAATTAAATTAAAATATCTGTAAGTAAGGTAGTGGGGAGAGATGGCCACCTTCTCTATATGACTTGAACGAGGAGTAGAGATGAATAATACAGCATTTTAATAGGAAAAGGATAAGCTAGAGAGTGGTGTATTCTAACATTTAAGGTATCATAATTAGAGACAATTTCTGTGAAATATATATCATGTTGGTCATGATGTATGTATGTATGTATAATGTATGTCAATAGGATTTGATTTGATTCGAGTTGTATAGTTTTGAGCTTCGATTACTTATGAGTTGAATGGTTCCGAGCTATGGGTTAAATAATAATATATTATAGATCCTAGCACTAAACTTATGATTCTTGTGATTGGTATAAGTTGGAAAATCATTTGTAAAGTTTTCTTATTTTATAATTTTAATTAATATTATATATGGTCATAGTAACGATAACGGTAGAAAGAGCAGTTGAAACTAACTTAGATCCAAATGATTATGAGAATAATTGTATTAAAATAGCATTTCGAACGCTACTAATTATTAGAAGATCAAACACGCTTAAGTTTTGGTATTAGAAGGTGGATTCTGACCTTATATATCTAAATAGCTAATAACCACACACGTCACCTGTTTGGTCACTGCCCGTCGAAAAATAACACACTACCTTTTTTTGGCTTGCAAACAAGCACTAAAGTTATTAGTATGAGTGTGCAATAACATTTTGATGGGTCTGATTTGATGTGAATATGCTTGTTCAGTGTACTTGTACATGCCAAGATTTCCACTGTCACGATCTCATTCTGTATGTTTATTATCCTCTTTTATGGAACTTGCTTCTTTGTGGTCCTATGAGTTGGGAAAAGGCATCTCAACCCAATATAACTTTAAATCAGAGAAAATTTAGAAAACCCTAGCAAATACCTTCACTGTGGATTTTCTCCCTCAACTTTTCACTGTTCATTGGCTGAAAACGGGACTTTGTGTGTGATTAACTTTGTATAATTGAAGAAGGGTCATCAAGGGAACAAACGCTGTAAATTAGTGTGTGAAGAAGGGTTAATAAGGGAACAAACGTTGTAAATTAATGTGTGATGATTAACTTTGTATGATGGGCCAAGGACTCAACTCTCAAGGGACTACCGCTCCAAATTTGTGTGGTTAATCTTGGCACTTAAAGTTCAGTCAGTGATTAGTGAGCAATCACCATAACATTTGTTTGATTAAGTGGTAGGATGGCCCCACATCAGTCATTACATGATTGTATTTAATTATCCTAATCTGACTCTATCTTGAGTCTTCTTCTCTACATTGGATGTATATGGCAACTTTTTATTGGACAATTGAAGGAGAAAGTGATGGATTCTTTTGCAAAGAAATGTATGGGCCTTGTGTTTCAACTCATATGGTGGAGCTGGCAAGTTGCAGGTATATATTCCCCATTGTATAATTTTTAAAAATAAATTAGGAAAATATTAGGCTCCCATTCTAATATATAATCAGGCTAGATTATTCTTACGGATAATTGTACAAAAGTCCTTCAGGAATTCAAAATGTTCTGATCTTCTAAAATTCGGTTAGGCATTGTCCAAATTTGACCTATGCATAAAAGAGGCATGATGTGTGAAATAATCCATAAGAAAAGGCGGACGTCGTGAGTTGCCAAAAAATCAACCACTTGATTACATTAATTATCTGAAGCAGTGGAAGATATGGATTGTTGGGTTTATGGAGCCTGAATCAGAATTAGGCAAAAGAAGGCGAAATTGGGCTGAAGAAGCAGAACCACGACTGATGGTGCGCAAAGTAAAAGAAACCGGCGAGGTCCCCCAGGTATTTTCCCGATGGTCTTTTCCATGCCCACCCAAAAAAGCAAAGTCCCTGCCCCCGCGAAGCCTCAAACCGCGGTCGCGAGGTCTAAACCTCGCGAAACTCACCTCAAGAAATAATGAGGTCCAAACCTCGTTACCTAAAAGCTGACGCTCCCGCCCCGCCTGGGAAGTCAAAAACAGCCTAACTCTCGACCAATAAGCCACCACCAACGTCTCAACCAATCAAATGGTCGAAACTCAAGCGTCCCACATCGAAAGTTGGCAAGAGCTATGATCCTCAAACGTCTATAAATAGAAAAGAGCCTCGAAGGTTGCAAGGTGTCGAAAAACATCTTGAACTCAAGAACTATCTTGTTGATTGAAGATCGACGTGTTGAATCATCGTAAAGACCACGCTACAACCAAGAGAAGGTCCACAAAAAGACTTTAAGTCGCCCAAAGAGACCTCGTCTCAAGCAAGATCTCGCTCAAACTGCTTAGCAACCTACAATCTCTGTGTAAACGCTCAAGTGTCCAATCTTGCTTGATAGATATCAGTTCTTCATTTGTAATAAGAGCAAATCTCGCTAGTAGTTTGTACAGTGATAACTTCATTGTAATTAAGAGGTCTCGAACCTTTGTTAAGCAGAGACCTCAAATCTCATATAAGGAGATCTAGGGCATAATCTCGTTGTTGTAATCCCGCTCGGAAATCATAAATAAAAAGGGTTTGCCTTGTCGAATAAATATATAATCTCGTTTCTTGTCTTTAGCGTTGGTTTATTTCGGGCTTCATCACTGGCACCATCTGTGGGAACCTCTTCATCCTAAGTAGTTTCCCGACCTGTGCAAACCTTAGCTTTCAAATCTCTCAAATGGCCTGTCCGAACAAATTTTTTCCTCAACACCTCGATAATACGCCTGAAACCTCGGAGTGGATGAACGGGGCACCTCAGCCAGGTTGTCCGTTCGGGATCCCTCCTGGGTGGACATATGCCGTCCCGCAAAATCCCTACCCATTCCAAGGGTACGGGTTGGGCACCATTCCCCCAACCCATATCCCTATCCAGAGTATGGGCAATACCAATAAGGTTTCGCCCCTTCGCCCCACGGCCATGCACCTCCGATGCCCGAGTACATTCCCATCCCCGGGCCTGGACAACCCCACTCTGAGTATGTACCTGAGTACGTCCCCGGACATGTGCCGGGGCACGAGACATCAACCAACGGCTCGTCAACGGAGAGGTCATCCCGGTACCCCATGCAAATATCAAGGTCTCATTCGTGACGTTCCCGGACGCAATTTCCAGAAATGTCCAAAACTGCGGGGAGCGTGGTGCATACCTTGAAGTCGTGCTTGCGACATTGTCATGTCGAGGCTGGCGGATTCTCACCTTTTGTAGATGAGATCCAGAGCGCGCCGATGTCCAAGGGCTTCCACAGGCCGCAGATAGGGTTCTACGACGGGGCAGCGGATCCAGAGGAGCATGTGAAGCACTTCGTTGTCCAGATGAATGTCAACTCTTACAACGACACAATCTTCTGACGCATCTTCCCAACCACCCTGGAAAAGGCTGCGATGACCTGGTTTATAAGTCTCAAGACCGGGTTTGTGTCCTCGTTCGCCCAGTTGTGCGATGCTTTCATCGCGCACTTCAGTGGTTCAAGGAAACACAAGAAGAACATGCGAGATCTTCGCGGCATAGAGCAGAGAGAGGGCGAGGCGCTGGGCACTTTTTTCACAAGGTTCACAACCGCAGTTGCGGAAATCGTGCACATCGACGAGGCGTCGGCGCGAGACACTCTCATGGGCAACCTATGTCACAAGGCTTTCATGAATTATATTTTCCTAAAATGTCCGGAGACATACGACAACCTGTGCACACGGATCACAACCCAGGTGTATGCCGAGGACGCAACAAACCAAAATTCTCGGCCAAGGACCGACAAGGAAATCGCAACCGAGGCTAAGTGAAAGGTGAAGGAGGGTTTGCCCGCCGCCAAGGCTATGTATTTAACGCAGGCCTAGAACCCTGTGAACAACAACAACAAAAACAAAACAACAACAACAAAAACAATAACAACGCCGGGAGAAACAACGACGGTGGAAGTTGGAACTGCTTTGGAGGGAAGCAGCGAAGTTACAAGGGAAAGGGCGGCCCTTTGTACAAACCAAAAGATAAGGGCCATGGTAGCCATACCTCATGGGCGAACAATGTGTCGCAAGGCCAAAGCCAAGCAAGAGCCAACAACATCTAGTAGCAGGCTCCCGCAAAGCAGGTGCGATCTGGGCACACCATGAAGCCCGATGGTTACATTCACACAATCTCGGGCGGTCCCTCATTGGCTGGCTCAAGTCAGTCAGAGCGAAAGAGGTAAGCGAGGGCAAGCCTGCATGAGCCCTCGGTGTTCAGCGTTGTGCAATCCTCGCGGTCCCACGAGGGACTAGCCTTCACATCCGAGAACGCCGAAGGTCTGCATATGCCACACTCTGACCCTTTGGAGGTGCACACACATCTAGGCTCGAAGTTGGTGAAGAGAGTTCTGGTGTAACACCCTTATTTTGTAACACTAGGTATTACCGCCAGTGACCTCGGACTTTACCGTCCAAAGTCAACCAAAGCTTTAAATAATTTAATGAGACATAATTAAAGGAGAAATGATTAAGAAATTTATTTATTGATAAGAACATTCGTTCATTACATTGATAGTTGTTTTACAAAAGATGTAGCAACGGAAAATAAAGCCCATATAAATAGGGTTGAAAAGACGTACTGAAAATACAAGTATGTTTTTCCAAGACAACTCCTATGATGATGATTTGCTTGGCTTAAAATGGAAGAGCTGGTGCACTATCTTCCGAATGCTTTGCTCTTTGAAAATTCCTTCCTTCCTTCAACGCCGTCTTGCCTTAACCTTATATCCTTGCATAACTCTTCTCGAATCTTCTAGCCTTTGTCTTCAAACTTTGGTGGAAACTTCCTAGAGTCTGGCATTTGTGCGAAGGGCGAGAAATACTAGGAAAAAATGCGGAAATAGTGGAATTAGTCTAAGAGACTAAGCAAGTGAGAATGGAAATTCTCAAGGGCAGTTTGGTATCTACAATAGTCGAGAGATGTTAACGGGAAGACGTGCATTTGTTGTACGTTCAATCAGACATCAATGTTTGATGTTCAATTTGGGGAAGACGAAGAAAGGAGGGTTTAAATTAATAAAAGTTCTTTAGTAAGTAGTCAAGTTACAATAGCCTAGAAAATATGAGTGTGTGTGAGGTTGGGAAGGGTGCAAGAGGTCTGAGGTTCGAGTCCCCCTTGGCCCCTTTTTATTTATTTTGCCATCTTCCTTATTTTAGCATGCCTTGTAATGTGACATTAAATAAAAATCCGACATTCTATTAATTATATTTGCTTAACTTTTATTTGCCATTTTGATAACCCTTTTTAGAATATAGTATGACATTACAAAAAAATTAATAAATTCTCTTTTTTTGAGAAAAACTCATAAAGATCCGTGTTACTTAATGATATTCATGTTTTTGGTATAGTTTTTAGTGTGTTTTCTTAGTTTGTTAGGATTAGTTTTAGTAGTTATAGGGTTAGTTTTGTGTGTTTTTGGATGGTTTTGCATATATTGTGAAAAGTATGGAAGCTACTCCGTTTTGTGTCTTTTTGTAGGTTTTAGCAAGGAAACAGTGCTTTTTGGAGCTGAATTGGAGTATTATGGTGAAGGATGGAAGAGTATGGAGATGAGAAGTCGAAGTCCAAGTTTTAAGAGTTGAAGAGTTGAAGAAGACCAAATCCAAGCTCGTTAACGAGGCTGTAAAGGGTCGTTAACGAGGCTTAGAGATAGAATTTTTCGAGAGATCTTTGTGATGTCTACCGATCCTGTACAGAAATTTATCCTGATAATTCCATGTCAGTAGGGTTTTTAATGAGTCTTAGGGTTATTATATTTTATATTTTATGTCTTGTTAGGTTATCTTTCTATCTGCTTAGAGTTAGTTTCTATCTTTTAGGAAAGTTTTTATCTTTTAACCTTTTTATTAGATAGCTTTATTAGTATAAATACCCTTCTTTCTAGCCTGAAATGAATGAGAGCGAGTTGGAATTCAGTTTTAGGAGGGCCGAGAGAACGGGAGAAGTCGAGTGGAGGATTATCGAGTCGAGGTGGAACGAAAGCGAAGCCAGGGTCGTTAATTGTGTCTTGTATTCGGTATTCTTGTTGTTTTCGGTTTCTTTTGAAGTCGGTAAGACGATAATTATGAGTAGTGAGTAGTGAGTAGTTTATTTGCTTTATAGTTATGAGTAGTGAGTAGTTTTTTATTCTAGGGTCGGGTTTGAAACCCGGCATAGTTATGCATGTTTGATGAGTAGGTTGAAGTGTTGAATGCCTTTTATCTATTTTAGATTGCTTGTTGTGTTTATGGCTTGATGTGAATCGAGGTAATTTGAGTTCTTAACTTGATTGAGAGAGAAAGTTATTGACTTGAAGGTTGATAATGTTCGAATACGAAAGTTTCGAGCTTTGGATCCAAGACAAGTGATTGAGTGAATTAGTTTATGAGAATAGATTGATTTGCTTGCTAATCAGCGAAAGTTGATGAATTTATCTATTTAAAGGCATGATCATTATCTTCTTACGAGTTTATATGCATAGCTATGTTGTGGTAACCCTTGTCCTAGATTTTTATTCTTATTTGAGTTTTCTATCGTTATATTTGCTATCGAGTATTTGCCTCGGTACCGAACCTGTGTTTTAGGTCGTTAGTAGTGTTATCCAGGTTCGTTAACGACCCTGACAAAGTTGTTAACGAGGTTGGTTGTGGGTATTTTGTGTTGATTTTGCTTAGTTTTTATTTTTAGTAGTTGATAAACAAACAACAGTGCTTCCCGTGGAACGATCCTGACTCCCCTATACTCAGCGGGGTCTTGACTTATAAATTTATTTGTTGTCTAGAGAAAAGACCTGTCAACAAATTGGCGCCGTTGACGGGGAAGCAACGAGTTTGTTTGTCTATCTATGGTTAATTTTATTTCGTTGTTTGTTTTCTCAGCGTATGCCAGTTGGACGTCGAAGGCTCGAATTTGAAAACGCCGGTTATTATTCAGAACCTGAATGTTCCCTGCACCGTAGCCGCCGAGAGAACCAAGCTATGACTACACCCGAGGAGATGACTCGTCAGATGGCTGAACTCCAAAGGCAGATGGAGGCGTTAAAAACCGAAAAAAGATGCCTCTGCTGCCGAGGCTGAGCGGCAACGAGTCAACAGTGCTCGTCTACAGGAAGAGCTGAATGCCTATCCGAGGAATGCCAAACAATACATGCATCCAAAACTGAGGGTGCCAGAGTCTCCAATTGTGCTTCCAGAGATAGAGAAACCTTTTGAGATTAAGTCTCAGTTTATATCCTTGATTAAGCGGGCTCAGTTTGAAGGGAAACCTACTGAGTGCCCTATGGAGCATATTAGAAATTTTCTTGATTTATGTGACACCATAGCTGCTGAAGGTGTCACACTTGAATATATTCTATTAAAAGCTTTCAGGTGGTCTCTTACTGGGAAGGCCCTGTGTTGGTTGGAGAGCTTACCTCCGAAGTCTATCAGGACTTGGAAGAATTTGTATGATCAATTTCTTACAAAATTTTCCTCTCCTGCCAAGACAACGGAGTTGAGAAAGCGCATCACCTTCTATCACCAACTGCCTAATGAGACTTTTGTTGAAACATGGGAAAGATTTAAGGAGATTCTTAGACAGTTCCCCACTCATGGGCAACCCTTATATGGGATCTAAGAAATCTTTTTCCAGGGTATTAATGCAGAGACGAAGAACCGCATCAACACGCATACAACGTGCGGTTTTATAGAGATGGAACCCACAATTGCATGGGAATTGTTTGACAAGCTGTCTAACTGCGATGCCATGTATGGAACCCAGCAATTTCCCCAGCCCCAGAGGCGTCTCTACGTGCCTAACAAGGAAAACGTTGACCCAGATGTCAAAAATCAATTTCTGCAAGACGAGGTCAACCGCGTGAAGAAGCATGTAAGTTTTCTGAAATCCTCTCAATCTTGTCAAGAATGTGGTTCTTCTGCCCATAGTACGTTTGCTTGCACTAACATAGAGCAGGTGAGAGCCGCTGAGACATATGTTGAAGTGAACTATATGAGAGGCCCATATGGAAACCAGCTTGAAAATTTTGACAGGTCAACCAATTATCAAACGTGGGGCAACCAAAACCCGAATCCTAACTATGCAGCGCCCCCACCGGATAGAAGACATGCACCATATCGACCTCCAGGCTACCAAGAGCCACCATCATGGGCCTTAGGGTTACAGGAAGGCATTAGCGGAATCCAAGCCAACCTGAACAATCAAAACAAAAGATGGGGAGAGTTCGATGTATGGAAGAAGAATGTCGACTCCCAACTAGGGAACCTTGCTGCACAGATTCCAAGGCCACAAGGGCAACTTCCGGGCCGTCTCGAAGAGAACCCTAGAGGACAAATAGCAGTGGTATACCTTAGGAGCGAAAAGACATTACCGGAGCGTGTCCTAGCAAAGGAGAAGGACCCTAAGAGTGAAGAGGACGCCACGGTTCATCTCGGTAACGAGCCAGTGAGAGCAAGTACCGAACTGGCACACCATGGTGATGAGGCTCCTAGGGTCGTCAATGACCCTAACCTAGGTAAGTTTTCTGATCCGAACCCCTCTCTCAATCCCGAGCTAGTTAACGACCCCATCAGGGTCGGTAACGACCCTCCGGGAGCACCTAAGGACCCTAGTGTCGACCCGGTAACACCACCTCTCGAGCCTGACTTGGTTCTGAGAATGGTGAAATCTCTTCCTTTTCCTATTAAGAAATCAAAGGACTCTACTGAGAGTAAGTTCAAGCGTTTCGTAAAAATTCTCCAGGGCATTAATATTTTCATCCCATTCGCTGAGGCCCTAAGCGAAATGCCGGCTTACACAAATTTTTTGAAAGATATTCTTAGCAGGAAAATATCCATCACAAAACTGCAAGACGAGGTCCGATCGATTGCTCTACCAAAAAAGCTAGGAGATCCAGGGAGATTTGCCATAACAATTGGCATAGGCGACCACAAATTCAAGGCTCTATGTGATTTAGGAGCCAGTGCTAGTTTACCCCCCCTTTCAATCTGGTCAAAAGCCAACATGGGACCATTGGTGCATGTAGACATGAACCTCTACATGGCAGATGGCTCAAGCATAAAGGCCACAGGAGTCGTGGACGACTACCCCATTCAGGTCGGGAAATTCTTTATTCCAAAGGATTTCATCGTCCTCGATATGCCTGAAGACCCTCACGTCCCCATTATCCTAGGCAGGCCATTCCTAGCTACAGCAGGTGCTAGGGTCAATGTGCGGAAAGGACTCCTCACTTTTGATATTGGAGAAGAACGCGTGGAATTCAGCCTGGATCAAAACGCTAATGACACCACTGCGGCTGCACAGATCGAGTTGACCCAGCCAGAACTCGATACAATTGTTCCTAACGATCCTCCTCCAATTATTGAAGTGGACAAACAATTCCTTACAGACCCCCCTCGGTCCAGTTCCGATCTCTACATGCAAAGCTATAATGAAGACCTCGGTAGCGTAAGGTCAACAATGGCTCCAACAATCCCAGTATCAGAATCTTTTCCGATCAATCAAGGTGAGTATTCTAACCATGAATTCACTAATACAGGTTATAATTCTCTTCCGTATTTTATTCCTACACCATACCCCACTATTGATGCTATAGAGGAGTCCAAGCCTCCATGGTTTTCGGATTTCACTAACCCTTGTGTAGGAATATCGGGTATCTTATTAGAGGATAGAGGACCAAATTTAGTGACAAGAACCGATAATGTTTACAGAACTAAGTATGGGGTCCCTCAAAACCCCGACTTAGATGCAAGAGAACCACCTTGATTAGCCAAGGTAAGTACGTCGGACTGACGACGTTAAAAATAGCGCTTACGGGAGACAACCCGCTTTTAGTATAGTTTAGTTTTCTTTCTTCTTTTTCCTAGTTTTCTTTTGAGTTTTAGTGGTAGTTTTTAGGGTAGCAAGATAGAATAGTTTTTTAGCTAACAAGATGCAGGAGTTGGACTCGTAAATCACTCAAAAAAGGGCTACGGAGGCTCGTTAACGACCCAACCCAGAGTCGTTAACAACCCAGTTCGGCAACCCCAATTGGTAAAACGGGCAGGTAAGAAATTCTACCCTAATTTATCTTCTATCTTTACCCATTGTGCCGCCCTTTTCATCCTTCCACTACCTCTAGCCCTCTCCTATAAAAACCCTTCAAAACCTCTCAAAAATCCCACTCTCAAACCTTCAATCCAATAGCTTAAACTCTCCAAAATCCTACCGATATTTCTCAGCACCGATCGGAAATCTCACCACCACCGAACTTTGGAGGCCCACCTTAGTTAAACGAGTTCGTCACCCTTGACTTGTTACCGACGAGATTCGAGCTCGTTAACCACCCAAATTTTCGATCTTAATTCTTCAATTCTCGATCTAACGTTATGATTTCTAAACCCTAACTCTCTATTTGCATGATTCATGATTTATAGGGTCGAAATTTCATATCTTTTTGATATAGAGGATCGAATGGCATGTTCGTTGTTGCTCAATGATTTTATTGCTTGATAAGTTAGTGGTTGATCTTGATTTCTATGGTTTGTTCTTGCTTGATTCTCCATTGAAAATTGATTAAGAAAAGCATGAGCTACCTTGTTTTAGAATTATTTGATCTTCACTATAGTTTCTTGGGCAATTATAGCATGTTCAGGATGGGTAATTGAGCAAGTATGGGGTGCATATACCCGATTATGTGTCTTATGTAGGATTATGAGTGATGCATGCTTAATTCATGGTTTAATTTTGGAGTCTTTTACACTCGGAAACTGAAACTAGTTTTCGTACAGGCTCATTAACGACTTGCCCAGGTTCGTTAACGACCATGCGTATTATCAATCCTAAAAACCAGTCCAAATCCATTACCGACCCAATTGGGTCGTTAACGAGGCATTCCGAGAGTTATTCCGAGATCAAGTATGGGGTCTCTTGTCTATTGATTTGAGTGGATCTTATCTTGGAAAAGTCGTATTTTTTGTAGGACCACATGGCAAGTTCTAGCCGAGCCGCAACCCGAGCCCAAAAGAACAAGAGGACTCAACAGTCCCCATCTCCACCCCGCATGGACAATGTGATCTTGCGCACTCAAGGGCAAGCAGACCGCTACAATGCCATTCTAGACAAGGACCACTACACTAGGTGATTCTCGAGGACTAGTGCTAAATCGATGAGGCTCTATGATGATGTCAAGGAGGCCTTTTCTATTCTCGGCGTGCCTCACTTGTTGAAGAAGGAGAATGTACCACACTTCCCGGCTCTCATATCCGAGTTCCTAGCCACACTGGAGACAAGATTCCCGACGAAGACTTCGGAAGGACGAATCAGATTTAGGCTCGGTAATGTGAACTGTGAGTTTACTTTGGCAGAGTTCAATGCTATTCTTGAGCTCCCAAACACTTCTCGAGATTACAGCCTTAAGGACTACAAGGTGACAAGGACTTAGAGCTATATCACCGGGGAAGTGGAGCCCTCCGCCGCAGCACTATCCGGGGCGAGCATCATCAACCCCATTTTTCGGATCATCCTCCGAGTACTAGCTGCTACATTCTGGCCCAAGAGAGAGTTGAACAGACCGACAAGGATAGAAGTTGCATGTCTTTGCACCATCCTATTTGAGGAGCCCGCCCCATTGAACTTGGGGTATGAATGGCTATACTATGTTGAGAAGTCGACCAAGTCAAAGGAAGTATGGTGCAGGAACTTGGTCAGTCTCTTGGTGACTAACCTTGGAGTCGATCTCTCACTCTACACACCGGCCCACGCTCAATTACTCAACAGGAACTATTGGTTTAGTTCCGATATTTTTACTCAGGTTCAAGGCGGGTACAGTATCAAAGTTCAAGGTCGAGATGTAACGTCCACCTTATCAAGCATGGAGCTGCTATACGTACCGAATTGGTACGAGCCATGGACGGGCCATGCATTCCCGTTTGAGCACAATCCGCGGGATGAGCCATCACTAAGGCCATGCGAGTCAAGGTTTGAGCGAGAGGAAGATGCTATGGAAGAAGACGATGAAGGGACTGAGGAAGCTACCAAGGGAGGTACAGAGGAGCTCGACGTCGAGGAAGAAGGCCTCGATCCTGAAATTCTTGGCAACAATGTCTTCCTTAACGAGCCCGTCAGGGTCGTTAACGACCACTTCGAGGCTCCTACCGATGCTACTACCGAGGCTTACAACATCGGTAACAACCCCCCGCAACAACCTATCGACCCGCAGTCATTCGGTCTCATGCCTTACAATCCGGTACTTTTTCAAGAGCATTTCCAGCCTCACTATCAACCACCGCCTCAGCCCGAGTACATTGGATCGAGTATCCCGCCTCCATGGGCTGAAGATCTTTCTGCTCAGATGCAGCAACTTAATCTTCAGCAGACACATATTCATAGGAGGATGGATAGATGGGAGAGCGTCTATTCTGCTCGCATGACATTAGAGGATGCGAGGCATCAACAGAGAGAGGCGGATGATGCAGAGCGCTGGAGGACGATGTATGACTTCATGGGGAACTTCGAGCATTATTTTCCACCACCTGGGCGCTAATTCAACTTGAAGAATTATTTTGTTTTCTGCTTTAAGATCTTGTAAGTTTTTTCTGTTTTTTCTTTTCTTTTCTTTTTCTTTTCTTTTTCTTTTCTTTTTCTTTTCTTTTTCTTTTCTTCTGCTTATTTTTATTACTGTGGGGACATTGTAATTTTAAGTATGGGGTGGGAAAGGGTAGAAAAGTTAGTGTCTTGTGTGTTTTTTTTGTGTCTTTTATGTTTTAAGTAGTTCTTTTGTTTCCTAAAAAAATCATAAAATTGAATAATGGAAAATTGCAAAAAAGAGTTTTAAAATTGATAGATACCCTCTTTCTTATGGTTCTATGATAGTAGTTAATAGCATGATCATAAAAATCCTTGCAAGCATGTCTTTTAGAGTATAGCCTGATTCTTGTTCTGAAGTTGTTTTTATAGAGGAATAGCATTTGATGAAACTGAGCATGTATACTTTTAGCATAAGT
This sequence comes from Fallopia convolvulus, assembly GCA_964016875.1. Lineage (NCBI taxonomy): Eukaryota > Viridiplantae > Streptophyta > Magnoliopsida > Caryophyllales > Polygonaceae > Fallopia > Fallopia convolvulus. Next base: position 47,758,414 of record OZ024724.1, read on the forward strand.
GATGCAATCCAACAACAAAAATTTTACCTTGTGAGATATTTTTGGCCTTATAGGGAGAACATTAAAAACCCCTCTTCTTTTCTTGTGTGATTTACTCTCTATATGCATATTATCTCTTGGAATTGTGATAGTTATCTATTTCTTGAGACCTATATAAGATATATAGTACATTACTTGTGAAGATCATATGATAGAGAACTTTTTCATAAGCACTATTAATCCTTATCCACCCTTACATTATCCCGCTTTTTGAAGCCACTTTGAGCCTGAAGTCTTTATTTTTAGCTCCACAGAAATTTTCCCTAGCCGAGATAAGCTTGACCCTATCCGAGGATTAGGACTTAGATTGGAGAGGTTCGTTTTGTTGAGTGTAAAAAAAAAGGGAGTGAAATGTTATGTTTGGTTCGAAATTAAGGTTTATGGGAAGGATGGATTGGAAGTCTCTTATTTTATTTTGTAAGAAGAAAGATCTCTTGGTAATAAAAGATGCACAAAATAAGGTCGTTTGTTGAGAAAAAAAAGGAAAAAAAGGGGGAAAGTATACACGATGAAGCTCGGTTAACGACCTTGGTTGGTTCGTTAACGAGGCTGCGCAAGTAAAAATAAAAAGGAGGTTGAAAGGAAAAGAGTTGGAAGTAAAATGGGAAGAAGAAAAGAAAAAAGATGTGCAATAGTGTTTAATAGATAAGCCAGAGATTTGAGTTGTGTTATGGGACTTTCTAAGATATATTGGGTGACTGATAAGGAAGTGCGTATTGTTGAGTGAGTTTGGTATTTTTTTTTATGAGTGTTTTGGTAAGAAGTGTGAGTTTTTAAGAGTCTTTAATTCCCGGATATTATTATCAGCACATGGCCAAAATATTTCCACGCCAAATTGTCTTTACCAAGCCCCACTACAACCCGGCCGAATGGAAGCTTCTATGAAGTTTTTCATTGAGCCCCTAAGTTCTCTTGATGATTTTTGCTTGTTTTGACAAATCTTAGGTGGAGAGTTTGGTGATACAAGTTCCAATTTATATGAGTTTTTGTATATAAGATGAGTTGAGAAATTGAATTTATAAACCCAAACACTTGAGAGATGAGTAAAACACATATATCCCTGGTGAGGTTGGATTGTATTTGCTTATGTCTATTTGGTACATATATGTGTGATGACGTTACTAGTCATTTGCTATTTTCTGCTATGTGTTGAAGTTGCTTTTTAGATAATGGCTATTAGCTTGATGAGTATGATTGTTTGGTTTTGATTATTGTTTAGTGATTGCTTGAGGACAAGCAAGTTTAAGTATGGGGTATTTTGATATTCATGTTTTTGGTATAGTTTTTAGTGTGTTTTCTTAGTTTGTTAGGATTAGTTTTAGTACTTTTAGGGTTAGTTTTGTGTGTTTTTGGATGGTTTTGCATATTTTGTGAAAAGTATGGAAGCTACTCCGTTTTGTGTCTTTTTGTAGGTTTTAGCCAGGAAACAGTGCTTTTTGGAGCTGAATTGGAGTATTATGATGAAGGACGAAAGAGTATGGAGATGAGAAGTCGAAGTCGAAGTTTTAAGAGTTGAAGAGTTGAAGAAGACCAAATCCAAGCTCGTTAACGAGGTTGCAAAGGGTCGTTAACGAGGCTTAGAGATAGAATTTTTCGAGAGATCTTTGTGACGTCTACCGACCCTGTGCGGAAATTTATCCTGATAATTCCGTGTCGATAGGGTTTTTAATGAGTCTGAAGGTTATTATATTTTATATTTTATGTCTTGTTAGATTATCTTTCTATCTTTTTAGAGCTAGTTTCTATCTTTTAGGAAAGTTTTTATCTTTTTAACCTTTTTATTAGATAGCTTTATTAGTATAAATACCCTTCTTTCTAGCCTGAAAGGAAGGGGAGCGAGTTGGAATTCAGTTTTAGGAGAGCCGAGAGAACGGGAGAAGTCGAGTGGAAGATTATCGAGTCGAGGTGGAACGAGAGCGAAGCCAGGGTCGTTAATCGTGTCTTGTATTCGGTATTCTTGCTGTTTTCGGTTTCATCTGAAGTCTGTAAGACGATAATTTTCTTATTGATTTGAAGTAGTTTTGTTTTCAATGTTTTCTCTTATTGAAGCTATTTGTTTTATAGTTATGAGTAGTGAGTAGTTTTCTATTCTAGGGTCGGGGTTGAAACCCGACATAGTTATGCATGTTTGATGAGTAGGTTGAAGTGTTGAATGCCTTTTATCTATTTTAGATTGCTTGTTGTGTTTATGGCTTGATGTGAATCGAGGTAATTTGAGTTCTTAACTTGATTGAGAGAGAAAGTTATTGGCTTGAAGGTTGATAATGTTCGAATACGAAAGTTTCGAGCTTTGGATCCAAGACAAGTGATTGAGTGAATTAGTTTATGAGAATAGATTGATTTGCTTGCTAATCAGCGATAGTTGATGAATTTATCTATTTAAAGGCATGATCTTTATCTTCTTACGAGTTTATATGCATAGCTATGTTGTGGTAACCCTTGTCCTAGATTTTTATTCTTATTTGAGTTTTCTATCGTTATATTCACTATCGAGTATTTGCCTCGGTACCGAACCTGTGTTTTAGTTCGTTAGTAGTACGACCCTGACAAAGTCGTTAACGAGGTTGGTCGTGGGTGTTTTGTGTTGATTTTGCTTAGTTTTTATTTTTAGTAGTTGATAAACAAACAACATTGCTTCTCGTGGAACGATCCTGACTCCCCTATACTCAGCGGGGTTTTGACTTATAAATTTATTTGTTGTCTAGAGAAAAGACCCGTTAACACTTAACATATTTAATTAATTTCTTCATTGCCATTGTAGTGAACTTTAATAACCTTTTATTATATAATATTAGATTATAATGATTATTAAATTATCTATTTTTAGGAAAAAAATTTATTGGAATAAATATCTGTTTTATTATATTTAGAATTTAGCGGATATTACATCTGGTGGATACGGGATCTTCTGTGGACATCATGTAGTATGATGCCTTCGAGCAACTAGTTATTTCGGCAACATCCTTGAAGCCCTATTCCGGAAAGCTAATGTCCTTCCCAGGAGACGAGGTCGATGGGGCAGGCCTCATCGACCTCGATGACGTTGGGAGCGGGTTCGACGAGGCGAACCGAGATGGTAGAGTTCACTCATTTCACTATGGTTCGTTTGCCCTCGGTGTATAAACCGATCATCGGGAGAGTATCCCTAATGAAGTTTCAAGCTATGGTGTCCATCTACCACCAAATATGAAGTTTCTAGTCGAAGGCGGAGTCGGAGAGGTCAAGGGCAACCTAGAGGAGGTTCATTTTTGTTATGCGACCTCCGCAAAACATAAGTGTCTAGTGTTCGTGGTGGATGCTCCCGGGATGCTGATCTCGAGTTTCGGGACTTTACAGTCTCAACCTCGGAAGCTAAAAGAAGAGTTGTCACTCTCTTTGGCGACGAGGCGGAGAGGCTCTTCCTGGGCGAATGTTTCTCTTGGGAGTCAGCATTGTTGCTGGAATCCCTGCTCGCTGGCTACCGCGACGTGTTCACTTGGAATACAAAAGATCTCTGTGGAGTTCCACGGACTGTGGCCCAGCATTCATTGAACATCGACGTCACTACTCGTCCTGTGGTGCAGCGATGGAGGAAAATGAACGAGAAAAGGGCAAGCGCTGTGAATGCCGAGGTGGGGAAGCTACTGGCCATGGGGTTTATCCGCGAGGTCCAGTACCCTAGGTGGTTGTCTAACGTCGTACTAGTAAAAAAGGCCAGCGGGAAGTGGCGCATGGGCGTGGTTTTCAAAGACCTGAGCTTCCTCGACGGTTTGAGCCATGGTCCTGAGCTTCCTCGAGGCGTTCAGGTTACAACCAGGTCTTAATGAACCAACGAGATGAGGAGGAAACATCCTTCATCACGCAACGAGGGACCTATTGCTACAAGGTCATGCCTTTTGGTCTGAAGAATGCGGGAGCCACCTTCCAGTGGCTTGTGGACTGAATCTTCAAGAATCATCTAGGGAAAAATGTGTCGGCTTATGTTAACAACATTGTGGTCTAGAGGAAAACCTCGGAGGAACATCTTGTTGACCTCGCAGAGGTTTTTGCGACACTCAGACACATCAGGCTCAGCCTCAATCCTGAAAAATGTGTGTTCGGTGTGTCATCAGGAAAATTCATGGGGTTCATGATCAGTGCCCGGGGAATAGATGTGAACCCCTCCAAGATCGAATCAATTCTCTCAATAATGTCACCCAGTCTCGGACCGAGCTACAACGACTCAACGACGTTGTGAACTACCTAGGGAGGTTCTGCTCTCGTTTGGCGGACAGGTCGCTGCCTTTCTTCACGACCCTAAAGAAAAACGACAAGTTTGGCTAGGACGAGGAGTTAGAGCTTGCTTTCTCTAGGCTGAAGGCATTTCTGTCAAAGCTCTCCACGTTCTCACCTCCGAACGTGGGACAAGATTTGCAACTATACATGGTTGTGAGCCTAGAGAAGGTCAGCGCGGTGTTGATAAGGAAGGCGATGCACCCCGTCTATTTCATCAATCGCGTGCTCCAGCCTACGGAGAAGCGATACTCCCTGGCAGAGAAAATGACGTTGACTGTGGTAACAGCCGCGAGGTGCCTGCGCCCTTACTTTAATGCCCATCTAATCCAGGTCCTCTCTAATCTCCCTCTCCGAAAGATCCTCCACCAGTCCGCCCTTTCCGAGCGGATGACGAAGTGGGCGGTCGGGCTCTCCGAGTTCGACGTCAGCTACCTGACAAGAACTGCGATGAAGGGGCAGGCTCTCGCCGACTTCATGTTGGAAGTAACCTTCCCCGAAATTGATGAAAGCACGGAGGAGTGGAAGGTGTTTGTGGACGGCTCGCGATGTGACGCCGGAGGTGAGGCTGGCGTATTTGTTGCCGATCCCTCAATCGAGATGGACTATGCTCTTAAATTCGCCCTCAATGCCACCAATAACGAGGCCGAGTATGAGGCCATGATTGTCGGGATAGAGATGGCGCTACTCAGTGGAACTCGCAAAATCAGGGTGTGCGCCAACTCCGAGTTGGTGGCACGACAGTTGAGTAGGCAATATGAGGCCAATACGGGGTTCTTACCCGCGTACCGGGAGAAGGTTAAAGCCTTAGTATCCTATCTAGAAACGTTTGCAGTGGAATCCATACCGCGCACTAAACACACAAAGGCAGATGCCCTTGAAAGGCTGGGGTCGGCTCTTCCCTTAGAAGTGAGCAATCACGTAATGGAGCAGAGCAAGCTCTCACGGAGCGTGACCAGCGGAGTTTTCTCCATTAGACTCGAATACTGGAGACTCCCATCACGCTATATGTGGAAAGAGGGATCCTTCCTGAGGATCCCTTAGAGGCAAAAAAACTCAAAATGCATGAAGCTCGCTACTACGTTATTGGAGAACAACTCTATCGTTGGGGCTTCGCAGAGCCCAATTTGTTGTGTGTGCCGGGCGAGGCTAAAGAGCACATCTTGTTTGAGGCGCATGAGGGAGTGTGTGGCGTCCATCCCGGTTGGCGCGCCTTGTCACAAAAGATTGTCCACTTGGGGTACTTTTGGCCCACTCTCAGACAGGACACGAGGACTTACGTCTAGAACTGCGACGGGTGCCAGAGGCACGCAAACATCCAACATGCCCCAAACTCACCTTTGCGCTCATTTCACACACCCTGTCCCTTTGCAATGTGGATGATGGACATTCTAGGACCCTTCCCCAAGGTCGCGCGGAGGGTCTAGTACATCCTGGTCATCGTTGACTATTTCACGAAGTGGGTCGAGGCAGAGGCGGTGGTGAAGATCACGGAAGAAAAGGTCTGCTCTTTTCTCTGGAAAAACCTTGTGTGCCGCTTCGGATAGGAAGGCGATGAGTGGAATTCGCTTGTCTTTCTCTATGAACGTAGCACACCACATGGTCTAGGCTACAACACCAAAGGGGTTACATGCAATATTGTTCGTGCTATATGAGAAGCCATCAGCGGTGAACAAGGTACATCTGATGAAACGCCTGTTCAACATGGAGATGAGGGAGGACACAACGCTATCCAAGCATTTGAATGAATTCATGATGACAATTGCACAACTGCAATTAGTGGAGATTGATTTTGATAATGAGAAACAAGCCCTTATTCTACTGTCTTCTTTATCGGAAAGTTGGAGCGGAATTGTTACGACGGTTAGTGTTTCGGCGAAAAAGGAAAAACTTAAGTTTGATGATGTGAAGAATTTGATGATTAGTGAAGAGTCAGGTTCTACATCTATATCAGCTTTGAATGTAGGAAACAAGGCAGATCAGGTCATGGTAGGTCAAAGTCCAAAGGAATGGAGAAGACCACCAAAGAAAGAGTAAGATTAAGTGCTGGAATTGTGGTGAGTTCGGTCACTAAACTATACATATTTCTTAAAAATATCTTTTTAACCCACTTCTTAACTTGCTAGTAGATTCATCAAGTCTAATTATATAAGTAATCAAATTTATTTATTTTAGTAATTTCTATCAAAAAATTGTTATCACGTAAGCGTAATTAACCAAGTGTAATTACGTACAAAAAGTGTCATCAAATATACTTTTAAAGTGTCATCCAACGAGTGTCATTAATAAAAGTGTTATTTATAGTGTAATTAAAGTTTTTTATACGTTATAACAGTTGAAGACGATTTGTTTGTTTATAAAAGATAGAATATGGAACCCTAGTTTAGATCTTCTCATACAAAAAGAATTATATTTATAGTAAATTACAATATAAGACTTGGAAAGCAAGTATTACAAAAGATATTGATAATAATAATAATAATAATAATAATAATAATAATAATAATAATAATAATAATAATAATAATAATAATAATAATAACCCTTGGTTTGTAAAATCAGAGACGCCTTTGACGTATGTCTTCAGGTGTGGTATTTGGATGACGACACTATTATTGGTGACACCTTGGTGGTGGGGAAGGTTATGCAGTTGATTATGGAGGAAGGGCCTCGTTTAGGGTTACATCTTAACGTGGAAAAAACTGAAGTTTTTTGGCCTATTGAAGACCCTCGTAGCAGGCTTGTGGGTGTCTTTCCCACTAATATTGCTCGACCTTTGCATGGTGTTAAGTTGCTTGGTGGTCCGGCCAGTTCCAATTCTGTTTTTAGTGGAGAGCTTGTGATGCAGAGGGTGACCAAGACCATTATGCTTATGGATAAAGTTGCTAAGCTTAATGATCCTCAGTGTGAGTTGTTGTTACTTAGGGCTTGTACCGGAGTTTCTAAACTCTATTTTTCTTTGCGTACTTGCCCTCCTGGTATTTTTGAGGTGGCTCAGCGCACTTTTGATGGGGCTCTTCGAACTTCCTTGGAGCGTATTGTTACTGCTTCAGGACCTGGGTTTGGTGATTGGCAATGGCGACTTGCCACCTTACCTTTTGCGTTTGGAGGGCTTGGTGTTTATTCTGCAGGTGATGTTCGTCATTATGCTTTTCTTGCTTCTCGGTTACAATCTGTCGGTTTGCAAACAAAGCTTCTTCAGAATGCTGACATTGTTGGTCTTGGTCTTGCTTTTGATGATTCGTTGAGTCTTTTAATAGAAATGTGGATTCTGACTTTTTGAGTAATCCTAATGAGGTCGCTGCCCCTAAACTCATGAAGAAATTAGCAGATATATATTTCACAAAGGTTACTGCTTCTGCAGAATCCACCTTTTCTTTATCTCCTCGGCAATTGGCATTGTGGAAATCGCAACAGGGAGATCACACTTCTGTTTCGCTTCGGGCGGTCCCCATCTCGGGTTTGGGACGGACGATGAATGCTAGGACTTACCGTTGTGTGTTGTGTTATCGGTTGGGTGTTCCTTTGTTCTCTATTTTGACACCATGCTCTGCTTGCTCTAGGGTTTTTGAGGGGGATATCTTTGGTGATCATGCGGTGTCGTGTGCTGGTATTATAGGTATTAAACATCGGCATAATATTGTTCGGGATACCCTTGTTGATATTTGTTATCGGTCTGGGATTTCGGCAAGGAAAGAGGTTGATATTGGACTGACTAGTGGTAACGATTGAGCTCTTCGACCTGCAGATGTGTTACTCTATTCTTGGGATCGAGGCCGTGATGTATGCGTTGACTTGATAGGATCTTCTCCTTTGACATAATCTGGTTTGTCTAACTTTGTTCCGGGACAAGTTGTGGCTGATGCAGCTAATCGAAAGAGGGTGAAGTACGAAGCTAGTTGTCGAGCTTTTGGTTATGGTTTTCTTCCTTTCTCCTTTTCTTCTCTGGGGGAATTGGAAAAGGATGCTGTAGCGTTGCTGAAGCGGGTTCAACAGTTTTCAAAGACTCAAGACGTTGGGGCTCATGTTGCTGCTCATATCTTCACCAGAATCGGCTTTGCAATAGCTAGAGGAGTGGGGGCCTAGATTGTATCTCGGCTTCCCACTAATTTTATGTAATTTGATTGACTTTGTAAGTTTTATAATAATAATAATACTAATACTAATAATAATAATAATAATAATAAGGAAACTAGATATTATACAAAAGGATAAGAAGATTTGACTTTATCTCATCTTCTCTCTAATACGCCCCCTCTGCAAGCTCATGGAAGAGCCCGAACATATATCTTGGAGTGTATGTGTAGAAATCAAGTGGAGCCAAATGCCTTGGTAAACATGTTTGCAATCTGACGATCATAACTTATGTGTTGAACCTACGATTCATTTGACTGCACCTTTTCTCTAACAAATGAAAGTCATTATCAATATGCCGGATCGCCTATTAAGGATTATGTGTCAAAAAATTAGTACTGATATTGTCAGACAGTAGAACTGGCCGAGAAGTGACATGTAATCAAAGATCATGGAGCAATTGCAAAATCCACGACATCTCGACAACAACGGCAGAAATAGCCTGAGTTCCGCTTCAGTGTTGGACCGAGCAACCACCTTTTTCTTACAAGAAGTCTAGCTAATAAGTGAGTTACCAAAATATAATGGTAAACCCAAACTGAGATCGACAATCATCCGGATCAGATGCACACTAGGCACCAATGAAATCAATGAGAGAAGCCTGAGGTGCCGACTGTAAACATAAGAAATGAGACTATGTGCCCTTCAAATAGCACAAAAAATGCTTGACAGCAGACCAATGATCATCGATGATCGTTGGGTCGAAGCATATATTGACACACTTGATTAACAACAAAAGAAAGCTCATGCCATGTAATAGTAATGTACTGAAGCTAGGGTTGTTCATTGGTTCGGGTAATTCAGTTTTTACCTGAAAACCGAACCGAACCGAACCGAACCGATTAAAGGTATTACGGTTCGGTCCTCAGTTCAAGATATTTTCTATTTCGGTTTTCAGTTTGGTTCGGTTCGGTTTCGGTTCGGTTCGGGTAAACCGATTTATTTAAATATAAAAAAAAATATCCCTTACAAGTTACACCTTATGTCCTTACCTATGTGAGGAAAGTAGGAAACCCTAAAATAAAATTCCCCCATTCACGATTGAAAAGCGCCGCTCTCGAGTCTCGGCTCTCCTCTTCGAGTCCCCAACTGACTCCCCATTCACGCTTGACTGGAGCCCTCTCGCCCTCGGCAGTCGGCCCTCGCCTTCGACTAGAGCCCTCGACTGGAGCCCTCTCGCCTTCAGCCCTCGCCTTCGACTCCTCTGGCTCGAGCCATCGAGTCCTCTTGCTCATCGCCTCGTCCTCCACAACAGCAACGAAGCAGCAAAGCAGCACAACAGTCAGCAGCAGCAGTCCTCTGGCTCGCCTTCGACTCCTCTGGCTCGCCCTTCGAGTCCTTTGGCCACGCCACAGCAGCACAATAGTCGCAAGTTCGCAACAGCACTTCGAGTCCTTTGGTTCGTACTTCGGTCTCTACTTCGAATCCTCTGATTTACTTGAAATCTTGAATAGGTAGTTTACACTTCACTAATCACTAGTAACAAACTAGGAATAATATTGCTACAAAGAAAACACTACTTTAAACGAGCAAAATTCAGCAGCTTTCTTTGCAAAATCAGTAGACAAGTTAGAAAACTGAAAGGCATGCACTATTTCATTTCAACAGTAGTAAAGCTCCTTTTATTGCATAAAAAATGTCTGCAAAATGAAGGATGATTGCTAGGGACCTAGGTTGTTTACTTGGAATGGTTGTTCATGGAAATAATGGAATTATGGCTGTTGCTAGGGTTCTTTGGTAGGTTTGTTTACTTGTTTTCTCAAGCTTGAATGCTTGAGTGCTTGACATCCTAAATGGTGAAATCAGTAGACAAAAGCGAAATGAGATCAGTAGGTACTTATTGGTGATTTGTTGATTCATTAGCATTTTACTAATCAGTTTATAGCATTTGTTGATTAGCATTTTACTAATCAGTGCTTCACATAAGAAATGGTGAAATCAGTAGGTACTTATATCATGTACTGTTGAACATTGCTTCTTCATCAGTTTATAGCATTTGTTGATTAGGATTTGACTAATCTGATGTAGGTACTTATGTAATATCCGAGATATTTCAAGTTTTTAAAATTTAATATAATATTTTTTATTATTATTTATTTATTTATCTATTTTTATTTTTAACCTTTTCTCTAGGTAAAAAGAGAATGTTTGTAAAATAAAATTAATTAAATGATTAAAAGAATATTCCTTAAAGATATTAATTAATAAAATTAAAAGAATATTCCATAGTGAATTTTTAATTAATAAAAATTGAAAAATATTCCATAAGGCTTTTGGCAATTTAAAAAGCCTTGAATAAAATAAGGACCTATTTTATTTTTAACCTAAAAAATCTATTAAATAAAACACATTAAAATATTATCCCCCTTCTTCTTCAACCTAAAGTTTTACGTAAGAAAAAAATTGTCCAATCCATGGCCTTCTTACCCACCATAGCCACAACCCTCCCCAATCATCCTTCTCCCTCCTCTTCTCCATTGGGCAAAATCCCATAGCCTTGGATCTAGCTTTCACTATAAATAGAGGTAGAAATCCTACCCAACAACTCACTCCTTTCATCCTTCTCTTCCTCTCTACAACTTCACTCTCAAGTTCCCCCAAAAATCAGCCCTCCAAGCTCTAGCTTTTCCTTCAAAATCCCACCAAACGAGCCTCCTCCTCTCCCCTTTGGACCGCCGGCCACCTCGCCTGACCACCGGCCCCACCACCGTCGACCGCCTCCTTCTCCAGCGCGCCGCCCCACTCGCCGGAGCCCCCTGGTGCGCCGCCCCTCCCACCGCCGGTCCTCCTGCCTCCTTTCCCCTGTGTTCTGTAACTCAGGCAACTTAATTCCATTCTATTTAATTTATTAATTTAATTTAAGTTAATTATATTATGCTAGTTTTAGTAAGATTGGTCAAATAATAGTTACTTGCAAATTATTAAGATTTATAAGAAGTATTTCATAAATCTTGCTAGTTGAAAAGAGGATATAAATCATTTTATTAAACCATTATTAAATTACTATATCCTAATATGAAGAACAAGAACATGTTTGTTTATTTAAATTTTTATGAAGCTATTATAAAAAGGTATTCGATTTTATAAATTTATTAGCTTATGATTTTGTCTCTATATTAAATATCACCATTAAAAAGGCTTAAGCTTAAGTGTAGAGAATACCAAATTATTTGGAAATAAGAATATTAGTAATGATTAATTGTTTTAATTATTTAATATAATATTAGTTTAACTCATCTGTAGGATAAAGTATTCCTACAAGGCATAATTCCTTTTATAAAAATACAATAATATGAATTATAACATTATATTGTTAAGTATTTAAAAATATCTCACCTAGAAAGATATTGTATAATATGAGTTTGGTTCAAATGAAACAAACTCTTATCCTAAAACGAACTCTTATCCTAAAACGAATGCACTTTTCATAGTTAGTAATGCACTTTTCATATAAAAGTGCATTGAAAAATACAAAAAGTGCATTACGAAAAAGTGCACTAAAAAAATTTGAAAAGTGCACTAAAAAGTACGAAAAGTACAAATGCGAAAAAGTGCACTCTAAAGTATGAAAAGTGCACTACTAACTACAAAAAGTGCATTCGTTTTAGGATAAGAGTTCGTTTTAGGATAAGAGTTTATTTCATTTGAACCAAACTCTGTATAATATAGAAAAGAATATTGTTTTTGTGGCTTAGAATATCATAAAAAGTATATTATAAGGAATGATTGGGTATTTTATACCATGATCTTATAATTATAGATCAAATTGGAGGAATTTTAGAAATAAAATAAATAAGAATATTTATTTTATATTATGATCATTTTAAGAAAGCTTACCTTCTATAGTAAATAAGAATTTACTAAGAACGAACCTAATATTATTCTATCTCTTTTATTATGACCCCTTAGTTAAAAAGGTTTTTATTAAGAAAGTATTATAATAGAACATTTTTCGTAAAGGGAAAATAATTTTTAAAATAACCCTTGGATATTGTTGAAACTAAGTAAATTATTTTGAATAATCAATAAGCGTTATTTCAAATCAAATAAAAGGATATTACGAAATTAAAATAATAATAGAGGAATGTTATTATTTTAATTTAACTACCTAAATTATTATAATGATAATTTAGAATGTTCCATACACCTAAGCTAAAGTACTCTTAAGAAATCCGAATCTTAAAAGTATGTTCGTATCTAAGACCGTTCGTAAAATTTTCGTGTCAATAGGTCGGGAACCTCGTTCGAAGTCACAAACCCCACCTCCGTCTCATCGTTAAGTCGGTTATCATTCCAACCAAGGCAAGTGGAAAATCCCCTTGTGACCTTTATAATTCGTCTCCGTGAAATTCTCGATGTTGGGAACAACTTGCGTGCTAAGTAATCAAATAATCTAGGAAATATCGATTGCTAGATATAACGACCATTGTTAGTATAGTTCACTATTTATGTTGCTAGGACTATTTATGCTAGTGTGGTTATGGCTTTGGTTGTTTATGGACTCGTTCAGAGTTCCACGTCAAACGAACTAGTGAGGGGCGTGGAATAGCCGACGCCTCTATATAATCCTACTAAGTCATAAGTGCCTACGTGTTTGAAGTATGACTTTCGGGATCATGATCCCATCCACTCCGATTGCAAGGAGGGATGAGCGCACTCTAGCTAAGTGCTGGGAAACTGGGTTTCCCTTGGTGGATCGGGCAATCTGTATTCCCACCCTTTTAAAAATCATTAAAGCGAATATGTTACGTCATCAAATAAGATAAGTGCTCAACGCACGTTTAAATATTAAAAACCGGACGGTCTCAAATGATCGATCTGGCCCTCGGTCCGCTCAGGGCGCGAGATTTGTAACTTGTGTGAGTTAATAACGTTCCCAACACATCTTTTTATTCTCGATACTAATAGAAGCCTACAATCTAGTAGCTCTTCTCCAAACTATCGAGCTATCTCCGCTCGGGACACGCTCTCATTCGTACCATTAAACCCCATATGATTAAACCCTACTGTCAAACACAACCCATTGTTAACTTCGTTGTTGTTATATTAAATTACCGAAATACCCTTGGGAAGTTCCGTTCCCGCTTGCTTAGTCTCCTAGACTAATTTTTCTTTTCCGCATGTTGCCTGGCATATTCTCGCCCCTCGCGAATTATGTCAGAACCTAGGAAGTTCAACCCGGCGTAAGGTGAAGAGCAAGGGAAGGTCAAGAAGCTCCGCGAAGTTTGAAACTCCTTTTGGTTTATTTTCATTTATGTTTCAAAGACAATGATTTATGAATTGTATTTCCCGAACAAACTTTTGGTATTGTGATTTGGATTGTAAGAATAAAGTCTCCTTCGTGAGCACCTTTTAATTTATGAGTATGTTTTATTCCGCATTTTATAATTCTATATCATTCTAAAAGCCTTGGGTGACGTTGGACGGTAAAATCCGATGTCACTGGCGGTAATACCCAATGTTGTAAAATAGGGGTGTTACAACTTATTGGTGATTTTTTTTATTCTTTGTATAGAAAGATTACAGGCTTACAACGGAGGATAGAGACTGCAAAGTTTATATAATTAGTCATAACGGATAGACATTCATCAAATGTGAGTAGTTTTTTTTACTTGTGTCTTATGGAATATGAAATCAGAATTTCATTTTTATTTATTATAAACTACTACTAATCTCGTTGTATTTTTATTTGATATAGATGTAGAGCTCCCTTTCCAAAAGAAAACGTGGACCAAGTAAGAGCCTAACAGTAGCAGCCCCAACTCCTTCTACTAGGCCCTCAAGAAGCACTCAACAAGAGTCTCAAGACCTACTACTTTCTCATGCATCAGAGAATTCTCCTGAAATTGAGGATGATGAAGACTCAGAGGAGGAACAAGAACAGATTAATCTAGATTCAGAAGAGAAGGGGCCGGGGGTTGAAAATGAAGAAGCACCTAAACCTCCAAAACCCAAGAGGAAGGCCATGAAGAAAAGGAGTGAGCATTGGGAACACTACAGAGAATTTACAGAGAATGGGATCAACAAGGTTGAATGTAATTACTACAAGATTGTCTACGCAGCTGATACATACAAAAATGGTGTCACCAATTTGGGAAAGCATCGAAGGGTTTGTCAGTTGAATCCTGAAAATCAGAACAAAGCCAAAGGTACCCAATCTAAACTTGTTTTAGAGAAAAATGATGCATCTGGAAATTGCATGATGAAAAATTGGGTTTTAGATTTAGAAGAGGTGAGATCAAGAGTGTGCAAATTTATAGTTGGATTAGAGATGCCATTTAATCTTGTGGAGAACCCTCTTTTTTAGAGACATATTTGATGCTGCATGCCCTACTTTTAAAGTGCCTTCCCGTTCTACCATGACACGTGATGCTTATGCTATGTATGTTGAACAACGGGATAAGTTAAAAGGGTTTTTAGACAAGAATTGTCAAAGGATTTGTTTGACCACTGATACATGGACTTCCATTCAAAGAGTCAATTATATGACTTTGACTACTCACTTTGTTGATAACAACTGGACTCTTCAAAAAAGAATGCTGGATTTTTGTGTAATTAGTGGTCATAAGGGGGATGATATTGCTAGAGATGTTGAGGATTGTCTATCATCTTGGAATTTATTGGATAAGGTCTTTAGTTTGACTGTAGACAATGTGAGTGCCAATGATTCTGCTTGTCTTAAATTGAAAGATAAGTTGTTGAAAAATGCTCCTTGCATTGATGATGGGAATAATTTGCATGTGAGATGTGTTGCTCACATTGCTAATCGTATTGTCAAGGACGGTTTAAAGGAATATCTTCCATGTGTAGACAAAGTTAGACTTCTTGTCAAGTATGTTAGAAGCTCTCCAGCTAGATTAAAGATGTTCAAAGGAAAAGCTAAAGGCCTGAAAATTGAGTGCAAGTCTTCATTAGTGTCTGATGTTCCTACTAGATGGAATTCAACGTACTTGATGTTGGATGTTGCTTTGAAATTTAAAGATGTGTTTCCTCGATTAGATGGTTTGCCAATAGATGATGATGGTAACTACTTAGGAAATATATCAGCTGAGGAGTGGGCTAATATTGAGGTCATTGTGAAGTTTTTAAAACAGTTTTATGACTTCACCAACATGGTATCAGGCTCTTCTTATGTGACAGTGAGTAATGTATTTTTATACATTGGAAAAATTGTGCATTTGTTGAATCAAGAAATTGAAAGTGGTGATCCGATTTGTCAATCTATGGCTGTTGAAATGAAGAAGAAGTGTGACAAGTATTGGGGTGATGTTGAAAAGATGAATTTGAACATATTTATGGGCATGATTCTTGATCCAAATTATAAGTTTGAAGGATTGAAATGTGCACTTAGAAAATTATATGGTGAAGAGAAAGGGTTGGAATATGCCACAATATTGAAGGTGTCTGCAAAAAAGTTATTTGAGCAGTATAGAAAATTGTATGCTCCTAAACGAAAATCTGCATCTGCTGTTGGGTCTGCTAGTACAAGAGTTGGAGGTAGAGATGTCGATGATTTTGTGAATCAGATTGATTCTGAGGTGTCTCAGATGGGTGCATCTAATGATCCAAACTATGCTAGTGAATTTGATCGGTACTTCCATGAGCTGATTAGTAGAGAGCATGATGCTTTGACATGGTGGAAATTGAATGGACACAGATTCCCAATTCTTGCTAGGATGGCTCGTGATGTGTTAGCCATGCCGGTCACTACAGTTCCATCTGAATCCGCCTTTAGCACTGGGGGACGTACAATATCACAATTCCGAAGCTCACTAACTCCCAAGGTAATAATGTCTTTTATCTTTCAAATATATTTGAACTTAGAATTCTTCTTTAATTGATGAGAATGTTTTTCAATTTTCATACATGTGATTTGTGACTTGAGTAGATGCTTGAAGCCCTTATTTGCACACAAGATTGGATTCTAGCAAGTGTAAAGGCTCGTCAAATGGATGAAGCGGAAGCTCAAACTATCTTGAAAGAACTTGAAGTCTATCATGAAAGCGAGCAGATTGTAGAAGGTGAAAGTTTCTAAACTCAATATGTTGAAAGTTTGAAATTTTGAATATTTGTATTAAGCTTAATTATGCTTTAGTTTTGTTTCTAAGAGTTTTCTTGCTTTTGTTTCATTTAATTTTCCTAATAGATTTGAATGAAGCCTAAACAAGGGAAGACAATGGCTATGGAAACTTTGGAAAAGAAGTGAAGACTCGCAAGACAATCAAGATTATGAAGTTTTAAGTTGTATTTTGGACTTGTGTAACTTTGTGTTGGAGTCTTGGACACTTGTTTTATCTTTTTGAGGCCTTGTTTTGTTTATGTTTGACACTTTGACATGTTAGAACATGTTGATTTGGATTTTGGACATTTCGTTTGCATGGTTTAGCCTATAACTTGATGATCATAGGGGTCATTTTGAGGCTTTGTTAGTTTGTTTATCATTTTAATGCTTTCTCTTGGACACTACAGGTTTTTATTTATGTCATTTACTCATTTTGCAGGTTTTATTTTCTAGTATGTCTATACAATATAGGGGATCATGGATTATTTTGCAGGTTTTTGAAAAAAAGGGATCTGTTTGGTTCGGTTTAGAGTTCTTAATTCGGTCCTAGTTCGGTTCGGTTTGGTTCTAGTTCGGTTCAGTTCGGTTTTAGTTCGGTTCGGGTCGAAATTGGTTCGGTTTTAGTTCGGTTTAGGGTTTTCCCTTCTATATTTGGGTCGTTTTTTACCTAATCGGTTACTTCGGTTCCTACCCGAACCAAACCGAATAAAACCGAACCAAACCGAATCGAACCGAGCTTATCCGGTTCGGTCCTCGGTTCCGGAAATTTCGAAATTCGGTTTTTGGTTCGGTTCGGTTTTTCTCGGTTCGGTTCGGTTTTGGACCGATGAACAGCCCTAACTGAAGCGTGCCAACAATGCTTCGATATAACTTAGGGTCGAGCATGGCATTACCATTGGCACGAAACCGAGAGCGAGGTTCAATAGGAGTGCTAATCAGTTTGTTTTTAACCATCTTCACCCTAGTAAGAAAGTCACGAATATATATTTGCTAACATAATTGTAAACTATATATTTGGAGCCCTGATGACTTCAATTCCCAAAAAATAATGTAATGAACCAAGATCCTTGAGAGCAAAGGTCTGATTCAAATTTTTAATAAAAAAAGGCAATAGTTGAAGAAGAGTATATTGTAACAACATGATCATCTACATAGACTAGCACATAGAGAATGATGTTATCCCAAAAAAAAATGTATAGTGAACAATCAAATTGACAGGCATGGAAACCAGAGCGTGAAAGATAAGATTTGAGGTTACTAAACCATGGCCAAGGAGCTTGTTTTTTAGCATAAATGGCCTTATGAAGCCGACAAACATGACGAGGACGAGCCAGATCAACAAAATCGGACGATTGTTCCATAAAAACATGTGCAGTCAAGTCACCATTCAAGAAAGCATTGTTGATATCCAACAACCGAATTGGTCAATTCCGAGTAAGAGAAATAGTAAGAACCAATCGGATAGTAGTAGGATGAACAAAAGGACTGAAAGTATCAAAATAATCAACGCCTTCCTCTTGATGGTAGCCTTTTGCTACAAGTCGGGCATTGTACTCATCAAGAGAGCCATCTACCTTGTGTTTTATACTGTACACTCGCTTGCTACCCACAAAATATGTATTAAAAAGGACTAGGAACTAAAGACCAAGTATTGGTTCCTTGTAAGGCATCATATTCATATTTCATGGCAGCAACCCACTCAAGATGGTTTTTTGCCTGGTTGTATGCTTTGGGTTCGAGATTAGGGACGAGGTCGGGTGGAATGGGGCTTTTAGGGGAAGTGTAGGCCTTGGGTTTGGGTTCGAGATTGTGACCATGATGATGTTAAGCGCACAAGCAGTCCTCTTGATGCATCTTTGAAGTTTATTACATGTTATACTAATCATCTTCATAATGTAACTCCTTATCGAACGCTAGTGGGAAAGTTGGATTTTCTTACAACACGACTAGATATTTTCTTCTCATTTCAACATTTAAGTCAGTTCATTCAAAGCCCCACTAATGAGCATTTTTAGGAAGCTTTGCATACCTTACGATTCCTCAAAGGTAATTTAAATATTGGGTTTCCTTGTTTGATTTCCAATTAAGAGCTAATTGTGACTCTGATTGGGCCACTTGCCCTTGCACATAGGGATCAGTGAGTGGATATTTTGCCATGCTTGGATCGAGTCCCATTTCTTGGAAATCTAAAAAGCAAGCCATCATTTCCTTATCAAGTGTTGAAGTTGAATATCTCTCCTTATGACGACTCACTGTCAAACTTGTCTGTCTGATACGCTTGCTCCATAAATTAGAAGTTCTTGAAATCACACCATTTGTAGTCAATTGTGATAGTCAAGTTGTATCACCAATTGCAAGAATTTACAAAGAACATTGAAATCGATTGTCACTTTGTACATTCTGAACCGGAAGAAGGGTTGATCTCTTTAAATCATGTACCAACATAACAACAACTAGCCAATATTCTTACCAATCCATTAGCTTCGATTTTCTCATTCTATAAAAGGATGAAGCTATATTAGTTTGCTCAATTAATCAATAATATTAATGAATGTGATTCAATTTTGTTTTCTTTCTCGTTTGATTTCAAGCAAAATATAGGATTGGGTTCTTATACCAAAAAAAAAGTAGAGGAAACTGATACGGAGGAATGTGGGGAAGAGACAATCGTAAAAATAATAATAAAGAAACGATAACAAATAGAAAATGATGTTAAAGTTTGGTGGGTTGATAATCTGGGGGTCGTGCATGTAATAGACCAAGCATACAAGCCTAATGAGATTCGAACCCAAAACCATATGGCAATGAGTGGAGTAGCTTATTGGGTTATATAGTAGTCAATTTAGTCTCAAGTTTCCCATGTGGGATAACTCTCAACACGCCCCCTCAAGTGCAACTGCCTATGCCAGTTGTCACTTGGATAGAATCCCTCAAGGCTTGTGAACCGTCTCTATTATGGATCGGTTGCTCATTTATTGGGCGGACTGCTTGAATATGCTCTCATAAGGCCGACAAGTCCGAATAAATTCCCCAAGGATCGCGAACCACTACTTTTGGGATCGGTCGTTCCTTTATTTGACGGACTGCCTAAACGGGCCCATGAAGCCAACAAGCTCGAAGACCCCAGGAAAGAACCCACACCGAAACCTAATTGTCTAGTATATAACCTAATGAGCTACTCCACCCATTGCCATATGGTTTTGTGTTGGAACCTCATTCGGCTTGTATGCTAGGCCCGTTACCGCATGATTATCAAATTATCGGCCCACCAGACTTTAATATGGTATCAGAGCAGGTTTCGTTGTGGGTTTATTTCTTGGTGTCTTCTTCGGGTTTGCCTGCTTCATGGGCCCGTTTAGGCAGTCCGCCTAATATAGGAGCTACCGGGTCCCAATAGTGGTGGTTCGCGAGCCTTTTGGGATTTATTCGGACTTGTCGATCTTAAGATCATATTCAAGCAGCCCGCCCAATATAGGAGTTGCTGATCCAATTGTGACGGTTCACTAAACCTTGAGGGATTTTGTCCAAGGGTGAATTGGTCTAGGAAATTTCACTTGAGGGGACGTGTTGAGATATTCCACATTGAAACATTGGGAGTAAAATTGTCTAGTATATAACCTAATGAGCTACTCTACCCATTGCCATATGGTTTTGGGTTGGAACCTCATTCGGCTTGTATGCTAGACCCGTTACAAGATGACCCGTGAATTATCGGCCCACCGAACTTTAACAAATGACAATATAAATTATGAGAAAGAGTCGTGTAAGAATGGTTGCCCAAGTGAGAATTAAGAATAAATCTTGCTCGTCCATTCCAAAAAAATCAACGCCCTAGATTAAACATTCATTAAAAAAGATAAAATACGACACGAGCGAATTTTTCCCGTATTCGCGTATTTTTCAATAAAATACGGCACTGACGAATTTTTCCTGTATTATTCACGTACTTTTTGAAAAAAACTTTTACTATGAGACGCACCCAGTTTGTTCATCAAAACTAGGGATTTGTTCATCCATATTCACCATTTGTTCATCAATACTAACTAATTGTGCATCGAGTTTTTGATAACATTGTTCATCGATTTCGAACTTTTTTTAATTTTTAATTTTATTTTTTATCCTTATCTATGTGTATGAATTCATTATGATCTAGTTTTTTATGCACATATAGTTATTTTCAAACCAAAAATGGTGTCCTGATTGTTAAGATAAGGTCATTACGATACTTCCAAATTGTTTACAACATATATATAACCAAATGTTGAACCCCAAAGGTCTTCTTTTTTCAAGTTCAATAATTGATGTCAAACATCCGTTTATGACTCCTAACGATGTCGAGGAAAAGCTAAAGATATCATTTGACGGACCTATCACAAGAACTCGAACCAAGAAGATACAAGATGCAACTCATGCTCTGCTAGATCATTTAGGAGCCATGACGGATCAAGTGTTGCAACCTCCATGGATTACCATGCTTAGACATCAAGTTCAGACAAACCCGAGCCTTGATCAAGAGGTCTCAATGCCCATATTTGTTCATCGATATACTTCTATTTGTTCATTGATATACCCATATTTGTTCATTGATATACTCCTATTCGTTCATTGATATAACCTTGTTTGTTCATTGATATACCCATATTTGATCATTTATATACTCCTACTTGTTCATTGATATAACCTTGTTTGTTCATTGATATACCCTATTTGTTCATTCATGGATACACCCATATTTGTTTATTGATATAACCTTTTTTGTTCATTGATATACCCTATTTGTTCATTCATGGATATACCCATATTTGTTTATTGATATAACCTTTTTTGTTTATTGATATAACTTTTGTTTGTCCATTGTTTGTTCATTGATATACCCTATTTGTTCATGGATATACCCTTATTTGATCATTGATATAACTTTTTTGTTCATTGATATAACCTTGTTTGTCCATTGTTTGTTCATTGATATACCTTATTTGTTCATGAATATACCGATATTTATTCATTGATATAACCTTATTTGTTCATCATTATACCCTTATTTTTGACTTGAAATAAACTTATATTTATGTGTCAATACCATCAATTTATACATTTAGGACTATCTAAACAATTTTCATGTCTACCTATATGAGCACAACAAAAGAAACAAATATAGTGTTCAATATAGTACATAAATAAGATAAGGTTGATATAGATGCTTGAATGTAAAGGATAATAGATAAAGTATCTGACTTTGCAATAATATGATGTATGATAAGAGAACAAGCCAGCTGCAAACCGAATAGGATTGCTTGTGGCCTTATTTAGCTATGTTTGGAGCCCAAGAAGTAGCCACATGTTTCACAATAGCAACAATGACAAATCCAAAGGAGTCAAACAAGACAATACCAAGACCGACTTCAAAACAATTAGTTTTGTCTCACATACGAATACGGCTAATTATGATGCACACACATATATTAATGCATACAATTTCGATACACATTCATTTATTTTTAATATACAAACAATAGATATTTGATGCACAAACAATAGTTCATTTATTCACAAATTCATAATTTTGATGAACAAAATCACAATTTTGATGAACAAAATCACAGTTTGATGAACAAAATCACAGTGTCCTATTTTTGTCTTTTATGAACAAAAGCACAATGTTGATGAACATATTGCATACAATTTTGATACACATTTGTCTATTTGTTATGTACAATCAATAAATTTTTGATGCACAAGCAATAGTTTATTTATGTACAAAAGCACAGTTTTGATGAAGAAAATCACAGTGTTGATGAACAAAATCACATTGTTGGTAAACAAATCCATAATATTAATAAACAATCGGGGTGCGCGTCCTATTTCCATCTTTTTCAAAAATACGCGAATAATTCGCCTGTGCCGTTTTTTCCTCTTTTTAAGTGAAATGATCAGCGTCTTTGATTTTTTCTTTATCTAACGACTTTTGTTCTTTCTTATTCGCACTTGAACCGAACCCATAAATTATACTCTCTCCGTCCGATAATGTTTGTCTTGTTTCCTTTTCCGTCGTCCTAAAATGTTTGTCCACTTTCTTTTTTATATTTATATCCTTTTTACAATATTACCCTCATTCAATATCACCTTTATCCACATTATTCAATTAAAAATCTACTCCAATACTCTTTTAGTCATTTTCTTTTTTCCTTCTCTTTCTTTCCATCTTTATCTATCAACATCACACACTCTCTCTCATTCCTATTGACTACTTTTTCTTCACTTTATTTTCTTAATTTGTGTGAAAACTGAAAACCGTCCTTTAGGACGAACATTATGGGACGGAGGAAGTATATCATTTGAAAGTTCTTGTAAAAAGGAACACATTGATCTTAATACGAGGCATGTAATTGATAATCCAACAAAGAAATTGTAATGACATAATTAATAACTAAAAATAGAAATAAACAACTTAGTCTTACAATTAAACCAAATGATATCAAACAAACTATATAATAGTCCAACATTTCAACATAACCATATAAAGATAAGCAAACTAATTGTTCAACATAAAGAGATAACTCAAAGCACAAACCAAGTCGTGAAGAATGATTATTCTATGAATTCGCGATTAATACTACGGAATATAACTTTGTAATTTTGATCCTTCTTCCATTTTTAAAATTGAAACGTTATGCAAATGCCATAAACTATGAAGAATCGGAATCCCTCATTGCAAGAGGTTTCCGTGCTTTAGAGGTTTTAATATGACTAGTAAAATTTAGATTATTAAGGTACGATCGAAGCATTCATACATAAATTAGGACGAGACCGTAAGTAGTACAAGACTTCATAACTTTGCTTCTTCTTGAGCTGGAATTCAGTCGTGTTCGACTAAAATGCGGCTTGCTTGGTTGCTCATAGGTGGGCCATCGCTTCGCTTGATTTGGGTCAATGATTAGAAGCTTCGGTGGACATTTTGGCCCACTACAAATGTGCACTTATTTTGCTGCTTATTTTCTTCATACTTGCAATAATCACGAGGGTTTTGCTGGTTTTCTCTTCCCCCTTGTTGCTTAATTTTTTAAAGGGGAATTGCATGGCGAATTAGATACTTAATGATGTATTTGTCTTTTTTAAAGATAACGACTGATTGATGTACTCTGAAAGCACATTAACATGCATATAATGCATCAACTAATAATAAATCATTATATAGTTGCAATCCACATCATAGTTGTCATTTTGTTTAACAAGGATATCATATCATTTAACAAGTGGATTGTATCACTTGCACACCGTTGCACATGATACTTGGATATTATAAAACAAGGGCAACTGAACTTACTCATTCACGTACACATGTTATGCATACTTGCATACCAATCCCAAACATCAAATCAGCACTACACTATTAGGAGTGTTTCTAAATTACAAAGTTTAACTATTAGTTCAAGACCAAGAGATCGATTAGCAAGAAACATTTATAGTCTGATCACTCCTAACACATCCAAGTAATTAAAATAAGAGGGCAAATATGATATATTGGTGGAGAAATGAATGAACAGCTAGTCAAGATAAATGTAGGTGGTAAGACATGATCCACCTGCACTTGGAATGTTAGGTTCACTTGGGACTAAGCGCAGTCCAAGGAGATGAGAATGCAGGCCGATGACACGATCATACTCTCCTGAATTATCAACCAACCCGTATTGGGGATCCTCTCTTAGTGCATCCTTGCATCCAGAAGGGTAAATATGGTTTCATCACATTGTAATCATAATTGAGTTATAACAATGTATCCAACACACAATGATCGGGAAAGGTGCTTACATATGCTTGCATAAGAGCCCGTTTTATCCCTTCTCCGTTCCTTACCTACATAAGGAATACACAAGAACGTCGTAGACCCATGTTATACATATATTTATGAGAAACTACTCAATTGGAAACACTTTTTTTTTTGCTTTTGTAAGGGAAAAAAAGAACATAAGATGGATAGAAGAAGCAAATCAACCTTCTTTTTGGTTGTTTCGATCTGATTCCCTAGCACCTTATACTGTCAACATTTGATTAACCAGACTAAGTTAGCCACAGTGATTAGAAACAATCAATGGGATGAAAACAAAAAGCAATTAAAATGATTAAGTGGTATGCTTTTTTTAAATTTTGGAAACCTAATTAAGGAGCTGGGATCATTGAGGACTCATTCACTGAAATCTATAAATAAGCTAGTAGAAGAGCTTAGTCAGCCTAATTTCAATTATTTTCTTTGTTGAAATACATTATATAATCGTTTTAATCAAGGAATGGACCAATATTCGACTTGAAAATTTTCAATAACATCTATATATAGTATATGCACGGCAGATACTTTGTGCCATGTCCTCAATCAAACATACACTATTCGAATAGACCCATATTCGAATTGAAAATTTTCAACTATTTTCTCAGTACGTACCACATTAGTATATACAGTCAATAGCAAAAATAATAATCTAACACCAGCTAAATGATGATGATGATAGAATGTAGATTCAATTGTACATGAGAATGTGGTTGAAATTCATACCGTGCGCTCGCGAATATTGGTGGCAGCATTGGCAACATCTTGTTGAAGACAGATTAGTTCCTCCATGCTCATATCCTCCAGACAATATCCCATTCTCCGTCTATATATAATAGTAGAACAAATGTGAACTCACTAGTACTTGCTCTAAATTAGCAGCAATAGTCAATGAAAAAGAGATTGATAAATTAGTCTCGATCGACAATGTCAAACTTTGGGAGTAATTAATCGGATACCTAATCTCCTTCTGGAGTTGGAGATTGGTGTCATTGAGCTTCCTAAGGTCCTCTTCCATTTTCTGTTCATCAGATCCACTCAGTTGCACAACTTACGTTAGGGTTTCAATTTAGTTTTCATTTTCAAAACTATACTTTTCAGTAACAAGCTATAGAGATCGAACCGCGTAGTGAGAGCTCCATAGATCGATCCCCAAGGCCTTCTGGTAAGCATCGTAAATCTCCTTGGTGCTGCTAAACACGGAGGAACAAAATTGACCTCAGATTTCGGCATAAAAAAAGTCAAATTCGAAGAAATTAGAAGCAATTAGGTAGGATTGTAGGAATCGATGGGTTTAACATACTTAGTATTAGGGCTGATGAACTCGTGAAGCTTGTTAGTGCTGGAGATCATGATAATGGAGACCTTAACATCACAGAGAACGGTGAGCTCCTTGGCTTTCTTGAACAGACCACTCCTTCGCTTAGAGTAAGTCACTTGCCTGTTGGTAGCGTTCTCAATCCTCCTTATCTGTATTTTCCCTCTCGCCATTTTCTTCGTATCCGGTCTTCGGTCTTCCTCTTCGGTTCGTCCTTGTCTGTGTATAACAAAAAGCGATTAATGAGCGAGTAAGAGGAGAAAGCGTGTGGGGGGAGCGAAAGATGCACGAAAAGGTGGGAAAGATTGGAGGATTCTGGAAATGGAAAAGGATTAATGGTGTGGTTTCAGGGAGTGTGGAAAGCAAGGATTCATCAGACCCCAAAACGAACGTACCCTCTCGTAAGTCGTAACTCCCCGTTTGGTGGCCGTCAATTAACCGGGTCTTTGGTTGATCGGATTTGGACGGCGTTCATTTTGCAGCAGACGTCGGATGGTGACGGAAAACGTACTGACTTATTAGCCTAGGAAACACGCAGGTGCCAGCTGGAGGATTGGCGTTTGATCGGACGGTTCTCGTTTAAACCCTACATGATGATGCATGCTACTTTTACCTTATCCTGTAGATAGGTCACCCTGAAAATAGGTCAAAATATCATTCCACAAGACTTGCCCTGGTTTATTTTATGGTTACGTAACAACGAGCTTAGTAGGTGTAGTTCTTTCTTACTTTTTTTTTTTAACTCATGATAAAATGGTCATGGACATTATTACCTACCATTTTGACTGGTGAGGCTTAATAGTTCTTTCTTACTTTGAGTTATATGTACAAGTACATGGGAATCTAAAATGAAAAGTATATATCCTTGTGAGTTGTGAAAATCACTGCAATAATATAATGACGAGTATATTTAATAGAACAGGGTAGTAATTTAACATTTTAATTGAATATGGAGTGAGCCTCTGCACATCTGGTTAAACAGTTATGTCTCTAAAATAGTAACCAGAAGTCCCCGGTTCGATTATCACACAAAAAAATTGAATATCGAGTGATTATGATTTCTCTCACATATTTTTCATACCAAACGTGAGATAAATACGAGTATATTGAATAAATTTGCACGGCAATTAAACTGCCATTAATTAGCAGTTTCTGGTTTTTGGAGAGATTAATGTACGCTGTCTGATCCTCGAATTCGACGTACACCATGCATTCAATCAAACAAAAGTCGCCTAGGAGTTTTTGTTAAAAACAAAAAGAAAAGAAAAAGAGTGCAGGTAGTAGGCTTGTAGAGTAATTACTACTATGCCTGCGACTTGATGCAATAATAATGAATGCTTTGTGAAACCATGCGAATGCGACCTGCATGCAGGCTAGATAGGACTTGCTCCCGGTTACAAGGTAATG
This sequence comes from Fallopia convolvulus, assembly GCA_964016875.1. Taxonomy (NCBI): domain Eukaryota; kingdom Viridiplantae; phylum Streptophyta; class Magnoliopsida; order Caryophyllales; family Polygonaceae; genus Fallopia; species Fallopia convolvulus. The sequence goes on from OZ024724.1 coordinate 47,785,447, forward strand.
TCTTGTCGCTGCTTACATCATATATCAGTCCAATCCCTTCCGCAGACAAGATTGCTAGCTTTCTATTTTATTTGGGTCATTTTACAGCGTATCGGTCCAAAGCCCACACAATTGGGCTACCTTCATAAGCCGTCATTGGGCTTTCAATTCACAAAAACTGACTTCTCTACTTGACTAGTTTTTTTTTTTCTCTTTTTTCAAAAATCATCTCGGTAGAGTAGAACAAGAGAGTACTGTAGAGATGGAAACGATTTGGGTAATGAATTCAACCCGGGAGGTAAATGCTCCATCCAACTTATCCATCACTCGTAAAATTTTTATCTTTCGCGTTTTTCGGGTGAGAAAAAACCAAGTGTTCTATTTTATATTTTTAGACCCAACCATACAAAAAACTTATAAAAGAAAAATTATACCATAACAATACTTGTGAAATATATAAAATTTCAAAAATAAGTATAGAGATAAATTATTTTCCAAAATTCAACCTACTAAAATATAATAAATAGATGGAATGGATCGGGTGCTAAGTATCATATATAAATATATTACACTCGTAACCTTGAATGATGAATTGTTACTTGCCTCTTGTGATTAAAAATCGTAACTAGAAAATGTCATTAGTTAGTCCCATCTCGTAAAAGTACACAACTGTCAAGCATAACACGTCAATATTAATTCGAGCTCGTTTTTTTTAATAATATCTTTGAGCTCTTTTGTTCTTTAGTAGAAAAAAATTAGGTTGAAAATCAAATTAATTTAGGGCATCCTTGTAAATAAGGACATGAAGTTTAGAGTAGGTCTGAATACCTTCGAGCTCTTAATTGACCTAAGAACCTTAATTCAATTACTTAACTTACGTACGTTTTCTAAAACAAAAACCAAAGTAAGTCATCGCAGTGCAACTCAATCTCTCTTGGTGCGGGGTTAAAAAAAAACCAATTGTCCATCAACAATTAGGGCTAGTAGAGTCTAATGTCCAAGTTTAATTTACACTATTTTCTCAATTGTTTAAACGAGAGAATGAGGAATTATATTCGTCAAGCTTTGGAAAAATTTAATATTAGGAGTAAATTTATTACGAAACACAAAACAAGCAAACAAGTACTATATCGCAAAAGTACCATTAAGTTGTCAAAGTTGATTTAGTTAGTTTATGTGCTTTATCAACTAATTCATAAACTCAAAATTTACCAGTAAAAATAAGTCTCTCATTGTAAAAGAAGTATACCATACAAATATTTTTAATTCTCTATTTTTCTTCATGTCATTTCAGCTAATAATTATATTATACATAACAATTTTTGGCAAATTAAATAAATTAGATCACTGTGTTACATGGAATGTCTACTTTAGAATGATAAACCAGAATGAAAAACATTCACGTTATATTAAAATTGAAAAGGAGCGTGTAATGCAAAGATTATATCATCATGAAAATAGGTTTTTGGAATTGTAGGGGATAGGGAGGAAATCATTTTGGTCGGAAATTGACTCCTTTTGCAAAATTCAACAAATACATATTATGGCAATAGCAGAAACAAAAACAGAAACTTTTCCAAGTAATCAGGTTTGGAGACGTGCATGATTTGATAATGTTGTATGATCTCCTGGTTCTGGCAGAGCAGGAGGAATTGTGTTCTTCTTGAAAGCATACCAATTCATCAATGAGGAGATTAGTGTGCTTGTACAAGAACCAAGGTATGTTATCCTAAAATACTATCACCTAGTCACAAAAAATATAGCGGCATTATGCTTTGTCTATGCCCTTCCTAATGCGGTGATAAGGAAGAATTTTGGAAAAAAATTAGCTGAAACGTTGCAAAACCTAAACCTACCTATCCTTATGATTGGGGGTCTTAATGAAATACAAGACGCAAGTGAGAAAAAAGGGGGGTATATCCTAAACCATGGCGCTTTGAAAGGTTATTAAATTTTAAAAATGACTGCCTATTAGAAGATATTCCAACTTCTGATAATGCTTTCACCTTGAGGAAAAAAAACAGAGATTGATAATATCTATGATCACTGTTTTATCTATGATCACCTTCTGATAGGTAGGTTTAGCAAAATAAAAAACAGTGATCAGATTGATAATATCTACGAACCATGGCGCTTTGAAAGGTTATTAAATTTTAAAAATGTTTGGGAATTCTTGTATGTTGGGAACGTTATTAATTCATACAAGTTTTGAAAAACTCTCGCGCCCTTGTGGACCGAGAGCCGGATCGATTATTTGAGATCGGTCCGTTTTTGATGTCTTTTAAATGTGCATTGGCACTTATATTATATCGTGACGAAAAATGTCGATTATGTTAATGATTTCTAAAGAGTGTGGGGGGCTTGCATGGCCCGGACCACTTAAGGGAACCTAGTTCCGACACTTAGCTACGGTGCCACTCATCCCTCCGTTGCAATCGAAGCGGACATGGATCATGATCCTGAAAGTCGTACTTTAAGCACATAGGCATACGACTTAGTAGATTATATAGAGGCGTCGGGTTAGTTCCGCACACCTTACTAATTCATTCGAACCGATCTCTTAACGAGATCGTAAACAATCAAGGTCACAAACAAGAATAACATTATAGTCCTATCAAATATTAAATAGCGGAATAACGATAACATATGGGTCATTATTTCTAGCAATCGATATTCCTAGGTTCGTTTATTATTAGCAAACAAGTTGTTCCCAACATCGAGAAATTTCACGAAACGAATTTATTAAGGCTACAAGGAGAAATTCCACTTGCCTTAGTTTGTACTAGTTTGTATTAGCAAACGAGCGGAAACGATGTTCTTGTCACGGAACGGAGGTTCGACCTAAGGATACGAGATATTTCGATAACTTTATTAAGAATACTCAAATTCTTCTAAAGTTGTAAATATCTCTTTTATTCTTTTTAAGGGATGGATTTACTAAATTAGTATAGTAATAATTTAGTTGGATGTGAATATAATAATAATATTTCTTATTATTATTTTAAATATTGTAATATCCTTTTATTCGTTAAAATCCTTATTTTAATATTATTTATCATTCTTGAAAACCAAGTAATAGCTTTATTTAAAATATTCCTTTTTAATAATACTTGTTATTTTGTTAATATAAATAAGGAAGGAATATCTTTATAAAATCATATGATATATTTTTCAACCTTATAAAATATATTGTATTTATAAATTCTTCTTAGGATTTGTAAAAAGTTTAAAATGCCCTTATTATTTAATATCTCATATTCATAGCATTATTATAACATTATCTTTTATCAAACAATATCTTTGTATAACATGACCTTATTATAATATTTTCTCATTAAATCCTCATTAAAAATACATGTAATATTAAATAGAGATAAAAATATTAGTAGAAGCCCCTTTTCTAGTACTTTCCATAAAAAGGAATTTCTAGTCAAGTTTATAATATATGCTTTCCATAAAATATGATATGATGATAAAATAATCTTATTATCTTATTTAAATAAGTTCTCCTATATCTTTAGTTCATAAAAAAAAGAATCATGCCTTAAAGTATTATTTTATAATCAAGAGCATATAATTTATTTAAATTATAACTTAGATCATAATATTATCTTCTCCATCTTTAATATCTTCTTATACAAGATAACTTTTAACAAACTAGTATATAGTACTTAACATCTTATTACATTAATTATATATCAAATATTATTATCATATCTACCATTATTATTAAATAAATCTTATGTCTTTAAATCCACTATACTTAGAGATATATCATATCATAATATACTTTTTTTTCATTTCTTTTATATTCTTCTTGTAAGATATTTTCTAACAATCAAAAGCTCCATACTTTAAAACAATATAATTTATATAAAAATACTTTCTACATAAGTTTTTATTTAATAAATCCATGTCTTGAGATTTATACGTACTATTATTAAATTGATATGCAAAATAGAAGCTTTTATCTAGTATAATATTATTTACTTATTTGATTTTATCTTGTTCAACTAACAAGATTCTAGGTTACATTTATATTAATTATAATCTACTAACAACCTTCAATTATTTAATTTAATTAAAGTAATAAAATAATTTTAATAGCATAAGATAAAGATTTGGACCTTTCTCTACTGCTTTGTACGTACAGTACAACAGAGGAGGCCAGGGGAGGACCGGATTGGGGCAGCGACACCAGGGAGGGACGACGGCGACTCGGGCGGCGCGCGGCTAGGCTTCGGCGAGCAGGTGGTGGCCAGCGGTGGTCAGAAGGAGGAGAGGATGTGGTTTGGTGGAGCTTTGGGAGATTAACAATGGTGTTTTGGGGGGAAAATTCAGAAATTAAAGGGAGATTTTGTGGCTGATTTTTGGAGGATTCAACAAGAACAAATTGCTAGAGAGGAAGAGAGGATGGATGTCTGAAATTTGTGAGGAAATCATCCCCTTTATATAGGCAAGAGAGGGGAGGTTAGTGATCCATGACACTTGAAATTGACCATAGAGGGAGAAGGGGATTGCTCTCCATTGGTGAGAAGTGTGTTTGTTTGGGTGATGACTCTTGATATTGCACTATGGAGGGTCTTGCAAGGAAGAGTGAAGGAGGAGGAGAAGCTTTGGGCATGCATTGGAACTACGTCAAATCAATCAAACAAAGTCTGATTTTCTTTGGAGAAGAAGAAAATTAGGATAGTATAAAATTAAAAGGGTAGGTTTAAGCATTGATGAGTTACAATAGCTTAGGGGTTTATGTGTGTGGGCGTGTGAGAGGAGATGCAAGAGATCTCGGGTTTGAGTTTCGGCTCTTGCCTCCTTTTTATTAATTTTTCATTGTACTTTTATTAACTTGTTGTACCCTTTTTATTTAATAAAATTCGAAATTAATAAAGCATTATTTTTTATTTAAATGCTTTTATTCCTTCATAACCCTTATAATACATTCTTGACTTTATTTATTTAATTTATTTAAAATCTCTTTTTATAGAGAAGAAGGGTTATAAATTATATTATGAATTCTCTTTTATATGGAGAAAAGGATTATAAAATTAAATTATAATGGTTTTAAAAACCTTGGAATATTGAGGATATTAAAACTATTTAAACAACATGTTAAACGATGGAACAAGCATACATTGGGTAACATTTTCGAGCAGCTTAAAGAAATAGAAGAGCAATTGGTCGAACTCCAAAGAAATATTCTAATCTCTCCCCAACCACGTGCTATCCAAAAAACAACTAATATTATTGAACAAAAAAGAGTGTATACTAAAATTCCACAAAACATATTGGAAACAAAGAGCTAAAACAAAGCACATTAAACTGTTCGACACCAACACAAGGTACGTCCATAAAATTGCGAGTGGTAAACGCAACCGGAAAGTAATCAAGGAAATTACCACAAACGAAGGTACACAAATATTAGGAATTGATAATATTAGGGATGAAATAAGAAATGACTTCAAAAAAGGTTCACCAAGCAAACAACATATCTACAAAATGCGAATGAATATCTTGATCTGATAACTAAAGAAATAACGGAAGAAGACAACACCATACTAACAGGTGCCATCACTAATGAAGAAATCAAAATGATAGTAATGAGCCTAGGATCAGATAAATCGTCGGGACCGGCTGGGATAACTTCAGAATTTTAGAAAAGATATTGGGATATTGTGGGGCCAACGATAATCAAGGCAGTTAAAAGTTTCTTCCATTCAGGTAAGATGTTGCAACAAATGAACCATACGTTTATAACTCTTATACCTAAGATAGAGAACCCCAAGTCAACAAACCATTAGAGACCGATAAGCTTATGCTCAACGATATACAAGGTCATCTCCAAAATCATAACGGAAAGAATTAAAAAAGTAATCACCAAAATTGTCCATCCCCTTCAAGGGGCATTCATAGCAAACCGGGCAATACAAGATAACATCCTAATCGCACACGAAATATTTCACTCTTTTAGGAATACAAAAAACAAAGAAGGTTGGATTGCAATTAAGCTAGATATGGAAAAAGGCTTACGATCGAGTTGATTGGAAATTTCTACTAGATGTGATGCAGAGATTTGGATTTCATACGCAATTCATTGGATGGATTCGAGAGTGCATTTGCTCTGTATCCTTATCGGTACTTTTAAATAATGGACCAACAGAGCCCTTTAAACCCGAACGAGGACTTACACAAGGAGATTCGTTATCACCTTTCCTATTTGTAATTGCATCGGAAATCCTCTCAAGAAAGCTACAATTAACTAGTGAATTAGATAAAAACTCAGTCGGTTTCCCGATTGCTCAAAGATGAATTAGAATCCCCTTTCTATCCTTTGCAGATGATATAATCATCTTTGCAAAGGCATCTCAAGGATCGTGTAACAAAATTAAACCCATTATAGATAAATTTTGCAGGATTTCGGGCCAAAAAGTAAACTATAACAAAGCAGCTATTCAAACGTCTAAAAATATGACTAATAAACAAAAAAGCATCGCTCAGCAAACTCTTGGAATTGCAACAATGATGAACCTAGAAAAATATCTAGGTTGCCCAATTATTAATGGTAAAGTCAATAAGGAAACTTTTAAGGACTCCATTGAAAATGCACAAAAACAACTTACCAAATGGAAAACTAACTCGCTATCCCAAGAAGGAAGAACGACCTTGATTAAATGCAACCTAGCTACAAAGCCTAACTATGTAATGCAAAGTTTTATGCCTACTATGCACTTACAGAAATGGACAGGATCAACAGAGGTTTTTCTGGAACAAGGATAGAAACTATAAGCCCCTAGTGGGTTGGGATAAAATTTGCAAGCCAAAAGACAATGGTGGACTAGGAATAAAGAAAACGGAACATATGAATAAGGCCTTGCAGATGAAACTGCTTTGGAAAATTATTGCAGAACCAAATAATATATGGGTTAGGATAATTTCACAAAAATATTTTCAAAACGATAACTTGTTTACGTACAAACTAAAAACAAATACTTCATGGCAATGGAAAAAACTCAAGCACCTAAGAGATGAATTCTATAAAGGTCTTATATGGCATTTGGGGACGGACAAACGGTAAAATTCTGGACAGACAACTGGCAATTAGGAGGCCCATTCTAACCCCATGAAAAGGATCCCTCAAGTATTGATGATACAATAACATTTGATAAATGAATTGATAACGATCGTAGGTAGAAAGTGGACGAACTAAAACGGGTTCTCCCAGACAATATTGTTGAGCAAATTCAAAATACCCCGATCCTGGATAACTACATCCAAGTTAGACTATATTGGGCACCAAGTAAAAATGGTTGGTTTTCTACATCTTTTGTAGTAAACTTAATCTCAAATCTACAAAATCAAACACTAAATATAAATAATTAGTTATGGAAACTAGATACATACCCAAAAGTTAAAAAATTCCTCTGGAAAGTAGATAATAACGGACTTCCTACGAATGCAAGACTTAAAGAAAGACAAGTTATTACACCTGGAGGATGTGCATTATGCTAGTGTACCAATGATGATACTAACCACCTACTCATAAATTGCCCATACACTCTTTATATAACAAACAAAGTAAACACAAACACTGCGAATGCTATAAGAGCATATGACTCCCGAAACAAAACGCCTAGAACAATCCTAAGCGGAAGAAAGACTTTACCTGCCTGGCGGTTGTGTGATGGAGTATTTGGCATTAACACAACAAGTTGATTTTTCAGCAAGATCACAGTGAGGGCATTGCAGACTTGACAACTCATATTAGGAATCAAATTACAAATTGAGAAAAAGCACCAAAATGGACGAAAGATGAGGAAGTCACATTAACAACTCAAATAAGAAAAAGGAAAAACAATGAAAAAAAGACAAAAGAATGGGCCTAGACATGGATTTATTAAAATCAACTTTGATGCCTCAAGACTATCCAAGAGCAATTCGGTTGGAGGTATAGTACTTAGGAATCATTTGGGACAAGTAATAGATATTATGACAAAAAGCTTTGGGAAAGTATCAATTGTGAAAGCTAAAGCAGTAGCTCTCAGGGAAGCTATCAGACAGATAAAAAATAGAAATCTTGAGCGCGTAGAAATTGAGGGGGATAATCTCCAAGTTATTAATGCGGTCAAAAGACAAAACCATTGTCCGTGGGAGATTGAACTTATAATCGCCGATTTCCTTGTCTCCCTTAATGGATCTCAGGACATTGTAATTAATCATATTTATAGGGATTGTAACGTTGTGGCTGATAAAATTACTAAGTTGGGCCACAGTCTCCCTGTTGAGTTTATTAAGACTCATCCAGAACTTTTATTCTCATCCGAAAGAATACTCTAGTTCACCCTTTGTAGGAAGAGCACCCTAATTCTTACCTAATCCAAAAAAAAAAAATGTCCCATCACTGATACTGATTTAAAGCTAAAGTTCGAATCTCTTGTTTTGCCCTATGACAAGTAAAATCAAATGAACAAGAAATTCACTTGGAAAAAAAAGAAAAAAAATATAGTATACCCTTTCTTCACCAAAACAATGTAAACTAGTGTTTGTATGCTGTGTTTTTTTTGGAATCAACAGATCCATTCCCGATAAAGCTACATTTGATTTGATATCCTCCATCTTGTGTAATGGATTACTTGTATTTCTGGGTACCACTTTTTTAACCTTATGAATATCGTCTTCGGCCCTTTCATTTCATTACATACCAAAATTTCAAAACCACTAACATAATATTATTGAGACTTGAAGGTACGTGTAGAGATATTCATCTATTCGAGAACATACGTCTAAAAACAAAAAAAAATGTCGTCGATTCAAATGATCGAAAAAGCATCCTAGATGCATACATAGATTTATACTATGTGTACGTTGAGTTAGTTTTTGTGGTTGTAAGTAAAACACTATTTTTAAATCATCGTCAAAAACTAGGTATGATCAAATTTATAGATTACATTTGCACGGCGATAATTGTCGCTATTGAACACACTTCAATCTCTCTCCCTAGCCAATTTCTAGCTAGCACCTTCTCAACGAGGTTTTCATGTGACCCCTTGCAAGTTCTCCATCTTTTCTCTCTATCACTTCCTTCGACTCCTCTTTTTTAGAACGATGAGAGAGCTTTAAACTCATAACCTACTAGTTTCAGACGCCATGATATACCAATTAGACTAGTGAGGTTTGACTTATAAGGATAAGATATATGAGTGCTAGATTGTCAATGTAAAATGTTTAATGACATATTAGATACGAATAATGAGTAGTTAAAATTAATTGCTTTTGTTTTTTGAAGGAAAGTATACTTTTGTTAATGCAAGTTGTTTTGTACAAAATTATTTAATTAAGTACTTAATCTAGGGTGATTTTTTTGTAATTATCATGTAGTGTTATGTGATGATTGCTTAGCTAGTCATCAGTGATCAGTGTATCTATGTCAAATATAGTATTAAATTAATTAATTTGGAACAAAGAATAAGTAAAACTAATTAGTTATGCTATCATGCATTTTTGTAGGAATATTGTAGAAGATAGATTTATGACGGAACAATATTCATAAATGATGACAAATAATGGCTGACATATACATAGTAGTATATTCCGGTGGAACTAAATTATTATAGTACATTATTCATTTGTTGCTGGCTTACTTACTAATTACAGAATGCTTCTTAATAACTCCAAAACGATGACTTGTAAATACAATGTTAGCCAAAAATTATGATAACAACTATCATTAAAGTAACAAAATACAATACTATAATAGCGATAAATCTATGATAACAACTCCATAAACGCCCTAACCATATGTATAAATGTGTTGGATCAAGTGTTAGTTTTTAACACTAGAATAATGATTTTACCCATTCGAGGTTTCAAAATTTTGATGGTAATAAATGATTGAAACTAAGTCCTTATTCAAGTGACTTTAAGAAAAACATAGCTTCATAAGAAAAGCAAGAGAATCGTTCCCTTGTCAGTCAAAGTATGTGGCAAGTTAATGAAGGACAAAAGAGTATATTTGTTCCAAACTTGGACGGCAAGTACAAAAGGATAAAAGAGTCATAATGAAGAAATGTCCCTCGAGGGTACGTTGGCCATTGGGACAATATTGTGCTTCCAAAGAACAAAATGACAGGTGCATGTGTCATTTGATAACAAAGCCACTACTATAAGATGAAAGCGATTGAGCTAGATCAAGTAGCTATCTAATCCGAATGAATAGTAATCTCTAAAAAAAAGCAACTAATTTTGAGAGAAAGAGAGAGAGCCAAGAGCAACTCGAGAGAAACCAACAACTCATTTCTGAAGAAGGAAGTCAAGATCGAATCGATGGAGAGTACGTGAACTCAACATCAACTTGGAAGGTTGTTCTTTTGCTAAAGGGAACTGCACAAGGAACGAGTAAGATTCGGAAACTTTTATTAATTGTGTTCAATTGGTACGTTTTTGAGATAGAAACGCCCAAACCTTGTCTAGCAAGGTACTGCAACGAGCCGGGGAAGGAGAAAGGGCACGAGGCACGAGGTGAGAGGGAGACGAGAAGGAGGAGGCAGAAGAGATATTTTTTGCATAATCTCAACAATAACTTACAAAAGAGTATATAAGCTAGCCCTACCGGTTCAATAAAAGCGACTCAGGAAAGAACCGGAAAGAAAACCTGAGAAGAGAGTAAAACTTTAGTTTCAAAAATTACATTAATTCAAAACAACAATAAAATAAACTGATATTGGTCTCGAAATCTATTCGGAGCCCGACGCTCGCGGACCGGCCTAGACCTCGGCCCGCTCGGCTGACTCGTACGTGTATGAATTACCCCCCCGAGAGCCAGCTTGTCCTCAAGCTGAAGATCGGGGTAGGATTCGTGCAACTTGTCGCGTGGTTCCCAAGTGGCGTCTTCAACGGTTCCATCATCCCAAACCACCTGCCATTCAACTGTGGGACGGCCCCCGATCAACATGTGTCTCTCAACAATAGCACGGACGGGATGGATCATAGGCTGATCATTGATGAATTCGATTGGGAAGGGCGGTTGAACCACCTGATCCGACGAAGCTACAAAGGGCCGCAAGACAGATACATGAAAGACATTGTGGATCTTGGCATTGTCCGGAAGCGCCAGCTGGTAAGCAACCTTACCAATCCGTTCGGTGACAGAAAACGGCCCATAAAAGCGACGACTGAGTTTGTTGGAAATTGGCCGAGCCACCGAGTGTTACCGATATGGTTGAAGCTTCAACAAAACCAAATCACCCACGACAAACTCAAGATCAAGACGGTGAGAATTAGCTTGGGCTGCCATGCGTTGTTGCATTTTATGTAAATTCTACTTCAACAACTCGAGGATCTGTGCACGATCGCGGACGGCGACAGCGGCCGGGGAGGAAGCCAAGGATGGCGTAGTGCAACGAATCAAAGGAGGCGGTGGCCGGCCATACAAGGCTTGAAAGGGTGACATGCGAAGGCCTTCATGAAACATACAACTTAATGCGACTTCCGCCCAAGACAAAAAATCAGACCAGCGTTTCGGTCGGCTATGTGTGAATGCTCAGAGATACCGCTCAAGTCCCCAATTGCAGACCTCCGTTTGGCCGTCCGTTTGCGGGTGATATGTCGTACTGTGTTGTAGTGTAGTACCGCATAGGCGATGGAGCTCGTGCCAAAAGCACTCGTGAAGATGGCGTCCCGATCGGATAAACTTCGAGACGAAATGCCGTTATGTTTGACAACTAGATCAACAAACAGCCCGGCGACCTTAGGCGCATCGTATGACGGTCCGAGAGACCCAAAGTGAGCATATTTTGAGAGGCGGTCCACTACCACCAATATAGTCGTAAAGCCCCGAGATGGCGGTAAACCAGTAATGAAGTCCATAGAGACCTCGTCCCACACTTCCGTCGGAACAGGAAGGGGTTGCAACAACCCTGTCGGCTTTGTACTGTATTTGGTGGATTGGCAAATTAAGCAGGAATCAACAAATTTTTTAACATCACAACGCATACCTTGTTAATAGAAAACTTCTGCAACTCTACGGAATGTCCGATCTACGCCCGGGTGGCCGACACTCGGTGAGGAATGAAATTCTGTGAGCACTTTGGACTTCAAGGGCGAAGTCTTACTCAAGATTAACCGGTGGCCATATATAAGACGCCGGCGTGTACACGGAAGGGCGACGGCAAGGCGCCCTCACTAGCGCGTGTGTGCAGCTCGAGCAAATCAGGTGTCGTTCCGTTCTCGGCCTAGACCCGTTTCAGCAGCTCAGGGAACGGGCTGGAAAAGGACATGAATTGGCTAATTTCGGCGCTGTCGTTGACCATTCTACGTGAAAGAGAATCAGCCACTTTGTTACTAGCGCCTGTTTTGTATTCAATTCGGAACTTGTACCCCATGAGCTTTCGAATGAAAAACTTTTGATCTGGGGTTTGAATAACTTGAGATAAAAGTTCCTTGAGATTTTTCTGATCAGTGCGAATGAGAAACTCTCGGCCCAATAAATACTGACGCCATCTCTGAACCGCAAACACAATTGCGAAAAGTTCCCTGTGATAGGCGGAGGAACCCTTACGCCAAATGCCGAGAGTTTTGCTGAAAAAAAGTAATCGGATGTTCCTCCCGAAGCAAAACCGCCCCAATGCCGTGGTCCAAAGCATCCGTTTCGATGATGATATCCTTAGAAAAATCCGGGAGCTGCAACATCGGTAGCGTAAGCATAGTGTTCTTAAGAAGTTGAAATACATCATCAGCTATAGGGGCCAAGAAAACTTATCTTTTTGGAGAAGAGTTGTCAACGGAGCCGCCAAAGAAGCATAATTCTGGATAAATTTCCGGTAATATTCGGTGAGTCCCAAAAATCCACGCAATTGACGGACCATCCGCGGTGTGGGCCATTCAGCCATGTCTGCTAATTTGTCAGGATCAACAAGCAGCCGGCCAGTAGACACGATATGACCCAAATATTCCACTTTGGTCGTCCCAAAGGCGCATTTAGAGCTCTTGACATAGAAATGATTTGCCTGAAGAATGTGCAAAACAGTGTCAACATGGCGCAAGTGAAGATCCAAGGACGAACTGTAAATCAATATATCGTCAAAGAAGACGATTACAAAATCCCTCAAATACTCAGCGAAGATGTGATTCATGGCTGCTTGAAAAGTGGAAGGGGCGTTAGTCAGGCCGAATGGCATATCCAAGAATTCAAAATGGCCATCATGAGTCCGGAATTCCGTTTTATATATATCTGCCGAGTGCATCTCGATTTGGTGGTACCCGGAGCGCAAATCAAGCATGGTAAAATAAACGGCTTTTCCGAGTTCATCAAATAATTCATCAGAGGTGGGAATCGGAAACTTATCTTTAACCGTGGCCGTGTTCAGAGCTCTGTAGTCAACACAAAATCTGAAAGACCCATCTTTCTTCTTAACGAGTAGCACTGGAGATGAAAATGGACTAGTATTGTGCTGAAAGATTCCCTCAGATAACATATCCTGCACCAGTTGCTCAATCTCCGACTTCTGAAAATAAGGATAGCGATACGGTCGAACATTCACTAGCTTCGTCCGCTGATGAAGATGAATGCGGTGATCCCAAATGCGATGGGGAGACAGGCTAGTAGGAAGCCGGAATACAGATTCATGGAGCCGTAAAATAATGAGAATATCCGCATGGACATCAGACGGAAACTCCACCTCGGCAGGGGCGGTGTCTAGTGCCAGCGGCGAGATGGCAACCATCTCAAAGCACTTCGCGACGGCCTCGGACTCATACAGAGTCTGTAATGTGTTCAACGATATCAACTTAGGCCCCTGTCGGTCGCCAGACAGCGAAATCTTACGCCTATTCAACACAAAATCCATCGTCAAGTTGGCGTAATCATGAGTGACTTTGCCAAGGGTTTGCAACCACTGCACTCCGAGGACTAAGTGTGGGCCATGAATCTGCAAAACGAAGAGATCAACAGGGTAATTCTCGGTGGTAACGAAACCAATCCAACGCGGGATGATCGATCAAAATACCTACGAGATGCAAGCGATCATAGTCAGCAGTATGAAAATAATCATAATACGCTTGAACCTTAAAAATCCATCCTTGCGGATCGGCTCCATTACATCGTGGGGCATCAATCCGGATCCGAGGGTAATTCTCGTGGCCAGGTGGAGCCCTAATAACGACGCCCGGATTTCCATGTTGCTACGCGGGCGGGTTCGAGGCAGGGAGCTAGCGCGGGTGGGTTCGCGGTAGGGAGCTAGAGCGGGCTGGTTCGCGGAAGGGAGCGCGGGCGGGTGCGCGGCCTGGTTTGGCTGGTGCGGCAACCTTAGCGCGCGATCCTCCAGAAGGGGCAGGAGCCCGTCTCCAACCGATTGATGGGGATTGGCTGGTGCGTTCGGAGTGGGCGGCGGGCCTTGGTGTGGTGGGGGTCCGTGGCTTAGCGGCTGCAGGTTCGCAGCGGTAGCCGGCGTTTGGAGGCCATTCAAGATCTCGTATACATTGTCCGTACGCAGCCTCTCGGTTTCCTGCTGTCGGAGATACGATTCCAAGCCTTCCATCAAGTGTTCCATTGTGGCCGACATACGTTCTTGGGCAGCCGACATACGCTCGATGATGGTGGTGAGCGGATCGGAATTGCTCTCCTCCGAAGACCCCATAGTCGCGAGTTCGAAGAGAAAGCACCAATTGGTACGTTTCCGAGATGAAAACACCCAAACCTTGTCTAGCAAGGTACTGCAACGAGTCAGGGAAGGAGAAAGGGCACGAGGCCCGAGGTGAGAGGGAGACGAGACGGAGGAGGCAGAATTAGGGCAGAAGAGATATTTTTTGTATAATCTCAACAATAACTTACAAAAGAGTATATAAGCTAACCCTATCGGTTCAATAAAAGTGACTCAGGAAAGAACCGGAAAGAAAACCTGAGAAGAGAGTAACACCCTAGTTTCAAAAATTACATTAATTCAAAACAACAATAAAATAAACTAATATTGGTCTCGAAATCTATTCGGAGGTCGACGCTCGCGGACCGGCCAAGACCTTGCCCCGCTCGGCTGACTCGTACGTGTATCACCAATAGACTTAGGAACATGATAACTTAATTCGATAGTATTGTTTGAATTGGGTGATTGCAAACAATAGAGAAGTTCGATTTTGTATCTTGCAACTAAGGGTCTGTCAAATTAATATAAGTTTCCGTTCGAAATCCTCTATGGAAGGTAGAGGTTTAATTATTCTTGTTGGCTGAAGTGAGGTTCTTCTATAAGGAATTATGTCTCTACTGTCTAAGTTCCTTACATTTTGTGTTTTATTATTGTTACGTAAGGAAACTATCACTAGAATAGTTTACGACTATTTAAATTAACTCAGATCTATGATCCTATAATAATATGATGATAACAATATTATTATATAACCAAAACATGTTCGCAGCTTTGTGTAATTGTTTAAGACCATGTGTTGTGTTCGGGAAGTCTTGTGTTTGATTCTTCTCATTCGCAAAATTTCTTTAGGCCTGCGATAACTATAAACCGTGAACATTGGATTAGTCATTGATTAATATATATTGAGCAAATTGATCATATAGACCGGGGACATACCCTCATCTCTGACTTGTTCTTTCTTAGAAGATACAGTTAGAAGATACAGTATGTAGTTGACCTAGTTATTAGGAAAATTATTTTCTTGTTATTATCTTATCCTTATAATCTGTAAGATATTAATTCTCTCCTTATTTATAGAGATTTATTTCCTCTGTCCCATTAAATTTTTAGTATTTTTTTCGGATGTCCCAAAAATTTATCCACATTTTCACCTTTATTTTTATATTAATTTTTTCTTACAATATTGTCCCTATCTAATCGCACATTTTATCCGTATTATCCAATCAAAAAATCTACTCATTTAACTTTTTAGTAATTTTTCTTTTTCTTTCTCCTTTTCCCTTTTTTAACCATCACTATTACAATCTCTTTTCTCTTTTCATTTGTTACTTTTTCCTCTCTCTCATTTTCAATACTTGTGAAACATGTCCTTTTGGACAAATAATATAGGACGGAGGGAGTAATATTCTAGGTTTTCATGCATTGATTTTTCTATGCATATATTAAAACATATTATTTAAACGAATTAAAACACTATAAGAAAACTAATGAATTTTTTAAAAATAATTAAATTTAAATAAATATAATTTAATAAAATTTACTATATATATAAAAAAGCAATAATGTTTGGAGCCACCACATTGCGCCACCTTAGCTTTTGACACATGTCATCCTATTATTAATCTACATAGGATTTTGCCACATGTCATTTAATCCTTGCTCCATATAAGCCAATAAAATATATATGCTCAATCTTTTTAACATTTTAGTTATTTCTTTCTCTCTCTTATATTAAAAGATAAATATACTCAATTACATATATAATTATTAAATTAACTATTATTTTGTAAAATCTCATCTCTTCCATATTTTCAAAATATATCTTTTTTGCTTTATTTTCTTCATATTTTATCTCCTTTTAAATTAAACCTATTTATGAAATATTGTCAAGGGAAATGAGTAATGTAGATTATTTTATCTTAATAATCTATGTTATTCTCAATTTTAAACTTAATAATCTAAATTTATTTTATTTTTAAAAAATAATTTTTATACATATTTGGGCAACAAATTAATCACATTAAATTTAGTGTTATATTTTTATTTATTAATTTTTTTTATAGTAGTTCTAAAAATATCGAGTCATAATCGTACCATGCACGACGGGGATAACTAGTATTATTAATTTAAATAGCTTAGGACATACTCCGTATAAGAAAAAAATCGTAATAAAACTTCAATATCAATCCTTCTCTATCTAAGGAACATTAATGTTAGAATACATGAGTAGTATTAATTTTTGGAATTTTTAATTGAACCCAAAATTATATGTAAGTGTAAAGCTATACGGGTAAAGTGTACAAAATTAGTAGAAGAGAGAACTTCCCTAAATCCCAAATATATGGTACGATCGAAAGTGAGTACTGAGCAGTGAGCGAAAGATGTGGGGGAGAAACTAATGAATAAAGAAGAGCTGGCCGGGGGGAAGAAAGGTCAACCGGGCAATGAATTGAAACAAAGGAGGGCCGGCAAACGCAAAAGAGGGCGATGGGCTCGAGAAGGCCGAAGGGGGGTGACTTGTTGTGACCCTGATCGAGCCTGCAGCAGGGTACGTGGGACCCCCTTCCCTTTATTTATGAGGTTGCTCTGTTGTAGTCAAATCATTTCATTCAATCCTGCTGCTTACCTTACTGGAGTCGTAATATTCGCCTGCTTTTCCCCCGCACCCCTCGCCGTTCGATCCCCACACCCCATTTATTTATTACAGTAGATAAGAAAAATACTCCAATTTAAAAGCATACTTTTCAGTATTTTTTTAATTTGTTGATGATGGCATGAGCAGGTGAACTGTGACGTACAGCGCCCAACATAATTACTGCCCTACCTTACCTTACACGTACTGTTCATCTACCACTAGACTTGAGGATATGTAACTGCACAAATTAAAAGTTCAGTTGTTAATCTAACCAAAGTGTTTTTATACATTATCAAATCACAACGACGTCTTCCATCTATTTCGATCATGTCAAATCACATAAAATTTGGATCATTTTCCATTGACGTTTAGGAATGTAAAATTGATGATAATATGGAAGGAGTGGTAACTTCGCAATCACCTAATAAAACTCTCGATGATATGGATCTAGACATCTAGTGAAGATAAAATCAGAATAATGCTCCATATTTTACACAGTAGATAATTGTAAATTTACAATAATAATCACGGAGTAATGTTTATTCAAACGTAATTAAATAAACAGCGAAAAACATACTCACTTATTAGATATAGACACTTTATATAAGAAATCATCCTTCTTGTAATTATTATACCATATCTAAATCTGTTATATGTTGATTGGTGGAAAAGCAAAACAGAAGAAGGCGTTCGTATTTCAATCAACGCTGATATCATTTCTCAAGTTTTGTGCTTACCAGCGAAAGAGAAGGGTGAAAAAAAGGGAACGCAAAGGAAAGAGAGTAAAAAAGCCAGTATTCAAACAGGGAAAGAGATGGTTCATTCTTTTCTTTCTACTGAATTTTACAGCTTGCAAGAATCTGGATCCAATTATTAACCTCATCGCATAAGTTCTGTAGAATACAAGAGATCGAAAACGTTGGCATCTTTAATCATATTGCTATGTTAAATTCCTCTTGGGTCGACAATTAAACAAATGAAGTATCGAAATTTTAACCATTTCAAATATAAAGTCGTGATTCACCTTTTAAAGTTTAAGCCTATAAATGGAGTTTTCTATTTCCTTATATACAAGTGGCTTCTAATTCCTTTTTTTTTTTTGATGTAGGATTCCAACATACCCATGAAGAGGTAACTAACCTGAGTCACCTGACCTAGTTAATAGGGCTGGAAAAAAAACCGTAACCGAAAAACCGAACCGAAAAACCGATCACTTTTTGCGGTTAACCGAACCGAAAAAAAAATTAATCGGTTACGGTTAACCAACCGATAGTTTTAACGGTTTAACGGTTCGGATACGGTTATTAATATTTTCACGGGCGGTTAACCGTATAACCGATAATATTTTTACTATATTATATGTTTTTAAAAAGATAACTAATTATCTAATTAATTTTATTTTAAGTTTAAAAGCCTACAAAAACTTGAAAAGTAACCGTCACTCATACATATATATAATACATACGTAATATATATTACATGATATATGATTTTACTCTTTCATAAAGGATGTATCATTGTATTACTGTATGTTTCTTTTAAGCATGTATCATCAGTAGTTTTTTGTTTTAAACAAACTGTATCAGTAATTCCAACAAATATTTGCATTCAAAAGCATGTATCACTTCTATAACTAAGTAATTTATAAAAATAAATATACATACCAAAATAAAGTAGCAAAATATGGTAGTTGCTCACGACATTGCGTGAACTGTTCGGATTCGATAAAAGTAGCAAAAAATTATCTTATTTTGCATATTATTTTTGCATATTAAACTCATGTTCAAACATATTAAATTTTAGTTAAATTAGATATATGTTCTTATTACGGATTTGGACGTGTGGATGTATTTTGGATATTTGCTTTTATTTTGTATTTAATTTAAATTTTAAGTTTATTTTATTAAAAAATAAGGTAATTTTTGTATTAAAAATCTTATTTTTATTAAAAAATTAAAATTAAAATAAGTCAGTTAACCGATAAACCGTACCGAGTTTCACGGTTAACCGTTAGCGGTTAACCGATAACGAACGGTACGGTTATGGTTATTGAAATTTACTAACCGAATTTTCGGTTAACCGATATCCGGTTAACCGAAACTCCGGTTAACCGACCGTGCCCACCCCTACTAGTTAACACTTATAATAGCATGTATATTTATATTATTGACCTGACTTATTCTACAAGCCTTATAATCTCTATATATATTCAATTAATGTGAATGGCAACCCTTAAGGGGAATTTATCAACTTCTATGTGTTCCAATATGGCATCACGAACCTAACTCTAATCCTAGACCCCCTCCGCTGCCGCCGGCCCTCTCTCCGCGCAGCCCCTCCACCAGCCGCCTCCCCAGTCTCTCCTACAGACCGGTCCTAGCACCGGCCGCTGACTATCCTTCACGCCGCTCCCCTCGGCTCATCTAACCCTAACAAAAATTAGCCCTCTGCCATGTGTAGCAAAGGAGACGGTTCCTCAGGCGACGGAACGCTCAAGAACAAAGATTTGGTGATTCCCGCTCTCAAGGAACACATGGAGACAAGCGGATCTCACGAATCCAAACCGGCATTTCACTCAGCCCTAGCCATCTCCAACATAAAAAATCACATTCCCCTCACTTTGGATGTCTCCAACATGAAGTACAACTCGTGGGCTGAATTGTTTAAAGTCGCTGCCCGTGCTCATCACGTTCTCGATCATATCGACGCGTCAATACCTCGCCCCGCAGGTGTTGATGATGCTCTCTGGGATCAATTGGATGCAATCATTCTTCAATGGATCTATGATACGATATCGTCGGATTTACTCCTCACCATCCCAACGCCACTACTCTTTCGCCATGAACCAAGTTGAAGAACATTTTCCAAGATAACAAAGAGACCAGATCTGTCTATCTTCAGAACGAATTCTCCCGTTGTCGATTGGAGCCCTTATCCTCTGTTTCGGCCTACTGTTAACAAATCAAGGATCTTGCTGATCAATTAAAGAATGTTGACTCTCCTCTCACTGAATGTCAGATGGTCATTCAGATGATTGTCGGGTTGTTATCCGAATATGATACGGTGGCTAGTTTCATACAACAAACACGCTTGCTACCAAATTTCGCTCAAGCACGGTCGATGGTCCTACTCGAAGAGACCCGATGTGAAAAGAGGGACGCCCTTGACGCCGACGTAAAGGCCTTGACAACGGCTTCTACATCCTCAAATCTGTCGTTGGAAAAACCATCGCAACCCTCGGCTTCGCCTGACACCGGCGGTCGCCAAAACACAGGTCGCGGTCGCGGGCGTGGCGCTGGCGCGGTGCATCTGCAGCGTACTCCTTTCTGTTGGATGCCAGTTCCTGGGAAATCTCAGCAGCCTTCTTAGTCTATGTCCTGGCCATTTCTGGGCTGGAATCCGGGACTTTGTCCCTACTCTATAATACAATCACAGATTCACAAGGCATACTTGGTGCGGCTCCTCGGCCACCAAATCATCAGGCCAACACTATGTTTACGGATCCTTATGATGGGTTTATGCCTACGACAGACCTGACTCAGGCGTTCAATTCGATGACCCTATACCCGGCAGACAACACTTCGTATATGAACACTGGAGCTTCCTCCAATATGACCAACAACCAAGGTATGCTCTCTTCTCGTACCTCTAAGAGTAATTCCACTTCTGTTATTGTCGGGGATGGCACATGCATACCAACTTTGGGTCATGGAACCACCTTTATACCTACAAAAGACCAACCCCTATACCTCCGTAATGTTCTTGTTGCACCTAATATAATCAAAAACCTAATTTTTGTCCGCCAATTCACTAATGATAATAATGTTTCTGTTGAGTTTGACCCATACGGTTTTTTGTGAAGGATCTTCCAACGGGAACAACTCGAATGAGATGCACTAGCTCCGGCGAGTTGTACCCCATCACCAAAACGTCCAGCCTAGTGTCTTTGTCTGTTGTGTCGTCTCCTGTTTGGCATGCTCGTTGCGGTCACCCGGAAGCTCCTATTTTTAATTTACTTAGGAAATCTTGTCTACCTAGTTGCAATAAAGTGTATGATTCCTCGCTTTGTCATTCTTGTCAATTGGGGAAACACACCCGTCTTCCGTTTTATCCTTCTAGGACCATTACTTGTTCGCCTTTTCAGTTAATCTACCCTAGTACAAATATAAAGCAAAAACCAAGTCTTTGTAAAAATTTGAGACACATGGCAAATTTAAAATATTTTTTAATTTTTTTATTTCTCGTTTTTAATCCACTTCTACCTTAACCGCTTCCCACTATCTCAAAAACTATCATCCACTCTTTTCTTCTAAACAAATTAAAATTTTATAATTTTTATTATTAAAGAAAACTATCATCCACTCTTTTTTTTCTAAACGAATTAAAATTTTATAATTTTTATTACTAAAGAAAATAAGATTCAATCGTGAAAATTTATTCTGAATGGATATTTAAATAATAAATTTGAAATAAAATTATTTTAAAATATACCCGTATAAGGTACGGGAATAACACTAGTTCATAGTGATTTTTGGACTTCTCTTGTTGTCAGTTCTGCTGGACATAAATATTACCTTGTGTTTATTGATGATTACACTAATTTTCTTTGGGCATTTCCGCTTAAATTCAAATCACAAGTTTATTCCCATTTTGTTCGTTTTCATCAATCCATACAAACACAATTTCATTGCTCAATCAAAGCCTTACAATGCGACAATGATAAAGAATTTGACAATAAAGATTTCCACACTTTCTTCCTACTCCATGGGATCGCTTTTCATTTCTCATGTCTATATATATACCTAATCTCAAAATAGGAAGGTACTATCCGAACTATCAATAATATGGTCCGCACTCTCCTTTTTCATGCTTCAGTTCCAACAAAATTATGGCCATTTTCCTTGTTTGTGGCCACCTATCTCTTAAACATTCTCCCATCCGCAAAACTCAATCAAATGAGTCCCACACAACTTTTATATTGGTCAACACATGTCTTTGATCATCTTTGGGTTTTTGGGTGCCTTTGCTATCCAAATTTGTCAGCTCAAACCACACATATACTTCAGCCTCGATCCACCCCTGTGTGTTCTTAGGTTATCCCGAAAACCATCGGAGTTATATATGCCTTGATCTTGTCACTCAGAAGTTCATTGTGTCTCGTTATGTCACTTTTGATGAATCTGTCTTTCTGTTTTCTCAGCATCAACCCGTTTCTGCCACCTCTTACAACTTCCTGAGTTCTGATGATGGTGTCTCACCTCTCCTCAATCATTTTCTTACTGGCTCGCCATCTAGCTCACCTCTCATAAGAGGGCCTCCGACATTGGCTGATTTGCATCACGGTACCTTCCTCGTGAGATAGGAGGAATAATGCGCTGAGTTATATATTGGTCCAATTTACTCCCAACTTTTAGATGTGCGATGAACATATTCTAACACGCCCCTGCAAGTACAACTAAGGAAATTGGCCCAGTTGACACTTGACAACATAACGGGGCAGACCCAGGATCGAGAGAGGCCGTTAAGCAAATGGCTCTGTGATATTTGTGTTTTTCGTATAGTTTTTAGTGTGTTGCTTAGTTTGTTTGGGTTTAGTTTTAGTAGTTTTAGAAGTAGTTTATGTGTTTCTTGGATAAGTTTGCATATTTTGTGAGATGTATAGAAGCTACTCTGTTTTGTGTCTTTTTGTAGGTTTTTAGCAGGAAGGAGCTCTTTTTGGCTAAATCGGAGTGCTATGGTGGAGGACGGAAGAATGTGAAGATAAGGAAGTTAAAAGTCCAAGCTTTAAGGAAGAGAAGAATCGAAGAAGCCAAAATCCCAAGCTCATTAACGAGGCTATGAAGGGTCGTTAACGAGGCATAAAAGATAGAATTTTTGGACAGATTTTGTATTTCTACCGACCCTGTGCGGAAGTTGTTAATGATAATTCTGTGTCGGTAGGATATTAAGTTGTTTTAGGGTATTAATTGATTTTTAGGTTGTTATATCTTATATCTTATATCTTGTTATCTTTTTAGAGTAAGTTTCTATCTTGTAGGTTTTTTAATAGATAGCTTTATTAGTATAAATACCCTTCTTTTCTAGCCTAGAAGGAGGAGGATTTTTTATTTCTGTTAGGAGAGCCGAGTAGAGAGGGAGTCGAGAGTGAAGAATAACTAGCCAAGGTCGATCGAGAGAGAGAGAGAGAGAGAGAGAGAGAGAGAGAGAGAGAGAGAGAGTTGGGTTGTTAGTCGGATTTGCTCAAGATTTTGTTCTGTATTTTCGGTTTCTTCTGAGGTTTGTAAGACAATATTTTTCTTATTAATTTGAAGTAGTTTGTTTTGTTTTCAATGTCTTCTTTTGTTGAAGTGATTTGTTTTGTAATTATGAGTAGTGAGTAGTTTTCCTATCTAGGGTCGGGGTTGAAACCCGGCATAGTTATGCATGTTTGATGAATAAGTTGATGTTGTGAATGTCTTTTATCTATTTTTAGATTGCTTGTTGTGCTTATGCTTAGATGATAGTCGAGGTAATTTGAGTTTGCAATTTGATCGAAAGAGAAAGTTGTTAACTTGATGGTTGATATTGTTCGATTACGAAAGTTTCGAGCTTTGGATCCAAAACAAGTGATTGAGTGAATTGATTTATGAGAATTAATTGATTTGCTTGCTAGTCAGCGAAAGTTGATAAATTTATCTATTTAAAGGCATGATCTTTATCTTCTTATGAGTTTTTATGCATAGATATGTTGTGGTAACCCTTGTCCTAGATTTTTATTCTTATTTGAGTTTGCTTTCGGTTATATTCGTTATCGAGATAGTTGCCTCGGTACCGTACCTGTGTTTTAGGTCGTTAGAGTGTGTTCGTAGGACTTTCCAGGTTCGTTAATGACCCTGACAAGGTCGTTAACGAGGTTGGTCATAGGTGTCTTTGCTTGTTTTTCCTGTTTTTAATAGTCGATAGACAAACAATCGTGCTTCTCGTGGAACGATCCTGACTTCATTATACTCAGTGGGGTCTTGACTTATAAATTTATTTGTTGTTACGAAAACGCCCGTCAACACTCTGGTACCATATTGGAACATATAGAGATTGATAAATTATAACCTTACTCAAACATGAGTTTGCATTATCTGAACTTGGCCCTCTATCGTATTTTTTGGGTGTTTCGGCTTACTTGGCCAATAACTTCATTATCCGCTCTCCCGTGCGTCGCTTGTGTACACTGATAATGTGTCTGCCACTTACTTGGCCAATAACTTGGTTCAACATCAGCACACCAAGCATATTGAGCTAGTCATACACTTTGTTCGTGAGAAGGAATTGCATTAGGACATGTTCGTGTGTTGCATGTACTGTCATCATTCCCGTATGCAGACATTTTCACAAAGGGTTTGCCACGACAATTATTTCTTGATTTTAGAGACAGTCTCACTATTAGGTCTCCTCCCGTTTCGACTGTGGGGGTGTAATAGCATGTATATTTATATTATTGACCTAACTTATTATACAAGCCTTGTAATCTCTATATATATTCAAGTAATGTGAATGGCAACCCTCGAGGGGAATTTATCAATCTCTGTGTGTTCCAATAACTTGAACCATTTTTTTGACAGATCTAGTATCTCAATCTCTTTATAGTTAGAATCCACATTTTTTTAATGGCCGGGTGATTAATGTAATTAGTCCAACCTATAAAAATTGCAAAAAACACAAAATTATAGTGTCAATGTGCTTCTCTAGTTTGTAAAATCCCCATTGTTCCTTACCAATTCGACCACAAAACACAAAATTAAAATGCCAGTGTGCTTCTCTAGTTTATAATATCCCCATTGTTCCTTACCAATTCGACCAATTAGAGTTGGCATTCATCTTTATAGCTTACTTGATCCAGAGTTCTATCGAGGTTACCTTGTCTTGGTAGAGAAGTATGTTGCGGGTCCTCCAAGTATAGTAAACAAAAAAGCAGATGGTGTTGCATCTAAATTGTATTTGTGAAGGTGTGCTTCCTAGAGTCAACCTTAAACCATGCAATCTAAGCTTGAAGATCTGTGATACGGACCGGGCCAAGCCTTCAGGTCCATCAGCAAGACCGGTCTGAGAATGGCGTAAACCGAAGCACTTGGATGATTATTGTTAAGTATTTATTTCTTTTAATTAATGTAATTTTTAAACAGAGTGTTATAAACTCCTTTTCGGGTTTTCTTTACGGTTCTTTATCGGGATGCTTTTATTGAACCGTTAGTACTTAGTATAAATACTTCTATATTGTTATGTTTTTGGAATTAATCAGAGATTATGTTTTGCCCTGATCCCTTTTGTCCCTTCTCCTTCTCACATCTCTTCTCTGTCTCTTCTCTGCCTCGTTTGTTTCTTCTTCTTCTTCTTCTTCTATCTTCAATCCCTTCTTCATACATTAATTTCATTGAATTCCTTGGTACCGGTTAATATAACTTGTATCAATCCGCAAAATGGGTAGAGATACCCAACCATCGAAAGACGATTTGAAGGACAAAACCGAACCGAAAACCAAAATTTCATTTAAGGTAAACTAAAAACTGAACCAAATTGTTTCAGTCCGGTTCAGTTTCGATTTTTGTCGGTTATATAATAATAGAAGATTATTCTTTGGAAAATTCAAAATGAATCAAAACCAAACCGAAAACGAATTTTGGAAATTTCCTAAACCGAAAACCAAACCAAATAATATCTCTTTCGATTCGGTTCGTCTTACAATTTCGGTTTGATCCGACCCATGCTCAGCCCTATTAATGTCAAGTTGATGTAATGGCCAATTTCTAGCAAATGCAAAAGCTAATATGACTCTTATTGTTTTGAACTTTGTAACAACTAACAAGTGATCGAGAATGTATACTTGCAGTCTTTGTATTTGTTCTATGATTCCCATGGTAAACTCAATACATGAAACTCCTAGCATTTTCACTAAGTTGCATCGAATTTAAGATCCATGAAAATTTCACTTAAATCCATTACAAAAATAAGCTAACAAACAAGGAAATCAACTATATAGTTCACTAGAACTAAAGGTGGCCTATTAGTACTACATAAAATATTCAGCTCACACGTCATTCATAATAAAGCTGGCTTATTGGTTGATTACTTCACATTTATCAATTAATTTTTGAATGAAACTCTATCAGGTTTATGTATAAATTAAGTTTATATACATGTGTATGTACGCTAGTATGTGCACAATCCAATCTATCCCGCCACAAACTGAAAATAATAATCGACTTGCGTACTATTTGATTTGTAGTTGTTGGATCAGTGTTAGTTCCTTAATAATGAAACAATGGTTTTTTCATTTGAGTAATTGAATTTTTGATAATAACAAACGCTCGAAACTAATTCCCTATACAAGTGAAAAGGAAAAGCAAGAGAAACATTCTCCGTAAAGACATCTGCGTACGTGGCAAATAAATTGAGGACAAAAGAAACTTTTCTCTATTGTCTTGGGTGGCAAGCAGAGTCCCAAGAAGGAAAGCTTCCACAAAGGGTACGCTAGTCTTTTTGAACAGTATCGTGCTCTCCAAGAGTAAAAGAACAAAAGCGTCAAAAGGAAAAAAGCGGCCACTGTAAATAGAAAGCGAGGAAGCGAGGTCAAGTACGCTCTCAAAACCGAATACACAAGAGTCACTGAAAGGAAGCAAGTGATTGAGAGAGCTTGGAGCAACATAGAGAAGACGAAGAACCAGATCCAAAGAAGGAAGATCCAGATTAAAGCGATGGGAACTGTGTGAAGCTCACCATCGACTTGGAAGTCAGTTCCGGTGCAAAAGGGGCCTGCATCAGGAACGAGTAAGGTTCAAGTATCATATTGATTGTGTCTAGATCTAGATTTACAATGATTTAGTCGTTAGTACTGTTTGTAAGTGTGTTTACGAACAATTGAGAAGTTCGTCTTTGTATTGTACATCTCGAGATCTATCAATCTAATATAGTACTTGTTTAAAATCCTCCAAGGGAGGTTGAGGTTTACTCTCTAGTTAGTTAGTTGTAGAGGTTCCACTATAAGGAAACGTGTCCTTGCTTTTGAATTATAATTTTATATTCTGTGTTGATCTATTCCGCTGCGTAAGGGGACTGTCACTAAAACAATTTGCGATTTGTTTTATGAACACAGATTTTCGATCCTACAGTAGTGATGCAACAAAAAGTGTTTTACGTGTACACTAGTATCTTCATATTTAGTAAACGTTTACTGTCTA